>OX451740.1:959817358-960502001 GCA_948472305.1 Vicia faba
TGACCCTTTCTGCTTCATTCTTATCCACACAACGCAATAAGGTTGAATCATGGTTGCGCTTGTAAAGAATGCCATTGCTGATGAAGAACTTTGCTGCGAACCTCCTCAGAAACTTCTTATCATTAACCGATGCACCCTCGGGGTATTCCTAAGCCTCAAGATACCTTTTTACTTCGTGAAACCAGGGCTTTTCTGTTACCTCTTCAGTCTCAATGTCACAGCAATGTGTCGGTTCTTCCAATCTTTCAATGATAATTCGGGGAGCCTTGTTGTGCCAATTGACTTTGAACATAGAAGACATCGTAGCCAGCGCGTCCGCCAACTGATTCTCCTCTCTCGGGAAGTGTTCAAAGGTTATCTCCTCAAAATGGGGAAGCAATGTCAACACATACTCTTTATAAGGAATAAGATTTGGGTGTTTTGTATCCCACTCGCCTTTGATCTGACTGATCACAAGAGCGGAATCTCCAAAGACACTTAGAAACTTAATCCTTAGGTCATTGGCTGCTCGAAGACCCATGATGCACGCTTCATACTCCGTCGTGTTGTTGGTGCAGTTGAAACATAGTCAGGTGGTAAACGGAGTATGAGAGCCTTTAGGAGATATGATCATGGCGCCAATGACATTACCCAAAGCGTTCGAAGCTCCATCAAAGTACATAGACCATCGGGATCCTTCCTCAGGTCCTTCATCTGGTCTAGGAGTCTCACAATCAGTTACTAACATGATATTCTCGTCCGGAAATTCAAAGTTCATAGACTGGTAATCATCCACTGCCTGATGTGCCAAATGGTCTGCCAACACACTTCCCTTGATTGCCTTTTGGGTCGTATACTGGATGTCATACTCAGTCAAGGTCATCTGCCATCTTGCTATTCTTCCGGACAAAGCAGGCTTTTCGAAGATATACTTGATTGGATCCATCTTCGATATCAATAAAGTAGTGTGAGTCAGCATATACTGTCTCAGCCGGCGAGCAGCCCATGCCAAAGCGCAACAAGTTTTCTCGAGCAGTGAGTATCGGGTCTCACAGTCGGTAAACTTTTTGCAAAGGTAATAAATAGCATTCTCTTTTCGGCCAGACTCGTCATGCTGCCCCAGCACACACCCCATTGAGTTTTTGAGTACTGTCAAGTATAAGATCAGAGGTCTCCCTTCAATTGGAGGCATCAGAATAGGTGGCTCTTGGAGATACTCTTTGATCCTTTTGAAAGTCGTCTGGCATTCATCGTTCCAACGTACTACTTGATCTTTCTTCAGTAGCTTGAAGATTGGCTCACAAGTAGCAGTCAGGTGTGAGATGAATCGGGCAATGTAGTTCAGTCGTCCCAGGAAGCCTCTGACTTCTTTCTCTGTTCTGGGAGATGGCACCTCCTGTATAGCTTTCACCTTTGCATGATCCACTTGAATACCTTTATCGCTTACGATGAAACCCAGCAGCTTGCCAGATCTCACCCCGAAGGTGCACTTGTTCGGGTTTAACCTCAGCTTATACAACTTCAACCTGTCAAACAGCTTCTGAAGGTGGTCAAGATGTTCCTGCTCAGTTTTGGATCTTGTAATCATGTCGTCGACGTATACCTCAATCTCATGATGGATCATGTCAGGAAACAAAGCAACCATGGCACGCTGATACGTTGCCCCAGCATTCTTCAATCCAAAAGGCATGACCTTGTAGCAAAAGGTACCCCACTGAGTAACAAAAGTTGTCTTCCCCATGTCTTCGGGAGCCATCTTAATTTGATTATAACCGGAGAAACCATCCATCAAGGAGAATACCTTGTGCTGAGCGGTGTTGTCAACCAGAACGTCGATATGAGGCAAAGGAAAATCATCCTTGGGGCTCGCCCTGTTCAAATCCCTATAGTCAACACACATTCGAACCTTACCACCCTTCTTCGGCACTGGAACCACGTTGGCAACCCACTGAGGGTAAGAAGTAACTGCTAGAAAACCGGCGTCAAACTGTTTCATAACTTCAGCCTTGATTTTCTCATACATCTCTGGGCGCATTCGGAGGACCTTCTGTTTCACTGGAGGACAATCTTCCTTGGTAGGAAATCGGTGAACCATAATATCAATATCCAACCCAAGCATATCTTCATAAGACCAGGCAAAGATTTCAACATAGTCACGCAACATCTGAATCAACCGTTGCTTCACGCTAGCTTCCATATTTGCACCGATCTTAACTTCTTTCTTGTCTATCTCTGTACCCAGATTCACTGATTCCACCGGCTCTTTGTGCGGCTGAATGGCCCTCTCTTCCTGAAGTAACAGTCTTGCAAGTTCACCAGGCACTTCGCAATCATCTTCACCTTCGTCTTCGGCTAAGTTGATCGGATTTTCAAAGTCATAACTGGTAGTAGCAGAGTCATTACTAGTGAGATCCAGAGTGGATGTAGACCTGTATATGTGAGTGTGTGTAAAATATCTGTTTTGCAATATATAATAAAAGAAAAACAAGGAGCGCAAGATTTGAAATGCAAGAAACGTCCAATGCTTTTATTAATGATATATGAAAATGACACACATAAATCCCTCACAAATGAAGCCATGGTGCCCCGGGTAAGACATCGGGCCGTAAAGTTTAAAACATTGTCTGTTACATATTTAAAACAAAAAGTTTCATTACTGGGTAACAAAAGAAATAGGGATGAAGTCCTTTGCTATCCAGTTGCTTGGTCCACCGTCGGTCGTAGGATAGATCCAACTGTCGAACTCAGACTCTTCAACATCTTCTTCAATGGCATTCACTCCCGAATTGCTGATGAACATGGGAGGTCTTCCGATCTGTGCATTCCGAACAGCCCTTTGAGCTTCTGCAGTGAAACCCAAACCAAACTTGTTAGTCTTCAGTGTAAAATCAGGGAGTTGGCCCCAATTTGCACACCCACCTTTCTCGACAACAGCCCGGGCATCCTTAAAGGAAGCCATCTTCATAGGAGAATCTTCAACAACAGTCTCAGCTGACGCCAGCGTCTGGGGAACCTCTTCAAAATGTTGAAATGGGGTCTCGATGAACTCCCCATCCATCTCTACATATCGGAAAGAGTTGAGGTGGCTCACCATGTACTCTTCCTCTCCTTATATTGTCACAATCTTCCCTTTTCACTGGGTACTTCAGCTTCTGGTGGAGCATTGAGGTTACAGCCCCAGCTTTGTGGATCCATGGACGACCCAACAAACAAGAATAAGATGGCTGAATGTCCATCACATAGAATGTAGAGTTAAAAACCTGAGAACCAACCTTAATCTGGATATCAACTTCTCCATGCACCATTCTCTTAGACCCATCAAAGGCCCTTACGACAATGTTGCTTAGTTTCAACTCCAACCCTTCACAGTCTAACCGGTCTAGAGCCTTCTTAGGCAAAACGTTCAACGAGGAACCAGTATCCACCAATACATGAGCAAGGCTAGTTCCCCTGCATTCAATGGAGACATGCAGGGCATCATTGTGATTCTTCCCTTTAGCAGTCAAGTCGGTGTCAGAGAAACCCAAACCATTATCAGCAGTCAGATGGGCCACGCAATCTTTAAACTGATCAGCTGATGTCTCTTGTGGTACGTGTGCAGTCTTCAGGAAAGAAATCAGAGCCTTGGCATGGGCTTCTGAGCATAGTAATAGTGACAGCATAGAGATTTTGGACGGGGTTTGCCCCAGTTGTTCAACTACATTGTAGTCACTCTTTTTGATGATCTTTAAAATCTATTCCATCTCTTGTCTAGAAGCTTCAACAGTAATTGTCTTTGGTGCCTCCGTCTAGGCAGGCTTAGTGGTGGTCCCCTTGCCCCGAGTGTCAGATGACTCGGCGACAGGGGTAAGAATAGTAGAAGGTACACTGGCAGGTGTAATAACAATAGGTTTTCGGGCAGTTGGCGGAGAGATATCAGGCGAGAAAAGTCTTCCGCTGCGGGTGACTTTAGCAGGTCCAACAATATTGCTGACGTCAGTATCAGCATCTAACTCTTGTTTAACTCCATGAAAATAAACATCGGCCCCGTAATGCTAAGGGACAGCTTTATCAGAGGTGTAGGGGATAGGCCTAGGAACAGTGATGATCAATGGTGCGGTTCTTGGAACAGATGTAATTCTAACAGGCTTTCTCGAGGAAGCCTTGGAAGAATTGTCGAGAATGGTGATAATAGCAACTTCTTCAGTATGAACTAAGGGAACAACAGTCTTCTCAAACAGAATTTCTTTACTATCCATCAGGCGTTAGACACCTGATTTCAAAAGTGGGCAACCGGTTGGTAGGGCAGAACACATACGGCAACCTTCGTCACAGCCCGGAAATAAACCGGCTAGCAAAAGGTTCTTCTTCACAGTCATCAAAGGGGTACCCTTCCATTCCAGATTCCATGGGTAACAGTTCTGCTATGGCCTTCAGTGACTCTGAAGATCTGGTCTATCATGCCAAATACGAAGGTGATGAAGATTGTGAGGTGCCGGGAGAATTGGCTAGACTGCTACAACAGGAAGAAAGGGCTAATCTACCTCATGAGGAGCTGTTAGAGACAATCAACTTGGGAACTGGGGAAGATAGAAAAGAAGTTAGAGTGGGTGCCAACCTAGAGCCAAGTGTCAAAGAGCGCCTAGTTCAGTTGTTGAATGAATATAGTGAGATCTTCGCCTGGTCATATGAAGACATGCCGGGACTTGATACAGACATTGTGGTACACCGTCTACCCACAAGAGAAGACTGTCCACCAGTTAAACAGAAAGTCCACCGCGTGAGGCCCGACATGTCAGAAAAGATCAAAGCTGAAGTTATGAAGCAGTTCAATGTTGGCTTTCTTGCAGTTACTTACTATCCATAATGGGTTGCTAACATTGTGCCCGTGCCTAAGAAGGACGGCAAAGTCAGAATATGCATGGATTACAGAGACTTAAACAGGGCTAGCCCTAAATATGACTTTTGACTACCGCACATTGACATCCTAGTTGACAACACAGCTCAGCACAAGGTATTTTCTTTCATGGACGGATTTTCAGGTTACAACCAGATCAAAATGGCACCTGAAGACATGGAGAAAACTACTTTTGTTACACAGTGGGGTACGTTCTGCTACAAAGTGATGCCATTCGGACTGAAGAATGTCGGGACAACCTATCAGCACGCCATGGTAGCTTTGTTTCATGATATGATACATCATGAGATAGAGGTCTACGTAGATGACATGATAGCTCGATCACAAACTGAAGAAGAACACCTCGACCATCTGCAAAAGCTGTTTGTCAGGTTGAAAGAGTACAAGCTCAGGTTGAACCCTAACAAGTGCACTTTTAGAGTCAGGTATGGTAAACTCTTGGGTTTCATTGTCAGCAACAAGGGCATCGAGGTTGATCCTGCCAAAGTCAAAGCTATACAAGAAATGCCTGCTCCTTGCACTGAGAAGGAGGTTAGAGGTTTCTTGGGACGCCTAAACTACATTGCTAGGTTCATCTCTCACCTAACATCTACCTGTGAACCAATCTTCAAGCTGTTGAAGAAAGATCAGGTGGTTAAATGGAATGATGACTGTCAAGTTGCTTTCGATAGAATCAAGGAGTATTTGCTAGAACCTCATATTTTGATGCCACCCGTCGAAGGAAGACCGCTAATCATGTATCTGACTGTCTTGAAGATTTCAATGGGGTGCGTACTGGGCCAACATGACGAGTTTGGCCGAAAAGAGCATGCCATTTATTACCTTAGCAAAAAGTTTACCGACTGTGAGACCCGATACTCACTGCTCGAGAAAACTTTTTGCGCTTTGGTATGGGTTTCTCGCCGGCTAAGGCAGTACATGTTTACTCATACCACTCTACTGATATCTAAGATGGATCTGATCAAGTACATCTTTGAGAAGCCTACTTTATCTGGAAGAATAGCTAGATGGCAGATGATCCTGACCGAATACGATATATAGTACACGACCCAAAAAGCTATAAAGGGGAGTGTGCTAGCTGATCATCTAGCCCATCAAGCTGTCGAAGATTACCAATCCATGAGGTTCAACTTCCCCGACGAAGACATTATGACATTGGATAACATTGAAGATTTCAGACCATATGACGGACTTGAACAAGGATCCCGATGGACCCTGTACTTTAATGGTGCCTCTAATGCACTTGGCAATTGTATCGGCGCGGTACTCATCTCTCCAGAAGGTTGCCATACTCCTTTCACAGCCAGGCATTGCTTCAACTGCACCAACAACATGGCCGAGTATGAAGCTTGTATGTTTGGTCTCAAGGCTGCCATAGACTTGGGAATCAAATCTTTGATTGTATTTGGGGACTCAGCTTTGGTCATCAGTCAGATCAAAGGAGAGTGGGATACTAAACATTCAAACATCATCCCTTATAAAGAACATGTCTTGACATTGCTACCACATTTCGAGCAGATTACCTTTGAGCACTTCCTGCGAGAAGAAAATCAGCTAGCAGATGCTCTAGCTACAATGTCATCCATGTTTAAACTTAACTAGGATAATGAGGCTCCCCAAATCACCATTGAATGGATGGACGAACCTGCACATTGTCACGAGATTAATACCGAAGAAGTAGTGGACCGACCTTGGTTTCATGAAGTCAAAAGGTATCTCGAGGCTCAGGAATATCCTAAAGGAGCTTCAGTCAACGACAAAAAGTTCTTAAGGACATTCTCGGCAAAGTTCTTCTTGAGCAATTGTATCTGTTGTACCCCAAAATTTGCCCTCCCATTTTTTTTCAGGAAACCATCTTGGATTTTCAAGGTCCCCTGAAACAAATCCAAGTCCTGAGTTATCCCTTTGCCCAAGCAAGCCACTTACAAGAGCAAGATGACCTCAGGAACTCCAGAAACAACACTTTTATCTTGAAAAAAAAATCAAATTCTAAGTACTTAGAATGCTTCTCTAAAATAAGTGTTTTTAGAAAAATCAGCGCTTCAGAACTTCTGGACCCATTCCAGATGAAGACGGTCAGAAGTTGCAAGCTTGGCTCAGCGTGGTCAGAAGTTGGCTCATCAGCAGCTACATCAGTTCAATCAGAAGTTGTAAACATGGTTCAGAATGTAAGCCTCAAACAGAACATGCCCCTTCAGCAGTTACACAAGCTCAGTCAGAATTTGCTAAAGAAATGCAAGAGAAGCAGGAAAGTCTGAAGGCTCCTTCAGAACAGGTTGAAATCAGAAGATGAAAGGTCAAAAGAATGGGTGTTACACTGATACAGAATCTCTAAGTCCAGATTGTCCAGAAGTAAATCCAAGGAACGTACCAGAAAACTAGGAGAATCTCCAGAGCTTGCTAAGACAACAGGTAGCCAAGGCCAGAGCATGGTTTACGCTGCTGATTCAACGCTGGTTTCCATTACCAGAATGTTGGTATTGACAGGTCTTGTCACCATTTAATGCCCATTAATGCTTCCAACCACTCCTGAGCATTCACGTGTGGCTTGGAAAACGCTTTTGCACAAATTCTGGCATGGGTCTTCACGCCACCGCCCACTTCAGAGGTCACTTCTCCCCAATCTACGCCTGCTGCTGCAACCTAGGCTGAAAGCTAGCTGTTATCACAACTTCCCAGGAATTTCTGTCAAAGAGCAAATTCAAACTCTGTTGGCGCCTTAAATGTTCAAGGCATCCACAAGAACTTTGCCTATAAATAGAGAGGCTTCACCACTGCAAAAGGCGTTCAAGAAAAAGAAACAGAAAAATTGCTAAGAGAGAAACAGAACTCCTAGCAACACAACATTCTGAAACTCTGCCAAAATCTCCAGCTTTGTTTCATAACTTTGAGTTTCTCACCTTCAACTTCATCAAATATCCAGTTCTTTTCTGTAAACCAAAAACACTCTTTCCAAACTTCTGACCCTACACACGTATACACCTTTACTTCCCCTTTTCCAAATCTGTCCAGAACACCACCAGAACCAGAACCAAAAGCTAAACTTTCACTCACCAACTTTTCCAAACAGTCAGGTAAGCACCTGCTGACCCTCATCACACTGTTAAGCATCATCAGCTGTGCATATTCAAATAACATAATGTAAATATCATGTTGTTGTTGTTTATGTTCTGAGGATTTTCATACCTCAGAACGTTCTGAGCCAGTATAGGACTTGCCTGTGACCTTGGTGATTCTGACCTCTTAAACATTTTTGTATTTGCTGGATCTGTTCCAAGTATGTTTCCTGTTTTGTGGAGTAACAACAGGATTGCAGATGTTCTGATTAGTACAGGAAAAAGCCAAGTGCTGACTTTGACGTTAGCACATCTGAAGCCTGTTTTGCTGTCAATGATATCAGAACCTCTGAGAGTTATTGCCTTTTCAGCAGAATCAGAACTTCTGGTTTCTCCACTAATAAACTTTTGTCTTGCAGCGCAGGGAAATCAGAACTTCTGATTTCCCCACTAACAAGGTTCTGTTTTGCAGGTGCTAGAGTCAGAAGTTCTGACTCATCCAGTTTCACTAACAGGTTGATCATCTGGCAGCGGATCTGAGTCAGAACTTCTGATGACCTCCCAGCAGCGCGCGGGCTCCCTCTCTCTCTCTCTCTATATCTTGTTTTTTTCTATTTTCTTTTTTGTCTATTTTTCTCGTTGAACCCCCCATGTACAAATGTGTATCCCCCTCCCCTAATTGTTGTAATAGCGTAGGATTTTACATTTCCGCTTCTTATTGCTAGTAATTAGGACGTGTATGGCAAGATAAAATCAATGAAATAGAAAAACCTAATTCAAAGAAAAAACTCTTGTATGCAATAAAACACACTTGCACACTAACACCCCTAGGGTTACATCCACTTGTTGCCTTTCAAAATTGGGCCATATTGTATGTTAGGTCTCTTTGGGCAAAACAAATAACTCAAATGATCATAGTCCCTCGATGACGCTTTTTGCCTAAAATGATCAAAGTCCCTTAAAGAAAAATTGCCCAAAGATACTTGGCACCATTGCAATTATGGTCTAAACGACGACCCACGCCCATCCCTTTAACATCCTAACACAAGATTGTCCACCAAATACAATGGTGGAACAAAATTGTTAAAAGGGTTAAAACGTAGCAACGATCTTTGAGAAATTTAGGGTAGATAGCTCTTGATTACTTGCCAATTTGCAAAACACTTTTTTTTTAAAACCACGCATCAATACACTTTCAAAACAACTTTCAAAAACATTGAAAACCTTTTCACAAGACATACACCTTTGTATACATCCCAACATGGATCATTACAAAGGTTGCCACCACATTGGCCTCTTTTCAAAACATTTTCAAATCCACACACACAAAGCACCATTTCAAACAATTGAAAATAAAGGCAAGTTGATCTAAGCAAGTAACTAAGAGCCCATGGATAACCATGGATAGAAAGGGTGCTAATACCTTCCCTTTCTATAATCTACTCCCCGAACCCAAGAAAACATCTCAAAGGTTTTTGCTGTGCTTTTTAACCTTTCCTTAGGATAAAATAAAAAGTCGGTGGCGACTCTTGCTCAACCGCACAAGTGCGAATACAAACGCAAAACCACAGTCAGTTCTCCCACCGTATCACAGAACTGGCGACTCTGCTGGGGAATATTTTAAAAGTGGAGTAACCTTAGGGCTTAGATCACCCTCTTGCATGACTAATTGTTTGAATTGTTTGCTTTATATCTTGGCTCTATTGTTTGGGTTTGCAATCCTACACCCGGATTTTGGGAAACATTCATAGATAGCAATACGTTGTGGAAACTGTGCGGGGTATACCGACACGGTGGAAGCAATAGCTATATTAGTGCGACATATTTGTGAGTATCGGTAACCCTTGAGTTCAATCAAGGAGAGTACGGGGCCGCTGAGTAATGTCACTAAGCACTAATGACCTAGAACCTTACTTGACCATCTTGGCCTTTTATTAGGGGTAGTGAGATGACCGGCTTTGGTGCAGTCCGAAGTTGGTAGATACTCGATACTACACTCATTGAGGGTTGTGTTCTTGGAATATTTTGGTCGCTAGTTAAGTGGCTAAACCAAAACAATGAACAATGAAAACAATCCAGTGATATTGAGCTCCTTAGAACCCGGTTACTATTTATAGGACAGGTTTTTAAGCCAACTACACTCAAGAGGGTACTTACCTATGAAACCCCATGCAAGCCTGAAACTAGGGTTTGGTGTGATTTGCTTGTACATATGTTTTGTGCATACATCATAAACATCATGAAGCATCATATGAATTCTCTAACCATTTCAAGGGTTTTGGATCTTCATCTTTGTTCTTGTTTTGTAGGACATGGAAATTCCTCGCAGAAATACCATTCAAGTCAACCTTGTGAGAATCTCTCCTCAGCTCAAGGAGATCACCTCAAGAATTCCGGAAAACTCATCCTTCAGTGAAAGACATGGTAGACTGCTCAGCCTAGTCAACACCAACATTGAAGAAGACATGATGAAAGTGTTATTCCAGTTCTTTGACCCTCTTCACCACTGTTTCACTTTCCCTGATTATCAATTGGTACCCACTTTGGAGGAGTTTTCTCAACTCCTGAGAATTCCTATCCTTAATCAACTACCCTTCAACGGTACGGAAAAGGAACCAAAGCCGGAAGATGTTGCTCGAGCATTACATCTACAACCATCCGACATCAAGGGGCATTGGGAAACCAGAAGCGGCATCAAGGGATTCTTAGCAAAATTCTTGTTTGAGAAGGCACAAGAATGTTGGAACTCATTGGACCTACAAGTCTTTGAAGAAATTGTGGCACTCCTTATCTATGGGTTGGTCTTGTTCCCAAATCCTGACCAATTGATAGATGTCAACGCCGTCAAAATCTTCTTGTCCAGAAATCCAATACCAACATTGCTTGGGGACATCCTTCACTCATTTTACACACGAACAATGAGAAAGAGGGGTGTTCTTATGTGTTGTACTCCTATCCTTGCAAGGTGGTTTATTTCGCACCTTCCACAATCTGTCTTGAAGAACGACCAAGGCTCAAGGTGGTCCCAACGGTTGATGACTCTTACTCACTCTGATGTACATTGGTGTTCTCGGTCCAGAGAAAATGTCATCATCGTCGATCGTTGCGGAGAATTCCCTAATGTTCCTTTACTTGGAATTAGAGGAGGTATCACCTACAACCCTTGCCTAGCTTTGAGACAATTTGGATATGCACGGAGGGATGGTCCTCATGACATGTTGATTCCTGACCTAGTTTTTGACTTCGACAACGATGCGCAAGGGCTTCGCCAAAGATTCATCAGAGCTTGGGGAAAACTCAACAAGGTTGACAGCAAGACTCTGGGACACAAGAACTCCATCCCCCTTGAGCCTTATCTCAAGTGGGTACGAGCCCGAGCCCAAAGTCTGATGATGCCTTATCCTCATGTACTCCCAGTGATTAAAGAGCCCGTCAATGAAGGAGAGGTTCCCTACACCATCCTACATCCAGACATGCCTACATCGTGGGAGGAAATGCAGAAAAGTTGGATTCAGCTCAAGGAGGAACAAAATACTTTTGAAGCTAGCTACTACGCCAGTGAAAAGAAGGTTCTAGAGCTTACCCGCCGACTCCACGAGCAAGAGGCCCTCAATACCTACATCGCCCCCAAAAGGATGCGCAATGTCTTTTTGCCTTAAGAAGTTTATTTTGTAATATTTGGCCCATGGGGCATTTATGTACTGACAAATTTATTCTTATTAATATGACGTGCGTTCTTCTTTGTCTAAAACAATTTTGAATGTCCTAAATCCTTGAATGCATTGCATACATAAGCATACCATTCATCATGCGCATAAGCAGGTCTCATTCCAGGTTTCCTTATCTGTCTGCTGTTTATTTCAGTAGGATGGATCTCGAGCAAACAATCAAAGACCTACAGGCTCAGAATGCACAGTTCCAGCAACTCCTGATGACCTTGGCTAAGGGTCAGGAGGATATCAAGACTCAATTGGGGAACAAAGACCCAGTGAAGAAGAAGAAAAAGAGACTCGGGGTGGCTACTTTGGGGAGAAGATTTGAGGGAGAAGCTCGAAGAGTGCTTGAATTTCCTCCTACTTCGGATGAAGGGACCAGTAAAAGAGATGGAGTTGCGGTGCCTTCCGAGTCTGATGCGGAAGAAGAAGAAGAGGTTGAAGAGGATGAAGATTATTCTGACCAGCAATACCCTCCAGCTGATGATAAATACAAGGGTTTAGAAGACAGATTAGCCGCCATGGAGCTACAGAGAGTTCCGGGTTTGGATTTTGAAGACTTAGGTTTGGTTTCCGGGATTGTGATTCCCCCAAAATTCAAGGTGCCAGTGTTTGTAAGGTATGATGGGCTGTCCTGCCCCAAAATGCATCTTAGGTCCTACGTGAGAAAGATCCAACCCTATACGGCAGATAAAAACCTCTGGATTCATTTCTTTCAAGACAGCCTTTCTGGAGCTCAGTTGGAGTGGTTTTATCAGCTAGAAGGAACCAGTGTCCGGAATTGGGAAGATTTGGCCACCGCTTTCTACAAACAATACCAATACAATTCTGACCTTGCCCCTACTCGTACCCAACTTCAGGGTATGTCGTTAGGAACAAGCGAAGGATTCAAAGAATACGCACAAAAATGGAGGGATTTGGCTGGCAGGGTGCAGCCTCCTTTAACCGATCGTGAACTTGTTGATATGTTTCTAGGAACCCTATATGGGCCTTTCTTCAATCATCTAATTGGTAACTCTTCCGCGGGGTTTACCGATCTGATCTTAACGGGCGAGAGAATAGAAGCTGGCATCAAGTCAGGAAAGATTCAGAAGGGTGTTGCTGCAAGTACTGAGAAGAGGCCGTTTAAGAAAGAAGCAAGTGCTGTCTATGGTCCTAGAAGACAAGTCAAGCCAGAAAGTCGCCAAGCCGTCAATGCTCTGGTCATTTCAAAACCTGCTGCTGCTCCTCAGCAGTACAATCAACAAAGAAGTGAAAGGCCCAAGAGGCAGTATACTCGGCTGAGTATGACCTTATCTCAAATTTTACCTCAACTACTATCAACCAATTTGGTGACCACCAAAGAAGCTCCTAAAGTCGTGAATACTGCGTCTCCTAAGTATAACCCAAATGCCCGGTGTGCTTATCATTCTGATAGTCCCGGGCACACTACTGATGATTGCTGGGCCTTGAGAAACAAAGTGCAATATCTTATCGACGCGAAGGAAATTCAGTTTGAAGCGCCTGAGAGGCCGAATGTTGTAACTTCCCCTATGCCCCAGCATAGGGTAAATGCCATTGAGGAAGAATTGTATGCTGTTTCGGTGAATGAAGTTGTTACCCCGCTTTTGACTGTTAAGAGGAACTTACTACTAGCCGGTTTATTTCCAGGTTGTAGTAAGGGTTGCCTCCTGTGTGCTCTTATCCCTACCGGTTGTCCACTGTTGAAATCAGGCATCCAAAGCCTGATGGATAGCAAGGAAATTCTGTTCAAGAAAACTGTTGTTCCGTCTGTTCCTATTGAAGAAATATCTGTTGTCACAATCTACAATCCTGCCAAAGCTCCCGTAAAGAAACCAGTCCAAGTTATGTCTGTTGCACCCATCACTATTACTGTCTCGGGGCCTCTCCCGTATGAGTCTGATAAAGCGGTCCCATGGCATTATGGAGCCGATGTGTATGCGCTCGGGGTGAAGCAGGAGTTCAACACCAATACCAGTATCAATAACATCACTGGTCCCGCCAAGATTACCCGCAGTGGCAGGCTCTTCTCGCCTGACATTGCACCGCCAGTTATCCGAAAACCTCTCACCATCACACCCGTAAGTGTGCATGTTCCAGTTCAAGTTCCTGTGTCTACTACTGCCGCCGAGTCTTCTGATACTCGGGGCAAAGAAGTTGCTACCGGTTTGCCTGCTAGGACGGAGGCACCAAAGAAGACTGCTGTGGAAGCCTCCCAACAAGAAATGGAGGAAATTCTTAAAATTATCAAAAAGAGTGACTTTAATGTTGTTGAACAGTTGGGGCATACTCCCTCCAAAATCTCTATGCTATCACTACTGCTATGCTCAGAGGCCCATGCAAAAGCCCTGATTTCATTTCTGAAAACGGCCCATGTGCCGCAAGAGACCTCCGCATATCAATTCACCGACTGTGTGGCTAATTTGACGGCTGACAATGGCTTAGGGTTCTCAGATGCTAACCTTACCGCCAAAGGGAAAAATCACAATGATGCCCTGCACGTCTCTATAGAGTGAAGGGGAACTACTCTCGCACATGTGTTAGTAGATACCGGCTCTTCCCTGAATGTGTTGCCCAAGAAGGCATTAGATCGCTTGGATTGTGAGGGTTTGGAGTTGAAACCTAGTAACATCATTGTTAGAGCCTTCGACGGTTCTAAGAGGATGGTGCACGGTGAAGTAGACATCCCTATTCGTGTGGGTTCCCAAGTTTTCGGCTCAACGTTCTTTGTAATGGATATTCGTCCATCTTACTCCTGCTTGTTGGGTCGACCCTGGATTCACAAAGCTGGGGCAGTAACTTCCACTTTACACCAAAAGCTCAAATACCCTGTCAAAGGGAAGATTGTTACTGTGCAGGGTGAGGAGGAATACATGGTGAGTCACTTGAATTCATTCCGATATATCGAGATGGACGGGGAGTTTATTGAAACCCCCTTTCAGCATTTTGAGGAAGTACCTCCAGTGTTGGCATCAGCTGAAGCAGTGGTTGGAGAGGACTTTCCGTTGAAGATGGCATCCTTGAAGGGTGCCCGGGCTGTAATCGAGAAAGGCAATTGTGCAAACTGGGGTCAGCTTCCTGACTTCACTCAAAAGAATGACAAGTTTGGGCTGGGCTTTACTGCAGAGGCTCAGAGGGCTGTGCGCAAGGAAAAGATCAGAAAGGCTCCGGTGTTTATCTCCAACCCAAGGGTGAATGCTATTGAGGAGGATGTGGAGGAAGCAGAGTTTAACAGTTGGATCTACCCGACTACCAGCAACGGACCAAGCAACTGGACGGCAAAGGATTTTACACCTATCACATTTGTCACGCAGTAATTAATTTCTTTTGATTTCCAATTTGTAACAAACAATGTGTTAAAACTTTTATTGGCTCGATGTCCTACCTGGGGCATCGTAGCTCCATTTGTGAGGGCTTTCTGTATGACATTTCCATATATCATCAATCAAAACATTGGACGTTTGTTGCATTTCAAATCTTATGCTCCTTTTTCTTTCTGTGTTATATATATTGCAAAACAGCTATATTTACACACACTCACTTATACAGGTTTCAATCCACTCTGGATCTCACTAGCAACAGCTCTGCTACCGCCAGTTATGACTTCGAGAATCCGATCAACTTGGCCGAAGACGAAGGTGAAGATGATTACGAAGTGCCTGGTGAACTCGCAAGACTGCTACTCCAGGAAGAGAGGGCTATTCAACCACATGAAGAGCCGGTGGAAACAATTAACCTGGGTACTGAAACAGATAGGAAAGAGGTCAAGATTGGTGCCGATCTAGAACTCAGCGTGAAGCAACGATTGATCCAAATGCTACAGGATTATATGGAGATATTTGCTTGGTCCTATGAAGATATGCCTGGTTTGGATGCCGACATTGTAGTTCATCACCTGCCAACCAAGGAAGACTGCCCTCCGGTAAAGCAAAAGGTCCGCCGTATGCGCCCAGAGATGTCTGAAAAGATCAAGGCTGAGGTTATGAAGCAATTCGATGCCGGGTTTCTTGCGGTAACTTCTTACCCTCAATGGGTTGCTAATGTGGTGCCAGTACCAAAGAAGGACGGTAAAGTAAGAATGTGTGTCGACTATAGGGACTTGAACAGGGCAAGTCCCAAGGATGACTTCCCCTTACCTCACATCGATGTTCTTGTTGACAATACTGCACAACACAAGGTGTTCTCCTTCATGGATGGTTTTTCAGGGTATAATCAGATCAAGATGGCCCCGGAGGATATGGAAAAGACTACCTTTGTGACTCAGTGGGGCACCTTCTGCTATAAGGTCATGCCATTCGGTTTGAAAAATGCTGGGGCAACCTATCAACGTGCCATGGTTGCTTTATTTCATGATATGATCCATCATGAGATTGAGGTATATGTTGATGACATGATTGCAAGGTCCCAAACTGAGGAAGAACACCTTGATCATCTGCGGAAGCTGTTTGACCGACTGAAGTTATACAGGCTGAGGTTGAACCCAAACAAATGCACCTTTGGGGTGAGGTCCGGAAAATTGCTAGGCTTCATTGTAAGTGATAAGGGTATTCAAGTGGACCCCGCCAAGGTTAAAGCCATTCAAGAGATGCCAGTTCCTAAGACAGAGAAAGAAGTCAGAGGCTTTCTGGGACGACTGAATTACATTTCCCGATTCATCTCACATCTGACGGCTACTTATGAGCCAATCTTCAAATTACTGAAGAAAGATCAAGTAGTACGCTGGAACGATGACTGTCAGGCTGCCTTTGAAAGGATAAAAGAATATCTCCAAGAGCCACCCATTCTTATGCCACCAGTGGAAGGAAGACCTCTAATATTATACTTGACAGTACTTGATAACTCAATGGGGTGTGTGCTGGGGCAGCATGACGAGTCTGGCCGAAAAGAGCACGCTATTTATTACTTGAGCAAAAAGTTTACCGACTGTGAGTCTCGTTACTCACTGCTTGAGAAAACTTGCTGCGCTCTTGTATGGGCTGCTCGCCGGCTGAGACAGTATATGCTGACTCACACTACTTTGTTGATTTCAAAAATGGATCCCATCAAGTACATATTTGAAAAGCCTGCTCTGTCTGGGAGAATAGCGAGATGGCAAATGATCTTGACAGAATATGATATCCAGTATACAACTCAGAAAGCTATTAAGGGAAGTGTACTGGCAGATCATTTGGCACACCAACCTGTGGACGAGTACCAATCATTGAACTTTGATTTTCCGGACGAAGACATCATGGTGGTGACTGATTGTGAAGTACCTGGACCGGATGAAGGACCCGAGGAAGGATCCCGATGGTCTATGCATTTTGATGGAGCCTCCAATGCTTTGGGTAACGGCGTCGGCGCTGTAATCATATCTCCCAAAGGAACTCATACTCCACTCACCGCCCGATTATGCTTCAACTGCACCAACAACATGGCAGAATATGAAGCATGTATCATGGGTCTGCAAGCTGCAATCGACTTAAGGATCAAGTTTCTGAGTGTCTTCGGAGATTCCGCTCTCGTGATCAATCAGATCAAGGGCTAGTGGGATACTAAACACCCAAATCTTATTCCTTACAAGGAGTATGTGTCAACCTTGCTTCCCCACTTTGAGGAGATAACCTTTGAACATTTCCCAAGAGAGGAGAATCAGTTAGCGGACGCGTTAGCTACGATGTCTTCCATGTTCAAAGTCAAATGGGACAATGAGGCTCCCCGGATCATCATCTGGAAACTGGACGAACCGGCATACTGTTGTGATCTTGAGACTGAGTTGGTGACTAAGAAACCTTGGTACCATGAGGTGAAGAGATATTTGGAAGCTCAGGAGTACCCTGAAGGTGCATCTGTCAACGACAAGAAGTTTCTGAGAAGGTTTGCAGCAAAGTTCTTCCTTAGCAACGGCATCCTGTATAAGCGAAACCATGATTCAACCTTACTGCGTTGTGTGGATAAGACTGAAGCAGAAAGGATCATGGAAGAGCTGCATGAAGGTACATTTGGAACGCATTCTAGTGGACACACCATGGCTAAGAAAATCCTTCGGGCAGGATACTTCTGGTCCACAATGGAAGCTGATTGTTACCAACACTCTCGAACTTGTCATAAATGCCAAATCTATGCTGACAAGGTACATATTCCTCCAGTTCCTCTGAACGTCCTGACGACACCTTGGCCTTTTGCAATGTGGGGGATTGATATGATCGGTGAGATCCGACCGACGGCATCCAATGGGCATCGCTTCATCTTGGTGGCGATCGATTATTTCACGAAGTGGGTTGAGGCAGCTTCCTACGCCACAGTAACCAAGAGTGTCGTGGCACGTTTCATCCGGCATAATCTAATCTGTCGGTACGGCGTCCCGGAAAGAATCATTACGGACAATGGTACCAATCTCAACAATAAGATGATCACTGAGCTCTGCGAACAATTCAAGATACAGCACCACAACTCTTCTCCCTACCGGCCGAAGAGGAATGGGGCTGTAGAAGCAGCTAACAAAAATATCAAGAAAATTGTGCAGAAGATGACAGTGACTTATAAGGATTGGCACGAGATGTTATCGTTCGCTCTTCATGGGTACCGTACCTCAGCAAGGACGTCAACCGGGGCAACTCCCTTCTCTTTGGTCTATGGCATGGAGGCAGTCTTGCCAATTGAAGTCCAGATACCCTCTTTCCGAATAATGAAAGATGCAGATCTGAGTGAAGATGACTGGATCCAGACTCGACTTGATCAATTAAACCTGATTGACGAAAAGAGACTCACCGCTATCTGTCATGGTCAAACGTATCAAAAACGGATGATCAGGGCATTTAACAAGAAAGTCAGACCGCAAGAGTATCAAGTTGGGGACCTGGTAATCAAACGCATCATCCTTCCTCAAAGTGATCCCCGGGGCAAATGGACCCCCACTTACGAAGGGCCATTTGTGGTTAAACATGTGTTCTCAGGAGGAGCCATGATCCTAACCACCATGGACGGTGACGACCTTCCTCACCCCGCCAATGCAGACATAGTAAAAAAATACTACGCATAAATAAAAGACCCGCTAGGTTGACATACCTAGGAAAAAATTAGGGCTTCCCGGCGAACCAAAAGGGTTCGGGCAAAAATAAGGGATGAAATGAAAAAATTTGTACACCCGGCAAGTCGAAAACCTGAAAAGGCGGCTTGGGCAAAAATGGGTATCCCGGTGGACTGAAAACCCGAAAGGGCGGTCCAGGCAAAAATTAGGGATAAAGCGTAATACTATGTCTCATTGGATCACTTCGCATCCGGAATTCGGCATCAACTATCTGGCTCAGACTTCGGCATCGACCAATCAGCTTCATCTTCAACTAGGTAGCAAAGCGATGAGACGCTTGGAGACATAAAGGCGATAGCAGAGTTGGAACCCAGTAGGATTGTTCACATAGCTGTTTTGTTTTCTTTTCAAATTTTGTAAATTCTATGTTATTTGGCGGCATTCTCTTACTAGGATGTCAGCCTCTTGTACAAAAAACGCCTATTCACAGGCAAAATTCAAATCAAAACGAATTCACTTGTCCATACAAATTGCCATTGTTTTTCCTTTTTTCTGTTTTGTCTTGCGACGGACGTCCAATGTTCATTTTTGATATATGCATTTGACATTAAATTGCTGATTCATAAATATTTGCACATGAAACGAAAGATTAACTACAGGAGACATCAGAAACAGGGACAATGTGAAATTGTCTGATGCAGTCTAGTTGCTTTGTCCGCCAAGGTACCAAGGTGGATTCGACTGAAGAATGTGACCAAACGATCCCAGCTCCCCGCAGAGTAAGGCGAGATTCAGCAATACTTTCCCCAGTGAAGTCACCAACTTTCCCCGGTCGGTCTAAAAGCTATCCCCAGTAGATTCTGGAAGCTTGTTCCCTACGGAATATGGACGTCTCTCCCGAGCTTTATTCAGAGTTATTCCTCACAAGGGCTTATAACTGGGTTATCCTCAGCTAATTGCCATGAAAGATCGCCCTCGGCAAGGTCCTTTCAGTCCCCGGCAGGAGTTTGTCTTTGGTATTCCCCAAGCAGAGTTTATCATCATTATCCCCAGCGGAATCCGTCATAGAAGTCCTCAGCAGGCCTCTCAAAAAACTTCAGCAGAATATCTCTTCCACAAAACAAATTCCCGGGCTGATCGCCAAGGATTTATTTTCCTAAAACGAAGTCACATTCGTAAACATTTCACACTTTCATACATGATAAAGTACATACAACGCTGTCTCATGTTGAAACATCATGCATATCATACATCATGACATTGCATACAACTTATGTTTTGCCTTTTCAGGGACAAAGATAATCCCAAAGACAACTACCTTCTACAACAATTCCAGATTCGATTCCTGTATCCAGCCAGGGCATATCTGTTGACCACATTTCCAGACTCGATCCCTGTATCTAGCCAGGGCACATATGAAGAGTTCGAAGATTTGATTCCTGTATCCAGCCAGGGCACATCTATCAACTACAACATTTCCAGATTCGATTCCTGTATCTAGCCAGGGCATATCTGTTGACCACATTTCCAGACTCGATTCCTGTATCTAGCCAGGGCACGTCTGAAGAGTTCGAAGATTCGATTCCTGTATCCAGCCAGGGCATATCTGTTGACGACTATTTTCAGACTCGACTCCTGTATCCAGCTAGGGCACGTCTGAAGAATTCCAGATCAAACACCTGTAACAAGCCAGGAAAACATCTGCCTTTCTCAGATACATAAAGTTCTCACCAAGGAATCTCTTGTGCGATCGTCACCTCCAAATGGCATCCATAAGCCCATTTCCGACGAAGTTATGTCACATCTCCAGATGGCATCCATAAGCCCGTCTCCCTATCCACCATCTCTCCAAATGGCATCTATAAGCCCATTCCCGCCATCACATTGCTGATACTCTACTATGCGAGTGCAAATTTCCGGGCACTCTAGTGTCCAATCTCCTTTTACCTTCGAGTCGCGAAAGGCAAACTTGCCAATCTAACTCTTCAGGTTCAAGAAGATTGAACAGGGGCAACTGTTGTACCCCAAAATTTGCCCTCCCCTTTTTTTCAGGAAACCATCTTGGATTTTCAAGGTCCCCCTGAAACAAATCCAAGTCCTGAGTTATCCCTTTGCCCAAGCAAGCCACTTACAAGAGCAAGATGACCTCAGGAACTCCAGAAACAACACTTTTATCTTGAAAAAAAAATCAAATTCTAAGTACTTAGAATGCTTCTCTAAAATAAGTGTTTTTAGAAAAATCAGCGCTTCAGAACTTCTGGACCCATTCCAGATGAAGACGGTCAGAAGTTGCAAGCTTGGTCAGCGTGGTCAGAAGTTGGCTCTTCAGCAGCTATATCAGTTCAATCAGAAGTTGTAAACGTGGTTCAGAATGTAAGCCTCAAACAGAACATGCCCCTTCAGCAGTTACACAAGCTCAGTCAGAATTTGCTAAAGAAATGCAAGAGAAGAAGGAAAGTCTGAAGGCTCCTTCAGAACAGGTTGAAATCAGAAGATGAAAGGTCAGAAGAATGGGTGTTACACTGATACAGAATCTCTAAGTCCAGATTGTCCAGAAGTATATCCAAGGAACGTACCAGAAAACTAGGAGAATCTCCAGAGCTTGCTAAGACAACAGGTAGCCAAGGCCAGAGCATGGTTTACGCTGCTGATTCAACGCTGGTTTCCATTACCAGAATGTTGGTATTGACAGGTCTTGTCACCATTTAATGCCCATTAATGCTTCCAACCACTCCTGAGCATTCACGTGTGGCTTGGAAAACGCTTTTGCACAAATTCTGGCATGGGTCTTCACGCCACCGCCCACTTCAGAGGTCACTTCTCCCCAATCTACGCCTGCTGCTGCAACCTAGGCTGAAAGCTAGCTGTTATCACAACTTCCCAGGAATTTCTGTCAAAGAGCAAATTCAAACTCTGTTGGCGCCTTAAATGTTCAAGGCATCCACAAGAACTTTGCCTATAAATAGAGAGGCTTCACCACTGCAAAAGGCGTTCAAGAAAAAGAAACAGAAAAATTGCTAAGAGAGAAACAGAACTCCTAGCAACACAACATTCTGAAACTCTGCCAAAATCTCCAGCTTTGTTTCATAACTTTGAGTTTCTCACCTTCAACTTCATCAAATATCCAGTTCTTTTCTGTAAACCAAAAACACTCTTTCCAAACTTCTGACCCTACACACGTATACACCTTTACTTCCCCTTTTCCAAATCTGTCCAGAACACCACCAGAACCAGAACCAAAAGCTAAACTTTCACTCACCAACTTTTCCAAACAGTCAGGTAAGCACCTGCTGACCCTCATCACACTGTTAAGCATCATCAGCTGTGCATATTCAAATAACATAATGTAAATATCATGTTGTTGTTGTTTATGTTCTGAGGATTTTCATACCTCAGAACGTTCTGAGCCAGTATAGGACTTGCCTGTGACCTTGGTGATTCTGACCTCTTAAACATTTTTGTATTTGCTGGATCTGTTCCAAGTATGTTTCCTGTTTTGTGGAGTAACAACAGGATTGCAGATGTTCTGATTAGTACAGGAAAAAGCCAAGTGCTGACTTTGACGTTAGCACATCTGAAGCCTGTTTTGCTGTCAATGATATCAGAACCTCTGAGAGTTATTGCCTTTTCAGCAGAATCAGAACTTCTGGTTTCTCCACTAACAAACTTCTGTCTTACAGCGCAGGGAAATCAGAACTTCTGATTTCCCCACTAACAAGGTTCTGTTTTGCAGGTGCTAGAGTCAGAAGTTCTGACTCATCCAGTTTCACTAACAGGTTGATCATCTGGCAGCGGATCTGAGTCAGAACTTCTGATGACCTCCCAGCAGCGCGCGGGCTCCCTCTCTCTCTCTCTCTATATCTTGTTTTTTGCTATTTTCTTTTTTGTGTATTTTTCTCGTTGAACCCCCCATGTACAAATGTGTATCCCCCTCCCCTAATTGTTGTAATAGCGTAGGATTTTACATTTCCGCTTCTTATTGCTAGTAATTAGGACGTGTATGGCAAGATAAAATCAATGAAATAGAAAAACCTAATTCAAAGAAAAAACTCTTGTATGCAATAAAACACACTTGCACACTAACACCCCTAGGGTTACATCCACTTGTTGCCTTTCAAAATTGGGCCATATTGTATGTTAGGTCTCTTTGGGCAAAACAAATAACTCAAATGATCATAGTCCCTCGATGACGCTTTTTGCCTAAAATGATCAAAGTCCCTTAAAGAAAAATTGCCCAAAGATACTTGGCACCATTGCAATTATGGTCTAAACGACGACCCACGCCCATCTCTTTAACATCCTAACACAAGATTGTCCACCAAATACAATGGTGGAACAAAATTGTTAAAAGGGTTAAAACGTAGCAACGATCTTTGAGAAATTTAGGATAGATAGCTCTTGATTACTTGCCAATTTGCAAAACACTTTTTTTTTAAAACCACACATCAATACACTTTCAAAACAACTTTCAAAAACATTGAAAACCTTTTCACAAGACATACACCTTTGTATACATCCCAACATGGATCATTACAAAGGTTGCCACCCCATTGGCCTCTTTTCAAAACATTTTCAAATCCACACACACAAAGCACCATTTCAAACAATTGAAAATAAAGGCAAGTTGATCTAAGCAAGTAACTAAGAGCCCATGGATAACCATGGATAGAAAGGGTGCTAATACCTTCCCTTTCTATAATCTACTCCCCGAACCCAAGAAAACATCTCAAAGGTTTTTGCTGTGCTTTTTAACCTTTCCTTAGGATAAAATAAAAAGTCGGTGGCGACTCTTGCTCAACCGCACAAGTGCGAATACAAACGCAAAACCACAGTCAGTTCTCCCACCGTATCACAGTATCCTATACAAGCGCAATCATGATAGCATTCTGCTTCATTGTGTGGACAAGGTTGAGGCTGAACAGATCATGGATGAACTGCACAATGGTACCTTTGGCACTCACTCTAGTGGGAACACGATGGCTAAGAAGATTCTACGGGCAGGCTATTACTGGTCTACCATGGAAGCTGACTGCCATCAACATTCCCGAACATGCCATAAATGTCAAATCTATGCAGATAAGGTACATATACCTCCAGTTCCTCTCAATGTTTTAACAGCTCCTTGGCTATTCGCTATGTGGGGAATCGACATGATTGGAGAGATCAAGCCTACAGCATCCAATGGACACCGCTTCATTCTGGTGGCCATTGATTACTTTACCAAATGGGTCGAAGCAGCTTCCTTCGCATCTGTCACAAAGAATGTTGTTGCCCACTTCGTCAAGCAGAACCTCATTTGCCGGTATGGTATCCCCGAAAGGATCATCACTGATAACATTACAAACCTTAACAATACTATGATTACCGCCTTGTGCAAGCAGTTCCAGATTCAACATCACAATTCATCTCCCTATCGGCCAAAGATGAACGGTGTTGTCGAAGCTGCGAAAAATATCAAGAAAATCATACAAAAGATGACAGTCACCTACAAGGACTGGCATGAAATGTTGCCGTTTTCTCTCCATGGGTATCGTACCACAACACGCACTTCAACTGGGGCAACACCCTGTTCTTTGGTATACGGCATGGAAGTCGTTTTTCCTATCGAGGTTCAGATTCCCTCCTTGAGAATCATGAAGGATGCTGGTTTGAGTGAAGACGATTGGATTCAGACCCGGCTTGATCAACTTAATTTGATTGATGAAAAGCGGCTTACTGCTGTCTGCCGTGGTCAGGTGTATCAGAAACGGATAATCAAGGCTTTCAACAAGAAAGTCAGACGCCAGACATATCAAGTCGGGGACCTTGTAATCAAGCGGATCATCTTGCCGCAAAGTGATCCCAGGGGCAAATGGACTCCTACTTACGAAGGACCATTTGTGATCAAAAACATCTTTTCTGGTGGGGCAATGATATTAACCAACATGGACGGTGATGACCTGCCGCACCCTGCGAACGTAGACATAGTCAAAAAATACTACGCATAAATGACCCGGCAAGTTGAAAACCCGAAAGGGCGACTTGGGCAAAAAAAAGGGCATCCCGGTGAATCGAAAACCCGAAAGGGCGGTTCAGGCAAAAATTAGGGATAAATAAAAAAAAAGTTGTACACCTGGCAAGTTGAATACCCAAAAGGGCAACTTGGGAAAAAAAGGGTTTCCCGGTGGATCGAAAACCCGAAAGGGAGGTCCAGGGAAAAGTTAGGGAATTAAAGCGTATGACTATGTCTCGTCGGATCACTTTAAGGACAATCTCTTCACAGACAAGCTCCAGGCTTCTGATCAATCCAATCATCTTCGGACAAAGCAACGAATGGACAAGACATCCAGGGTTATGAAGGCTATAGCAGAATGGGAACCCCATGGAATTTTCACACATAGCCATTTTTCTTTGTATACATTTTTCTCATTTTTTATGACAACATTCTCTTACTAGGATGTCTGTTTCCTTTGTACAAAATACTTACACAAAGTTAATACAAAGATACTTCAAAGTGCAGAAAACTATTTGCCTTTTCTTTTTCTTTACACTTGTGTTTTTATTTGAAAACGTCCAATGATTTATTGATGAGCATATGCATTTGAATATAATCACGTGTTTACAAATAAACAAAATAGGAAAGAACAATTACTTACAGGTTGAAAGTATAGGGAAACATCTTCAGGTTATTCCAGGAGAAATCCCCTGCAGTACATCATCTAGATCCCTAGCGGAGCTAACACCTTGAAAAACATACCCCCAGCAGAGTTATAATTTCAAATCCTTAATCCCCACCAAAGTTAAACTTCAAACTCCCAATCCTTAGCGGAGCAAAAACTTTGAACTACAGACCCTCAGCGAAGATGAAACCTTCTTCCCCAGTCGAATCAAGATTTCCAACTATCGATCCCCAACGGGAACCATTCAGTTTTACCCAAATTCCTCAGCAAGTTGTCTTAAAGTCTGAGAATCAACCAGATAACAGTTAACTTTTATCCCCAAACTAGAATAATTCCCCGGTAGAGTGGCATACAACCCAAACTCCTGAACTTTTTCCAAACAGGAATAAGTTGTTCCCCCAGGGTCCTGAACTTACTCTCCAGCAGGATAGCTACTCCCCAGCAGTATAGCTATTGCCCACAGAGTTTTTACTCCCCAACAGAATGAAGATTCTCATACTTAATTACCCAGCATGATTTTGTCAAAATTTTTAATCCCCTGCAGATCGAAGATTCTCAATCTTGGCTCCCCGACATGAAGTCCCCAAGGATTCAAATTCCCCTAGCAGATTGAAGATTCTCATTCTTGATTCCCCAGTGAAGTTGCCAAAGTCTTCATTACTCCCCAGCACAAATTTATTAGAATTTTTAATCCCCTGCAGATCGAAGATTCTCATTCACCACTCCTCAATAGATTGAAGATTCTCATTCTTAATTCCCCGCGGAAGTCATCAGAGTCTTCCTTATTCTCCAGCAGATCAAGGTTTTCCTTTGTTTGATCCCCGGTAGAGATCGCCAGAGTTTTCCCTATTCCCCAGCCGAGTAAGGATTCCCATTATTTAACCCCCAGTAGAAGTCGTCAAAGTTCTCTGGATTTCCCAAGCAGATTTCTCAAGATGTTTGACCTTACTCTCCCAACAGATTTTGTCAATACTCCAACTCCAAAGACTTGAAGGATCCCTATCCCCAGGAAAGTCGTGAATGATTCTCACATCCCCACAGAAGTTGTTAAGTGTGATACGGTGGGAAAGAACTGACTGTTTTTTGGAATGCTGGTTCGCGTTTTGCGTTGGTGTTCGCAAAATGTCGCGGTAAGCAAGAGTCGCCACCGTCTTTTATTTTATCCAACAAGGAAAGGAAAAAAGCACAGAAAAATTCCTTTTTCGAGATGTTTCTCGGGTCCGAGGGGTAGGTTATAGAAAGGGAAGGTGTTAGCACCCTTTCTATCCGTGGTTATCCACGGGCTCTTAGGTACTTGCTCAAAGTGTTTTCAAATATTGTTTTTCTTTGTGTTTGTGAGTTTGAAAGAAGTTTTTGTTTGAAAGGAGTGTAAGTGCGAAAATTTGTTTTATTTTGAAAGAGCAAGTACTTAAGAACCATCTACCTACTCGAAAAGGGAATCAATCTGTGTTAATGTCCTTTAGGCAATGTTATCCCACTATTGATGAGTAGGTAGCATCGTCGTTGGAGTTTTAAGGGTCAATTCGATTAAGGGACGTGCGGTCACTAAAGCAATATTAGGACACCTTAGCGGTAACCCTAGTGTCTTAGATCATTTTTCCGAGGCTATCATTTTGAGGCAACTATGATCTTTGAACAAGAGGGCGACCTCTAATACTTCCTATACTCAATGACCACGTTCGAAGGCAACCAAGTGAGGTGTACCCTAAGAGTGCACATGTGCGAGTGTGTTGTTTCCAGTTAATTCTGTCTTTGTACATGTCAATGGTTATCTATGTTGATTTTAAGTTAAACATTTGATCTTGTCATGCATTCCCTATTATCAAACATCTAACAGTTTATAAGTTGCGGAAATTAAATTGCGGAAATTAAAATAACTATTACAAGGCGTCGGGTATTTACATCGCCAAAAGCAACCCTTGGAATTAAAATGCGGAAAATAAATAAAGCGGTAAAATTTAAAGTCCTATTAAACTATTACATTCTGGGAAACAGATACAATATTGAATAAACTGGTACGCGTGCGGGAAATTAAATCGAATGCGAGTTTTTTAGGGTTTTGACCCTTTTTTGAAAGAAAGCATTTTTTGATTATTTTTTAATTAAAAAAGAAATTAAACTAAGTTAATTATTAAATTAATAAATGAGTTAATTAATAAAAATATTTTTGGGTTTTTGGTATTTAAAGAAATAAAAATAAATTTGATTAATGTTAATAAAACCTAATTGTCTAAATTAATTTTAATTATTGCAAAATATATTACAAGTTATTCTTAATTAAACTAAATTAATTAAATTAATATTTATTAACAAAAATAAAGTACTGAATTTAATTTTAATAATGAAACTATATTTTTTTGGTTTTTAATTTTATGACAGAAAAAAATGTGATTGGTTAGTTAGTAATAAAATAATAAAACAAAACAATTAAATAAAAAAAAGAATGAGATAGAAAAACTCAGGGGGGGGGGGGGGGTTCAGGCCCAATTTGGAGGTGAGAATGGCAATTCAAAGGCTCAACAGGCGCTGGCCTTGGATGACTTTTCTAAATTCCATGTGGCATGTTTGACAAGGCAGTAGGGTGGACATCATATCTGGACCACCAGATCTGGCCTGGGGCCATCTGGAAAGCATTTGAGTGAGGGAGTATCATGCATCACGCGCTTGGTTTTGTACTGGATCACCTGAAGAAAAAATGTAACAAATGCATGGGGGGACCTGGGATTCGAACCCAGGTCCTGTGAGTCATTGCATACGCTCCACTACCACTCAACCAACGCGCTTCATCTGTTATTATATTGGAAACTAATAATAATATGGGAAAACAACTAAATGCCAGAAAATATTAAAAAAAAACACGCCAAGTTTGAACCAGACAGTAAGGGGGGGACACGTCTTCATCTTCTTCGCTTAACCCTGGATATTTACCTGCGGATTTGTATCCGCAGCTAAATTCACATGTCCAACCTAAAATCAATTCTAAGCCATGGAAATTGATTCCAAGACCATGGTCATGCTCGTCTCTCTCCCCTGATTACGTCCATGTCCATCAATTACACTGATTTTGCCTGAAAACGAAATGCCCAAAATACAAACTATAAAACCCTAGGTTCGGCTAGGGGGTTACAGGCCATATAAACGCAATCAAATAATGCCAAAAGTCCAGAAATTGCACAAGCATCATGAATATGTCAATGATTTGTCAAAAATATGCAAGAACATGAGGTTACGATTTTGAATACAGGGCGATTTTTTGAGAGACTTACAGCGCGATTGAGAGGGTGTGAGAGCTTGCTTTTGATTGCAGGAGGTTCAGTTATTGTCCAGCAATAGAGTGGTGTTGAGATTTTCCCTTGAAAACTCCTCCAAAGATGATTTCAGTTTCACACTTTTTCACCTTTTTTCAAGTTATGCTTTTGATGATTCTGCAGCCTCTAAGTCTGAATTCGTCTCCTCTGCCTTGTATATGTATAATGCAATGTATTAGGTCAACTTTTTTGGACTGAATCCTTGTACATTATGGCTTGGAGATTTGATTTGATTCACCATTGATAACCTTCCAATTTTGTCCAAAATCCAATCTTTTTGCACATGGAATGTATGATACGAATTTGATTCACTTGACGATGATGATTAGGTCCTGAAATAGCCAAAAAGAGATCAAATAATCAATGCTTGGATTTTAATTGATTTAAATTGATTTAAAATGAAATAATTCATTAAAAAATCAAATTAAATAATAAAATTGATAAATGGTCACGAGGCTGAAGCTAGGACACGTGTGTAGTGTGACAAGATCAAATCAAGTGGAAAAGAATGGGCCCATTTGACAAATTTTGAAGTTTTGGGGATAGTTGACTTTTGGCAATTTTGCAAAAATGCCCAACTTCAACAATGCATAACTTCTTCAATTTTGAACTGGACCAGACGAAATTCTTGGAATAACTTCAACTGGAATACGAATCAGAGAGATCTTATCGGCGATCTGACTGAACCAGAGGAGGTCTTGGATTAACTTTGACTGGATTGGCATCAGAAAAATCTTCGAATCGATTTAACTGGACCAAACAAGAGTCTTGGAATATCTTCAACTGAAATATGAATCAGGGAGATCTTATCGTCGATCTGACTGAACCAGAGAAGGTCTTTTGATATAGCTGAGAATTTAACTGCATCTTTCCTGAAAATAAATGAGATTGTATTATATGATGCGTATATGTATGTATCATGATGTATGGAAATGTAATGTTTCTAGCTGGGGAAAATAAATCCCGGATAGCTGCTGGAGACAAGAGTTGAATTCTTCGCTTCCGCTGGGGATGGTGAACGAAGGTGATTGCAAGAATAAACCGGCAGGAGAAGATGACTCCGTTGGGGGAATAAATTGATGAGGAGATTACTCTGTGGGGAAGAGATGCTCTGCTGAAGATTCCACTGATAACTTCCGTCGGGATGAATTATCGTTGCTGGTGATACTGAATCCTATTGGGGATTGAATTCCTGTTTGTGAAAGGAAAGAACTTCACTGGGGATGATCTTTCAGTTTCGACTTGCTGGGGATAACCCTGTTAGGCTTTTGTAGGGATAATCCGCTGCGTTCTGCTGGGAATGATTCTTTGAACTCGGCTGGGGGGATTTATTTTTGTACTCCGCTAGGGATAAACTTCCAGAGTCTACTGGGGATAATGCTTCAACTCCGTTGGGGAAGCTTTTTCAGACCGTGCTGGGGAATTATATTGACTCCACTGGGGGGTATCTTGTATTCTGCCGAGGAACATTCTTATACTTTGCTGGGGAATATTCTTATACTCCGCTGGGGAATATTAAGATTGTCGGGGGTATCAAGCCTGTTTAGTGCTGATGGTAGATCAACTCTGCTTGGGGAGAGCATTGTTGATTCGTTCATAGTTGTGAGTCTCAGCTGGGGAAGAGCTACCATTACTGTCTTACTCTACGGGGAGGGAAAGTACCTTAGCCATATTCGTCAGCTGAATCTACCTTTGTACCTGACGGACAGAGCAACTGTACAGTTCGGACAATTTTTATTGCCCCTGTTTCTGATATTACTCGTAATCGTCTTTTGTTTCGCATATAAATATTTATGAGCAGCAATTAATGTCAAATGCATATATCAAAAATGAACATTGGACGTTCATTGCAAAACAAAACAGATAAAGGAAAAACAGTTTGAAATTTGTCTGAAAATGAATTGTATTGATTTTGAAATTTGGCCTGTAAATAGGCGTTTTTGTACAAGAGGTTGATGTCCTAGTAAGAGAACGCCGCCGAATAATAGAATTTACACAATTTGTGAAAAACTTAAACAAAACAGCTATGTGAATAATCCCACTGGGTTCCAACTCTGTTATTGCCCTTATGTCCTCAAGCATCTCATCACTTTGCTGCTTGGTTGAAGGTAGATCAGATTGATTAGTGTCATCCGAGCTTAATAGTTGATACCAAAGTCTGGATGCAAGGTGATCCAATGAGACATAGTGTTACGCTTTGATCCCTATTTTTTGCCTGGACCGTCCTTTCGGGTTTTCAGTCCACCGGGATACCCTTTTTTTCCCAAGCCGCCTTTTCAGGTTTTCGACTTGCCGGGTGTACAGATTCGTTCATTTTCATCCCTTATTTTTGCCCGAACCCTTTTGGTTCATCGGGAAGCCCTTATTTTTTCCTAGGACAGTCAACCTAGCGGGTGTTTGTTTATGCGTAGTATCTTTTCACTATGTCCGCATTGACGGGGTGAGGAAGGTCGTCACCATCCATGGTGGTTAGAATCATAGCTCCGCCTGAGAAAATGTTCTTAACCACAAATGGCCCTTCGTAAGTAGGGGTCCATTTTCCCCTGGGATCACCTTGAGGTAGAATAATGCGCTTGATTACCAGATCCCCAACTTGATACTCTTGTCATCTAACTTTCTTGTTAAATGCCTTGATCATCCGTTTTTGGTACGTCTGACCATGACAAATAGCAGTAAGTCTCTTTTCGTCGATTAGGTTCAGCTGATCAAGCCGGGTCTGAATCCAGTCATCTTCACTCAAACTTGCATCCTTCATGATCCGAAAAGAGGGTATCTGAACTTCAATGGGCATGACGGCCTCCATACCATATACCAAGGAATAGGGTGTTGCCCCTGTTGACGTCCGCGCTGAGGTACGGTACCTATGAAGAGAAAATGGTAACATCTCGTGCCAGTCTTTGTATGTCACAGTCATCTTCTGCACAATCTTCTTAATGTTCTTATTAGCCGCTTCAACAGCCCCATTCATCTTCGTCCGGTAAGGAGAAGAGTTGTGATGTTGTATCTTGAACTGCTTGCAGAGCTCAGTGATCATCTTGTTATTGAGATTGGTACCATTATCCGTAATGATCCTTTCTGGTACACCGTATCGACAGATCAGATTGTGCCGAATGAACCGTGCTACGACGTTCTTGGTTACGGTAGCAAAGGAAGTTGCTTCAACCCACTTCATAAAGTAATCAATTGCTACCAGAATGAAACGGTGTCCGTTGGACGTTGTAGGTCTGATCTCGCCGATCATATCAATGCCCGACATTGCAAAAGGCCAAGGTGCCATCATGACGTTTAGAAGGACTGGAGGTATGTGCACCTTATCAGCATAGACTTGACACTTGTGACATGTACGAGAATGCTGATAACAGTCAGCTTCCATTGTGGACCAATAATATCCTGCCCGAAGGATTTTATTTGCCATCGTGTGTCCACTGGCATGAGTTCCGAAATTACCTTCATGTAACTCCGCCATGATCCTTTCTGCTTCATTCTTATCCACACAATATAGGAAGGTCGAATCATGGTTGCGCTTGTAAAGGATGCCATTGCTGATGAAGAACTTTGCTGTGAACCTTCTCAGAAACTTCTTGTCATTAACAGATGCACCCTCGGGGTACTCCTGAGCTTCAAGATACCTTTTTATTTCGTGAAACCAGGGCTTTTCTGTTACCTCTTCAGTCTCAATGTCACATAAATGTGCAGGTTCGTCCAATCTTTCAATGATAATCCGGGGAGCTTCGTTGTCCCAATTGACTTTGAACATAGAAGACATCGTAGCCAGCGCGTCCGCCAACTGATTCTCCTCTCTAGGGAAATGTTCAAAGGATATCTCCTCGAAATGGGGAAGCAACGTCAATATGTACTCCTTGTAAGGAATAAGGTTCGGGTGTTTCGTATCCCACTCGCCTTTGATCTGACTGATCACGAGAGCGGAATCTCCAAAAACAATCAAGAACTTAATCCTTAGGTCAATTGTTGCTCGAAGACCCATAATGCACGCTTCATACTCCGCCATATTGTTGGTGCAGTTGAAACATAGTCGGGCGGTAAACGGAGTATGAGAGCCTTTAGGAGATATAATCACAGCGCCAATGCCATTACCCAAAGCGTTTGAAGCTCCATCAAAGTACATAGACCATCGGGATCCTTCCTCGGGTCCTTCATCCGGTCCAGGTGTCTCACAGTCAGTCACTATCATGATATTCTCGTCCGGGAATTCAAAGTTCATAGACTGATAATGATCCACTGACTGATGTGCCAAATGGTCTGCCAACACACTTCCCTTGATTTCCTTTTGGGTCATGTACTAGATGTCACACTTGGTCAAGATCATCTTCCATCTCGCTATTCTTCTGGACAAGGCGGGCTTTTCGAAGATATACTTGATTGGATCCATCTTTGATATCAACATAGTAGTGTGAGTCAACATATACTGTCTCAGCCGGCGAGCAGCCCATGCCAAAGCGCAACAAGTTTTCTCGAGCAACGAGTATCGGGTCTCGCAGTCAGTAAACTTTTTGCTAAGGTAGTAAATAGCATGCTCTTTTCGGCCAGACTCGTCATGCTTCCCCAGCACATACCCCATTGAGTTGTCGAGTACTGTCAAGTATAAGATCAGAGGTCTCCCTTCAACTGGAGGCATCATAATGGGTGGCTCTTGGATATACTCTTTGATCCTTTTGAAAGCGGCTTGGAATTCATCATTCCATCGTACCACTTGATCTTTCTTCAGTAACTTGAAGATTGGCTCACAAGTAGTAGTCAGGTGCGAGATGAATCGGGAAATGTAGTCCAGTCGTCCCAGAAAGCCTATGACTTCTTTATCTGTTTGGGGAGCTGGCATCTCTTGTGTGGCCTTCACCTTTGCTGGGACCACTTGAATACCTTTATCGCTCACAACGAAACCCAGCAGCTTACCAGATCTCACCCCTAAGGTGCACTTGTTCGGGTTTAACCTCAGCTTGTACAACTTCAATCTGTCAAATAACTTCTGAAGATGGTCCAGATGTTCTTCTTCAGTTTGAGATCTCGCAATCATATCGTCGACGTATACTTCAATCTCATGATGGATCATGTCATGAAACAAAGCGACCATGGCACGCTGATACATGGCCCCAGCATTCTTCAGTCCAAAAGGCATGACCTTTTAGCAAAAGGTACCCCACTGAGTAACAAAAGTTGTCTTCTCCATGTATTCGGGAGCCATCTTAATCTGATTATAACCGGAGAAACCATCCATAAAGGAGAAGACTTTATGCTGAGCGGTGATGTCAACCAGAACGTTGATATAAGGTAGAGGGAAGTCATCCTTGGGGCTTGCCCTGTTCAAATCCATGTAGTCAACACACATTTGAACCTTACCATCCTTCTTCGGTACAGGAACCACATTGGCCACCCATTGTGGGTAAGAAGTAACTGCTAGAAAACCGGCGTCAAATTGTTTCATAACTTCAGCCTTGATTTTCTCAGACATCTCTGGGCGCATTCGGCGGACCTTCTGTTTCACTGGAGGACAGACTTCCTTGGTAGGCAGGCGGTGAACCACAATGTCGGTATCCAACCCAGGCATATCTTTGTAAGACCAGGCAAAGATATCAACGTAATCACGCAGCATCTGAATCAACCGTTGTTTCAAACTAAGCTCCAGATTTGCACCGATCTTAACTTCCTTCTTGTCTAACTCTGTACCCAGATTCACTGATTCCACTGGCTCTTCATGTGGCTGTATAGCCCTCTCTTCCTGGAGTAGCAGTCTTGCAAGCTCACCGGGAACTTCACAATCATCTTCACCTTCGTCTTCGGCTAAGTTGATCGGATTTTCGAAGTCATAATTGGCAGTAGAAGAGTCGTTACCAATAGGATCTAGAGTGGATGTAGACCTGTATTTGTGAGTGTGTGTAAAATAGATGTTTTGCAATATATAATCAAAGAAAAACAAGGAGCGCAAAATTTGAAATGCAAGAACGTCCAATGCTTTTATTAATGATATATGAAAATGACACACATAAAGCCCTCACAAATGAAGCCACGGTGCCCCGGGTAAGACACCGGACCATAAAGTTTAAAACATTGTCTGTTACAAATTCAAAACAAAAAGTTTCATTACCGGGTAACAAAAGAAATAGGGATGAAGTCCTTTGTTGTCCAGTTGCTTGGTCCACTGTCGATCGTAGGATAGATCCAACTGTCAAACTCAGACTCTTCCACATCGTCTTCAATGGCATTCACTCATGAATTGCTGATGAACAAGGGAGGTCTTCCGATCCGTGCATTCCGAATAGCCTTTTGAGCTTCTGCAGTGAAACCCAAACCAAACTCGTTAGTCTTATGTGTAAAATCAGGGAGTCGGCCCCAATTTGCACACCCATCTTTTTTGACAACAGCCCGGGAATCCTTGAAGGAAGCCATCTTCATAGGAGAATATTCAACAACAGTCTCAGTTGAAGCCAGTGTCTGTGGAATCTCTTCAAAATGCTGAAATGGGGTCTCAATGAACTCCCCATCCATCTCTACATATCGGAAAGAGTTGAGGTGGCTCACCATGTACTCTTCCTCTCCTTGCACTGTCATAATCTTCCCTTTGACCGGGTACTTCAGTTTCTGGTGGAGCGTAGACGTCACTGCCCCAGCTTTGTAGATCTACGGTCGACCTAGGAAACAAGAATAAGATGGCCGAATGTCCATCACATTGAATGTAGAGTTGAAAACCTGAGAACCAACCTTAATCGGGATATCAACCTCTCCATGCACCATCCTCTTAGACCCATCAAAGGCCCTAACAACAATGTTGCTTGGCTTCAGCTCCAACCCTTCACAGTCCAACCGGTCTAGAGCTTTCTTAGGGAAAACGTTCAGCGAGGAACCAGTATCCACTAATACATGAGCAAGAGTAGTGCCCCTGCATTCAATGGAGACATTCAGGGCATCATTGTGATTCTTCCCTTTAGGAGTCAAATCAGCGTCAGAGAAACCCAACCCATTATCAGCAGTCAGATTGGCCATGCAATCCTTAAACTGACCAGCTGATGTCTCTTGTGGTACGTGTGCAGTCTTCAGAAATGTAATCAGAGCCTTGGCATGGGCCTCTGAGCATAGCAACAGTGACAACATAGAGATTTTGGACGGGGTTTGCCCCAGCTGTTCAACTACATTGTAGTCACTCTTTTTGATGATTTTCAGAATCTCTTCCATCTCTTGTCTAGAAGCTTCAACAGTAATCGTCTTTGGTGCCTCCATCTGGGCAGGCTCACCGTTGGTCCCTTTTCCCCGAGTGTCAGATGACTCAGCGATAGGGGTAATAATAGGAACTTGAATCGGAATAGTAGCAGGTACACTGGCGGGTGTAATAACAATATGTTTTCGGGCAGTTGGTGGAGAGATATCCGGTGAGAAAAGTCTCCCGCTGCGGGTGACTTTAGCAGGTCCAACAATATTGCTGACGTCAGTGTCAGCATCCAACTCTTATTTAACTCCATGAAAATAAACATCGGCCCCGTAATGCCAAGGGACAGCTTTATCAGAGGCGTAGGGGATAGGCCCAGGAACATTGATGATCAATGGTGCGATTCTTGGAGCAGATGTAATTCTAACAGGCTTCCTAGAGGGAGCCTTGGAAGAATTGTTGAAAATGGTGATAATGGCAACTTCTTCAGTACGAACTAAAGGAACAATAGTCTTCTCAAATAGAATTTCTTTACTATCCATCAGGCGTTGGACACCTGATTTCAAAAGATGGCAACCGGTTGGTAGGGCAGAACACATACGGTAACCTTCATCACAGCTCGGAAATAAACCGGCTAGCAAAAGGTTCTTCTTCATAATCATCAAAGGGGTAACAATGTCATTCACAGAAACCACAAACGAGTCTTCATCAATAGCATTTACTCCATGCTTGGGCATAGGAGCAGTCACAACATTAGGTCTTTCGGGCGCCTCGAACTCAATTTCCTTAGCATCAATTAAGTCATGTATCTTATTCTTCAAGGACCAACAATCATCTGTATTATACCCCGGGCTATCAGAGTGGAAAGCACAACGGGCATTAGGGTTGTATTTTGGTGATGTAGTGTTGGGATTCTTCAGGGCCTCCCTTGGCAACACTAGATTGGTTTTTAATAACTGCGGCAGAATCTGAGACAAAGTCATGCTGAGAAGGGTGAATTGCCTTCGAGGTCTCTCGTCCTTTTGTTGATTGTTGTGCTGAGGAGCACCAGCATGTCTTGAAATAACAACCGCGTTGACAGCTTAGCGGCGTTCAGGTCTATTATGGCTTTTCGAACTGTAGACAGCACTGGACTCTTTCTTAAAAGGCTTTTTCTCAGTGCTCAATGAAGCACCCTTTTGTACCTTACCAGCCTTAATACCAGCCTCAATCCTCTCACCGGTCATAATAAGCTCTGTAAACCCAGACGAAGAGCTTCCAATCAGATGGTTGAAAAATGGACCAGACAAGGTCCCCAGAAACATATCCACAAGCTCCCGATCAGCCATGGGTGGTTTCACTCTTCCGGCGAGGTCCCTCCACTTCTGAGCATAATCTTTGAAACCTTCGCCCGTTCCCATTGACATACCCTGGAGTTGGATACGCGTGGTAGCGAGGTCGGAATTGTATTGGTACTGCCTGTAAAAAGAAGTAGCCAAATCCTCCCAACTGCGGATACTGGCTCCGTCCAATTGGTAAAACCATTCAAGCTGAGTCCCTGAGAGACTGTCTTGAAAGAAGTGGATCCATAGGTTCTTATCAGCGGTGTACGGATGAATCTTCCTTACATATGACCGGAGGTGCAGCTTCGGACAAGAAACTCTGTCATACTTAGCAAAGGTTGGTGCCTTGAATTTGTGGGGAATCACCACCCCAGATGATAGACCCAAATCACCAAAGTCCAGACCAGGCACTTTCTGAACTTCCATCGCACTCAACCGGTCTTCCAGTTGTTTGTATCTATCCTCGGCCGGAGGATACTGGTCTTCATCGAAGTCTGTTTCATTGTCTGAGACCACAGGGCTAGGAGCCCTCCTTTCTTCCTGACTATCTTTCCCTTCAGATGAGGTGGTCAAATCAACTTCATCCCGTAGCCTGTTTCCAAACCTGTGACCTGTGTTAAACAGGACTGTCCTCTTCTTCTTCTTCTTCTTCTCTTTCAGAATCAGGGTCTTCAGATCTTGCTGACCCTTAGCTAGATTCATGAACAGCTCTTGGAATTGGGCATTCTGGGCCTGTAGGGCCTTGATTGCCTGCTCAGTTGATGGTTCAGCAGACATGATGAGTGCTGAAATAAACAGCGAAGAAGATAAGAGACCTGTAAGGGGTACCTGTTATGAAGTGCATGGGATGAAATGTGTATGATATGATTTCAAAGACAATCGAGAGATTCAAATTCGTAAACCAGAAAGGAAACACACTTTTATTAGATAACTTTGAAATTCAAATTGTTCAACAAATTTCCCTTAAGGCGTTACAAGAAAGGAAATACTGAAAAGTAAATAAAAACTGGAATGGAAATAATCAAAGGACAATCAGTGCTCCCATGGTCGCTTCTTGTCAGTGCGGACATAGTCATTGAGAATCTGCTCGTTCTTTAGCTGCCTAGTCAACTTCTGAATCTTCTGCTCTTGCTCGTTAAACCTTTCCAGGTAAGCATCCCGCTTTTATCTCAGTTGCATCCAAGACCTCTTCAGTGCCCCAATGTCAGTGGGCATGTAAGGGTGGAGGATGGTCGGAAGAACCCCTTCTTCATTAGCAAATTCAACAATGATAGGCAAGACGGCTTCATACGGCATACCCAGCTTTTGGGCACGGATACGAACCCATTTGAGATATGGCTCCATCCGAAGTGAAGTCTTTGGACCCAGCTCATGTGGATCAGATCTGTGAACTCTATCCCAAGCCCTTATGAATCTGCGGCGTTGCTCGTCGCTATCCCCTTGAAAATCAAAGATGATACTAGGCATCAACAACTCATGAGGTCCTTCTCTTCTGGCTCGCCCAAACTGACGTAAGGCCAAGCATGGGTTGTAAGAAATTCCTCCATTGGTTCCTATCAGTGGAACATTGGGGTACTCCCCACATCGATCAATAATAGCCACCTCGTCCATACCCTTGATAGTCCAGATAATGTCATTATGAGAGAGAGACATAACCCTATAAGCCCAGCCCATGCCTTCTTTGTTCTTCAGCATTGATTTGGGGAGGTGCGAAATAAACCACCTCGCCAATAATGGAGCACAGCACATCAAGGTTCCCCGCTTTCAGGTAGTACGGGCATAAAGCTGATGAAGAATGTCACCCAAGAGAGTGGGTACCAGATTACGAGAGATGAAGATTTTCACCGCATTCACATCAACAAAAGAGTCAGGATTCGGAAACAATACCAAGCCGTATATCAGGAGAGCCAGAATATCTTCGAATGCCTTGAAGTCTAGACTATCCCAGAAATAATTAGCCTTACCAACCAAGAACTTAGTCAGAAAGCCCTTTGCTCCACTCCTAGTCTCCCAATTAGCCATTACCTCATCCTTTGTCAAATGAAGAGCTGAGGCAATCTCTTCTGGCCTAAGGATCTTCTCCCAACCAGTAAACGGGGTCTGCTCCAGAACAGAGATACCGAGCAAATCAGAGAATTCTTCTACGATGGGAACCAACTAGTAGTCTTGAAAAGTAAAGCAATGGTACAGTGGATCATAGAACTGGACTAGGACACTCATCATCTGCTCGTCCAATTTGGAGGTAACCAAACTGAGAAGATACTCATGTCTTCTGATGAAGGAAGTAGTATCAGGCATCTTTGCAATCAACTCTTTAAGCATGGTAGGAACCTGGACAAAGTTGATCCGGATGGTATTCCTACGCATGGGCATCATGACCTACAAAACAGAACAAAGATAAATCCCTCTTGTCTTTGAAATAGGTTAGTCTGATGCAAGATGTATGCAATGTTATGATGTCATGATGTCATGATAGAAAGCACATCACAAGTATCCACAAATATCAAACATGGTAAAGGCACACAAGTCACACAGAGAGCCCTTAAATTTCAGGCTGGTAAGGAGCTTAGGTACTACCCTCTTTCAGCTCAGTTGGTTCAAACCTGTCTTAAAAATAGTAACCGGGTTCTAGAGGATCTCAATATCACTGACTACCCTCAATCGGTCATAATTCCAGTTTAGCAACCTTTTCTTGCGGCCAGAATCATCGTGAGAGTTTAGTCTCAATGAATGTAGCATACTGCTATTGTTCTATGGCCAAGTTGGTCAATTTAAAGGTTCTAAGGTCAGTTGGTGCTTAATGACCCCTTAGAAGACCCATATTCTCCTCGTTCCAACAAAAGGTATATCGGTACAAACTAAAGTGCCACACCAACATAGCTACTACTTCAACCGTATCGGTCTACGTCGTACAGTTCCCTCACAGTTTATTGCTACTTACCTAAAGGGTATCCCAAGATCTAGGTTAGGATCTATAGTAACTCCGATACAAGCCCACAAATATAAAGCATACAAAGCAAACAATTGAAAACACAATGATCTAATCCTAAGGTACACCCCACTTATTAAGCGTCCTCAGCAGAGTCGCCAGTTCTGTGATACGGTGGGAGAGAACTGACTGTTTTTTGGAATGTTGGTTCGCGTTTTACGTTGTTGTTCGCAAAATGTCGCGGTAAGGAAGAGTCGCCACCGTCTTTTATTTTATCCAACAAGGAAAGGAAAAAAGCACAGAAAAATTCCTTTTTCGAGATGTTTCTCGGGTCCGGGGGGTAGGTTATAGAAAGGGAAGGTGTTAGCACCCTTTCTATCCGTGGTTATCCACGGGCTCTTAGGTACTTGCTCAAAGTGTTTTCAAAAATTGCTTTTCTTTGTGTTTGTGGGTTTGAAAGAAGTTTTTGTTTGAAAGGAGTGTAAGTGTGAAAATTTGTTTTATTTTGAAAGAGCAAGTACTTAAGAACCATCTACCTACTCGAAAAGGGAATCAATTTGTGCTAATGTCCTTTAGGCAATGCTATCCCACTATTGATGAGTAGGTAGCATCATCGTTGGAGTTTTAAGGGTCAATTCGATTAAGGGACGTGCGGTCACTAAAGCAATGTTAGGATGCCTTAGCGGTAACCCTAGTGTCTTAGATCATTTTTCCGAGGCAACCGTTTCGAGGCAACTATGATCTTTGGACAAGAGGGCGACCTCTAAAACTTCCTATACTCAAAGACCATGTTCAAAGGCAACCAAGTGAGGTGTACCCTAAGAGTGCGCATGTGCGAGTGTGTTGTTTCCAGTTAATTATGTCTTTGTACATGTCAATGGTTATCTATGTTGATTTTAGGTTAAACATTTGATCTTGTCATGCATTCCCTATTATCAAACATATAACAGTTTATAAGTTGCAGAAATTAAATTGCGGAAATTAAATTAACTATTACAAGGCGTCGGGTATTTACATCGCCAAAAGTAACCCTTGGAATTAAAATGCGGAAAATAAATAAAGCGGTAAAATTTAAAATCCTATTAAACTATTACATTCCGGGAAATAGATACAATATTGAATAAACTGGTACGCGTGCGGGAAATTAAATCGAATGCGAGTTTTTTAGGGTTTTGACTCTTTTTTGAAAGAAAGCATTTTTTGATTATTTTTGAATTAAAAAAGAAATTAAACTAAGTTAACTATTAAATTAATAAATGAGTTAATTAATAAAAATATTTTTGGGTTTTTGGTATTTAAAGAAATAAAAATAAATTTGATTAATGTTAATAAAACCTAATTGTCTAAATTAATTTTAATTATTGCAAAATATATTACAAGTTATTCCTAATTAAACTAAATTAATTAAATTAATATTTATTAACAAAAATAAAGTGTTGAATTTAATTTTAATAATGAAAATATATTTTTTTGGTTTTTAATTTTATGACAGAAAAAAAATGTGATTGGTTAGTTAGTAATAAAATAATAAAACAAAACAATTAAATAAAATAAAAAAAGAATGAGATAGAAAAACTCGGGGGGGGGGGGGGGGGGGGGGGGGGGGTTCAGGCCCAATTTGGAGGTGAGAATGGCAATTCAAAGGCCCAACAGACGATGGCCTTGGCTGACTTTTCTGAATTCCATGTGGCACGTTTGACCAGGCAGTAGGGTGGACATCACATCTGGACCACCAGATCTGGCCTGGGGCCATCTGACAAGCATTTGAGTGAGGGAGTATCATGCATCACGCGCTTGATTTTGTACTGGATCACCTGAAGAAAAAATGTAACAAATGCATGGGGGGACCTGGGATTCGAACCCAAGTCCTGTGAGTCATTGCATACGCTCCACTACCACTCAACCAACGCGCTTCATCTGTTATTATATTGGAAACTAATAATAATATGGGAAAACAATTAAATTCCAGAAAATATAAAAAAAACACGCGCCAAGTTTGAACCAGCCAGTAAGGGGGGGACACATCTTCATCTTCTTCGTTTAACCCTGGATATTTACCTGAGGATTTGTATCCGCAGCTAAATTCGCATGTCCAAATTAAAATCAATTCTAAGCCATGGAAATTGATTCCAAGACCATGGTCATGCTCGTCTCTCTACCCTGATTACGTCCATGTCCATCAATTGCACTGATTTTTCCTGAAAACGAAATGCCCAAAATACAAACTACAAAACCCTAGGTTCGGCTAGGGGGTTACAGGCCATATAAACGCAATCAAATAATTCCAAAAGTCCATAAATTGCACAAGCATCATGAATATGTCAATGATTTGTCAAAAATATGCAAGAACATGAGGTTACGATTTCAGATACAGGGCGGTTTTTTGAGAGACTTACAGCGCGATTGAGAGGGTGTGAGAGCTTTCTTTTGATTGCAGGAGGTTCAGTGATTGTTCAGCAATGGAGTGGTGTTGAGATTTGCCCTTGAAAACGCCTCCAAAGATGATTTCAGTTTCACACTTTTTCACCTTTTTTCAAGTTTTGCTTTTGATGATTCTGCAGCCTCTAGGTCTGAATTTGTGTCCTCTGCCTTGTATATGTATAATGCAATGTATTAGGTCAACTTTTTTGGACTGAATCTTTGTACATTATGGCTTGGAGATTTGATTTGATTCACCATTGATAACCTTCTAATTTTGTCCAAAATCCAATCTTTTTGCACATGGAATGTATGATACGAATTTGATTCACTTGATGATGATGATTAGGTCCTGAAATAGCCAAAAAGAGATCAAATAATCAATGCTTGGATTTTATTTTATTTAAATTGATTTAAAATGAAATAATTCATTAAAAAAATAAAATTAAATAATAAAATTGATAAATGGTCACAAGGCTGAAGCTAGGACACGTGTGTAGTGTGACAAGATCAAATCAAGTGGAAAAGAATGGGCCCATTTGACAAATTTTGAAGTTTTGGGGATAGTTGACTTTTGGCAATTTTGCAAAAATACCCAACTTCAACAATGCATAACTTCTTCAATTTTGAACTTTTGGAAGTGTTCTTGGACTTTTTAGAAATCTTGAGATGTCCTCTAACCAATCCCTTTTGTATCATCTCATTTTGATATTCCATGCTCAAGTTTATAAGCTTTGGCAAAAAAGGTGCTTTGTTGACTTTCAAAAATGACCTATAATGTCCAAATTTGTAACTTTTTGTGAGTGCATTTTATGATCTTTGGGTATGAAGATGGATTGTAGGAAATTGCATCCTCTTCAAAATGAGATTTGGATGGATCATTTCTCATAAAGTATGAGAAAGTTATGATTGGTCAAAGTTGAGTTGAATTTTCCTGCAAAACCCTAATTTAGCAACTTTTGAGTCTTGATGAATTTTGAGCAATCCTTGATGAATCATGATCAACCCTTGATAAAATGATGAAATATCCTTCAAAATGAGAATGTTGACAAAAAATCTTAAAGTTTGACTGTATTTGGGGCACAGTTGACTTTTGCCCTAGCACAGTCGATTTTGGAACCATTTGGGCAATTGACTGAGCAAACTTCCTCTGCAAGGCTTGAAATTTGACATGGATGATCTTGAGAGCATATTAGGACATTGGGGAGTACTTGAGGTCATTTGGATGCAAGGACCTTGATGCAACACAAAACCCTAATTTGAGGTTGACTGCCTTAGGAGATAGCTTTACTGTCCAACTCTTGAGCAATCTTGAGCCACTTGGAGATTTTTCTTGCAATGTTTTGAGAAATATGAGAGGGAAAATTTTGGGGTACAACATCAAGGATCTTTAATCCCCAAGAAGTCAGAAAGGTTTTCTCATCCTCAGCAATCAAAGATTTTGAATCTCCAGCAGCAGTCAAGGATTTCATTATCCCCAACTGTCAAGGATTTATTTTCTTCAGCAATATAGCCAATCAGCTTACATGCACATACATTACATTCATATATCATAAACATTGATAAAACACATATATTACATCATACATTTCATGCAACATCACTTTGTGTTTCAGCTAACATTTTACCCTTTTCAGGATAAGATTTACAAGCTACCAATGTACAATCATGATACAGCTCAGAGATGCTCCAGACACGGATGTTATTCTATTGCTTATTCAGATTCAAACTTCTAGAGATAGCTTAAAGATGCTCCAGACACGGATGCTATTCTATTGCTTATTCCAGATTTCCTTTCAGAGACAGCTTAGAGATGCTCCAGACACAGATGATATTCTATTGCTTATTTAGATTCAAACTTCTAGAGATAGCTTAGAGATACTCCAGACACGGATGCTATTCTATTGCTTATTCCAAATTTCCTTTCAGAGACAGCTTAGAGATGCTCCGGACACGGATGTTATTCTATTGCTTACTCCAGATTTCCTTTCAGAGACAGCTTAGAGATGCTCCAGACACGGATGTTATTCTATTGCTTATTCAGATTCCAATTTCCAGATACAGCTTAGAGATGCTCCAGACACGAACGCTATTCTTTTGCTCATTCATATTTCAATTTCAGTCCAGATACGCTCCAGACACGGAAGCCATTTTGTCACTCATTCAAGATTTTCCCCAACTCAGATACACTTCAAACATGGAAGTCATTTTGTCACCTATTCAAGATACAATCTAGATACACTCCATACATGGAATCCATTCTGTCACTTATTGACTTTATCCCCGGCCCAGAGATGCTCCAGACACGGATGTCATTTTGTCGCTTATTCAGATTGCAGATTCAGATACAATACAGATACACTCCAGACACGGAAGTGATTCTGTTATTCATTCAGATCCAATCTCCAGTTACAGCTCAGATACGCTCTAGATACGGACGCTATTCCATTGCTCATACAAATTCAATCTCCAGATACAATTCAGATACGTTCCAAACACGGATATCCTTCTGATACTCATTCTTTTGACCTACAGTTCAACAAACATTCTTGGATGGCATCTTTAATCCCATCTCTGAAAAGATTCTGTCATCTCTCCAAATGGCATCTTTAAGCCCATTCCCTCAATTATACTTTGACGAGTGCAAATTTACGGGCACTCTAGTGTCCAATCATCTTTTACCTTCGAGTCACGAACGACAAACTCGCCAATCTAAATCTTCAGGTTCAAGAAGATTGAACAGGGGCAGCTGTTGTACCCCAAAATTTACCCTCTCATTTTATTAATATTCTCCTCACAAGACTTCTTGGGCTCAAGACCAGATTAGGGTTTGCTCAGCTCAAGACCTCTCCTTGCACTATTGACTTGAAATTAGGGTTTGAGTTTGCACATGGATTTTTGGACTTCCAATGCCTCATGTGACTTTCATACTTCATGTTGGACTTATAAGATTTCCCATACCAAGTTTCAAGCCTTTGATCACTTTTTTGCCCATCCAATTGGACAATTGACCTAAAAATCAGTTGTATTGGGGAAAAAGTCAATTGTGGCCAATTTACAGTCAAACCTCATAATTTTTTATCCACATCAATATTATAGACTCATATGAACCATTTGATCAAGTTTGGACCACAACTCCTCAAGAAATTTGATCAGATCATCAAAAGGGCAAAATGGTCATTTTTAGGGTTTTGACTGCAGAAGGGCAATTTCTGATTTTTAACCTAGCCAATGGAAAATTGGGTTCAAGCATGGATTCAAGGACTCAATGTCATCATCTTGACCTAATCACAAGGTTCAAAAGAACTCAAATGCATTGGATTGACAGATGAATTTTCCAATCAACTGATCAAAAATCAATTGTACACTAAAAAGTCAAACTTTGACTTTTTGGTCAAAATCAAGTGCCAAGGGTCATTTTTCATCAAGACATGTCAAAAAATGTAACCTGTTCACCAAGAAACCTAATTTTTGAAATTAGGGTTTAAAATGAAAAAATTTCATAACTTAGAAACTTTCTAAGTTATGAAAATTTCTTATTTATTCCCAACTTTTTCACCATGATTCAATTGAATTCAAAGAAAACTTACAACATGAAAGTTGTAGTCCTCCACAAAATATACAACTTTAATTCACAAAGTTTTCCCAAAAGATTCTTGGATCTCAAGTTATGATTTCGTGAATAGGGGTCCATGAAACTTTTAAATTGTGAAATTTTGCCCTAGTTTAGGCAGGATTTTGACCTATCTTCATGGCAACTTTTCACATAGTTCCAAGTGGAATCTAAAAATTAATTACAAATATGGATTATAGAGCATGTTACAAGCTTTCCAAAATTTCCAAGAACTCTCCAAGATCATTCATGGTTAGGGAGAATCGAAAGTTTGAAAATGGCAAATTATCACTTTTGTCCAAGGCATTTTGCACATTGCTACAACTTGCAAATTTGTCCAAAGCATGCTTGTACTTGTTTTACAGGTCTTAAACCTTTCCACACTCCTTAATTAAATGCAAATACATTGGACAAAGGCTTTGTTCTGAGCTTTAGAACATTGTACAAGGAATTATTCCAAAAATGGCAAAAAGATAACAGTGCTACTTTGATAAAGTTCACTTTTAGCAACTTTGTTTATCTTGAGCCAAGGACCTAACCTCTTGCTGAAAACAAAGTCCACTAATATCAGGCTAAGTTACCAACTATGTGCAGCTAAACAACAGGCCTGTACAGGCTTTGAAGCATTGTCATCTCACTTTTGCTTCAAAAGCAAGTAACTTGCAAAAGTCCACATAACTTGGAAATCTGATAAGAATAAGCTTTGTGACCATTTCAAACAACCTCAGCACATTATAACAAAGAAAAAACATGATTGCCAAGCCTCTCAAACACCCTTAAGCACAAAAATCACAAGTTCTTGCCTAAAACAGGGCATCCTCTGCAGAACCACTTCCGAAACATATTCCACTCGTGCGTTTTACCTTGAACCACTTCAAACACATTGCATACATCCCATCCAAGCTACCCAAGTCCCTGTCCAGCAACTGTAACTTCATTTTCAAGCTTCACCATTTTCAATTTCTGGGTTTGCAGGTTGAGTTCTATAGGGACATTCAGGCCATTTCAAAGCAAGCCAAGCATTGGAAAAGGTCAAGGGAACTTCAGGAAAACTAACACGACCTTCAGGCCTCACCCAAAACTCCTACATTGTCATATCCAAACTTGGCTGAAACAGGTATTTGTCAAGATTCTAACTCTTTATTTAGGCATCATTAAGCTTAGGTTTGTGAAGCAAAAATGTAGCCCTTAATGTCCTTGAGTTGTACATATGCATAGTTTGTATTTATATTAACTGAGCTAGGAGAATTTGGATGATGAACATGCTGAAAAAACTAGGTCAGAATTTAGGGCCAATAAAATTCTCTCTAGTCTTTGAGAGTTAGATCAAGTTTTTTATATCATTAGAATCGTGTGATGATGAGCTATAACTTTCATGTTGCAAGATTTTGTTTTTAAGCACGAATGCAGGAGATACGGTTTTGAACAAGAAGCGCGCGGTTTTTCTATCTCAAGGACAGGGATGAAGGGACATTGGGTTGGGCCTGGCTCTGTCTGACTATTGACACCCCATGTTTTACTTCCTGCACCCCCTTGGCTCATTTCTTTTATTTTTTCATATTTTCTTGTATATTTCACATTTCTGATTTTTATTTATTTATTCCTAAACATTAAAAATCATAAAAATATTTTCTTTATTTTTTTGCATTTTTTTCATATTTTTTTATTTCACTTTTTGCATAATATTTAGTTTATTAGGTTTAATACTTTTATTTTCTTAAATAAAAACTTGTAAATAATACAAAAATATGATTTATTTTTATTTTTATTATTTATAAACTTAAATTAATATTTTCTCACATATTTTATTTTTAACATTTTTGTATATATTTTTATTTATTTTCTTGTACATAAAAATGAATAAATAAATGATATAGAATATATTTTCTTAAAACAAAAATAAGGGTTTCTTCACCCTTTCCAAAAATAATCATTTTTTATTTTCTTATTTTTAGGACATTAATAAATTTATTTTACATACATAAAATAAATACAAAAACATTTGTGCATATTTATATTTATTTGTACATTTAAATATTTGTCTATTTATTTATTTGTGCAATATTTCAATTTGGTTGTAATAATAGTTTTAGGGTTTTATTTTGAGCAAATATCCCCTTATTCAAACTTGTACCCCCTCCCCATAATAATGTTGTAATAGTCTAGATTTACTTTACGCACTTGTTGCTTTTATATGCATGATAGTAAATTAGGGTTTTGTATGCAGAGACCAAAATCAAACAAATAGCATGACTAAATACAAGACAAAAATGCATGAAAAATGACAACAACTTGCACACAAGCACCCCTAGGGTTTCATCCACTTTGTTGCCTTAAAATGGCCATGATATGCATGCTCGGTATCTTGGAAAAATCAATCAAACAAAAGATCATAGTCCCTCGATGACGCTATCTTGGTTGCCTAAACAAAAATGATCTAGTCCCACAAAACTTGCTAAGATACTTGGCAATATTGTTATCATGGTCATACGATGACCCACGCTCGTCCCGTTTAACATCCAAAGATAGGGTTGTTTACCAAATGCAATGGTAAGACAACAGAATAAAAGGAATAAAAATGAATAGGAAAGATCTTTGATTAAGGTAGACAACTCCTAGTTACTTGATCAATTTGAAAACTGATAACGCGAAATCGTATCATATAATTGCTATATTTTTAATCGATTTTTATACTGCATTAACCCATTTAACTCCCGATTATTCCGAGTTTCTATGTCTTATCATAGGTACAACATGTTTCAAATCAAATTAGTGAAAAAAGATCACATGAAGAAAGCTAACATAAAAATCAGAATAAAAAGAACTAATCTGCAAAATTCTGCAAAGTTTGATGTTGTGACGGTCGTCACACCTCCATTACGAGCGTAACGCGCTCACAACTTGAAGAACGCTCGTCACACATCATTGACGAACGTAATGCGCTATTTAAGCGCATTACGATCGTCACCTCTTCATTACGACCGTCACACGCGTAATTCAATGTCATGCAGAACAAGAGACGTGGGCAACGTAATGGAAGGATCTTTTCAACTCCTACAAATTCTCAACTTCACCAATGACCAGTCCTGGTCTTCCTCCACTCAAGCAGTGCAAGTCCACGTTCCTAAATTTTCTTAACTGCAAAAAATTCTCTTCTATAAATAAGAGATATTTTAATGGAACGAGAGAGTTGTTTTTCTACAGAATTTCTTGCGGAAGCCCTGCCAAATTTAATAACAGTTCGCTTGCAAAAAATTTTGTTCTTGCTTTATTTCCCTTTTACCAATTAATAGCTATTTCCAACATTAGGAAATTGCTATTGTAGTCGGAATTTATTTTTAGCCTCGGAATTTGTTTTAAGTTCCGATTCCGAAGGTTCCAATCTTGCCGACTTGTGGAAGAGGGGGCTTGAGGAATAATATTATTATTCAAGTTTTTTTAATCACATTTAATTTAATTTTAATACAATTTGTTTATGTTTATTTATTTATTTATTTATCATGAATTTTTTATTCTTTCCCAATTATATTTTCTATATGTCTATTTCGAGTACTATAACTAGCTAATTTTCTAGAGTCGGGATGTGATAATAGTAACCAAATGGATTAAATTGTGCCTAAGCTAAAATCTAAATTAACTTAATTTCTGGCTGTAACTTTTTATAATTAAAAAAATCAATCTTTTTGTTACGATAGTAAGAAAAGTAGAATAGGTTAGGATCGAGACCACGAAAGTGTGAGGTTTTAACCAGATAGCTAAAGTTAGGCATTTTATTTAAATACAGCGAGAGCGCTTTAAAAACGAATTAGATTTTATTAAGTTTTCAAAGAGTATTTTCTAAACACTTATGGGCTAGCGAGAGCAGGCATAGGGCTTTAGGGGTATAATCCGAGATAAGACCACGAAAGTGTGAGTTGAGGGTTTTTAAACTGATAATTTCTACAGAACCATCTAAGTTAAACATCTTTATATGCTTAGGTTCGATTAGATCCACTTAGGTTCACTATATTACATACTGACCGTTTTATTATTATTATTCCCTTAATTCGATTTATTTTTCCCCTACCTTAACCTCTAAAAAACCAAACGTGACAACATCCGCCTTAGCTAAACTAGCAAACCTTTATAGCACTAGAGTGATTACAAAGTCCATGTGGGTTCGACATCTTTTTATTACTACCGTGATAGGCTGTGCACTTACAGTTAAGATACCGTTAGACACATTAGGTCGATCGCACATCAAGTTTTTGGCGCCGTTGCCGGGGACTTTGATTTAGTCACTAGTGCACTCATAAAGTAGCATTATATAGACTAAGGCAACTATTTATTTTTCCCTCTGTTGTATGCCAAATACTCGCTCCCGAAGCGAGCCTTTACATCTACAAATCAACGATATCGAGCACTATCTCAGAGTAAGACGCCGAGTTCAAGAATACCGTGATCTCAATCATCTTCCTCCGACTAAGATTCCTTATATCTCGATCCTTGAATTAATTGAAGAATCTAAGATGGCCGACGTACCAAATCCACCTCGTGCTCTTAAGGATTACGCAGTTCCTTCTCAAGCGGAGCCCCACAACAGCATTGTCGCTCCTGCTATCGCTCGAAACGATTTCGAGCTAAAACCTTCGCTTCTATCCATCGTTCAGCAGAACCAATTTTCTGGATCTCCTACTGACGACCCAAACCTACATCTGTCACTGTTTGTGCAGTACACAGACATTGTAAAGAGACAGAGCTCGAGCATGGCTCCAATCTCTTCCTTCAAACTCAATCACCACATGGGATGAGTTGAAAAGGGTCTTTTTGGCTAGTATTTCCCACCAAGCAAAACTGCTATGCTCAGAGCCAACATCAATGGTTTCAGACAAAAAGATAACGAATCACTTTTTGAAGCGTGGGAACGCTATAAGGACATGATCAGACTTTGTCCTCATCATGGTTTAGAAGAATGGCTGATCATTCATATGTTCTATAACGGTCTCTTGCACAACACAAGAATGACTATAGACGCTGCTGCTGGTGGCGCATTGATGGATAAGCCGTATATCGAAGCAAATCAACTTATCGAAAGCATGGCTCAAAACCATTATCAATGGGGAAGCGAAAGAGCTAATATGGAAAAAACTCAAACAAAAGGTGGCATGATTGAAGTGAATAGTCTGGATCAAGTCAACACTAAAGTAGAAGCCCTTACCCAAAAGCTAGAAAATCTTACTACCGCTCCCGCAGCTACCGTGGCTGCAGTAGCTCAAGCTTGCGATCTATGTGGTCTTCAATCACATCCTACTCTAGAATGCCCACTTCTAACAGGAGTTCCAGCTGAACAAGCGAATTACGTGCAGGGAAACCTTTATAGCAATACCTATAACCCTGGTTGGAAGAATCATCTAAACTTTTCATATAAAAGCAACAATGCATTGTACGCACCTGGACAAGCTCCTGCCACACCACCTGGCTATCCAAAAGCTGCCCCAAATCACCCCAATAATGGACCTAATACATCCAATGCCCCTAGGAAGTCTAATCTAGAAATCATGATAGAACATTTCATTGCTTCCCAATCTCAAACTAATAAAGATGTTCTAAATCAAAATTTACATACTAATGAGCAGATTAAACAATTATCTAGTAAAGTTGACGCTTTGGCTACCCATAATAAGATGCTTGAAACTCAAATTTCACAAGTGGCTCAACAACAAGCATCTACTGCTGCCCCAGCTGGATTTTTCCCTGGTCAACCACAACCTAACCCGAAAGGACAAGCTAACGCTGTAATACTGAGAAGTGGAAAAGAACTTGATGGACCTGTTGATCCAAGACTCAAAAATCCAGCCATGTACCAAAAGCAGAACAAGCCAACTAAAATTGAGAATGAACCAAAGGAAAAGGAAAACGAGAACCAAGAGGCAGTGGAGAAAGAAAAACCTTATGTGCCTCCACCACCCTATAAACTGCCGATTTCGTACCCTCAGAGACTTACCAATTCCAAAACGATGGGCTAATTCAAGAAATTCGTTGAACTTCTGAAACAACTAAATATCACAATACCATTTACAGAAGCTATCACTCAGATGCCCTCGTATGCTAAATTTCTCAAGGAAATCCTATCTAACAAGAAAAAGATAGAAGACAACGGAACAGTTACACTTACTGCTGAGTGTAGCGCTATTATTCAAAATGATATGCCCCCTAAGTTAAAAGATCCAAGTAGTTTCTCTATACCTTGTAACATTGAAAAGTTTGTCATAGACAAAGCTCTATGCAACTTGGGAGCAAGTATTAGTGTCATGCCCCTATCTATTTGCAAAAAGCTAGAAATGGGAGAACTTAGACCCACAAAAATGTCTGTTCAATTAGCTGACCGATCAGTTAAATACCCTGTAGGTATACTGGAAAATGTTCCAGTTAGAATAGGTCAATTCTATATCCCGACCGATTTCATAATCATGGACATTACTGAGGACTCAGTTACTCCTATCATATTAGGAAGACCCTTCCTAGCCACAGCTGGAGATATAATTGATGTAAAGAAGGGCAGACTGACATTCGAAGTTGGAGAGGAAAAAGTGGAATTCATCCTCACTCAATTCTTACAAGCACCAGCCATGAATGACAAATGTTATCTAATCGACGTTATAGACGAGTGCGTAAGAGAGATGGAAGCGGAACAGACCACATACTCTGAAATAATGAAAATCCAAACCCCTCTGATATTCGAAGATGACAATTAGCGTGAACCATACCAAGATGATAGTCTAAGCGAAAGTTTAGCACTTACACCTGATCATATGCCATGTCCGAAGAAACCAGGTTTAGAATTAAAAACCTTACCCAGGAACCTAAGATATGAATTCCTAGATACCAAATGTACGCGACCAGTAATAATCAATTCCAGTTTAGGAACGCTCGAAACTGAGAAACTTTTAGACGTCCTAAGAAAGTACCCGACTGCATTAGGTTATAACATATCCGACTTAAAAGGAATATGTCCTTCAATTTGTATGCATCGTATTATGCTAGAAGAAGATTGCAAAACCTCTAGAGAATCCAAAAGAAGGATTAAACCAATCCTTAGCACTGTAGTCAAAGATGAAATTAAGAAGCTATTAGAAGCAGGAATCATATATCCAATCTCCGACAGTAAATGGGTTAGCCCAGTACACATCGTACCAAAGAAAGGAGGTGTCACTATTGTGAAGAATGCAAAAGGCAAACTGATAACGCAAAGAGTGGTAAATGGGCATAGAGTGTGCATTGATTATAGGAAACTAAACAAAGCTACTTGAAAAGACCATTTTCCTCTACCCTTCATAGATCAAATGTTAGAGCGATTAGCCAAACATTCCTACTTCTGCTATCTAGACGGTTATTCCGGATTTTTCCAAATTCCTATTCATCCTGATGATCAAGAGAAGACTATATTTACATGTCCCTATGGAACGTTCGCTTATAGACGAATGCCCTTCGGATTGTGCAATGCCCCAGCAACCTTTCAACGTTGTATGATGTCAATCTTTGCAGATTTCATCGAAAATATCATGGAAGTGTTCATGGACGACTTCTTTGTGTGCGGGCAAAGTTTTGAAGGATGCCTATCAAACCTAGAAAATATTTTAGAAAGATGTGTGAAAGTAAACCTCGTGCTTAACTGGGAAAAATGCCATTTCATGGTCAGAGAAGGAATCATACTAGGACATGTTATATCTAACAAGGGAATTGAAGTTGATAAAGCCAAGATAGAAGTCATAAAAGAACTTCAACCACCTAAGACCGTTCGAGAAATACGAAGTTTTTTAGGACACGCCGGGTTCTACCGACGATTTATCAAGGATTTCTCGAAGATCACTAAACCACTTACCGGTCTATTAATGAAAGACGTTGAGTTCATATTCGATGAAGATTGTCTAAAAGCGTTTGAAACTCTAAAATCAGCCCTCATCATCGCACCAATCATGCAACCACCCGATTGGAGATTACCTTTTGAAATCATGTGCGATGCGAGCGACTACGCCATAGGCGCAGTTCTTGGACAAAGGAAGGACAAGAAACTTCACGCAATTTACTACGCCAGTAGAACGCTAGACTCTGCTCAAATGAACTACGCCACAACTGAGAAAGAGTTGTTAGCAGTTGTCTTTACGCTTGACAAATTTCGTTCTTACCTAGTAGGAGAAAAGATAATCATCTACACAGACCACGTTGCTATCAGATATCTACTAACTAAGAAGGATGCAAAACCAAGACGCCTCAGATGGATCCTACTTTTGCAAGAATTTGACCTAGAAATTAAGGATAAGAAAGGAACGGAAAACGTCCTAGCAGACCACTTGTCAAGATTAGAAGGTATAAAACCCGAACAAGTACCGATTAACGATGATTTTCCGTATGAACAGCTGATAGCATAAATAAGGAGCGATCTAGATCAATTGGACCAAAACAAACTAAAAGCCAAAGAAGCCGTGGAAGCGATCCATACAACCATGGGATTGCCATGGTATGACGACATAGTCAACTACTTAGCTGCAGGCGCGCTCCCACCAGACTTAACTTACCAACAGAAAAAGAAATTCTTCCATGATCTCAAGTATTATTATTGGGATGAACCTTTATCATTTAAAAGAGGACCGAACGGAATTTTCTGCCGATGCGTACCTGAAGAATAAATGGAAGATGTTATCTCTCACTGCCATTCATATCCCTATGGCGGACATGCCAGCACTTCTAAAACTTGTGCAAAGATCCTACAGGTCGGCCTATTTTGGCCTAATCTATGGAAGGATGTCCACATCGCTGTTAAAAATTGCGATCGGTGTCAACGCACCGGTAATATTTTAAGACGCGATGAAATGCCTCAAAGAGGAATACTAGAAGTATAAATCTTTGATGTATGGGGAATCGATTTCATGGGACCTTTCCCATCTTCTTTCGGAAACAAGTATATACTCGTAGTTGTCGATTATGTTTCAAAATGGATTGAGGTTATGGCCTCTCCTACAAATGACATACGAGTAGTAATTAAGCTCTTTAAAAATACAATATTTCCAAGATTTTGTGTGCCTAGACTTATCATTAGTGACGGTGGCTCCCATTTCATTTCGAAAATATTTGACAAATTGTTATCTAAGTATGGAGTCAAACACCGAGTAGCAACACCGTATCATCCACAAACCAGTGGACAGGTCGAAGTCTCGAACAGAGAAATTAAACAAATCCTAGAGAAAATTGTCGCCATATCTAGGAAAGATTGGTCATCTAAGCTTAACGAGGCTTTATGGGCTTATAGGACATCCTACAAGACTCCTATAGGAACTACACCCTTCAAACTTGTGTGAAAGTCCTGTCATCTCCCGGTAGAATTAGAACACAAGGCATATTGGGCAATCAAAACGCTCAACATAAACTACACAGCTGCTGGAGAAAAGCGAATCCTCGACTTGAATGAATTAGAAGAATTGAGATTAGACGCTTATGAGAACGCTAAAATATATAAAGAACCAAAAGATGGCACGATAAGCGCTTATCCTGAAAGGAATTCAGTGTAGGAAATGTTGTGCTATTATTTAACTCTAGACTTAGGCTTTTTCCTGGAAAACTGAAATCTAGATGGTCTGGTCCTTTTGAAGTTACAAAAATATTCCCTAGCGGAGCAATAGAAATTAAGGGCAGGAATAGTGACCCGTTCACAGTGAACGGGCAGCGATTAAAACAATATCATCATATTGAGAATAGAAATTATGTGAATAGTCTAAAACTCTTAGAATTACCCACTATTCCCCCTGAATGATCTACTGCTAGGCACTATGTCAGGCTTATGACGTTAAAAACAGCGCTTAGTGGGAGGCAACCCACCTATTTGTTTTTGTTATTATTTCCGCTTGTTTTTATTTTTGATTTTCTTTTCCGTTTCTGCATTTATTTCTTTTAAAGCCTTATTTTCATTATTTTCTTTTTCATTTTTCCTAAAAATCTTTATACAACTGCTGCTGATTTTCAAACAACTTTATTCACTACAGGTTTTCTGAATAAGTCTTTTTCTATCCTACCTTCTCCCCTGATTTGTTTCCCCCATTTAGTATTTACTATGGAAACCACTTTTAGAGGAAGGAACCAAATGAGGAGATTTGAGGAATTATCACACAGGAATATTGGTATGACATTGTATTATGATGAACCAACAATGGAAACTTTAGGCATTAAGGACAGTGTCCTTTATCTGTTTAACCAACTGGGATGGGAAAAATCCCACATTAAGTCTAGGTTTGTTACATACCGCGAGCTTACCCTTGAATTTTTGAGCTCCTTAGTTCATATACCTGAGCGCGGTTTCGGAACTAGAAAGGGATTTATAGCTTTCAGAGTATTTGGTATTGAATTTGCTTATAACCATAAAGACTTAGCCGACCTTCTAGGATTCCCTAGCGGACCTTTTTCTTTTTCTACCACCCAGGCAGAATTAATGGATTTTCAGCTAGATTACTTTTGGGGGACTTTAACCGGAAACTACCACCCTGAGCCGGATAGCATGGACAATAATGAAATACACAACCCCTCTATCCGCTATTTCCATAAGATTCTAGGCCATATCATATTCGGAAAAGAACAGAACCGTACTGCAGTATCTAAAGATGAGATGTTTTTACTACAGTGTATGACCCAAGGCCGACCTGTTAATGCAGTGTCATTCTTGATGCAGACCTTTTCTCGCATTGCTCAGAACCCTAATGAACCAACCATCGTAGGAGGCCTAGTCACCATGATTGCCAATGCCCTCGGACTTAGATACCAATTGCATAGGTGTACACAATTTGGTTCAATCCTCCCTATGAATATTGATTTTTGTTTCCACTTACGAATAATAGGTAATCTAGGTCCTGCACCTTTCGAATACCTGATAAGGGATGAAGTAGTCACGGTATTTACACTTCCAAACCATGCTAAAGTAAGTGCCCACAATCGCAACAATTGGTTGTATGAGTTTAACCCTCCCGACCATCCTTCAACACCTGAGACACCACAATCCCACCAAGTTAATGATACCACAATGTCTAATGAGAGTGATCCTGAGACCCGTTCTGGTTACCATGATAGTAACAACATTGAAGAGGATATTGATGCCCCTGAAATAACAAAAGGGGAATACACTGAAAATTTGAATAAAGTCTTTACTACACTGGATGTTGATCAGACGGGGAATCAAGAACGAGTTGAAGAGCATGCATATGGATGTAAGAGGCTTAACTGATATAATTGTGGAGCAATTTTATCACATAAATGCAGCTTTCGAAGATTTGAAAACGCGATTGGGATGAAGCGGCAGAATCAGCATTTATTTTTTACTTTGTGTTTTATGTTTCTAGGCAGTTTAAGATTTCATTTTAAACAAGTTTACTTTTTACAGTTTTTAAAGTTCTGTTAGAAACAGATATTTATTTCAATTTCAGTTTATTTTCATTTTCATTAAATTTACTGTGCTACATCATATATTAAATTCACTATATATATATATATATATATATATATATATATATATATATATATATATATATATATATATATATATATATATATATATATATATATATATATATATATATATATATATATATATATATATATATATATATATATATATATATATATATATATATATATATATATATATATATATATATATATATATATATATATATATATATATATATATATATATATATATATATATATATATATATATATATATATATATATATATATATATATATATATATATATATATATATATATATATATATATATATATATATATATATATATATATATATATATATATATATATATATATTATCATTCTGCAATAATTTTGTTATAAGATGTGTGTTGGAATTACTCTGCATGTTTATTATGTTGAATTAATGTGTTATAAGGTCTTGGAATTAAACTGTTTCGTTTATTTCATAAATATAATTCTTTGAATCCGTAACGATCGTAACGTCCCCATGACAAGCGTAACACGCGTTTCACCGTGTTACGCCCGTCAGCCCACTGTGACGGTCGTCACGCACGCCCAAAAGCATACTCTGCTATTACAGAAGTCGTTCCCCTTCCCATTCCTTCTTTCCTTTTTCTCAAAACCGTAACAACACCCATTCAATTTTCTCTTAAATTCCATCACTCCAACACTTAAATTCCATCACTCCACTACTCCATCCACATTCCAAAACCATTTCACGATTCAATCTCTTGCATGCAATATGGCCAACAACCAGGAAATCCCCAATCTCACTTTCAGAGCCGGCGAACAAGGTGAAACCCAAAGACTAAAATTCAAGAAATTCCAATGCCGAGGTCTCCAACCTACTCGGTATGTTGACCTTGATTATCTGAGAAATTTGGGACTGCTAGAGAGCGTCCGACAACTTTTGCAGAATGTGAACTTATGGAACCTGTGCCGCCAACCGCAACCCATCTACGAAACTCTCACCTTGGAGTTTCTGAGTTCCTTTTCATACATTACTCCCACTGGAGCCACAAACCAACTCTCAGGCGTGGCCAAACTCCGTATGTTTGGCACTGAGTATCAACTGTACCAAACTGATATCGCACGGCTGTTCGGTTTCAGTTATGACGAAGGTGTCGGATCTTATAACCACCTCAACGCCACACATATCCATAATCCAGCTATCCGATACTTTCACTGCATCCTCTGCAACACCATCTTCGCCCGAGACAGCAACCCAAGCTCAACTCTAAGGAGCTTTTCTTCATGCACTGTGCATTCACCGGCCAGAAGATCAACGCCGCCCCATTTTTATTAGCCCATATTCACTCCATTTGTGCTAGAGGCGGAAAACCCTTCTATTTCGGAGGGATTGTCACTTCTCTTGCCATAGCTCTAAATCATGGTGCCGCTCTCACAGATATGCCTTCTATGGCACCGACATTGATGACTCTGGACCACTGCAAGGCAGCACACCTCATTTATGAGCGGGAAGATGGAAGATTCCATTCTGTGATCCGAAACATTATTTATCATAACATTACTTTGCCTTGCAGGGACCGAATTGACCCACAAAACAGAGCCAACTGGTTATTCGATCCTGCAGCTCTTGAGGGTCATGTTCCTATTCATGAAGACCAACCTAATGCCCCCGCAGACGAGATGCAAGAAGAGTTGGACAGTGCTGCCCCCATTCACGACATTCCAGGACCTTCATCCGCACCACCTCCTATTACTCTTGAAGAAATTCTCTGCGCCATCCATCAGCAAAATTAAATGAGTGCCGCACTTGAAAGAAGACAACTGGAGCAATATGACTATTTATGTGCACAAAACGCTCAGATTCTGAGAGAGGTTGGACGGGGCCCTGTCTGAACTTAACGCCTTAAGGTTGGACGTCAGCACCCTTGGCTACCAGGACACTGATACCAAAGCCACGCCTACCAGGCGATCACACACCAGGAGTAGAGGCCGTGGCCATCAGTAGTTTTTTTTAAGTAGTTTACTTTTACTGTTTCTTTTTCTTTCTGTTTGTTTTTGTACTTGTATTTCCCCGCCTTTATACCGCAACATTGAGGACAATGTCGGATATAGTGTGGGAGAGGTACCTTTCCATTTACCATGAACAAGTAATTTTTTACGATATTTCTCAGTTTAAATTCTTCCCCGCTTTATTTAGCCATACCGAAATTTTTTGCTTTATCTTCGCATTAGCCCGACATACCTATCTTAACGAAATCCTAGTTAGGAAGCCGAGAACGATTCAACAAGATTGATACGGTTATGACACCTTAGACTTCCTACTTACGCGTTCCATTTCAATAACCGTTATACCTATATCTTGAGTTTTAGTTCTAAAGTAACCCCTAGTAGTTTATACTAGCAGTCAACACCGTCTTGACACAAACCACGTGGGAAGCCGATGAATATAAGTGTTTGATGCCTGATCAATGAAATATCCTTCTTATCTCGCCGCTAAAAAAGAAAAAAAAGTTGCACCAAAATACAAGGTCGCATATAAGAGATGAGCAAACAATGAAGGAGTCCATTGTTGGTTGGTTCAGAGGTATCTGGTTCTGAACTTGGTAGGACGTGCTACGGCTCGATCCCCCATAACCTCCAATTTGGATAATATATGTAGGGTTGCCACATCGTGTACCATACTCCGTGCTAAAAGGATCAAAGTCACTAACCGGTTACTCCACTACGTGCGTGCTAAGACAAAGGGCTTAATGTGATTGCGCTAGAACAAAACCGGTGAAATAGATACAAGAAACTCTGGGCAGAATTATAACAGAACTATTGGACAGTTTGTTTTGAAATGGAAGTCCATGACTTAGCTTATTGTTGTGTCATTAGTGTATCGTTAGTGTTTCACTTAAGTATCGGTCGAACTGACGAGGATTTCCCGTAATTGCTTTAAAAATCAAAGGTATGTCATGCATGTGCGCCTGATAAAACTTGCCCGATCTTTCTAAATGATTATTTGCTTGAGGACAAGCAAAGGTTTAAGTATGGGGGAATTTGATAACGAGAAATCGTATACTATAATTGCTACATTTTTAATCGATTTTTATACTGCATTAACCCATTTAACTCCCGATTATTCCGAGTTTCTATGTCTTTTCACAGGTACAACATGTTTCAAATAAAATTAGTGAAAAAAGATCAAATGAAGAAAGCTAACATAAAAATCAGAAGAAAAAGAACTAATCTGCAAAATTCTGCAAAGTTTGATGTTGTGACAGTCGTCACACCTCCATTACGAGCGTAACATGCTCACAACCTGAAGAACGCTCGTCACACATCATTGACGAACATAATACGCTATTTAAGCGCATTACAACCGTCACCTCTTCATTACGACCGTCACACGCGTAATTCAACGTCATGCAGAACAAGAGACGTGGGCAACGTAATGGAAGGATCTTTTCAACTCCTACAAATTCTCAACTTCACCAACCACCAGTCCTGGTCTTCCTCCACTCAAGCAGTGCAAGTCCACGTTCCTAAATTTTCTTAACTGCAAAAAATTCTCTTCTGTAAATAGGAGATATTTTAATGGAACGGGAGAGTTGTTTTTCTACAGAATTTCTTGCGGAAGCCCTGCCAAATTTAATAACAGTCCGTTTGCAATTTTTTTTGTTCTTGCTTTATTTCCCTTTTTCCAATTAATAGCTATTACCAACATTAGGAAATTGATATTGTAGTCAGAATTTATTTTTAGCCTCAGAATTTGTTTCAAGTTCCGATTCCGAAGGTTCCAATCTTGCCGACTTGTGGAAGAGGGGGCTTGAGGAATTATATTATTATTCAGGTTTTTTAATCGCATTTAATTTAATTTTAATACAATTTTTTATGTTTATTTATTTATTTATTTATCATGAATGTTTTATTCTTTCCCGATTATATTTTCTGTATGTCTATTTCGAGTACTATGACTAGCTAATTTTCTAGAGTCGGAATGTGATAATAGTAACCAAATGGATTAAATTGTGCCTAAGCTAAAATCTAAATTAACTTAATTTCTGGCTGTGACTTTTTATAATTAAAAAATCAATATTTTTGTTACGAGAGTAAGAAAAGTAGAATAGGTTAGGATCGAGACCACGAAAGTGTGAGGTTTTAACCGGATAGCTAAAGTTAGGCATTTGATTTAAATACAGCGAGAGCGCTTTAAAACAAATTAGATTTTATTAATTTTTCAAAGAGTATTTTCTAAACACTTATGGGCTAGCGAGAGCAGGCATAGGGCTTTAGGGGTATAATCCGAGATAAGACCACGAAAGTGTGAGTTGAGGGTTTTTAAACTGATAATTTCTACAGAACCATCTAAGTTAAACATCTTTATATGATTAGGTTCGATTAGATCCACTTAGGTTCACTATATTACATACCGACCGTTTTATTATTATTATTCCCTTAATTCGATTTATTTTTCCCCTACCTTAACCTCTAAAAAACCAAACGTGACAACATCCGCCTTAGCTAAACTAGAAAACCTTTATAGCACTAGAGTGATTACAAAGTCCCTGTGGGTTCGCCATCTTTTTATTACTACCGCGATAGGCTGTGCACTTGCAGTTAAGATACCGTTAGACACATTAGGTCGATCGCACATCACAAACCATCCTTGCTATTAAACAAACACATCACACAATTTCAAAACAATTTCCCAACAAACTTTCAAACATTTAAACATTTTTCAAAATACAAACACCTTTGTATACATTAAAACAAGAATCATTACAAAGGTTGCTTAAACAAAGGCCTCTTTTCAAAATACTTTCAAAACCACACACAAAAGCACCATTTCAAACAATTGAAAAGCAAAAGCAAGTGATCTAAAACAAGTAACTAAGAGCCCATGGAAAACCATGGATGAAAAGGGTGCTAGCACCTTCCCTTTTCATAATCTACCCCCCGAACCCAAAAACAATCTCAAAGGTCTTTCCTGTGCTTTTTTACCTTTCCTTTTGGATAAAATAAAAGTCGGTGGCGACTCTTGCTAAACCGAAACATTTGCAAACACAAACGCGAAACCTCAAGTCAGTTCTCCCACCGCATCCCAGCTACCATTAACAATGTTCAAAGTCTTCAGATACAGTTCAGATACGCTCTAGACACGGATTCCATTCTGATACTCATTCAGATCCAACTCTCAGATACAGTTCAGATACGCTCCAGACACGGATGCCATTCTGATACTCATTCAGATTCAACTTCTCAAATACAGTTCAGATACGCTTCAAACACGGATGCCATTCTGATACTCATTCAGATTCAACTCTTCAGATACAGTTCAGATACGCTCCAGACACGGACGCCATTCTGATACTCATTCAAATTCAACTTCTCAGATACAATTCAGATAGGGTCGATACACGGATGCTATTCTGATAATCATTCAAAATCAGCTTCTAGATACAATTCAGATACGCTTCAGACACGAACGCCATTCTGATACTCCTTCTTTTAGCTTACAAATTACAATACAAACAATCACTTTTAGATGGAATCTTTAAGCCCATCTCCTACAACTTTCTATCACCTCTCCAAATGGCATCTTTAAGCCCATTCCCTCAACCATCACATCACTGAGTGCAAATTTCTAAGCACTCTAGTGTCCAATCATCTTCCACCTTCGAGTCACGAATGGAAAAACTTGCCAATCTAACTCCTCAGGCTTAAGAAGATTGAACAGGGGCAGCTGTTGTACCCCAAAATTTTCCCTATCACTTATCAATAATTTTCTCACAAGATCTCCTTTGACTCAAGACTGCACTAGGGTTGATCAGCTCAAGACATCCCCTTAAGCACTGATGACCAAAATTAGGGTTTGAGTTTGCACAAGGATTTTTGAACTTCCAATAACCCATATTACTTTCATGGATCATTGTGGACCCCCAATATTACTCATGTCAAGTTGTAAGCTTTGAATCACATTTTTGATCAGTCAATTGAGCAGTTGACCTAAAAATCAATTGTATTGGGGATAAAGTCAACTATGGCCAATTTACAGTCAAACTTCATAATTTTTTATCCACGTTAACATTTTGAACCCATATATGTCATTTTATCAAGTTTGGATCACAATTCCTCAAGAAATTTGATCAAATCTCCAAAAGGGCAAAATGGTCAAAATTAGGGTTGTGATTGAGAAAGAGCAATTTCTGATTTTTGACCTAGAAAATGGTCAATTGGTTTAAGGAATGATCTCAAGAGTCCAATTGCATCATTTTGCCCTAATGACATGATTCAAAACATTGCAAATCCATTGGATTGACAGATGAATTTTGTAGTCAACTGATCAAAAGTCAATTGTATACTAAAAAGTCAAACTTTGACTTTTTGGTCAAATTTAAACACCAAAGATCACAATTCATCAAAACATGTCAAAATAGGAAACTTATTCATCAAGAAATCAAGAAATCAAGATTTCATTTTGAAAAGTCAAAATCTAAACTTAGAAATGTTTCTAAGTGTCAAAAAATTCTTATTTTCTCATAACTTTGAGCAATTTTTTCATTATGATGCAAGATGATTCAAAGGAAACTTCTAACATGAAAGTTGTAGATATCCATGAAATATACAACCTTTATTAACACAACTTCTTCCAAAAGTGCTTGGATCTCAAGTTATAATTTTATGAATACATGCTCATGAACTAAAAAAGACTTAGTGAAATTTTGCCCTAGTTAGGCAGATTTTTTGACCTAACTTCATGGAAATTTTTCACATAATTCCAAGGGGAATCTTCAAAAGCAATTCAAATATGGATTGTATAGAACATTGCAAGATTTCCAAAATTTCCGATAATTCCTTGAGATCATTCTTGAATAGGGAGAATCGAAGAGATGAAGTTTGTATTTTGTCACTTGAATTACAAGTCATTTTGGATGAACACATGAACCAAATCAATGTTAGGCTGCATAATCTTTGCTTTGCATGCCTCAAACTTGTTTTTCACTCCATAATTAATGGATTACAAAAACTTTTGAGCTATAATCCAAGTGATTTAAGCTTTATCCAATTCACATTGCCATTTTGGGAAGAATGTTAACAATACCATTCTTGAAAAGTAAGCTTTATGCATAAAGTCCATTCTTGAACCTCTAACTTGTTCCTTCTGATCACACTTCATCTAAAAAGTCAGAAGCAAGTGTTTTTAAAGCATAACCACTCTATCTTAGCAAGTACATAAAGCATTGAAACTTGTTTTCTAAAAAATTACATGTTATGCATAAACATGTAATTTCAAATTTTGATCAACAACAAGTCTCCAAACTTGTTGCTTATAAATAGAAGCACTATTTGTGAGCTAGGACACGAGCTTGAAGACCCTAAAACTCACTCAAACTCCCTCTAGCCAGAAACTGTCTCAAAACACCATTATTGTGCAAATTCTGACTTTACATACCAAACTCAAAATCCCCTCGTGCATTCTTTGGCCTTTCACTTCCAAAAGCTTCTAAACATCAAATACAAACCATCCAAAGTCCATTTGCTCAATTGTAATACCTCCATCATCAAGTTCCATTTTTCAAAAACAGGGGTCTGCAACTTGACTTCTCCAGAGCTCCTCAGCCACTTTCAGCTCAAGCTAATCATTGCATTAACTTCCTGGGACCTCAAGGAAGCTAACCTGATCCTTGCAGAACTTTGAATCAAGCTCATTTGCATTTCACGATTTCCAGTTTTGAGGTATTTCACTTGAACTTCTATCTCATCACTTAAGCATCATTAATGTTTATTTTGTGAAGGAAAAATGTAGACCTCATTGCCACGAAGTTGTACATATCCATAGTTTGCATTTACATGGCCTAAGCTTAGAGAATTTTAGAGTTGAAGTTTCTGAAATTTTTAGGGTTCAAATTAGGGCCATAGAAATTCTCATTTATCTTTGACTTTTAGCTTTAGTTATTTACATGGTTAGATTCGTGAGTAAGAATACAACAACTTTCATTTTGTCATCTTCCATTTTTATTGAGAAATGAAGAAGTTGTAGGTACACCGGCTGGAGGTTGAAGATGAAGTCATCAGGACTTGATTTGCCTTACATATTTATTGTTTTGTTTATATGAATGGATGTATAGCCACCCCAGTGGTAAAGCGCGCGCATGGTAATCTATGGGACCTGGGTTCGAGCCCCAGTGGTACCTTTTTGTCCATTTTGCATATTTTTTGACTTTTTAAATTTTTTTGCAGGCGCTGGGCCCTTTGGGCCTGGTATTGTTTTTATTTTTGCTAGCTGACCTCCCTGTCTGCTTATGCACCCCTGACCCAATTTATTTTATTTTCTTATTTTTATTTTATTTGTTTTTTTCTTAATTATTTCTCACTAATATTAAAAATCATAAAAAATATATAAAAAAATTTATCTTCATTTTAATTTAGTTTATTTTATTTTTTCTCACCAAAAATTATTTTTATTAACTATACTTTATTTATTTTATACAAATCACCTTGTAAATTTAATTAAAACTAGGTTAATGTTTATTTTTCTTTTACACCTATTAAAACATATTATTTTTTATATAAAAAAGACTAAAAATATTTCACGATGCCATAAATATTTTCAAGACAAAAATACCAAAAAATATTTTTTTCTAAACTTATTTTCTTTTAATCAACTAAATAGAATTAGAGTTTTACTCAAAAATCTTTTCTTAATAAATTTAAACATAATTAATTATTTTCTTTAAATTAATTAGGTTAAAACAATTTCCCTCTTTCTCATGAAAATCAAACAAAGACCCATTTTCTTTATATTTTTCATTTTTATGCACTTATTCATTTTGTACATTACTTATTTTTATTCCTTGCACATTAATACCCATTCAATTTGGTTGTAATAGATTAACTAGGTTTACATTCTTGCAATCCACATTTAATTTGTACACCCCTCCCCACAAATGTTGTAATAGCGTAGTAACTTTAAAATTCCGCAATTTATCGCTTTTTTATATACAAATGCTAGTAACTAGGGTTTTGTATGGAAAGATTAAAACCAACCAAATAGCAAACTCTAATCAAAGACAAATCAATGCATGTAAATCAACACATTTGTACACATACACCCTTAGGGTAAATCCACTTGGTTGCCTTATACAAAATGATCATATTACGCATGTAAGGTATCTTAGCAAAAACAAGCAAATACAAGATCATAGTCCCTCGATGACGCTATCTAAGTTGCCTTACAAATGATCTTAGTCCCTCAAAAAGAATGCTAAGATACCTTGAAATATTGCTAATCATGGTTATACGATGACCCACGCCCGTCCCGTTTACATCCAAAGATAGGGTTGCTTACCAAACCAATGGTAAGACAACAATGTCAAAGGAAAAGAAAATGAACAAGAAAGACATTTGAGTAGGTAGATTGCTCATAATTACTTGCTCCATTTTAAAACAAACATCCTTGCTATTTTCAAAAACAAACACATACACTTTCAAACATCTTACAAAATTAAAAACATTTTCAAAAGATCAAACATCTTTCTTTGTATACATTCTTACGAACGAGAATCATTACAAAGATTGCCTAAACAATGGCCTCTTTACAAAATACTTTCAAAAACCACACAAAATACAATTTCAAACAAAAGCAAGTAACTAAAAGCCCATGGAAAACCATGGATGAAAAGGGTGCTAATACATTCCCTTTTCATAATCTACCCCCCGAACTCAAGAAATAATCTCAAAGGTCTTTCCTGTGCTTTTTCACCTTTCCTTTTGGATAAAAGAAAAGTCGGTGGCGACTCTTGCTAATCGCAACATTTGCGATCAAACACAAAACCCTCAAGTCAGTTCTCCCACTGTATCACAGCGCGGTAAGCCAAAATCTGTTTGAAACCCTTTTGCAAAAACAATTGATTAGCTTAGTTGATTACAAAAAATAGTTTGAGATTTGTTGCGTATTTTTTAATCGTATTAACTGCGAAAATATCTTCATTAATGCATGACAAAAAATACATTAATGCAATAATAGAAAATAATATTCATGAGCTTTTTAAATAAAAATTATTTATATGTAAATATATAAATAATAATAATATTTACATATAATAATTAATAATATATAAAAATTAATAATAATTATAATTATAATTATTATAAAAATATAATATAATAATAATAAGAAAAATATAACTAAAATAATTATAAAAAATGTAAAATATAAATAATTACCAGGGGGTGTATTATTAGTTATAAAGTAAAAAGGGAGGGGTGCTGGAAGAAGCTTGGGTTAGGCCCAAAATAGTTCAGACAGGGGGGTGTAATGCTGACTCTGCTTCAGTTATTGGGTGAAAAGGGTGTGAAAAGGAAATGGGCCTAAGCCCAAACGCTTGGGAGAGAGGCTGGGGGATTGTGTATGGCACGGGTGTATCATTCCTACGATGGACTTGGCCTTACGGCCGTCCACCTGTGATCAAATGGTCGCGATGAGAGGATGCATGGTGATCAAGATAGGCGCGCATTTACTGGATCGAAACAGGGCACACATGTTAATATTCACTTCCTCATTTGTACTTACAGTAAACATTCTTCTTCTCTCTTTCTACCTTTACAAACCTTTCTCTCTTCTAACCCTACTCTCCGCGGCGCCGTGACCCCAACCTTCTTCGTCGTAACCACCTAACCAAACCCCAACCCCAACAACCAAAGAAGAACACGAAGAGAGCTAAGTGTTAATTTACCACTCTCACGATATCGATTGTTGTTCTTCAACTTCGAATGTCCGGTTAACCCTTCTTCTTCTTCTTATTCGCAGGTTCTGACGGAGCTTTGTAGGTGGTGGCCGATGGTATCAATGGCAACGGCGGCGGAGTCAAGCAATTAGAGTTTCAGATATTGAAACTCTAACTGCTTCTCTTCCAATCTTCAAATAGGCTATCCTTTGCTCTTCTTCAACTTCTTCTTTCTGTATATCGCTCTTGTCCTCACTCTCCCTTTTTTACTGTATTTTTAGTTTAGTATTTATAAATTTCAGATTAGGGTATTTAAAATTGTCATTACGATTTTCGTTACCCAAGATTGAGGATTATAGATAAGTTAGGGATTTCAAACTGTATTATTGTAGTTGATTTGAGATTGTAATTCGTATGGAAGATTCGATTTAGCATAATTTTAGTTTTGAACTAAAAAAAATCTGAGATTTGTTTTATTGTAATTATTTGCTGAAGATTTGATATTTTTCAGTTGAAGATTTGTACTGCAATTTTGGCGTTAATTCAAACAGTGCTTGTTATTGAAAATGTGCGCAAACTTTGTTGTGATTCGCACAGTAATCGTTTTTAACTTCTGGGCTAGCGCGTTACTCTTTCAGCCCAGCAACATTAATTTTCCATTACAACAAAAAAAGTTTTTTTTTAACAGCCAGGCCCAATTGGCCTTCAACCTAATACTGATTGCTTAACCAAAAGCTTTTGAAAAATAAACACATCTTATTTAATGATTATTATATATAAAAAAGTCTAACAATAGTAGAAAAAACATGTCACGTTTTCTTAAAGAAACATATATTATGTTTTCTTTTATTAAAATAATGATAACAATAATTTTAATAATATCCTTTTTTTTTAAAATAAAATAAAAAAGACAACAACAAAGCAGCAAATGGGCTGCTATGTCATAATGGGTCTTTAATTTGCAAATACACCCTCCTTTTTTGCTATTTAAAGATAGAACAAAAATGGGTCAATAGAAACTGACTAGTATATTGCAGTCTCACCTCCTATTTTTACTAACAGCAACAAATCCTAATGGACCTAATAATAACTATAACTTAATTATTAATTTTGAAATAATTTTTTACTTTCAAATCGCATGGTCCGTTGTCCAATATGCTTCGTAAATAGGCCTACAGGTACATGAGTCTTTCTGATTTAGAAAGTCTCACTCTCCTGAATTTAAAATACACCCCTTAGTCTTGGATAAAGATGGGACATCAGATACTGTTGTACCCCCTTTAATTAAATATTTCTTCTATTTTAAATTTTAAAAAATAAAACCATCGAGGTAGGACAAATTTAGGATACGACACGTGGAGCTAGCCCTCCGAAGTTATTTGATTATATCAGGGAAGCATTAACAAATCTGCTAGTGCTCATACTTAGGGGTGTTCGCAGTGTGGTTTTGACAGTTTTGACGCAAAAAGTCATCTTAACCGTAAGAAAAAAAACGTGCGGTTTGGTTTGGTTCGGTTGGCTTTTAGAAAAAACCTGAATCAAACCAAACCAAACCAATGTGGTTTCTTTCGATTCGGTTTTCTACAAATATTTTATAGAGCCATACATACACACATAGATGACAACATAACTTTATATTTAGTCATTCATACACTACCAAATAATAACAAAAACAACTTTTCATTTAATATGTAAAAATTAAATTAGACAAAAGTGGAATAATAAACATAAAATAATAGCATAAGACAATATCAAAAATATTATAATGAAAAAAAATATAAGAGATGAGAGATTAGTGAAGATGAAAAAGAAAGAACATAAGAGATGAGAGATTAGAGAAGAAGAAGTGTGATAAAAATGAAATTGAAAGAGAAAATATTTGCATAAATATGAGAAGGTGAAACATTTGCATAATGTGGTTTGATTCAGTTTGGCTCGATTTGTAAAATAAAAACCGCAAACTGAATCGAATCGAACCGTGTAGTTTTCTTAAAAGATGACCCAACACACATCCAAACCAAAAACATTTTTTTGCAGTTTCGGTTTAATTTGGTTTGATTAGCCGTTTTCTATTGGGTTGGTTCGGTTTTGAACACGCCTACTCATACCACTAGCGCTAGGATGGCCATTCACATCGTACATTGTAGTTAGGACAAATATATCAGTTTTTTGTTGGCTCACAATGGCAAAGATGGGTCAACAGAGATAATAGTGAAGTCTTAATAGCATATATATATATATATATATATATATATATATATATATATATATATATATATATATATATATAATATATATATATATATATATATATATATATATATATATATATATATATTGAAGAATTTTTAAAATAAGAGATAGGAGGATTAAATGCTAACCATTAAATTTGATAAATGATCGTGATGAAATCACATGCAAGTATAGATAATAAATATTCATCAACACCATTTATCAAATCCAATTATTAGCATTGAATCCTCTTATCTCTTGTTTTAAAATAATATTTATACATATTTTTTAAAAATATATTATATATTATATTTTGAACTACATATATATTTACTTATATAATTGTGTTAATTTGCTTTTACTTACTTAACAAAAATTTTTTTACTTAAATATAAATATAATCCCTTACATACTATATATATATATATATATATATATATATATATATATATATATATATATATATATATATATATATATATATATATATATATATATATATTTAGTTATATAAAATTTAGTCCCTGTAAATTAGTGTATTTTTCATTTTAGTCTCTGTATCTTTTTTCTTGGAAATAATCCCTAATGTTAAAATCCTTTTTATTTTAGTCTCTAAAATTAAAATCTGCAGGAAAATTCGAAAGTAAATCTACAGAAGCCTACAAATTTTTCTGTAATTTTCGTTTTAGCGACTAAAACCAAATGAAGTTCAACATTTAAGAACTTTATCAAAGAAAAAAAAGATATAGGAACGAAAATCAAAAACACCCTAACTTACAGGGACCAAAAGACTATTTAAACTTATAAAAAATTATTAAATATATTTATATATTTTATTTTTATAAAATAAATATATATCAACAATATATAAAAAACATAAACAGCCCACAACTCTATATACATAAATATAAAAATATAAAAATAATACATACTTATTAAACAAGAAATCAAATGAAAAGGGAGAACTTTATTGAATTTTTATCAACTTTTTGAATCTTTGTCAACAAATAAAAAAATCAGATAATATAAAAATCAACAAATAAAAGAAAAATAAAATAATCAAATAAAAATAATACCTTCGAGTGTCAAAAATAATGGAGTGGATGCACTAATTTTTTATAGGAGGAAAAATGGTGGAGGAAGAAGAAACAAGGTGGAGAGGAAGAACAAGGTGGAAAAGAAAAATGGATTTGAGGCGAAAAGGAAGAAAAAAAAGGAAGAGATAAGTGTTATGTGATGAAGGTCACTTGAAGTGATTTTATAGAGACTTTAGTGTTATGAAATCCACGTTACTAATATTTGTATTGTTGGTGTTGTGATGTGATTCTCATGACATTAACAGTGTCTTGAAAATCACGTCACTATTTTTTTAGCCGTTGCATCTTGCGATGTGGAATCCATGACATAACTGAAAAGTTGTGTGTCAAAATATCTCAAGCGGTCAATATTTTCCATTAAAAATTTTGAAATTTTTTGAAATTTCATTTGATATAATTTTCACGTCACAATAAATTATTTAAAAAATTTTAAAATTCTTCCCATGATAAACCTGACATTTATTATCTTATTATTTTAAATGGTACCACGTAAATATCACGTCATTAAATTACGTGATTGGACAACTCTTTTCTTGTAGTGGTGAATTGTCTTTCGTCTCTTTGTCATCAACATCAATCTTATTTTGTATCGACTCATTAAATCTATGAGTTAAAAAAATTAACCGAATTTTATATAAATGACATTTTTTTAATGAAAATTACAAACTAACATGTAAATCAACATATAAACATCTTAAATAATATTTGCAAAATAAAATTTTTTTACAATTTTTAAACAAATTGAACTCACACATTTGTAAATTTAAAATCATAATTAAATGGTCCAATTCAAATCAATTTGAATTTGAATAAATTGATTGGGATTGAACTCACACTTAAAATGATTCGAATAAAATAAACTATGTATTAGATTGATTTGGATAATTGAGTTGAACAGATCGCTCAAACCGTTAACAAATACACTCAACTAGATACATCCGATAACTATTTATCTTATGAAAATTATTAAAAAGAAAGAAGAAAAGAGAGAGAAAAAAATCCAAACCTTAATTTTTGTTGATGGCAAAAAATGCACATAACACCATGTTACACTAAGAAACTGGTATCATTACGATTGCAAATAAAGTTTGGTGATGCAATTGTATGACATTAAGTTAAGAAAACAGATTTGAATTGTAATATAGAAACCATGTTAACTAATATGACAATAAAATATTCCTTGGAAGTTGCGTTTGCAACAGATAGTGGTCCTAGAAATTTTTATGTTTGCCAAAATAAGCACTACATGATGCACATTCAAACATTTACACTGGAGTCAATGACCAAAACTAGCTCTTGAATTAGGACAAGTTGACTGATATGAATAAAGGGTTTTTTTCTTCTGACCTTATGGCCTTTCCTTTTTCATTCATTGCTTAAACATGAATAGTTGTCAGTCTCCTTTTTAGTACAGGCTTACAACTTTACTTTCACCTTCTATTTTTATTACACTTTTCTTACTTTCATTTCTTAAAACAATTTCAAGTGTATTTAGTTTTAGTAACAAATTATTAGTTATGTCTATGAAATGTAGGTTTTTGTTGGTTCCACATCTGCACACGTGACAGAAAACCACTTTAAAGTAAAAGTTTTACTTTGTAGTTTGTGGAAATTAGGGTGAAAAAACATTTCATTATGCTGCATGCAACGGTAAATAGAATCGTCTTTTAAGTTTTTGAAAATTATATGTAGGTTAGAAATTGTTTAACCATGACAATATAATTACAGACATTATTTAATCATGTTTTAATCGGGAAAGATTTTATGAAATCTTATTTAAATAAGATTTAATTATAACAAATTTTACATCATGTATACTAACCCGAATTATAAAGACGTTTCTGACGGACCATATAGCATAAACAGATTAGTGTTATATTTAACGAACATTTATCCAAAAAAACAACCAAACATTTTACTTTTTTTTTAGGGATACACCAAAACATTTTACATTTGAATGTTCAAAAGTTAAAAACAAAAACTCATAATTGAAATTTGTTCCATACTTATTTTTCCTATAGCAAAATAGCCATGTTTCAACTCTGATTAGAGCTTTTACCTAAAATTCCTCTTTGCAATTCCATGTTTCAACTTTCCCTATCATTTCAAAGGAACATCCAATAGAATTCATGACTAACTATACAACCACTCAAAGCTTTCCAAAGATATCTCAAACCTATAAGCCCCATTTGTACAAAGAAAGTTCTTTCATCCACTAGCACTTGTTAGATGAGACAGGGGACCAAAGATAGCCATTATATTGTCTTTAGATAGATGCATGTGCCACATGACCCCTTAAAACTTTTTCTTTGAATACCATGTTGCCCTTAAAAAACACATGGCAATGTCTCATTTGTTGGAAGATAAATGGCCTACAAAATTGAATCTCTTTGTCCAACATCAATGAGCCTAGGAAGAATACTATCCCAATTGCACTTCCACTGTCATGAAATTGGCCCTTTGTACCTCTCTTGTCTCTTGTCTATAGTTTTATGGACCTTTTGATCTCAAAATTTAGTTACTTCATGACAAGCCTTGAACATCACTTTCTTAAAATCGGTCCCATTCTTTATTAATTAAACTTACCTATATTTTAATTTGGACCATAGTTCAACACTTTACCCCCATCAAATCATGTATCATTTGTCTCCCCATTTTATATCTTAATTGAATAGTTATGTCATCTTTGTTTCATACTTAAAGACCGACACGAGAATCCGAGTTAGGAGAATCTGAGTACGAATTCTGACTGAAACATTCACTTATTCGCATGTTCATGATCGTTTTTGAGGATATGCAAAAAGAACTACCGTATAGAGTCTAAAATTTGACACTAGTTAAAAAGGGTTTCATATAATATTTGTTAAACTAAACTGTGATTAAACTATACAAAATCTCTAAAAATTTAAGATAACTCTACTTGCAACAACAGTGTTTAACAACAACTTTCCATAGTATTATAAAAAAATGCCATACATCCATACACCAATTTAAAATCTTGATGAACACACAAGATAAGAGGATGACACTTTAAGGCCAGTAAAATATAAAAACTACTAATCATCATTGAATAATAAGTTAAGAAGAGGTACTTACTTACAAGTTACAACTTCAATAAAAATCAAAGTTTATAACAAGATACTAATAAAGTAGTTTAACTTTCATAGGTTCAAGTCAATCCAAGTAATATACATGAGAAATTAAAAGATTATAAATAAAAAAACAACAGAATACTGATAGTTGAAAACAGCTTCTTCCACCTCCAAAATTCTATATTGTCTCATCTTGCTTGCAATTGAAGTAAACACAGGTAACAGCTACCTTGAGATGTCATAATCTTGAGGGTATGCTAGCTGCTGTTCCATCTGCCAGCTTAACTTTGAAGCAACACCCTCATGACATGGAACATATTCCTATAAAATTCAACACACAGAAAAAAAATCTTATTTTCTGTCACTGCATAATTTTATAGATGAAAAATTGATCAAGCAGTGATATAAATGTGCTTATTGTTTTAATCTTTTTCTTTTCATTTTACAAAAATTTTCAGTTATCTATACTTATGTAGCATGAAATCACTCAAGTCAAAGAAACATCTACTTGATGTGACTTTGCTTCAACTTGTGTGAATCAAATTGAAAAGGATTTTTTAACTGTCACAATGCCAACAAAACCTTGCAAGAACTTTTGGAATAAACCAGAGGATATTGGACTGATTAAAAGTGAAGAAGATGTTAAGTTTTTGTTTTATTACAACAAGATTCAAAAGTGAGGACAAATTAATCACCTCCAATTTCTTGACTAACTCTTTTGCAGTTGGTGCGGATACGATTATGTGACGAGCATTTGGACTAATGAATCCTTCTTCGACAGCTTTGTCAATGAATGACAACAAAGAGTTAAAGTATCCATCAACATCTACTAATCCCACCTACAATTTTGGAATTTGAATCAAGATTAGTCGATGATTAATTTTCGATAAATATATATAGATTTCTTGAGGCCGATTTTTACCGGCTTGTCATGAATTCCAAGTTGAGCCCATGTTATCACTTCAAGAAGCTCTTCTAGAGTACCATATCCACCTGCATTAACTTGCATAAGTTAGTTCAGAAAATTCAACGCTAAAAAGCTTTAAAAAGACCGTCATCGATTATAATATATCTATAGGAAAAGCACGCCATTTCTCAGGAAAGCACCGAGATCAATGTTTTTTTATCTATCTAAAAGGAAAACGAGTCATTTCGCAGATGTTTTTTTATGTCTCTACGATCGCGATATGGTCACAATTGAAGCCACTTCAAACACATTTTGGTTGAAATTTTCGATGATATCATGAGTCGAAATGCGGCTAATTATATTCTAAATACTATTTAGTAGTAAGTATCACTTTTGTGTACAAATGTAGTACTAGTTATGTGATCTTGCAGTGTCAGGTTATGGTTACAATTATAATTTATAGGTGATTGATTCCTTATGATCCCAAGAAAGAGTGAATGAAAACACTGTCATTGCGTGCCTACAATCTCTCTGCCACAAATTTTCCATGCTCTAATAAATAAAATAACAACTACTACTACTAGCAGTAGAAAGGTTATTGAAAATGATCAAGCCTTTGTCAGGTGCAGGTGCTAATTGAAAAACGTTATGTTAAGAAATTTCCTTTTCTTTACTCTCTTTACTTTCTCTCATTATCAAATGAAGCAAGTTTTGTAGAATCACTCCACTGTTCAAAACACAAAAGTAGTGGAAAAAAAATGGTATATAACCTGAACCTGAAGCATAGTTGCTCAGAGAGGCACAGAAAAGCTATGATTTTCAGTCCAATAGGTAAGGTAAGGTCACTATCATTATGCATTATGAAGTATGCTTTGAAGGGTAGGGGTTGCTCTATTTTTACATTGGAATGTGTGAGAAGAAGAGAAACCATAAAAACATGGTGGCAATGCAATGGTTGTTAGCAACAACACAAAACATTAAAACAACATGATTTGAGTCACTTTCTTATGATGATGAAATTCCTTTCCTGTCCTCAAGAATTGGACCACACTAGTCAAAGTTATTCATTACTTGTTGTGACTTCCAAATCAAATCAACAAAAAGCATTATTAAATTCATCTCTAAAAAAATGAAAGATAAAAAGGTTTACCAAAGAAAAAAACCACACAAAACAAAACAATCCTTGGATTAATCTAGAAAGTTAAACAACTTTACTAGACAGAAAACAAAGAGAAAAACCATTCTGTCTTAAAATCATTCTTAAATGAACCAGACAAACACTAAGATATGGTAATTACTTCACACTAGGACTAAAAAATGTGACTCAAACAAATCAACAAACATGTTGCATGCTAACCTGGTAAAGCAATGAAAGCATCTGAATGTTTAGCCATTTCAGCTTTCCTTTGATGCATATCAGCCACAGCTTTTACTTCTCCTACTGTTTCACCAGTAAGCTGCAAAAAATGACATGAAAATTCAAAACCAAACAGATCATAAACAACAATTTTTTAAGCAAAATCTGATTAAAAAAAAGTACTAATTGATTAAAAAAAAAGAACTTTATTAAGAAATGGAAAAAGGGGTTAAGCTTTTTGTACCTCTCTAGGCATGAGTGTCTTGGGAATAACTCTGAAACAAACAAGAGACAATAAAATGACAAAGATAGTGTTAGTTAGTGTTAATTAATGAGTGAAATTAAAAACATCATTAACTATGAGTTTGTTCTTTTTGTTATACCCAATGACATGGCGACCACCATCATGAACAGCTTGAGAAACCAAACCCATTAGTCCAATGCTTCCACCTCCATAAACAAGATCAATGTTCCTTGAAACCTTCACATAAAAACATCATTAACAATGGTTATAGTCATGTATCATATGGAAAAAAAAATGAAAAAAAAAAAAACCTTTTTTTTTGGTTTTGAAGAATGACCGAATACATAGTATAAAGATGTCTTGTCACATCATCAAAGTTAGTTTGTTTAATTATTCTTGTCACATTATGTATATGAAAAATGTAGCTAGAAAAAACTATATAATATAATAATAACAATAATAATAATATGCATACCAATTCTTGTCCAAGTTGAATGGCAGCATCTTGGTAGCTAGTTTTTTTGCCAGGACTACTACCACAAAAAACACAGATTCTTTTGAATTTTGAATGCTGAATGTCCATTTGTAAGTTAAAGAGAGAAATTTGAAATAGAAATGTTGGTGTTATTTTAGTTGAAGAAAATGGAAATGGTTGTTTGGAAAATTAGTAATGAAGAAAAGAAGTAGTAGAGTGTACGGTTTATGGTTTGTTAATATCTCATCTCAGCTCAGCTTATGGGTTTGTATATATATATAAAATTTGTGTTGGTCTTCGCACGTGATTGGCTTGGTAGCACGCTTCAACTACTATTGTATTGCTGGTCCCAACTTCCACTTATTACTATTTTAAACTAGAGGTTTTATTTTGTTTTTTTAATGAATGAAAATTAGGAGTAGAGTGGTATTAGCTTTTTTTCTTCTAAGAGAATATTCTCTTCGAGAATTACTCTATTCGAAATTTGTTGTTTTGATCATAATATTATTATAGAAAGAAAAATGATATTCTTAAACTATTTTTTTACTCATAATACACCGTATTTTACTGTTCTCTTATATGATGAACAGTAAATGATTATTATAATAATAATAATTTTTTTAATTAAAAATTTAATTAATTTTTTTATTTTAATTTTAAGATTGAAGGATTATGAAAATAAAATTATGTGATTAATCAATTTCATAATTTCATTAATTATCTTTTTATAATTTATTAATCAACTTCATAATTTTTATAAATTTGGCCAGTTTATTAACCAACTTCATAACTTCATTAACTAACTTTATACATTTCACTAACCAGTTTTTTTTACTATTAAAAATTATTTTTAATATCAGGATATTTATTAATTAATTTTATCATTTTATTAACCAATTTATTATACTTCATTAACCAACTTTATTTTACTACTAAAAATTATTGTTCATATACTATTCACGAACATTGTTCATAAGCATTGTTCATCATTTATTACGATGAACGGTGTATATGGTGTAGGAAATTTTTGTAAGAATAGAAAAGTCGTTATCTTAAATGACAGAGAAAAAAATTATATTTTGAATAAATTATAAATTAATGTGTAGAAAGTAGAAAAGAAGCAAATATGTCGACGAAGGACATAGAAGCTACAGAGAGGCGGGTGTGGTCGGTCGCCGACATCAGCGAATCGCCGATTAGAGTTTGGTCAATGGTGGCGGCGGAGCTCCGGCGCCAAGATTTCGTCTTGCATTGAGTTTGATATGCGGGTGTTAGATTTAGTTATTTTTTATTCGCATATTCATTCGTTGATTAGTCTTGTTTTTTCAAGAAATTATGTATATCCTTCGTGATAATTTCTTGAGAGATAAGAAAAAAATTTAGATCGATTATACGACTTTTTTGTTTGAGACAATTTTTGAATTCAACTTTTTTATATAAAGAAGTATTCTCGAAAGGTAAAAAACAGTCATGCTTATTGTGTTAATTAATTATATCGATCTTTTAATTTATAAAATTTATATGTCTTTTAAGGCTCATTCCATTATATAAACACTTGAAATGTGAAGTTTCTTATACGGTCCTCAAAGAATTTTTCAATCCACTACCACAACATATACTTAACACATAGTCTTTTTTCATTTGTTCCAATAATCTTTCACTTGAATTTAAAAAAAGGATTTCAGAAGTAGCGTTTAAACACGTTTCTCTAAAGTTCTAGATGAAAAAAGGTGTCATCCTACTTGAACCTTAACATAACAAGTAAGATTTTGATTTAACAAGAGTGATTGTGGTCTTCAACCTTATCTTTAACATTATACCGATATACATCTTTTTTGGATGTGTTTTAGACTTTCTCGTTAGTTAATTTATTTGTGAAAGAGGCAACTTAAGTTTTTATCAGTCACGGTATTATTGCATTGTATCAACATATTTTTTAAATGACATGTAGTTATTTATTAATTGTTAGTATATATTTACGTCCTTGTTATGACTTGAAGCCTAGACTGTAAAAACAAGAAGTGTTTCTATATTTGGCCTTAAAATTTTGATGATAACTTTATATGTCATCTTAAAGAACAATTGTATACTGTAATGGTTTTGTCTAGTGTGTAGTTGCTGCTGTAATGTTATAAATCTAGTATTAAGTGTGTGACGTCATCAGTTTTTGAACATAAACATTAATGGATGAAAACATGTGGTTACGTGTTACAGTTGAAGTCAAGATTCTGGAATTCATCTTATGCAACGGGTCTTACAAACGTTAGTACAAGAAATTATGATCGTGATTTTATGGTTAAGCTTTGGAGGCCTTCTAAATCTTTGCTTCTGTGTGTTACAAGTTTTAAAGATTATGAAGACGAGGTTCTGCTGAACAAGTTCTGATGATCTGAAGAAAAACAAGTTCTTAAACCAAGTACTGAAGATGAGGTTCTGATAGGATAAGTTCTGATGACTCCAAGACTTAGGTTCTAAGACTTAAGAGTGATTCTTCTATAACAAGCTTCAAACATTAAAATCATCTGAAGCCTCTGAAAATAAGAAGAAGTTCTAAATGGTTAACGCGTGATAGTGTACAAAAGGTAGAAAAAGTGTTATGTGACCTCTATCCTCTAGGGTGACGTAAGGACGGTCCTTTCGTACTGTATTGTTAACCACTCTGATTGTGACCGTTGGAAACAAACAGCTGGATTTACAATTACTTTATTTCCCTAACGGATCTTTATTTACAAGCTTATTAGAAAAATATTACTTAGAGAAAAGGTGGAAAGCTAACATTGAAAAAGGACAGGCTATAGAAATATTATTTTATATTGTCTAAACTCTTACATCTTATTTTATCCGCTGAGAACTAATCGTTGATGTAGGAAAATACTTTTGTATCCTCACAATCTCTCTCTCTCTCTCTCTCTCTCTCTCTCTCTCTCTCTCTCTCTCTCTCTCGATCTCTCTCTTGCTCTCTCATCTCTCTCTCTCTCCTCTCTCTCTCTCTCTCTCGTCTCTCTCTCTCTCTCTCTCTCTCTCTCTCTCTCTCTCTCTCTCTCTCTCTCTCTCTCTCTCTCTCTCTCTCTCTCTCTCTCTCTCTCTGTGTGTGTGTGTGTGTGTGTGTGTGTGTCTGTGTCTGTGTGTGTGTCTCTCTCTCTCTCTCTCTCTCTCTCTCTCTCTCTCTCTCTCTCTCTCTCTCTCTCTCTCTCTCTCTCTCTCTCTCTCTCTCTCTCTCTCTCAGTCCTATAAAAGAAAATCAAAGACTTGAAGAAAAGTGCCTTTAGCCATCAAGATGAAAAGCCGTGGATGCTAAAGTTATCAAAGCTGCAATGTTAAACATGCTGAAAACCACTAGACAAAAATGAGAGAAAGAAAGAAAGAGAAGAAGAAGAAGACTACAAGATGCTATATAAACTATCATCATATACATCTTGGTAGATCTTAAAAGAAGCAGAGAGTTGTTGCTCGTAACTTGCTCAACAAGAAGATGAAGAAGAAGAACATTATAAGATGCTACTCAACTTCTGATCATATACATCTTGATAAATCATTGTAATGTACACAAGAGTTGTTGCTCGTATTATGCCAGTTCTTATCTCTTCATGTAAATTACTTTAACATAAGAGTTGTTGCTAGAAATTGTATTAAACAATATGTGCTTAAATCACTTATGTAATCTTCTTAGAAGAAGCAATCATGTAAACACAAAAACCTTATCAACTATTATTGATTGATTCTTTGAGTGACCAAGTGAAGGTTTAATCTCAAGAAGAAAATGGTTGCGGTCATTATGGAAAATCCTAATAGAAAATCTTAAGTGATCAGATTATGTTGGGTAAATGGTTATTATATCCGTTAAATCGGATCACTAAACAGATCATTGAAAGGTTCCTTGAGTGACTTTGCAAAGGTCTGATCTCAAGAAGATAATGGTTGTGGTCATTATGGGAAATCTTGATAGGATATCTTAAGTGATCAGATTCTGTTGGGTCAATAGTTTTTATATTCATTAAATCGAATCATTGAACATATCATTGAAAGGTGCCTCGAGTGACTGAGTGAAGGTATGATCTCAAGAAGACAGTGGTTGCGGTCATTGTCGAAAATCCTTATAGGAGATATTAAGTGATCATATTCTATTAGGTCAATGAACATTATATCCATCAAGATCAACGAACGTATCATTGTTTGTTAGTCACAAACGGTTGCATGTGAAATTATAATCAGTTTAAGTTATAGTGGATTAAGTCCTTGTTGAAGGCAAAATCATTCTTGAGGGGGTGGAAAAGATTAACCTTGTTAAGGTGAACCTGGATAAATCTTTGTGTCTTTTACTATTCAATGTCCTTATTGCTTTCATCATTTGAATGAACATAATTTCTAAAGTGGATGCTTTCTATAGACCCAATTCAAACCCCTTATGACTTGTGTTTTCTCTACCTTCAATTGGTATCAGAGTCCGGCTATGTTATTGATTTAAGAATTAAACACTTAACCATGTAGAGAGATCCAGCAAGAGAAAATTCTTGGAATTTTTTAACTCAAATGATTGAAAAGGTTTTCTGATTCAAAACTTGTTCTGTAGAGAAACCAAAACTCTAGGAAAGAATCAGAAATATGAAGTCAGAAATCTTTGGAAACAAGTTCTTAAAATTCTGAAGGCTCATGTACCTGATGGAGAAGGATTTCATCTTCTCATCATCAGAAGCGATGGTCAAAGATCATTGCTACAGATCATCAACTGAAGCATGTCATCTAAATGACAACCGCTACAAGCTGTTATGGATCAAATCAACTCGTCTCAAGCAAGTTCTTTCCAAAAGCTCTGAAGAAGCAACTTGCTCAGAATCAACATAAAGACTGGTTGACAATCAGAATCTATTTTGGCTAAAGGAAGTCAAACAAAAAAGAAGTCATATGCTGAGAGTCAAACTAAATGCCCTCGGCTCAGTATCTATGATAACATCCCCACTGGCTAAAGAAACATCAGGACAAAGAATGATATATGAAATATAAGAAGTGATTAACAGATTAGATGATCAAAAACAAGCTCAACGATGAAGGTCAATTCTTCACAAGCAGAATATACCAAGTCAGATATTACATGTTTTTTGATAGAATATATTTCATTTTCATTCTTCCTTCAGATATTAGTAATAAGTAAACAAAATAAACTAACATATTTTAATATCTAGTATAAAAACTTTTAATATTATCAATCAATTATAAGTGATCAAAGAAGAAACTATCTTAGTTTTAAGATCTAGTCCATCCCTTAAAAATTGAAAAGGTTAATGCATTAATTGTGATACAATGAGGAGTGAGATACTCTCGAAAATAGATTAAATATATTCATGTCTTACCCCTTGTCATATTTTTTCACTATTCAAAGTCTTACTAATAATTGCAAAAACTATTTAAATCACCCACTTCACCTCTCACACAAATCTCACTCCACTAACTACACTTTCGCTACTTTTAGCCTCCGATCCTCAAAACCATAAATTTCTCTGTCTGGGTTCAAATTCGTTCATCATCAACAATGGATTCTCAAAAATCAACTACTGGCTCATCATATCATTCAAAGAAAATGGGTATCAACTTTCCTGAACTTCATTGTTTCATTCCTATATCTCAGTTACTAGTTATATCTGAATCAGTTGTTAATTTTGAAAACCTCAAGGAAAATGGTTTTGATCTTTCATTAGATGTTTCCTTACAAGGATGGGAAACCTTCTCTTGAAATTCTAAAAGTTCCTACCTTTCCTGAATTAGTAAAACAATTTTGGGTTATGGCAAATGAATCAAGACAAGAGATCACAACAAACATTGTTGGAATGCCAGTCATGATTATTGAAAAATCTATTTCACAACAACTTAATCATGACGGAACTGGATTAAAGTGTTGCAGCTTAAACGACAAGAGCATTAGCAGGAAACATAAATGAATGTATCCTTAAAAATATTCTTGTAAAAGAAGAGCTTTGAGTTGTTCATGGACTTCAACCTTCTCTCAACATCTGGGGCAGAATCATTTTGGAATGCATTTATCAGAGACCCCTCACAAATGAGCTGCCCATAATAGACAACGATATAAAAGAAATTTTATACAACCTGGCATCAAAAAGAAAGGTTAATCTTTCCTTCATTATCTTCAAGCATTTAAGAACTATTATCAACCGCTCCAAAATTCATGTAGATAATCTTATCAAATGGATACCTCTGGGAAGACTCATCACCGCTCTCTTAATCAACTATGGATTAGTTGATTCCCTCGTTCAATTGAACTTGCATGAGTATATGACTCCATGATCTGGAAAATTATTTGTTGGAAGAAATTTAAAAGCCATGTTGCCAACTATTATCCCTCCGTCAGAAGACTTCATGTAAAACTCTGCAAACTATCATACTAATGAAACAGAAGGTAACTATGTGCTCACTACTGCAGATGGACCAGAAGTCTTTTTCAATCAATTAAAAGAATTTATGATGATGATGTACCTATAAGTATGTCCCTGAAAGTTGTTGTATCAATCATTCTTGATCCTCATACTATTATATCTCGAAGAACCATTCAATGCATTCTTAGTATTACTGAGCGATATGGATACAAAGATAAACTTTCATCTGTTTCTGAAGTTCGTGCCGCAATTTGTCGAAAACGTGCAGACCTTGAACAAAAAAATTTGATGATTCGTCCAGTGAAGAAGATTCGTGCCCTACATCACCAAAATCTCATATGCTCTTTCCTGATGAACCTAATCCTCTTTAAACCATTCTTTCTTCACTATCTGCTTCCTCCTTCTAAAATCCCCATCAAGTTGGAAAATTTCTTGAAAGTCTTTATAGAGAAACATCCTCTAACTCTATTGATATAGTTGAGGTGTCATCTAACTCTGAGGAGGAAATATAATCACCTACTCACATTGATTTTTGTGAACCAGATCTTCCAATTCAAGAACCTAATACTTTACCTGATCTTGGTTTCCTTGTCAACTTCCATCATAACCTACCTCACTCATTCTCTCATCCTAACAATCAAACAGAAACAAGTCAAGTAGATCTTCCATCCATCACATCCTACAACTTACCTCCAACACCCTTTCACCCTACCTTTTTTCGAACTTCAAACAGGACACCATATGAACTCTTCCAAAAGTTTCAACAACTTTCCTTAATATCTCTTGAAAATATCTTGAGAATCTTGTCTTACAACATGGATCCATTCAAAACTGAAGCCATTTGGATTAACTTCAGACATGTAATGAATGTCAATTCTAATATCATGTAATGTATCTACTGTCAAGAGGCTAAAAAGAAATATAAAGACCTATTTGGATCCTTATCCTTACCTCCCTTATGTTTTCCTGCTCCATAACCTACCAGACAAGTGGTTCTTGGCTTAGAAGTTGTGCACCCTTATAATATTCGTGATACTGTTTCAGTGAAAGTTGAAAATAAACCTTCATTCTCTGGTATAAAGCATGCTATGGTGTCGAAAAGGAAATTTATGGGATAAAGGAAACCTTGGAGAATATGCAAAAATCTAATAGGATTGTTCAAGAGCGTTTGGAACAACAGGAGGAACAAGTCTAGCTCAAGCGACTTCCTTCAATAAGATGGTTGAGATGTTGAAGCAATTTATGGAGAAGTTTAACAAGGAGTCTTAGGATTAGACCTTTGCCTTAGAACTTAATATTTATTTTATTCTATGTCTAAAACAATTGTATCTTTTACACCCTTGTTTTTAATGTAGTTTTTTTTAACTGGTTGTTAGCTATCTTCAAAGTTCATTTCTCTGTCTTTTTATTACCTTTTTGATTTCTGACAAAGGGGGAGAAAGTAAAATGATTTTTATAATATTTACTCTCATAATATTAACATTAAACATATAAAATTATGTTGTTGCTTACTGTTTGTTTGATGTTTCATTCAAGGAACTTTGAATAAGTTCACTAAGTATTCTAAGACATGTTAAATATGAAGACCCTGATGCTAAGGTTGAGAACCTTATGGGTGAAATCAACTTTGATCTCATATATAAGAAGTTGTACACTTTGTAAATATATGTATATTCAAACAGATGTACCAAACATAATTCATAAGTAATAAACTTTTTGAAAGTAAGGTAATCTTTCTTAATATCATATTTTTCAGGAGTCGTGAACTTCCTAAATGTATGGAATTCAAACTTAAAGCTTCAAAATCTGTGTTATCCTGAAAGTAAGTCAAGTCAACATGTTGTACCCCAAAATTTTCCCTCCCTTTTCTTCAAGACATGTCTCACAAAAAATTCCCAAATGCTCAAAGATACTCAAGAGTTGATCAAACAAGCTCACCTCCTAAGCACTGAGTCCACAACTAGGGTTTTGGTTTTCACAATGAAAATTGGAATTTTAATGCCTCAAATGACTTTCATGGTTCATCATAGGTCTCCAAGAATTCTCATGCCAAGTTTCAAGTCTTGCATCACAAATTTTCTCAGTCAATTGTTCATATGACTGAAAATTAGCTATATTGAGTAAAAAGTCAATTGTGGTCAACATACAGTCAAAATTAAATATTTTTGAACAACATCAACATTTTGAAGTCATATTCATCATTTGATCAAGGGTTGATCATAATTCCTCAAGAAAAACCCTCAGATCATCAAAGGGACAAATTGCCAAAAGTAGGGTTTTGATTGAGAATGACTGATCATTGACTTTTGACCTAGTACATGACCTAATGGATTGAAGCATGATCTTAAGGACTCGAATATAACATCTTGACCTAATTTCATGGCTCAAATCATTTCTAAAGATCAAGTGATTGATAGTTCAAAATTTGAATCAACTGATGAAAAGTCAACAGTCACACAAAAAGTCAAACTTTGACTTTTTGGTCAACATTGAATTTCAAAGATCAAGAATCATCAAGACATTCAAAAATATAAAACTTGATAAACAAGAATCAACAAAGTCAAGAAAAGTCAACAATAAAGTCAAGATTTCCAATACTTAAAAAAATTCTAAGTGTTTTTTTCCTTAATAAAATCACTACTTCATGACTATTTTTCACTAAGATGCAAGATGATTCAAGGAAAATTTTCAACTTGAAAGTTGTAGAGCATGATGAATTCTAAAACTTTGTCCTTGAGAAATGATGTCCAAAAATGCTTGGATTAGGAGATATAGGCCTATGAAGTCATGCCATTTTTGTTCTACACTTAGAAAAAATTTCAATGAAATTGGTCAGATTTTTATCACAACTTCTTGGCCAGTTTTCATCAAGTTCCAATTTGATTTAGTAAAAATGGTCAACATGAAAGTTGTAGACAATGTTTCAAGCTTTCCAAAATAGTCAATAACTTGAAGAGATCGTTTTTTATCTAGGAGATTCGAAGACTTGAAGTTGGCATGATAAACTTGAATTACAAGTCATTTTGGTGAAGAACACATAATTCAATCTTCATGATATGCTCCATAATCTTGATTTGAAGGCCTTCTAACTTGTAAATATCACCATAACTTGAAAAAAAGGCACCCTTGTCATTCTTGAAAAGAAAGCTTTATGCATAATGTCAACTCCTTGAGCCTCTAATTTGTTCCCTCTTATCACACTCCATCTAAAAAGTCAGAAGCATTGTGTTTAAAGTGCTTAACCACTCTATGAGCAATGGTACCATACATTGAAATTTAATTTCACAAGAAATCACATATGATGTTTCAAAAAACCATAACTTGTTATCTTTGGATTCTGATTTCTTGAGCCTTCAAAATTTTCTCTCTAAATAGAAGCACTATTTTTCAAGAAAACACACAAGTTCACAAGACCTCAAAACCCCTTATACTCTCAGAAACCAGAATTGTCCACAAAACCTCCGTTGTTGATCTTTGAAGTCCAAATCTTTGAATCTCTCGAACCTTGCAAGTTTTGTCCAAACAAATCATCCAAATACTTCACATACATCATATAGAAGTTGTCTAAACACAAGAACAACTTCTTAAACATCATTATCACCATCTACCAAACTCAAAAACAGTACCTTGCAACATGACTTGGTTGGGGTGATTCAGCAACTTTCAGCATAAAGTAAGGATTGGCATAACTTCAAGAAGGTCCAAGGGAATTTAATCAAACATAACATTGCACCTAGAACAGCTAGAATAGGTTTCAGACTTTTCTCCAAAAGAGGTAAGTTTTATTAAACTGTGATATCCTTATCCATACCTCATTTTCTTTCGATTTCAAAAAATAAAACAGGACAAGTCGGGGAAAAAGAGTGCAAATATCCAAAAAATCCCAAAAATGCTTCAGGAGCCCTAACACCGGTGGCCGTGTCACCTGACACGTGCCGTGTCATGGAGAAGAGATGGCAAGGAGGTAGGGTAGAAGGCGACATGGGTGCCCATGTCACACGCACGGCCCGTGTCAACTCAGTTGGGACTAGGAACACGCAGAAGGCATTGAGAAGATTCTGAAATGGGTGCCCGTGTCCGGTGACACGGCCCGTGTCAACCTAGGCGCCAGAAATCCTAATTTTGAGATTTTTGCCATAATTTTGGATCATTAAGGGTACATTGGACATTTTGTATTGCTGGGAATTGACATTAACATCCAAATTATTTTCTAAACAATTAAAAATCATTAGACTTAGGTTTTATTTTAATTTCCTTAAATTCAATTAACTTAGATTTTTTTTAGGTTTTGTTTAAAATAATTAGTTAATTTTTTAAATAAAACTAATTAGCTTTCTTAGGTTAATGATCAAACTTTGTTTTCTATCAAAAAATCACCAAGAACAAACTTCCTTTTTCTTTTCTACACATTACATTTCTTTGCACATTTTATTATTTCACGTTATTATTTATGTAAATGGTCCGTAATAGATAATTAGGGTTTATTTATTTCCATTCCCCATTATTGTACCCCAAAATTTTACCTCTATATTCTCAAGACATATCTCATAAGAGATCTCAAATGTTCAAGGATTCTCAAGGTTTGATCAGACAAGTTCACCTCCTAAGCACTGAGTCCACAAATTAGGGTTTTGGTTTTCTCTAGGACAATTGGAATTTTGATGCCTAAAATGACTTTCATGGTTCATTATAGGTCTCTAAGAATGCATGCCCAGTTTCAAGTCTTACATCACAAATTGCTCATATGACTGAAAATCAGCTGTATTGGGTAAAAAGTCAACAGATACACAAAAAGTCAATCTTTAACTTTTAGTCAAAATTAAATTTCAAAGATCAAAATTCATCAAGACATTCAAAAATATCAAACTTGATCATCAAGAATCAAGAAAGTCAACAAAAAGTCAAGATTTCCAAGACTTAGAAAAATTCTAAGTGTTTTCATCCTTGATAATTTCATTACTTCATGACATTTTTTCACCAAGATGCAAGATGGTTCAAAGAAAAATTTCAACATGAAAATTGTAGATCTTGATGAATTCTACAACTTTGTATTAGAGGGTTGATGTCCAAAAAATGCTTAGATTTGAAGGTATAAGCCCATGAAGTCATAACATTTTTATCTAACACTTAGAGAAATTTTCAATAGGTTTTGGTCAGTTTTTATCTCAAATTTTGGCTAATTTTCACCCATCTCCTTATTGATTTATCAAAAATGATCAACATGAAAGTTATAGACAATGTTTCAAGCTTTCCAAAATGTCCAAGAGCACAAATTTATCATGCTTGAGCTAGTATATTTGAAGATATGAAGTTGGGTATCCATTCTTGAAACATAAGTTATTTTGTGATGAACATGAGATCAAATCTTCATGCCATGCTACATAATCCCATTTTGCAGGCTTCTAAACCTTCAAATCTATCCATAATCAGAAGATTACACATGCTTTTGAGCCATTACCCAAGTGTTTAAGCCATTGTCCAAATGATCTTTCCATTTATGGCACAAAGGCACCATTGCCATTTACATAAAGCATGCTTTAATCACAATGTCAACTACTTGAGCCTCTCAATGGTTTCTTCTGCACATACACAATGTCAAAGCAAGAAGCAACCATCTTCAACCTACAAAGCACCCCTAAAATCATACGATGCCCACATTGGAACTATGGAAAGGTCATGAACCCCCACTTACAATCTAACCAAGCCAAAACTCCATAATTAGTAAACCTGATCAGCTCTTGTCCTAAAACCTCTTGCCTATTGTTGTACCCCAAAATTTGCCCTCCCATTTTTACTCAAGACATGCTCATTGAGGTCCTCAATTGCTCAAGAAGTTTCAAATGATTTCCATGGAACCCTATATGTCTCAGCATAATGGCATGGCTGAAAGAAGAAAAAGAAGTGTACATAACAAGGTATAGGTCGAAAGCTAAAAATGTGCCTAAGAGCTTTTGGGTCGAAGCAGCTTCGACAGCATTATGCAGCCTAATTTGATGCCCAATGAAGCACTATGATCGAAGGAAGGATAATTCGAAAGAAAGCGTGAGGAGGCTTTTGTGAAGTCTTCGATTGATGAAGATCTAGTAAAGAGCGTCTTCGAAGGTTTCGTCTTCGAATCATTGAAATATAGGCCATTCGAAGCATTACAAGGAGAGACTTTCGACTGACATGTTGTTTGAATGGGTGCTTCGAAAAGAAGAATATTTGGAATTGAAAAAGCTTTTATCTTATCCAAAGAATCACGTGGAAGTCTAATGGTTCGAAGGACATGCAACCTTTAAACATGGCGTGATCGAAGGACAGTTAGAGACGAATCAACCCAATATAAGTCATCTTAGAGTTCTTGGGTCAATGTGTTTCAGGCATGTACCTGAAAAGGTTAGGAAGAGGTTGGATGATCAAAGTAAAAGTCTTGAATGCTCATAGGTTATTCTTCGATTGGTATATACAAGATATATTTACCAATTGAAGGTGAACTAGTGAGCAAGAAAGATTTTCTTGTAGATAAAAGCATAGGGTGGGAGTTGGAATCGAAGAACCACCTATACAACTGTGTTTGAAAGGAGTAAAAATGAAGCTCCGACTAGCCAAATTGAAGAGGTGTTCGAATTGAGTGGAAGGAAATCAAAAGGATCAAAATGAAGCTTCGACAGGCTAGGATGAAAAGGTGATGCTTCAATTGGTCTGATTGAAGGAAAGGAGATCGAAAAGAACAAGAGCTGAGTTCGATTGGGCTGATTGGATAGTTTTCAGATCAAGCAACTAAGGCAGATAGTGAGTCAATCGAAGAATCCATGATGATGAGGTCTTGAAACATTCAAATTGGGACTAAGATCCATCAAAAAGAACAAAGTTTGGGAGCATTCAAAACAATCAATAAGTGGAAGGTTGAAACAAATACTTTCCAGGTTCACTCAAAGTCCAAAATGGTAGAAAATATCTCAAAATGGAAAGTTCTTAAAGCTTTCAATTTTGCTTTCAAGGCCATGGTTAATGGCTGATTCATGCCTTTTTCATCCACTACCACACCCCTAGATGACCCTTCGATGTTGCCTTTGGTAAACGATCTTATTTCCTTACGACAATTGCTAAAGTGTCTTATATGTTGCCTTCTATGTCCGTACGATGACCCATGCCCGTCCCTCACATCCAATGATATGGCTCCATACCAAACAATGGTAGAAAAGAACTATCTAAAGGAGGAGGAAAAGAACAAAGAATTTATTTTGAGTAGGTAGAACGCTCGTAGTTGCTTGCTCACAAACATTTCAAAACAAACATCTTTCAACACACAAACACTTTCTTGAAATATTTTCAAAGTCAACACTTTGTATGCATTCTTATAGAGACGATAATCATTACAAAGTTTGTCCAACAATGGAACTTTTCAAAATATTTTCAAACTTACACAAACATTTCAAAACAAACATCTTTTAACACACAAACACTTTCTTGAAATATTTTCAAAGTCAACACTTTGTATGCATTCTTATAGAGACGAGAATCATTACAAAGTTTGTCCAACAATGGTACTTTTCAAAATATTTTCAAACAAACACATCCGCAAAAGCATTTTAAAAGTGAGCTAGCAATTAAGAGCCCGTAGATAACTACAGATAATAAGGGTGCTAACACCTTCCCTATTCATAACCTACCCCCTGAACTCAAGAAAATTCTCAAAAGGTCTTTCTTGTTCTTTTCACGCTTTCCTTTATTGGATAAAAGAAAAGTCAGTGGTGACTCTTGCTATCCGCAATAATTGCAATAAAATGCAAAACACCCAAGTCGATTCTCCCACTGTATAACACCCATTCACAAACTTATACCCCCCCCCCCCATTCCCAAAGAATTGTAATAGCGTAGGAAATTTAATTTCCGTAATTTATCGCTTTCCTTATTATTGTTAGTAATTAGGGTTTGTATGACAAGACTAAAAGCATACATAGAAAAACCCTAATTCAAGACAAAAAATTAAACCAAACACACTTTGCACACATGCACCTATAGAGTTAACCCCACTTGTTGCCTCAGATAAAAAACAGTCATGTTTGTGATACGGTGGCAGAACTGATTGTTATACTGGTTTTGCGATTGTGTTTGAAAATGTTGCAGTAAGCAAGAGTCTCCACCGAGTTTTCTTTTATCCAACAAAGGAAAGGATGAAAAGATCAGAAGAAGACCTTTTCGAGAATTTTCTGAGTAAGGGGGGTAGATTATGGAAAGGCAAGGTGTTATCACCCTTTCCATCCGTGGTTTTCCACGGGCTCTTAGAGGTTTGCTCATTTTTAAAATACCATTGTGCTTTGTGTTTGAAAATGTTTTGAAAACTCCTTAGTACGGAGAACTTTGTAATGTTTCTCGTGATAGTGGAGAAAGTATACAAAGTGTTTTTAAATGTCTTTTGAAAAGTAGTATTTGTGTAAGTGCAAAATGTTTGAGCAAACTTCTAACAACTATCTACTTTTATACTCGAAAAGGGTCGTTCTTTTCCTCTTTTCCTTTAGACATTTCTATCCTACTATTAGTGAGTAGGTAGCCCTATCGTTGGATGTTTGAGGTACAATCGAAGGTACGTTTTACAGTCACAAAAGCAACTTGTGGAGACGCTTCAGAAATTATCTTTTAGGGACTATATCATTTACCGAAAGGTAACTGTAGGGTCATCGAGAGATTATGATCTTTTTGATTTATGGGTCTTCGCTAAAGCGTTCCTGCCTCATGACTGTTTTATTTCTTAAAGGAAACCAAAGTGAGATACCCTAGGGGTGCTTGTGTGCAATTGTGTTTGATTCAGTTATTTTTTGTCTTTTTGTTAAGTTTGCTAACATTTGATTATTAGTCTTTTCATACACGCTTAGTTACTAGCAGTTAATATATATACAAGAATTTAAAATGCAGAAATGTAAAGTGAGGGAACATAAATCCTACGCTATTACATGGATTTGTGAGAGGTACATTATAGAAATGCGAAAAATAAAATCCTAGTTACTATTACAAACTGGGAAGCAGTTACAATAAGTTGAAAAAAAATGCGAAAATAAATAAATGCGCAAACAAATTGAAATGGATGTCTAAATACTAAGGAAAATGAAATCTTTTTGTTTGTTTTGTTTTATTTTAATAAAATACAACCTAAGTCTATTTAATTTTAATTTAAATAAAAGGTTAAAATAATTAGTTAATTTATTTACAAAATTAACTTGATTAAAAAAAACTAAACTAACATTTTTTTATGACCTTTTTTTGATTTAATGTTTGTTTAAAACTAAAAAAGAAACAAAATAAGGGAAACGACTAAATAAAGGGACAAAGTGGTAAATAAAGCAAAAGGGTACAGTTTGTAGAATGCATGTCTGGATCAAAGGAGAGGCTTAAGTTGCCTTTCGATCCAATGAAGAAGGCTGTCGAAGGTGCATGATGGACTGCATGTTTGAGGGCACTGGATCTGGATTGGTCAGCATCCAAAAGTAGGAGGGTGATGGCATATGAAGTACTCCTTCAATCGGGAAACTCTGGATCTGCAAGAAATTCTTAGAAAGATAAAAACAAAATTTCAGATTTGGGTCGAATCTTGGTCTTGGATTCGACAGATTATGGTTGTGTCATCCTAATTCGATTCTCCTGTATCTGAATCGAAAGTTCCCTTGTCTTATAACACCATGAATCCTGAGGTTCGAAAGAAGATACATACCGTGCCCTAGAAATGTCACGATCTCTTCCCTGCACTTAATCTTGTATGTAACACATTGAAACAATCACAAACATCAGTAATAACATGCATGTAATGATTAATATGGATTTAAAAGAAACTACATATTTAGCTAGTTTGAGATCGAACAAATTACCAAATGGAGCGAGCGTATGAATGATGATCTTGTATGGATTGGATCTTCCTAGTGCTTGGAAACGTCTCCTGGAACCTGATGAAGATTTTGAGATTTTGGGGAGCTTCGGTGGGAAATCTCTATGTGTGTGATGCAACACGTATGATCTCTCTTCTCCCCCCCCCCCCTGGAACTGTGTCCTTGGCCTTGTATTTATAGAAGTGTGATGGTGCATAGTAACTGCAAGAGACAACCATTTAACTAGGCTTTTAAAGCTATGAGACAAGAATCAGACATATTAAAGTATTTACTTTTTGAAATATTCATGCCCCTTTTGAAATCTTGGATGAACCTGGACATTTGACTCCTTCGAACTTCCTCCAGCATTGCTCTTCGATTGGCCTATTATTACTTCCTTCGAATTCGTTTTATTTCAACTCAAACCAATCGAAACATCAACTCTCCCTTTTAACTAGTCGAAGGTTGCTTCAGCTCTCTATCAATCGAAGGCTCTGAACTTGATTCGAATGGATCATAATCTCAGCATCAGAGTTTCTTCGATTAGCCCCTAAACATTATTCTTCTTGATGGTGTTGAGTCCTGATTCAAATTACTCAAGGCTCCCCTCAGCAAAGCTTCTTCGCTTAAGCCATGGTTTGTATGGATTTGAATGGCCCATCATCATAATTTCTGGAAACCTCTTAGTTCTTGCTCTTTTTGATCTCATTTTCTCTAACTTGGACAATCAGAATATCACCCTGCTGATATGCCAATTGAAACATCACTTGGTTAACATTCCTGTCGAAAGGCACTTTGTACGCTCTAACGAAAAATAACCTTATTTAAGATGCCCGTCGAAGCTGCCTTGTTTGAGATGCCCATTGAAAGTCCCTATACCAATCGAAAGACCTTTTGCAGATGCTAATCGAAGGACCTTTTGTAAATGCCAATTGAAGGACCTTTTGTAAATGCCAATCGAAGGATACTTAACCATTATTCAAAAAAATTCCTTTTCTTTAGGCAAAGGTTTGTAACCACCTATGCAAGAGGAAATCTTGGAAAAACATGAGAGGGCAAATTTTAGGGTACAACAGTTTTCCCTATTCAATCTTCTTAAACCTGAGGATGTAGATTGACTTTTCTGTCTTTCGTGATCTGAAGGTGGAAGATGATTGGACACTAGAGTGCCTAGAAATTTGCACTCGTCTGAAGTAGCATTGTTGGTGGATAATAAAGGGAATGGGTTTATAAATGCCATTTGGAAAAGATGACAGAAGATTTTCGGAGATGGGCTTAAAGATGCCATCCGGAGAAAATGACGAAGAGTTATTCGAGATGGGCTTAAAGATGCCATCTAGAGAACATGTTAATTTCATGAGATATTCCTTTGTGGGGATCCCTACTCCTGTCCTTGAGGAGGACTCCGCTGAGGAATGTTCATCTCAGTTTTGGGAAATAGAGTCTATGAGCTTCAATTGTCCATTACTCTACTGGAGAATTACCTCTTGATTAGAGAGATGAAAGTTTGCTGATTTTTGGTTGAAATCCAGGCTTCGCAGTAATTTGCTGGAGAGAATGAAATTAACTGCTATCTGTAAATGTATCAGAAGAAATCTGTGTAGGGCTGTTTCAGGATGAGCCCAGGTAAGACTTCATCTGGAACTGTATGAGAAGGAACCTGGGTAGGGTTGTTTTAGGAGATATATGAGAGGGAGCCTGGGTATGGCAGCTTCAGGATGAGTCCGGGTAAAACTGCATATGGAAATTGTAAGAAGGAACCTGGGTGGGTTGCCTCAGGATGAGTACGTGTAAAACTACATATGGAGATTGTGAGAAGGAACCCGGGTAGGGTTGCTTCAGGATGAGTCTGTGTAAAACTGCATCTGGAGATTGTGAGAAGGAACCTGGGTAAGGTTGCTTCAGGATGAGTCTGTCTAAAACTGCATCTAGAATTTAAGAGAAGGAACCTGGGTTGGTTTGCCTCAGGATGAGTCCGTGTAAAACTGCATCTGTAAATTCAAGAGAAGGGACCTGGGTAGGGTTGCCTCAGGATGAGTCCGTGTAAAATTGTATCTGGAAATTCAAGAGAAGGAACCTGGGTAGGGTTGCCTCAAGATAAGTCCGTGTAAAACTTCAGAAGGAGGGAGAAGGAAACCGTGTAAGATTGCTTCATGAAGAGCCCGTATAAAGTTGTATTTGAAAGTCAGAAGAAACCCGTGTAAGATTGCTTCATGATGAGCCCGTGTAAAGCTGTATTTGAAAGTTAGAAGAAACCCGTGTAAGATTGCTTCATGATGAGCCCGTGTAAAGCTGTATTTGAAAGTTAGAAGAAACCCGTGTAAGATTGCTTCATGATGAGCCTGTGTAAAGCTGTATTTGGAAGTCAGAAGAAATCCGTGTAAGATTGCTTCATGATGAGCCCGTGTAAAGCTGTATTTGGAAGTCAGAAGAAACCCGTGTAAGATTGCTTCATGAGGAGCCCGTGTGAAGCTGTATTTGGTCGCACAAATAATTACTTTGTTTTGTTTCAGGAGCTAATCCTGGACCTGTTGAAAATTGTTGATGATAAATATATGTTGATTGATCTTTCCTGAAAAGGTAAAGCATTAGTTGTATGCAATGTCATGATGCATGAAATGCATTGTGTAATAGTGTCCTCAAAATAAATGAGATTGGGATGTACGCATTTGTACTGCAGATGCTATGACGTTTGTAGAATGAGGTATGAATGCAATGTATGAACGTATCAGCTATTCTATTGCAGTATTGTTGAACCATGGAAAATAAATCTCTGATTGTTGCTGGCGATGAAGAATGTAGGTCTTCAGATTTTGTTGAAGTTGAACTGTTGGGAGATGATCTTCCGTTGTTAGAGAAGTAAACTATATTGGGGAAGGAAAGCTCTGTGCACTGCCTGAGGATTTTATGAAATCCTATTGGGGAATCCTGAGAAGTTTGACGACTTTACTGGGGAAAACCTGATGTCGGAGCAGTAGTTAGAAATTCTTGTTCTGTAGGGGATACAAGAACGCCTGATATCACTAGGTTGTAAGCTGAGGATATGGCGGCGAATATTTAGTAAGATGCCCCTACCTCTGTACTTGCTGGAAAAAGTACCTGCATAGACTTTGTGGATGGTTTGAGTGTCATCCCAACTCCTGGGGTGCTTGGTAAATGCTGACCAGGATGATAAGTCTTCTACTGATAAACAAATGACAAGATGACGGGACATAGTCGTACGTTTTTAATCCCTAACTTTTTCCTGGACCGCCCTTTCGGGTTTTCAGTCCACTGGGATACCCTTTTTGCTCAAGCTGCCTTTTGAGGTTTTCGACTTGTCGGGTGTATAATTTTTTTGTATATATCCCTAATTTTTGCCGGAACTCTTTTGGTTCGTCGGGATACCCTTAATTTTTCTTAGGACTGTCAACCTAGCGGGTCTTTTTTCATGCGTAGTATTTTCTGACTATGTTCACGCTCATAGGATGTGGAGAGTTATTACCATCTATGACAACAATTGTTGTAGAAATTCAAGAAAATGTTTATGTAATCACATGTGCCCTTTCATACGTGGGAGCCTATGCGGGGCTGCTTCAGGATGAATCCGGTGTACCTGATGTTTGATCAAGTATATGATAGTCTTGAATTTACTAGGTATCTTTTCTAAGAACTGTCATGGAAGGATTTGAAGACATGATACTGACACCATCTGATACTACTGACACAGACAAGCAATTTGGTGGTACCAAAGATTCAAATTTCACAGTGATTTTCTGCTGGAATCCCTGATCAATGTAACAGCCCCCGAGTGATTCAGATGGAGATTTTCCCCTGGCTATTCAGCATTTTTGGAGAGAATCTTTGCATATTGGCTTGATTGCCCAAGATTAATTAGACACCATGTCATGCCCCTTGATTATGAAAGGCTTATTATTGAGAATGTTTTTTCCGTATGAGGTGATTCTGTCTGTTGAGGGGGTCTTCGTTCACTGAATATTCGTTCTGTAAATTTCTCTGCTGTTTGGAAAATTAAACATATGCGAACAATGTCATTTTAATAATTCAAAGCTTATGTCTGTCTTGAAATTTTTTGAAAATGCGTTTTTTGTAGTAAAACAAAATTTGCAAGAATATGATATCAACTCATGAAACAAAGGATAAAGAAACAAAGGATAAAGACTCGAATTTTAGTTGTACCCACCCATTCTTCGTGATGTTCTCCAGTCCTGAAACCACTGGCAGAAAACACAGAGCCGCCACTGAACTTTATTTATCCCGAAGGAAGGGGAATTGATAAGATGGTCTAGCGACCGAGAGAAAGGGTAAGGGAGTCGGTTATGCGAGGGGAAGGTGTTAGTACCCCACACATCCGTTGTACTCAACGAGATCCTTTTTGTTTGTTTGGCTTAAAGGGTGTATTTATCTACAACTAGGCTTGCTAAAAGGGAAATGGATGGTTTTTTATTATTGCGTTCGTGAGGGTTTCGCGACCCTTTGCCTACGTATCCAATGAAGGAATCAGAACACCGTAGTTCCCCTAGAAAATGATTGATTTGTTTGTGTTTTTTAGTGGGCGACGTTAACGCACGCATTCTAGCAATAGGCACGGCCGGTATCGCGTTATAATGGAGATAACATGCCCTTGGGGGAGTTTTGCTTGGTTGAGTGTTTTTGCGAGTTTTAAAATAAATTCGAGTAATGATTAAATGTTTTTGGATTTTTGATTTGTTTGGGTCAAAAGGGTTTGTTTGGACGAGATTTTGAAAATGCGACGACCTAATATCAAAGTTTTGACTTAATAGGGGTTAAGTTTTTAAAATTATAGAGACATTTAAAGGTGAATAGAAGAGAATGTAACTAATTATCTAAAGAAATTTTTTTTTGAACTAAATTAAAAATTTAAGATTACTTACTAAAAATAATTCTAAACTAAATTAAAAAACTCTAAAGTTATATAAATAGTTTTAAGATTAATAAATTAGATCTAAACTAAATTAAAATTTCAAGGTTGCTGAATTAAATCTAAATCAAATACAAATTCTAAAGTTATTAAGCTAAATCTAAATCAAATAAAATTCTAAAATAACCTAGCTAAATCTAAATCAAATAAATATTATAAACTTATTAAACTAATTCTAAATCAAATAAAAATCCTAAAGTAACTAAGCTAAATCTAAATCAAATAAAAATTATAAACTTATTAAATTAATTCTAAATCAAATAAAAATCCTAAAGTAACTAAGCTAAATCTAAATCAAATAAAAATTATAAACTTATTAAACTAATTTTAAATCAAATAAAAATCCTAAAGTAACTAACCTAAATCTAAATCAAATTAAAATTAAAATAACTAAGCTAAATCTAAAACAAATAAAAATTATAAACTTATTAAACTAATTCTAAATCAAATAAAAATCCTAAAGTAACTAAGCTAAGTCTAAATCAAATAAAAATTATAAACTTATTAAACTAATTTTAAATCAAATAAAAAACTCTATAGATATTAAACTAATTTTAAATCAAATAAAAATTAAAAACTTACTGAGTCTAAAACTAATCTAAATAGTTAAAAATTAAATAATTAACTAAAACATAGTTATTTGATTAAATCTAAAAGAAAACTAAATTAACTAAATAATTAAAACCAAGGGATGTAAGAACTCAATTTTGCTGGACTTATTAATGATGGCCCAAAGCAATATTTGAAAACTCAAACAAGAAGTGAGTGTATATGAGAATAGCGGATTGGGCTGAAGGTTTTAGTTATTGGAAAGAAAACAAACCGAAAAAAAACTACCATGGAGCGGATCAGATAATCCAGACCCATATGACCAAAATGAAAACCATGTTATATGAAATAAAACCCTAAAGTTGTTCAAATGCCAGATCGTGGAGAGCAGGGCGCCTCTCTTCCTCACCGTCGCGGTCCGTCACAATACCACTGTGGAGTGTATCGTTTTGCCACTATGACGTTACCATGCTCGATCTCTCTTCTCTGTCCACGTCTCACTTCAACTCACAGATTCATCCTTGGGTTTATTCTCAACCTTGCTGCATATATTCATGGATACATAGTCTCACTATAAATGATAAGGGAAAGAGAGATACTTACATTTTGGAATCGCTCTGATGGTATTTCAAATATGGGGAAGATGAGTCAAAAACCAAAACCTTCAGGTATCCGTATCGGCTGATCCTTCCTTCTTCTTTCCTCTGTATGTTATTTTCAAATCGTGTCGGTGTTTGCGGTGTCGGAGTTTCTCTTGCAGTTGTTGAATTGTATTCGATTTTAAAGGTACGAATGAAGTTGAAGCATGGAGAAAGAATTTTGACTTTTCACTTTGACAGCATTATTGTACTTCTCTTCTAACTTTCTTCCTTTTTTGTGATTGTTGAGATTGTTGTGTTCTGATTGTTGTGTGTTGTTACTGCAAATCTTTCTCTGTTGTATGATGTTTGTAAGTTTCAGATTCGCAGGTTGATGAAGGGTGATATGAAGGTTTAATGGAGCTTTGATGTGAAATAAACAAAGGAAGGCTCGGTAATAATTTTGGTTGCTATTTCCAATGAAAGTTGAAGAAGAGTGTAAGGGAGGAGTTTTTGACAGAAGTTCTTTTTGAGATCTATTGGTTGAATTTGCATCAGAGTTTTCTTCTACTGATTTCTCGTGTTGAATTTTTCTCTCCCTCTTGCCTCAATATTTCTTTCGTAATTCTCTCTCTATTTCTATCAGTGAAATTTTTTCAGTATTTCAATCCCCCCTACTGTATATTTTGGCATCTGTTATATATCCCAGAGAAAAGATTTTGGGGGGAAACTAAAGCATGATTTTGAAATCTTTTGCTATCCTGCTTGGTCACTTTTTCATGTTGCTTTTTGCTTGCCTATTTGGTGCAAGTTTTGAACAGGTTTTGACAGTTTTGTTGGACAGCAAGGTGCAGGTTTTTTCTTTCTCTATCTTACCTCTCAATGATGCAAAGCTTCTTGCTTTTAATTAAAGTTCTGAAGGGTTTGCTTTTGTGGAAAATGATGATGTGTAGAGGTTTTAGCTGTTTGTACTAATTTGCACTATATTACTTGTTTGGCTTAATATGATGCTGCATTATTTTTTTTGTTAATTGACTTGCAGCTGCTTTGGGGCTGCTTGCCGTATGTTTCCTGTGATTGCTGTGTTGTTTGCAGCCTTGCTTCCATGCTTGCAGCTGGTTACATGCCTGTTTGCTTATTGTTTTGTGTGTTGTGCTTGCTTGCTTGTTGCTTTGGCTTGTTAGCTGCCATGCTGCCTTGGCTTTGTTTGCTGCCTGTTCTGCCTTGGCTTTGTTTGCTGCCTGTTCTGTTTGTTTTGCAGCAGTACAAATAAAATATTTGCAAACTTCTTTTTTCTTTTTTTCTTTTTGTGAACCAAAAGGCACAAGCTTTTATGATTTGCAATTGGGAGAGGGAAAAAAAAGTCCATGATTAAACAAACTCCCTTTTAATCTGATTCCAAATGGAAAACCCTTATGATGAGATAACAATTAATTAATTCTTGTTTGAATTTTTCATGTTTTGATCGCTAACCTTTCTTTTTTCTTGTTTCATGAGCACGATTATTTGACGATCCAAAGCGAGATTGACCGATAAGAATACCAAGGCGAGGATGGATGACTTGAAGATGAAGACTTGAAGAAACACAAATTATTTCTCTTTCTTTTTTTTGTAAACAAACCAATGTGAATTGTATTTCATACTATAATATGCCTTGTAATATTGTCTCAAAAATGTAATGAGCACAAATTGGAACGAACTTATCAATGATGAATCTTGTTGTGGAAATCAAATGACTCGTGAATTTGTTTGAATTCTAAGATTTCCTTTCGAATAATTCGAATGTGCATCTCAACTTTGTAACGTAAATCTCAAGAAATCATGAATAATGGTTGTAACTTGTATTCCAAACAAAACACGCGTCTTAAAATCAAATCTCAAACAAAACAAAATGAATGCCCAAGAATTTAATTCCACTGATTAATTCGAACCCAAAACACTGGTCGCTTTAAACCTTGATCTTCAAATCATGTCTGAACCACACTCGCACTTCTCGAACAGAACTCTGACTTTGACATTCAGCCCACCACAACTTGAAGCTTAAGCAACAAAACAAGTCTTGATTATCATGAACCTTTAACCCCATTTTCTGAAGTGCTCGAACTCCACATCTAATGCACTGAGCTTTGAGAAATCCTCGAGGCAGGCGAAAGAAACATCTTCACAGAAACCAAAAATATGAAAACCCTAGCATCTTGACCGACACACATAGGGAAATAAACCCTAATCCAAGCTCTGATAAATTTGAGCGAGAACCAACCTTGCAACCTAACAACACAATTCATTCCATGATCCGCTAATCGAGAACCAGATGTGCTTCCTTTTTACCTGATAAGAAAACCTCAAAACAAGATTAGACATAAAGAGGGCGCAACCCTAAAACTTTAAACCAAAGCGTCTGATTCCCTGAGATGCGGGATATGCAAATGACTGAATAATTAAATGATGCAAATGGAATGCAAAGTTAAAAGCTAGATAAAAATAAAAGAGGTAGGGAAAATTTGGGGTACGACAGCTGCCCCTATTTAATCGTCTTAAACCTGAAGGCGAGATTGGCATCAGCCTTTCGAGAGTTCAAGGTGGAAGATGATTAAATACCAGGACCCAAAATTTGCCCTGGAGAGATGGTGTGAGTGTCATTCACTGGTGTGAATGTCTGCTTGGGGAAAGACAAACTGGCCTTCTGGTGGACTGATCATGATGGACAAAACATGGTTGAAAAAAGGTAGCTTGCACTGGGGTAACGATACCAATACAAAGTTCTCGAGGGGGGGAGTGGTAGAGTGACTGAAAGGATAAGGTTGAAAATATCGTGGTGACTAGAGGTAATAAACTTAAGGATAACACGAAGGTAAAATTTGCGGAAGACTTAAGACCCTAAGAATATGGTGCAACGGCAAGATTTACGGACGATCTACGACCCTAAAAACAAAACACGATGGTAAGATCTACGAACTTAAAAGGATGACGCGACAGTAAGATCTACGACCTTGAAAGAGGTAAAGAGAAGAAGGTAAAGTCTACGGACGACCTACGACCTTAAGAGATAACTTGACGGTAATATCTACGGATGATCTATGACCTTTTTAAAAAAGATGATGAGAGGGTAAAGTCTACGGACGACCTACGACCCTAGGTAGGATAAAGTGACGGTAAGATCTACGGACGATCTACGACCCTAAAATGCGAAGGTAAGATCTACAGACGATCTAAGACCCTAAGATGCAAAGGTAAGATCTACGGACGATCTACGAACCTAAGAAGACACCACTATGGTAAGATCTACGGACGACCTACGACCTTAAAAGATAACTTGACGATAAGATCTACGGATGATCTACGACCTTCAAAAAAGAGTTGATAAGAGGGTAAAGTCTACGGACGACCTACGACCCTAGGAAGATAAAGAGAAGGTAAGATCTACGGACGATCTACGAACCTAGAAAGATAAAGCGACGGTAAGATATACGGACGATCTACGACCCTAGAAAGATAAAGCGATGGTAAGATCTACGGACGATCTACGACCTTAAAAAGATAAAGCGACGGTAAGATCTACGGACAATCTACGACCTTAAGAGGATTAGAGGGTAAAGTCTACGGATGACCTACGACCCTAGGAAGATAAAGCGAAGGTAAGATCTACGGATGATCTACGACCTTAAAAGACGATGTAACGGTAAGATCTACGGATGATCTACGACCTCAGAAAAAAGATGATGCTACGGTAAGATCTACGGACGATCTACGACCTTAAAGAGATAAAGCGACGGTAAGATCTATGGATGATCTACGAACCTAGAAAGAGGATGAGAGGGTAAAGTCTACAGACGACCTACGACCCTAGGAAGATAAAGCGAAGCTAAGATTTACGGACGATCTATGACCCTAAGAAGACACCACTATGGTAAGATCTACGAACGATCTACGACCTTAAAAGATAACTGGACGGTAAGATCTACGAATGATCTACGACCTTAAAAAAGATGATGAGAGGGTAAAGTCTACGGATGACCTACAACCCTAGGAAGATAAAGCGAAGGTAAGATCTACGGACGATCTACGACCTCGAGAATACGAGGAGGAGAGGGTAAAGTCTACGGATGACCTACGACCCTAAGAGAGGTGAAGTGAGTATTGAGAGTTGGGGAGCATAACGTACTAACACCCTGGTTTATTTTAGTTGGTAGTGTAATAACAGATGTTAACTGGGAATTATTAGGATGGAATTTTTTTGTGAGGATGTTTTGTTGATTTGGGAATTAATTTGGGGATTGATCTAGCTCATGCTTCATATGCATTTGAAGTGTGACATGATGATCCGTGGATATGCTATGCGTTTGAGGATGCAATGCAATATGTAGTGATGATTATTGTGTGCAAAATGTCAAAAACTCATTGGGATCTAATGCTCGTCATCTTGAGGTACCAATATGGACTGGTGCTTGAAATTTGAGAAGAAAGAGTTAGCCTTGTCGAGTTCACTGTGGAATTAAATCCTACTGAGGAGAAAAGACTTGATATGGCTTCCTTCATGTGTTGGATTTTTGTGAATGACTGAAAAGAGACATGGACCTCAACCAATGCCCCAAGTTTCTCGGTGTTGGAGATTCAGACATTCGGTCGATTGTAAGGAGGCGACGAGGATGAAATATTGGTCAAGGTGACCGTTATGACTTGCTACCTGCACATAAGAGCACTTGAACGTCACCACATTCCCTTGGGATGCCTTCAAATCCATTTAATGTAGTGTTTCACATCTTAGCTCGTGATTATTATTGACTTATTGTTTTCAATGCAATGCTTAACAAAGAAATTAAATCACAATTCACATACGAAAACTAAAGTAAAAGAACATAACAAAGATTTTTTAATGGAAGGGAAAAATTTTATTAATGAGTTTGGCTCGTGAGTGGGCATTCATGCATAGAAACAACTCCTAAATGAGGAAGTTGCAGAGAAGAAAAGAAATACAACGAGTAAAATGACAACAAGAAAATCTCGAAATTCTGTTAAAACTGATATTGCTATAGTTCTCGCATCCTGGGTCGTCCTAGTATCGTGCTTCCAAAGGGTAATATTTAGATCGATTCATCCTGCATTAGGAGGGTGTACATGAAGAGTCTTCAGACTGCAGTCTCTCGCTTTTTTGTCCCTAATTTTTGCCTAGATCGCCCTTTCGGGTTTTCAATCCACCGGGACACCCATTTTTGCCTAAGTCGCCCTTTCGGGTTTTCGATTTAGCGGTTTATTCTTTTTTTTCTCTTTTTTTTATCCCTAATGTTTGCCTAAGCCTCCCTTTTGGGTTTTCGACTTAGCGGGTCCTTTCATGCGTAGTATTTTTTTGACTGAGTCTGAATTGACTGGAAGCGGAATGTCTTCCCCATCCATGTTTGTCAGGATTAGAGCACCTCTTGAGAAACCTTTCTTTACGATGTACGGTCCCTCATAGTTGGGAGTCCACTTGCCTCTTGGATCAGTGTGGATTGGGAGAATCTTTCTTAAGACCAGGTCACCTGAGTGGAACTCTCAAGGCCGAATCTTCTTGTCAAACGCCCTCTTGAGATGCTGTTGGTATAACTGACCGTGACAAATGGCTGCCAGGCGCTTTTCTTCGATGAGATTGAGTTGGTCGAGTCTCGTTTGAATCCATTTTGCTTCATCAAGTTTAGTATCCATCAGAACCCTTAACGAAGGAATCTCCACTTCGACCGGGAGTACTGCATCCATACCCTAGACTAGTGAAAACGGAGTTTCCCCAGTGGAAGTATGTACCGAAGTCCGATAGCCATGAAGGGAAAAAGGCAACATCTCATTCCAATCTTTGTATGTTCTCACCATTTTCTGGACGATCTTCTTTATGTTCTTGTTAGCGGCTTCGACTGCCCCATTCATCTTTGGCCGATAGGGTGATGAATTATGGTGCTCGATCTTGAACTCTTCACACATTTCCTTCATCATCTTGTTGTTAAGATTTGACCCATTATCAGTGATGATCTTGTTAGGAGTTCCATACCAACATATGATTTCTATTTTGATGAAACGAGTGACAACTTGCTTGGTCACATTCTTGTACGATGCCGCTTCCACCCACTTGGTGAAGTAGTCAATAGCAACGGGGATAAACATGTGTCCATTTGAAGTGCTCGGCTCGATGCGTCCAATCATATCGATACCCCACATTGAAAAAGGCCATGGTGAAGTCATCACATTCAAAGGAGTGGGAGGAACATGTATCCTGTCTGTGTAAACCTGACATTTATGGCACATTTTGGCATATACACAACAGTCACTTTTCATTGTCATCCAGAAATAACTTGCTCGTAGGATTTTCTTGGCCATGGAATGCCCACTGGCATGAGTCCCAAAAGAGACCTCGTGTATTTCTTGTATAATGGATTCTGCTTCGTGTCTATCCACGCGTCTGAGCAGAACCGAGTCATAGTTTCTTTTGTACAGAATGTCTCCTGACAATAAAAACATAGACGCCAACCTTCTGAGAGTCCGCTTATCACAAATCATAGCACCTTCGGGGTACTCTTGCTTCTCAAGATATCGTTTGATGTCGAAGTACCACGGCCTTTCATCTGATACATCTTCAGTTGTGAGACAGTGAGCAGGGAAAATATGTGCTGGATCCTTGTAATGATAGATCCTTATACTGGGTACATGATTCAAGTAATTGACTTTGAACATCGTTGCTAAAGTGGCCAGAGCATCTGCCAGTTGATTCGCTTCTCTAGGAATGTGCTCAAAGGTGACCTCATCGAAAGAGGGCAACAACTCAATTATGTAATCCCTGTATGGGACTAAATTAGGGTGTCGTGTATCCCAATCACCCCGTACTTAATGTATCACTAAGGCAGAGTCCCCATAAACTTCAAGAATCTTGATCTTCAAATCAATGGCTGCCTCAAGGCCCATCACACAAGCTTCGTACTCAGCGACATTATTCGTGCAATCAAAACATAATCTGGAAGTGAAAGGTATGTGAGTGTTGCGAGGAGAGGTTAGAACTGCCCCAATACCGTGACCCATAGCATTTGACGCACCATCGAACGTGAGAGTCCATCGCTCCCCTGTCTCAGTCCTTCATTGTCATCAAGTTTCATAATATCCTCGTCTGGAAAGTCGAACTTCATGGGCTGATATTCTTCCAATGGTTGATGAGCGAGATGATTAGCAAGAATGCTACCTTTGATAGCCTTTTGTGTGACGTACTGGATGTCATACTCAGACAAAAGCATTTGCCACCGAGCCAATCTGCCTGTAAGTTCTGGTTTTTCGAAGATGTACTTTATCAGATCCATCTTAGATATCAGAAGTGTAGAATGTGTCAACATATACTGCCTCAAACGTCGGGCTGCCCACGTAAGAGCACAACAAGTCTTCTCAAGTAAGGAATACCTCGATTCACAATCAGTAAAATTCTTGCTCAAATAGTAAATGGCATGTTCTTTTCGTCCAGTATCATCATGTTGTCCGAGCACACAAACTGTAGATCCTTCAAGCACAGTCAAATACATAATGAGAGGTCTCCCTGAAACTGGTGGTATGAGTATTGGTGGTTCTTAAAGATACTGCTTAATCTTCTCGAAAGCTTCTTGATAACTCTCATCCCAACAGACATCCTGATTCTTGCATAACAATTTAAAGATGGGTTCACAGGTAGCAGTAAGATGGGAAATGAACCGAGCTATGTAATTCAACCTTCCAAGGAAACCTCGTACTTCCTTCTCATTTTTCGGTGCCGGCATATCTTGTATTGCTTTTACTTTGTCTAGATCTACTTCAATTCCTCGTTGACTCACGATAAAACCAAGTAACTTGCCCGATCGAACCCCAAAGGTGCATTTGCTGGGACTAAGCCTTAGCCTAAACTTTCGCAAACGATCAAACAACTTCTTCAAATGAACCAAATGTTCTTCCTCCGTCTGTGACTTCACAATCATGTCGTCCACGTACACATCGACTTCTTTATGAATCATGTCGTGAAAGAGAGTCACCATAGCTCGCTGATATGTCGCATCAGCGTTTTTAAGACCAAAAGGCATGACTCTATAGGAAAAGGTACCCCAAGGAGTTGTGAAAGCTGTTTTATCCATGTCTTCCGGAGCCATCTTTATCTGATTGTATCCAGAGAAACCATCCATAAAGGAAAACACCGAAGACTGAGCAGTATTATCAACCAATACATCAATATAAGGCAACATGAAATCATCCTTCGGGCTTTCTCTATTCAAGTCTCGGTAGTCAACACACATACGTACCTTACCATCCTTAGGTATGGGAACAATATTAGCAATCCAAGGCGAGTAATTTATCACAGATAGGAAACCTGCTTCGAGCTGTTTCTGAACCTCTTCTTTGATCTTCAAGGCCATGTCGGGTCTAGTCCTTCTTGGTTTTTGCTTTACAGGAGGACATTCTAGCTTGAGTGGAAATCTGTGCATTACTATATCAGTGTCTAAGTCGGGCATGTCTTCATACGACCAGGCGAAGATGTCAGCATACTCTTGAAGTAATACAATCAACCACTTCTTTTCTTCACTTTGCAAGGCGGCCCCTATCTTGACTTCTATTTTTACCTCTTCAGTACCGAGATTGACGACTTCTATTTCCTCTTGATACGACTGGATGACCTTCTCTTCCTGTCTCAAGAGTCTGGCTAGTTCTTCAGGGACTTCACAATCTTCCTCACTATCTTCGTTAGCATGATCAACTGAATTCTCAAGGATATAAGGAGCCATATCATTATCATTTCCAACGGAGTCCGAGACAAATCTGCATGATCGATGATTTTATGTTTATTTTTAGAAAGTGCAAAAGAATATTTAGAATATGAAAAGAAAAGTATTGACATTTTTATTTTGAAAAAGTAAAAGTAAAAGAAAAGACAGAGAACAAAATTGTATGCGAAAGTGCAATTTTTCATTCAATGTTAAACGAAGATTGAAACATAAGGGGCCCCTTCTACAAGCTGTCAGTATGCCTTGGGCAGGACATACGACTTAAAAATGGAAACTGAAAATTACACATCAAGTAAAACAACTTCAGGGATGTCCATGGCGGTCCAATTGCTGAGCTCCTAGTCTGGCGCAACTTGATAGATAAATCTTGAAATATCCTCATCGTCACCTTCAGCATCTGTGGAGAGTACTTGTCCTTCTTTACTTACACCAGCATTGACGAACACTTCAAAAATTGGGGGAACCTGTTGTCCTCTGAGAGGAGCCCAACCAGCTTGCACGGAGGATGATGGCTGATACCCAAGACCAAAACGATCTTTCTTCTATGGAACTTCAATCAATTTTCCCCAACTGTCATGATGAGGTCTAGCTTCTATGAGGGCTTTGGCATCCTTCAAAGAGGCCAGGGGTATATCAGACTTCTTACATTCCACGACGGGGACTTTGTCAACAGTAACAATCTCCAGAGCTTGAAAGGGAAATTCTTGTACCTCGCCTTCCACTTCCATATAACGGTAGGTAGTCAGATTATTAATCACTATGTCTTCTTCCCTGCAAACGACAACAACTTGGTCATTCATAATGAACTTCAAGCGTTGATGAAGAGTAGATGTCACAGCTCCTGCTACATGAATCCATGGACGACCCAAAAGGCAAGTATAGGATGGACGAATGTCCATAACATAGAATGACAAATAGAAAGTGTGGGGACCAATCTTGACAGGCAAAATCCACTTCTCCATCCACCGATCTTCTCGAACCATTAAACGCTCGAACATTTAGAGTGGAGGGCCTCATTATTACTGCGTCCATATTCAGCTTAAACAAGGTAACCTTAGGCATCACATTGAGTGAAGAACCTGTATCCACCAAAAATCGAGATAAAACAGTGTCCAAACACTTCATAGAAACATGCAGCGCTTTATTGTGGGCTATGCCTTCAATCGGGAGTTCATCATCGCAGAAACCCAAACAATTTCCCACAGCAATATTGGTAACTATTCCTTCAAGCTAGGCCACAAAGATGTCTTAGGTAACATGAGCAAAATATAAGGTCTTTAATAAGGCGTTGCGGTGGGCCTCTGAACACAAAAGGAGAGAAAATATGGAAATCTTGGATGGTGTCTGGTTGAGCTGGTCGACTACTTTGTAATCACTCCGCTTAAGAATTCTCAAAAGTTGCTCCGCTTCTTGTCCTTCAGAAAGTTTGGGTTTATTATCCATTTCTTGCTTTCCCCTAGCCTTAGCTAGAGCTTCACTGTTAGTTTTCTTAGGAGGTGGTGGTGGAGGAGAAAAGATCTGACCACTGCGAGTCATGTTGCTTGTTCCCGCAATATTGGTAACATTCATGTCGCCTACCGGAGGGCACTCATACCTCTTTCCATGAATATAGACTACATTGTACTCCCATGGAACTGCCTTCGAGTCGCTGCTTGTAGGAGGAATAGGAGCTTGAATCATTGTGGGGGTAATAGGAACCTGAATTGTTAACGGAATACTAGGGGTGACTGAAAAGTTTCTCGGATAGTAGGGGATTTCTAGGACATCAATTTCTTCTTCTTGGAATACTTTCTCTATCTGTAAGACACCTTCATCGATCAACTGTTGGATGGCCATCTTCAACTTAGCACACTCTTCTGGTTTGGAGGAACAGGTTAAGCAGAAGTCATGGAGTTCTTGTAGCACTTCATGCTTCAACAAATGTTCCCTGACAGTTTCCAAAGATATCTTAATTTCATTAACCTTTGATACCAAAACCCGTTCATTAACTTATTCAATATCATGGACTGTTCCCCCTTGATGAGGAGGCATGGGATTATTTTGAATATTCGGACCAACAGGGTTGAAGTTGATGGCTTTCGCATCGATGAGATCTTGAACTTTGCACTTGAAAGCCCTGCAATTTTCAATTGTATGGCCTGGGGCACTAGAATGGAATTCACAATAAGCATTATTATCATATCCTCTAGGGAGAGGATTTGGCAGTGGACCGAGTTCGCGCAATTGAACCATTTGACTAGAAAGTAACTGCGGGAGAAGCTGAGCGTAGGACATGGGAATGAGATCAAATCTTCTTTCATGGGCTCTCTGTATTTGAGGAGCTCTTGGGCCTTGGAGATGTTGATTTGATTGTTGATAAGTTGTAGGAGGTGCAAACTGTTGTTGCGGAACATAATGTGGTTGCGGAGAGAAAGGCCGTTGTTGGGCCATCCAGGGTACTGGAGTTTTAGCAGCATATACTCGAGGAACAAATTGGTTGGGAACAGCAGCAGGTGTAGGAAAATAAGGGAACCGGACTTGAGGAAATGTGGGAGCTCTTCCTTGGTTGACGGTGATGGCACTGGTCTCGCCCTCTTTCTTCTTAACAAAACCAGAAAATGGTTTCCTATTAATGCCTGCATTGTTGTTAGCATTATTAGGAACACCTTGAATCGTTCCAGCCTTAATACACGTCTTAACACGTTCACCAATGATGACCATATCCGAAAAAGAAGTAGAAGTGCTACTGAGCATATGTTGGAGATAAGGGCCTCGTAGAGTACCCATAAACAGATCGATCAACTCACGATCCAAGAGATGAGGTTGGACCCTTGCAGCTAGTTCATGCCACCTCTGAGCGTATTCTTTGAAAGACTCTTCAGACTTTTGCACCATTCCCTGGAGCTGAGTACGGCTCGGAGCCATGGCAGTATTGTAATGGTAATGTTTCAAAAAAGCATCAGCGAGCTCTCCCCAAGTACCGACATGAGATCTTTCCAATTGCATATACCAATCTAACGATGCCCCGGTCAAACTGTCCTGAAAGAAATGCATGAGCAAAGGTTCATTTCCAGCATAGGCCGCCATTTTGCGACAATAGGAACGGAGATGTGTCTCTAGGCAAGAAGTGCCTTTGTATTTGTCAAACTCTGGGACTTTGAACTTGGGAGGAATAACTACCCCAGGCACGAGGCACATTGCAGCAGTGTTGAATCCGGAAGCCTTGATACCCTCCATGGCTCTAAGTCGCTCTTCAAGAGCATGATACATTTTCGCAGTTTCGGCAACCCCGGCAACAAGGTTTACTTGGGGTTCATCGAGATCAATAACATCATGATAATTGTCGACATCATTCCTAGGAGCACCGGTAGAAGTCTCAACATTAGCATTGCCATTTCTCCCATTAGCAGAAGTCGAAGGAGCAGCAGTAGTAAGCTTGGCAACACTCTGGTGTAGTTCTTCTTGACCCTTAATCACGACATGCAGAGTTTCCATGAGTTGATCCATGCGAGTACCCATAGTGTCCATATCCCGACGGAGTGCATTCTGATTTTCTTTGAAAAGATCCATTAGCCTTTGTTGGTTGCCTCTGGTACGGTAAGGATGTGGATGAGTCGTCTTTGCTGTTTACTGGATTCTAAGAAAGGGGACCCCAATGAGTTTTTGTTGTGAAAAAAATGAATGCATGGTAATATGGATGAATGCTTTATCTTCATTTCTGAGGAGACCCAAAGACTCGTCTATCTTTTTAAAATTTCCCTTTTTGAAAAGTTGTATCAACAAGACTTGTCTTTGGATTTCTCTAGATATGAGATATATACACATGATGATATGATGTCATGGTATGCTATGGCATGAAGTCTCAGCTCCACATATTCTGGATAACCATTGTGTAGTTCGTTGCACAGGCTGAAAGTAACAGGATCAAAAGTTCGACGTCACAGGTATGGAGTCAAAGTAACCACCCATAAGATATGTACTAGGGGTTTGTCACCTGCTGAACAAGGTTCTAAAGAGTTCTCGAAGTCTACGCTCTTCCTTTGGATATTACCGACGTCCCAATTACTTGGTAATCAGTAATATTCGCAGGAAAAACTCGTCCGAGTGCAATATCGCGTGACGACTACTTCCGGATTACTCCGTTACAGTCTCCGCATTGCACCTTAAAGGCTAGGATGGATTAATGGTTCTACGGCCCTAAGCTTCTCGAGCTCCCAGGTTGAAAGCAACGACGTCTTCTCGATTACTCGGTAAACATCACTACTTTCAAGGGGACCTCCACTGACTGGGGGATTCTCATGCCTCCTTCTTCGGGATTACTCCCTCAAAGTTAACATGACTATACCGCCCGTCCTAATCTTATGTGTAACCCAAGTCTGGGTATAAGACTTATCAAAAGTAAACACCAAACCCAACATTACAATGTATCCAGAATATGTGAGTAGAAACAATATATGCAATATATACAAAAGAATAAAATAAATAAAGAGATAAAACAATAAAGCAAGATAAAGCAAATAAATAAACACCCAAAAAGACAAATAAACAAAACTAGGAGAGACTCGCCAGCTGAAACCACCGGCAGAAAATACAGAGCCGCCACCAAACTTTATTTATCCTGAAGGAAGGGGAAATATCGATAAAACCACAAGGGAATGGATAAGATGGTCTTGCGACCGAGAGAAAGGGTAAGGGATTCGGTTATGCGAGGGGAAGGTGTTAGCACCCCTTGAAAATTCTGGCTTCAGATACTCAATGTCACGTCCAATGTTATGACACTGTATCTGACTTACTATATGACAGTAAATGCAAAAGCAGTAAATAACACAGTCAATTGTTTACCCAGTTCAGTGTGCAACAACACCTACTCTGGGGGCTACCAAGCCAGGGAGAGAATCCACTATAAGAGATGTTAATTCAGGAATAAACCAACCAGTTTATCTCCTTCACTTAAGACCTACCCAATGCAATTCTAATCTAAGTACAACTTAAACCTGAGTTCCTACTCACTCCCCCTCAATCACAGCAGTGATCTATAAACCAATTTGACTTGAGAATTGATGAAGACACTCTTCAAAAACACACTCTTGATTATGCTTCACAGCTTTTTAATCAAGTAACACAATCACTCGTGCTTCACAGCTTTGAGTGATGTACACAACTAACTTGACTCTGCTTCACAGCTTTAGTCAAGTAACATTCAAACACTCTTGCTTCAAAGCTTTGAGTGCTACACAACCCTTACAATTAAACCTATTCCAAGACACTTATCACAATGATAATTGCTTGGAGTACAATTAAACAAATCTATACAGATTACAAACTTGATCTTCTAAATAATCAGCAGGGATGATTTCAAAAACCGCAGCTCTGTTGAATATATAGCAGCTGCAACTTCAGTTAGGGTTTCCAAAAACCTAGGGTTGATTCCGTTTGACCTAAAGTCCAGGTCACAGTACTTTGTTGATCAGGTTAGGATTGAGCGAGGTTACTCCTCAGAAAACGCAGGATTCTGTTTAGGAAGGACTGAGTTATTTCCTGAAAAAACTCAGACTTATCCAATCCTGTAATCCTGCTAGTTCAGAACAGGATGTCATAACATCTGTTATGACATCTGAGAAAACCTGTCTACTGATTAGCTAAATGTGATCATTTTGCAAACATGCTCAGATACACACTTATGAACATCAGTATTTGAGTTACAATATTTTTCTGCATATGTACGTCATAACATTCACACATACACTTGGAATTTACCAAAAATACAAGCCAATACCTAAACACCTACAAACTCCCCCTTTGGCAGATTTTTGGCTAAAGTCCCTAAACAATCAGAGATAGCAGCAGAAATAAATGATGACAGCAGAAAAATATAGTGTTAAGTACTAATTAAGCAGTACCAAATATTCTCCCCCACTTTAGCCACAAATGGGCCAAAGATTACATGTTTATAAAGTAATACAGTTATCCAAGACAAAATAATGAGATCAGCAGCAGAACACCAGACAACAGCAGCAGACAACAGCAGGACATACTTCCAAACTCCACCAGCAACACCAGCACGCAGCAATCATCCTTCAAGTACTGTCATCAGACTCAGAGGAGCCACTTTCTTCACTGTTGGACTGTCCTTCATCTTCTTCCCTCATGCTTGCTTCAGCTTCTTCCTTTTCTAGCTTGGCAATTAGTGCTTCTAGGGTCCTTTTCCTAGCATCCAGATCTTTGCAAGTTTCCTTTAAGACAGCTATGACATCTGATGTTTTGGACTGGCTCTTTGCAGACGATGTCTCAGCTGATGTTATGACAATGTCTGGAGCATGGGATCCCTGAAACAGTTTGTAGTGCAGGCCAAGGGCAGGGGCTCTTTTGCAGACTGTATCTCTTGCTACAAGTATGTCAGGATATTGTGCAAGGATGATTCCACAAAGGAGGGAGGGAAATGCAATTGGTCCTTTGACAGCATAACTGCCAGCATGCTTCAAGGTTTGTTCAAAAATGTACCTTCCATAATCAAAGGCAGTCTTGGTTCCTACAGCATAGATGAATCTCCCCAATCCTGTGGAGATGGTTGATTTGTGATTTGTAGGCACCCAGTTTGCTGCACCTATTTTATGCAAGATGGCAAATTTCATGCTGAGTTTACTAGCATTCAACTTCCCTTTCAATGGCCAGCACTTTACTTGCCTGGCAGTGATGGTCAAGCATACTTCATTGTCAGTTGCCTCTAGATCAGGACAGTCCTTATTCGTTCTTCCAAGAAACTTGTTGATTTCTGATGGAGAGAACTTGACCCTTCTTCCTCTAACAAACACACTCTCAAAGTCAGCTGACCTCCCATCAGCACAATCATTGGATAGGTTCACTACAAACTCTTTAACCAGATTTTCATAACATTTGCCAAACTTCATCACAGTCTTTATTAGTCCAGCATTCCTGATCAGCTCCATGATGTCTTTGCACTCCAAAGCATCATTGTTGAGTTCTCTCTCCAAGGCTATTCTCTTCAAGCAAACATACTTCCACCTGTTTGCATTATCAGGATGATGAAAGGAGATGTTGTCAGTTGGCACTTCAGGCACTCTAGCAATCTTGCTGGAAGGGAGCTTCCTTCTGATGGGAGCATTGTCAATGTCAATCTCAAATTCTGATTCATCATCAGAGTCAGAAGTTTCAGGTTCTTTTCTTTTCTTGGAGATTGGTTGTCTAGCAGTCAGCACCTGAGCCTTCTTCCCTTTAGTCTGAATTTTTTCAGCCATCCCTTCAGCCTTGGACTTCTTAGGTTTAACAGTCTCACAACTTTTTCTTTTCATCAATCTTCTAGCAATGCTAGGGTTCACATTAGCAATCAGTTCATTATCTGAGTACTTTTCATCCACATCAATGATAGGTGGATCAGCAGCCTTTTCAGAGGGATTCTGAATGTTGTCTTTTGGTGTCACGACATCCTCAGTGACATCTATATTTTCAGAACCTTCTACATTTGGAATCTCAGATTGATTCAGAGGAATAGAAATCCCCGGTACAGATTGGTTGCCACTCAGAATGCTAGTAACCAGTCTAGCAATGGCTTGGTGTACTTGCACTGTTCCTTCTTTATTAGGTATAGTAGATGAAGGAAGAGAAGAATTACCAGAGACTGCAGCTTGAGCTCTTCCTGCTTTTCTGGTCCTGAGCTTCTTGATTTTGGCTGGATTAGTTGCCATCTCCCTGAGAGGAGTGACCTCAAGTACTTCAGATTCTATGCATGTCGTGATTGCCCTAGAATCGTGATCAGATGACGATGATGATGAGTGAGACGAAGCCGCCATAGTGGAAGATGATGTCTGAGACATTGTGTTTAACGTTGAGTAGCAGTAGCACTTTGAGAAAGCTCTTTGATTGGGAGGAGAAAACAGGTTGCAAGAATGAGAGAGATAGGGAGTACAAGGGAGTCTTTTCAACTTCTGAAGGCTTTTGAAGGAATTGTGAATGACTATGATCAACCCACTAAATATAGACTTAATAGAATTAATCCCTTCAACCCTTGTTTTCAGCAAAACTAATTGCTATAATTTCTCATGTTGGTGAATACCCAATCTGCCCTTCAAATTTTCAAGTTGATTTCCAACAAGCGCCTTGATAGAAGAATCAGTTAGCTGAAGCTCAGAGAACCTATGTTTCAGTTCAAATGATTTCTTCTCTCCAAAGTCAATAGGGTTTAAGGAAATGTTGAATGTTTTCAGATTATCACACCACAATGTCACAACATCTTGTGTAACATTGTCTTCAGGTAGCATCTGTGTTGACCAGAATTTTTTTGAACAGAATTTATGAGACTTGTTCATATCACATATATTATCAGCCTGTAGTTTAGGAGTTCTTCTGACATCTTCCATAGGAATATCTCTTTTCATTTCTTCAAGTTCATGCTGCCACTGTTTCATATCTTTTTCTTCTTTGATGATTTGACTCAAGGTGTGGATATCAGTGTTCTCAGGCTGCCACACATAACAGTTATTTTTGGATTTTATTCCTCTCATTACAATATCTAGTTTATCATTAAACACTAGACATTCAGATCTTGAGAAGTTGACCATGAATCCTAGATCACATAATTGACTGATGCTGATGAGATTAGTAGTCAACCCTTTTACCAGCAGTACCTTATTCAGACTTGGAACTCCAGGATAGTCCAAATTGCCAACTCCTTTGATTTCTCCTTTAGCACCATCTCCAAAGGTCACAAAACTGGTGGTGTGAGGCATAACATTATTGAGGAGATTTTTGAATCCAGTCATGTGTCTGGAACATCCACTGTCAAAGTACCAATCTTCCTTTGTTGAGATCTTCAGGGAAGTGTGTGCTATCAGTGCAATAGCCTTTTTCTTCCATTGAGGAGCGTGTGGTACCCTTTTAGACTTAGGTTTGACATCTGATTTCTGATTAGGATATCCATGTAGTCTGTAGCAGAAGGGCTTTATGTGACCATATTTCCCACAATGATGACATCTCCATCTTTGGTACCTCTTCTTCATGTGTCTCTGTCCCTGATGTGGAGAGTAATGTTGAGACATCTGGTTTGACATTTGCTTCCTGGTAACAACTTTCTTTGTTTCCACAAATCCTAGGCCAGATTTATTTCCCATATTTTGTCCAGCCTGAAGAATCTCTTCCAATTTGTCTGTCCCATTTGTCAACATCTTGACTGATTTGGTCATTTGATTCAGTTGTGAGTTCAGCAGTTGAACTTCTCCTTCTAAATGACTTATAGTTTCAAGATTTGCTCTCTTTTCAGCCTCTAGCTTTACAATGAGTTTTGATTGTTTCTCATTTTGCACACAGACTTCACCACTTCTGATACACAATTTCTTGTAGGTATCAGCCAGTTCTTCAAATGTTACTTCTTCATCACTGGTGTCACTTTCAGAAGTACAAACACTAGTTAGGGCAGTAACTAGTTTGGCAGATTCTTCTTCAGAATTGCTTTCTGAATCATAGTCAGACCAGGTAACAGTCATTCCTTTCTTTTGCTTCTTAAGAAAGGTAGGACATTCAGCTCGAATATGTCCATATCCTTCACATCCATGGCATTGAATTCCTCTGCCTTGGTTTTCCTTATCTTCTGATCTTGGTCTTCTGCTGGAACTGTCAATGTCAGAAGGAATGTTGTGAACATTTGACCTTGACTTTGGGTCCATTCTTTTGATGAGCCTGTTGAACTGTCTTCCAAGCATGGCAATGGCTTCTGATATGTTTTCTTCTTCATCCTCCTTGTGTTCAACATCAGTGTTGGTTACAAGTGCTATGCTTTTGTTCTTCTTGTCACCATTATCAGTGATCCCCATCTCAAAAGTCTGAAGAGACCCAATAAGTTCATCCACTTTTAACTTGCTAATGTCCTGGGCTTCCTCTATGGCAGTTACCTTCATTGCAAATCTTTTAGGCAAGGATCTGAGAATCTTCCTCACCAGTTTTTCTTCTGACATTTTTTCTCCCAGTGCTCCTGAGGTGTTGGCAATCTCCAAGATGTTCATGTGAAATTCATGGATGGTTTCATCTTCCATCATTTTTAGATTCTCAAACTTAGTGGTCAACATCTGAAGCCTTGACATCTTTACTTTGGAAGTGCCCTCATGAGTAGTTTTGAGGGTGTCCCAAACTTCCTTGGCCAGTTCATATTGATGTACTAATCTGAAGATGTTTCTATCAATTCCATTGAACAAGGCATTTAAGGCTTTTGAATTTCCCAGAGCTAACTCATCTTCTTCTTTACTCCAATCTTCCTCAGGCTTCAGACTGATTGTCCCATCTCTTTCAGTTATGGTGGGATGACTCCATCCTTTGTCAGCAGCTCTCCAAGCCTTTTTGTCCAGAGATTTTAGGAAGGCAATCATACGAGGTTTCCAATAGTCATAATTAGTTCCATCCAGAATGGGTGGTCTGTTTCCAAAAACTCCTTCTTTGTCCATAGTGCCAGAAAGTGATATCCCTAGATCTCACCCAGTAATACAGGCAGGGTGCCTGCTCTGATGCCAATTGAAAATTCTGGCTTCAGATACTCAATGTCACGTCCAATGTTATGACACTGTATCTGACTTACTATATGACAGTAAATGCAAAAGCAGTAAATAACACAGTCAATTGTTTACCCAGTTCAGTGTGCAACAACACCTACTCTGGGGGCTACCAAGCCAGGGAGAGAATCCACTATAAGAGATGTTAATTCAGGAATAAACCAACCAGTTTATCTCCTTCACTTAAGACCTACCCAATGCAATTCTAATCTAAGTACAACTTAAACCTGAGTTCCTACTCACTCCCCCTCAATCACAGCAGTGATCTATAAACCAATTTGACTTGAGAATTGATGAAGACACTCTTCAAAAACACACTCTTGATTATGCTTCACAGCTTTTTAATCAAGTAACACAATCACTCGTGCTTCACAGCTTTGAGTGATGTACACAACTAACTTGACTCTGCTTCACAGCTTTAGTCAAGTAACATTCAAACACTCTTGCTTCAAAGCTTTGAGTGCTACACAACCCTTACAATTAAACCTATTCCAAGACACTTATCACAATGATAATTGCTTGGAGTACAATTAAACAAATCTATACAGATTACAAACTTGATCTTCTAAATAATCAGCAGGGATGATTTCAAAAACCGCAGCTCTGTTGAATATATAGCAGCTGCAACTTCAGTTAGGGTTTCCAAAAACCTAGGGTTGATTCCGTTTGACCTAAAGTCCAGGTCACAGTACTTTGTTGATCAGGTTAGGATTGAGCGAGGTTACTCCTCAGAAAACGCAGGATTCTGTTTAGGAAGGACTGAGTTATTTCCTGAAAAAACTCAGACTTATCCAATCCTGTAATCCTGCTAGTTCAGAACAGGATGTCATAACATCTGTTATGACATCTGAGAAAACCTGTCTACTGATTAGCTAAATGTGATCATTTTGCAAACATGCTCAGATACACACTTATGAACATCAGTATTTGAGTTACAATATTTTTCTGCATATGTACGTCATAACATTCACACATACACTTGGAATTTACCAAAAATACAAGCCAATACCTAAACACCTACACCCCTCACATCCGTTGTACTCAACGGGATCCATTTTGTTTGTTGGTCTTAAAGGGTTTATTTATCTACAACTAGGCTTGCTAAAAGGGAAATGGGTGGTTTTTTATTATTGCGTTCGTGAGGGTTTCACGACCCTTTGCCTACGTATCCAATGAAGGAATCAGAACATCGTAGTTCCCCTAGAAAATGATTGATTTGTTCATGTTTTTTAGTGGGTGACGTTAACGCATGCATCTAGCAATAGGCACGGTCGGTATCGCGGTAGAATGGAGATAACATGCCCTTGGGGGAGTTTTGCTTGGTTGAGTGTTTTTGCGAGTTTTAAAATAAATTCGAGTAATGATTAAATGTTTTTGGATTTTTGATTTTTTTTGGGTCAAAAGGGTTTGTTTGGACGAGATTTTGAAAATGCGACGATCTAATATCGAAGTTTTGACTTAATAGGGGTTAAGTTTTTAAAATTATAGAGACATTTAAAGGTGAATAGAAGAGAATGTAACTAATTATCTAAAGAAGTTTTTTTAAACTAAATTAAAAATTTAAGATTACTTACTAAAAATAATTCTAAACTAAATTAAAAAACTCTAAATTTATAAAAATAGTTCTAAGATTAATAAATTAGATCTAAACTAAATTAAAATTTCAAGGTTGCTGAATTAAATCTAAATCAAATACAAATTCTAAAATTATTAAGCTAAACCTAAATCAAATAAAATTCTAAAATGACTAAGCTAAATCTAAATCAAATAAAAATTATAAACTTATTAAACTAATTCTAAATCAAATAAAAATCCTCAAGTAACTAAGCTAAATCTAAATCCAATAAAAATTATAAACTTATTAAACTAATTCTAAATCAAATAAAAATCCTAAAGTAACTAAGATAAATCTAAATCAAATAAAAATTATAAACTTATTAAACTAATTTTAAATCAAATAAAAATCCTAAAGTAACTAACCTAAATCTAAATCAAACAAAAATTAAAATAACTAAGCTAAATCTAAATCAAATAAAAATTATAAACTTATTAAACTAATTTTAAATCAAATAAAAATCCTAAAGTAACTAAGCTAAGTCTAAATCAAATAAAAATTATAAACTTATTAAACTAATTTTAAATCAAATAAAAAACTCCATAAATATTAAACTAATTCTAAATCAAATATAAATTATAAACTTACTGAGTCTAAACCTAATCTAAATAGTTAAAATTAAATAATTAACTAAAACATAGTTATTTGATTAAATCTAAAATAAAACTAAATTAACTAAATAATTAAAACCAAGGGGTGTAAGAACTCAATTTCGCTGGACTTATTAACGATGGTCCAAAGCAATATTTGAAAACTGAAACAAGAAGTGAGTGTATATGAGAAGAGCGGATTGGGCTGAAGGTTTTAGTTATTGGAAAGAAAACAAACCGAAAAAAACTACCATGGGCTGGAGCGGATCAGATAATCCAGACCCATATGAAAAAAATGAAAACCAGGTTATATGAAACAAAACCCTGAAGTTGTTCAAATGCCAGATCGTGAAGAGCAGGGCGCCTCTCCTCCTCACTGTCGCGGTCCGTCATAATACCACTGTGGAGTGTATCGTTTTACCACTATGACGTTACCATGCTCAATCTCTCTTCTATGTCCACGTCTCACTTCAACTCACAGATTCATCCTTGGGTTTATTCTTAACCTTGCTGCATATATTCATGGATACAGAGTCTCACTATAAATGATAAGGGAAAGAGAGATACTTACATTTTGGAATCGATTTGATGGTATTTCAAAAATGGGGAAGATGAATCAAAAACCAAAGACCTTCAGGTATCCATATCGGCTGATCCTTCCTTCTTCTTTCCTCTGTATGTTATTTTCGAATCGTGTCGGTGTTTGCGGTGTCGGAGTTTCTCTTGCAGTTGTTGAATTGTATTCGATTTTACAAGTACGAATGAAGTTGAAGCATGGAGAAAGAATTTTGACTTTTCACTTTGACAACATTACTGTACTTCTCTTCTAACTTTCTTCCTTTTTTGTGATTGTTGAGAATGTTGTGTTCTAGCTGTTGTGCGTTGTTACTGCAAATCTTTCTCTGTTGTATGATGTTTGTGAGTTCCGGATTCGCAGGTTGATGAAGGGTGATATGAAGGTTTAATGGAGCTTTGATGTGAAATAAACAAAGGAAGGATCGGTAATCATTTTGGTTGCTATTGCCAATGAAAGTTGAAGAAGAGTGTAAGGGAGGAGTTTTTGACAGAAGTTCTTTTTGAGATCTCTTGGTTGAATTTGCATAAGAGTTTTCTTCTACTGATTTTTCGTGTTGAATTTTTCTCTCCCTCTTGCCTCAATATTTCTTTCGTAATTCTCTCTCTATTTCTATCAGTGAAATTTTTTCAGTATTTCAACCCCCCCCCCCCCCCCCCCCCCCTCTACTGTATGTTTTGGCATCTGTTATATATCCAAGAGAAAAGATTTTTGGGGAAAACTAAAGCATGATTTTGAACTCTTTTGCTATCCTGGTTGGTCACTTTTTCATGCTGCTTTTAGCTTGCCTATTTGGTGTAAGTTTTGAACAGGTTTTGAAAGTTTTGTTGGACAGCAAGGTGCAGGTTTTTTCTTTCTCTCTCTTACCTCTCAATGATGCAAAGCTTACTGCTTTAAATTAAAGTTATGAAGGGTTTGCATTTTTGGAAAATGATGATGCGTAGAGGTTTTAGCTGTTTGTACTAATTTGCACTATATTACTTGTTTGGATTAATATGATGTTGCATTGTTTTTTTTTTGTTAATTGACTTGCAGCTGCTTTAGGGCTGCTTGCTGTATGTTTCCTGTGATTGTTGTGTTGTTTGTAGCCTTGTTGCCATGTTTGCAGCCTTGCTGCCATGTTTGCAGTTGGTTACAGGCCTGTTTGCTTATTGTTTTGTGCAATGTGCTTGCTTTCTTGTTGCTTTGGCTTGTTAGCTGCCATGCTGCCTTGGCTTTGTTTGCTGCCTGTTCTGTTTGTTTTGCAGCAGTACAAATAAAATCTTTGCAAACTTCTTTTTTCTTTTTTTCTTTTTCTGAACCAAAAGGCACAAGCTTTTTGTGATTTGCAATTGGGAGAGGGAAAAAAGTCCATGATTAAACAAACTCCCTTTTAATGTGATTCCAAATGGCAAACCCTTATGATGACATAACAATTAATTAATTCTTGTTTGAATTTTTCATGTTTTGATCGCTAACCTTTCTTTTTTCTTGTTTCATGAGCACGATTATTGGACGATCCAAAGCGAGATTGACCGATAAGAATACCAAGGCGAGGATGAATGACTTGAAGATGAAGACTTGAAGAAACACAAATTATTTCTCTTTCTTTTTTTTGTAAACAAACCAATGTGATTTGTATTTCATACTGTAATATGCCTTGTAATATTGTCTCAAAAATGTAATGAGCACAAATTGGAACGAACTTATCAATGATGAATCTTGTTGTGGAAATCAAATGACTCGTGAATTTGTTTGAATTCTAATATTTCCTTTCGAATAATTCGAATGCGCATCTCAACTTTGTAGCGTAAATCTCAAGAAATCATGAATAATGGTTTTAACTTGTATTCCAAACAAAACACGCATCTTATAATCAAACTCTCAAACAAAACAAAATGAATGCCCAAGAATTTAATTCCACTGATTAATTTGAACCCAAAACACCAGTCATTTTGAACCTTGATCTTCAAATCATGTCTGAACCACACTCGCACTTCTCGAACAGAACTCTAACTTTGACATTCAACCCACCATAACTTGAAGCTTAAGCAACAAAACAAGTCTTTATTATCATGAACCTTTAACCCCATTTTATGAAGTGCTCGAACTCCACATCTAATGCACTGAGCTTTAAGCCATCCTCGAGACAGGTGAAAGAAACATCTTCACAGAACCCAAAAATCTGAAAACTCTAACATCTTGACCGACACACATAGGGAAATAAACCCTAATCCAAGCTCTGATAAATTTGAGCGAGAACCAACCTTGCAACCTGACGACACAATTCATTCCATGATCCGCTAATTGAGAACCAGATGTGCTTCCTTTTTACCTGATAAGAAAACCTCAAAACAAGATTAGACATAAAGAGGGTGCAACCCTAAAACTTTAAACCAAAGCGCCTGATTCCCTGAGATGCGGGATATGCAAATGACTGAATAATAAAATGATGCAAATGGAATGCAAAGTTCAAATCTAGATAAAAATAAAAGAGATAGGGAAAATTTGGGGTACGACAAGTCCTATGCTCAGTTAATTGTGCATTTCGAATCCCAGTTGAGTTCTGGAATGTTGGCCCCGATATTTCGGTGATAGTTTAGAAATTGAACGTTTTTTTGAGAAAGCAGTCATTTTTTTTACCTTTTATTTTTTATGAGGATTTGTAGGACCTCTTTATTTTGATTTTGTTATCCCTTCTTTTGCCTGGACTATTTCTTTTGCATTGTAGTCAGCAGGATGTTCCAGTTTTTCTTAAGTCTCCTTCACATGTTTTGACTTAATGGGCTTTTATTTTGAGAGATAATGACATCCAGTTTTGATGATTATGCGAAACCTATCACCGTCTTTTGATTTGGATGGACGTCTTCGATGCCATTTATTGTGTACGAAGCGGAAGATTGTGGCTGAATGCACGTCTGAATTGACTGAGAAACTACCCTTCCCCAGGTTATAATTAAGGGTTTTAATTTGTGTGAAAAGAAAACGCCTACTCATTAGGCTCAAAGGGATTGACTAGGGAATATTTTCCTTATAACTCCACTGTTTGGGATTTGAAGTAACGCTTGTACATCGTCATGAAGGTCTGTTCAAAATCACACTGAGATTGTGGTATCGTTTTTGTCATCCTCCCTCTAAAGGCTTAGAGCTTTTAATCAAGAGTTGAATATCACAAAAGGGAAGTAAGAAAGCAGTTCAAGCATAGTGCAAACAAATTAATTCAAGACAAACATGTCCAATGCATTGATGAAATAGCAAGGTTTGATATGAATAAATGTTCGAACAATCAAAAGAAAATTACAAATTGAAAATTCTAATGAACAAAAGACTCTTTGTCTGATCTTGTCACTTCAGATGGTGTGCCTTGGAAGGATAACAGAAGAATTCTAGTTGACCATCTTGTGCAAATTCCAATGCTCCCTCATCGATCAGGTCTTGAATTTTGTATTTTAATGTCTGACAGTTATCAGTATCATGCCTTGGACTGTTGGAGTGATATACACACCTTGCATTTGGATTGTACATTAGAGAGGCAGTATTGGGATTTGTAGAAGGATCCTTCAACGTGACCAAATTCAATTTCAACATGTGTTGCAAGACTTGCAACATTGGTATGCTGAGTTTGGTAGATTGCCTAGTGAATGAATCCGGTTACGCTGATTACCCTCTAGTTGTTGGCGAGGTTATGGTTGAGCTCGTGATGTAGCAGCAAATTAGAAAGGTCCACTATCCACCAAGCCAACTCCTTGTCTCATCAGGGGCTGATTAACGACTTGATCCTCAGCCTCGACTGTTTATTTCATACGGTTGCGACCGTCTTGATGAAGTTTGCTGATGAGGATTCTTAGATCCTCTTTTCCCCGGGCTAGGCTTTGGATAAGAGCCATTTGACTGATCATCTGGGTCCTCTCATTTCCATTTTAGCTTGCAGTTGTTCAACCTGGTCATCCTCGTTGTTGTCAAGACGTTTCTTGGTCAGATTCCCAGCGAGGAGTGCTTTCAATTCTTCCTACCCCTTGTATAGGTTTAGGAACATTTCCATGAACTGAGCCTCTTGAGTTTGGAGACCTCTATTGTCTTGTTTGAGAGCCATTTCTGAAATAAACAGCGATAACATGAGAGACCTGTACTGGAGACTACCTGTCATGCAATGACATGTATGATATGCAAATGTTTTCATGGATCTCGTGGGGTAAACACAAGAAAGGAGTTGACTGCAACTTTGATTGAAGAACTTCATATTGTTGAATGTCCTTCTACGAGAATCAAGCTCACCATATCGAGTGGTTCATAGCCTCTGACTCAAGTTATCATGTTTTGATCTTTTGATGGCATTGGCTAGAGGAAAATAAATCCCCTTGCCCCTTGCTAGACGTCTGGTTCATCATAACCTGCATCACAAACCGTCGAGATCCTTGAAATGGTTAAGGAAATGCTATGGTATGATGCTATGATGTGTATGCTATGCGTCAAGCAAAAAAGTAGGGTGATGAAGACAAGTATGTCTTTCTAGAAATCCAGGTTATTGGACAATGACTCATACCATCAGATAATAAACAAAACCCTGCAAAGAGTTTAAGTCCTTAGATAGTGAAAGCAAGCAAGTCACACAAATATCCTTAGGTTACGGCTTGCATGAGTTCCATAGGTAAGTACCCTCTTGAAGTTTAGTGGGTTCAACCTGTCCTATCAATAGTAACCTGGTTCTAGGGAATCTTAATATCACTGATTTTTCCCACAAGTTTTGTTGTGATCGACAACTGACTTGCCACTAAACAAAACTCGGGAGTCAAATCTCAATGAGTGTAGTATCGAGTATCAACCGACTTAGGACTACACCAAAGACGGTTATCTCACTACATCCTAATGGCCAAGTTGGTCAATTAAAGGTTCTAAGGTTAGTTGATGCTTTATGACACCATGCAGCGGCCCCGTATTCTCCTCGATTAACTCAAGGGCTACCAGTACCAACTAAAGTGTCACATCAACGTAGCTATCACTTTAACTGTCTCGGTATACCCCACACAGTTTCCACGATCTATTGCTACTTACCTAAAAGGTTCCCCAGATCAGGGTGTAGGATCTATAGTAACAACCCAAACAATCCCAAAAGGTAAAGCAAACAAAGCATACAAAAGCAGTTAAATAATGAACAAACTCTAAGATAACCCCACTTTTTATATCCCCAACAGAGTCTCCAGTTTTATGATATGGTGGCAAAACTGACTGTTATATTGGTTTTGCGTTTGTGTTTGCAAATGTTGCGGTAAGCAAGAGTCGCCACCGACTTTTCTTTTATCCAACAAAGGAAAGGGTGAAAATAACAGAAAAAGGCCTTTTCGAGAATTTTCTGAGTAAAGGGGGTAGATTATGGAAAGGGACGGTGTTAGCATCCTTTCCATCCGTGGTTTTCCACGAGCTCTTAGAGGTTTGCTCATTTTTAAAATACCTTTGTGCTTTGTGTTTGAAAATGTTTTGAAAACACCTTAGTACAGCGAACTTTGTAATGTTTCTCGAGATAGTGGAGAAAGTATACAAAGTGTTTTGAAATGTCTTTTGAAAAGTAGTTTTTGTGTAAGTGTAAAATTTTTGAGCAAAATTCTAATAGATATCTACTTTTATACTTGAAAAGGGTCATTCTTTTCCTCTTTTCCTTTAGACAGTGCTATCCTACTATTAGTGAGTAGGTAGCCCTATCGTTGGATGTTTGAGATATAATTAAAGGGATGTTTTACATTCACAAAAGCAACTTGTGGAGATGCTTCAACAATTTTCTTTTAGGGACTAGATCATTTACCGAAAGGCAATTGTAGGGTCATCGAGGGACTGTGATCTTTTTGATTTACGGGTCTTCGCTAAAGCGTTCCTGCCTCATGACTGTTTTATTTCTTAAAGGAAACCAAAGTGGGATACCCTAGGGGTGCTTGTGTGCAATTGTGTTTGATTCAGTTCTTTTTTGTCTTTTTGTTAAGTTTGCTAACATTTGATTATTAGTATTTTCATACACGCTCAATTACTTGCAGTTAATATATATACAAGAATTTAAAGTGCAGAAATGTAAAGTGCGGAAACGTAAATCCTACACTATTACATAGCTTTGTGAGAGGTACATTATAGAAATGCGAAAAGTAAAATCCTAGTTACTATTACAAACTGGGAAGCAGTTACAATAAGATGAAAAAATGCGGAAAAAAATAAATGCGCAAACAAATTGAAATGGACGTCTAAATCCTAAGGAAAATAAATCTTTTTGTTTGTTTTGTTTTATTTTAAGAAAATACAACCTAAGTCTATTTAATTTTAATTTAAAGAAAAGGTTAAAATAATTAGTTAATTTATTTACAAAATTAACTTGATTAAAAAAACTAAACTAACATTTTTTATGACCTTTTTTTGATTTAATGTTTGTTTAAAACTAAAAAAGAAACAAAATAAGCGAAAAGACTAAATAAAATAACAAAGCGGTAAATAAAGCAAAAGGGTGCAGTTTGTAGAATGCATGTCTGAATCGAAGGAGAGGATTAAGTTGTCTTTCGATCCAGTGAAGAAGGCTATTAAAGGTGCATGATGGACTGCATGTTTGGGGGCATTGGATCTGGATTGGTCAGCATCCGGAAGTAGGAGGGTGATGGCATATGACGTACTCCTTCGATCGGGGAACCCTGGATCTGTAAGAAATTCGTTAGAAAGATAAAAACAAAATTTTAGGTTTGGGTCGAATCTTGGTCTTGGATTTGACAGATTGTGGCTATGTCATCCTAATTTGATTCTCTTGTATCTGAATCAAAAGTTCCCTTGTCCTATAACACCATGAATCCTGAGGTTGGAAAGTAGATACAGATCGTGCCCTAGCAATGGCACGATCTCCTCCCTGCACTTAAGCTTGTACGTAACACATTGAAACAATCACAAACATCAGCAATAACATGCATGTAATTATTAAAATGTATTTAAAAGAAACTGCATATTTAGCTAGTTTGAGATCGAACAGATTATCAAACGGAGGGAGCGAATGCATGATGCTCTTGTATGGGTTGGATCTGCCTAGTGCTTGGAAACGTCTCCTAGAACCTGGTGAAGATTTTGAGATTTTGGGGAGCTTCGATGGGCCATCTCTATGTGTGTGAGGCAAAACGTGTGATCTCTCTTCTTTTTTGTCCCCCCTGGAACTGTGTCCTTTCCCTTGTATTTATAGGAGTGTGATGGTGTATAGTAACGGCAAGAGACAACCATTTATCTAGGCTTTTAAAGCTATGAGACATGAATCAGACATATTAAAAGATTTACTTTTTGAAATATTCATGCCCCTTTTGAAATATTGGATGAACCTAGTGCTGCTCTTCGATTGGCCTATTGTTACTTCCTTCAAATGGCTTTCTTTCAACTCAAACCAATCGAAACATCAACTCTCCTTTTTAAGTGGTCGAAGGTTGCTTCAGCTCTCTATCAATCAAAGGCTTTGAACTTAATTCGAATGGCTCATATTCTCAGCATTAGAGTTTCTTCGATTAGCCCATAGACATTATTCTTCTTGATGGCGCTGATTCCTGATTTGAATTGCTCAAGGCTCCCCTCAACAGAGCTTCTTCGCTTGAACCATGGTTTGTATGGATTCGAATGGCCCATCATCAAAATTTCTGGAAACCTTTCAGTTCTTGCTCTTTTTGATCTCATTTTCTCTAACTTGGATAATCAGAATATCACCATGCTGATATTCCAATCGAAACATCACTTGGTTAACATGCCTGTCGAAAGGCACTTTGTACGCTCTAACAAAAAACAACCTTATTTAAGATGCCCGTCGAAGCTGCCTTGTTTGAGATGCCCATCGAAAGGCCCTATACCAATCGAAAGACCTTTTGCAGATGCTAACCGAAGGACCTTTTGCATATGCCAATCGAAGGACCTTTTGTAGATGCCAATCGAAGGATACTTAACCATTATTCAAAAAAATTCCTTTTCTTTAGGCAAAGGTTTGTAACCACCTATGCAAGAGGAAATCTTGGAAAAACATGAGAAGGAAAATTTTGGGGTACAACAATGTCCCTCGAACGTGGGATGCTTTAGAAAAGACCCTCAATTTAAAGATCATAGTCCCTCGATGATCCTTCAATGTTGCCTTCGGTAAACAATCTTAGTCCCTTACGACAATTGCTAAAGTATCTTACAAGTTACCTTCTATGACTGCACGATGACCCACGCTTGTCCCTCACATCCAATGATATCGTTTCCTACTAAACTAATGGTAGGATAGCACTATCTAAAGGAGGAGGAAAAGAACAAAGACTTTTTGAGTAAGTAGATCGCTCGTAATCGCTTGCTCACAAACCAAAACAATCTTCACACTTCACACTTTCAAAACAAATATTTTTAAAACACTTTTCAAAACAAACATTTTGTATACATTCTCAACGATACGAGAATCATTACAAAATTACCTTACATTGGCATTTTAAAACACTCCCTTTCAACAAATATTTTCAAAGAAAAACATTTTGTATACATTCTCAACGATACGAGAATCATTACAAAATTGTCGCACTTAGGCATTTTCAAAATATTTTCAAAAATACACAAACACAAAGCATTTCAAAGTTAGATATAAATTAAGAGCTCGTAGATAACTATGGATGAAAAGGGGGCTAACACACTCCCTTTTCATAACCTACCCCCCGAACTAAAGAAAATTCTCAAAAGGTCTTTCCTGTTCTTTTCACCCTTTCCTTTATTGGATAAAAGAAAAGTCAGTGGCGACTCTTGCTATCCGCAACATTTGCGATAAAACACAAAACACCCAAGTCAGTTCTCCCTTCGTATTACAGAACTGGAGACTCTGTTGGAGAATTAAAAGTGGGGTTACCTTAAGAGCTAGATCACCTTTATTGCTTTACTTGCTTGATTTGTATGGTTTACATTTTGGGGTTATGCTTGGGTTTATTTCTTGTATAGATCTTATACCCGGATCTAGGGCATTTTAGGTAAGTAGCAATAGACCGTGGAGACTGTACGACATAGACCAATATGGTTGAAGCGATTGCTACGTTAGTGTGATACATTTGTTGGCACCGGTGTCCCTTGAGTTAAACCAAGGATAATACGGGACCACTGTATGGTGTCACAAAGCACTAACTGACCATAGAATCTTAGTTGAACAACTTGGCCATTAGGAAGTAGTGAGATAGATGGCTTTGATGCAGACTGAATTTGGTTAATACTCGATAATACACTCATTGAGATTGGACTTTCAGGATATTTCAGTCGCAGTTCCGATGCTTGTGCTGAAAAAATGCCCGATGAAGAAAGATTAATGATATTGAGATTCCTAGAACCCGACTACTTCTTTTAGGACAGGTTGAGCCAACTAAAACTTCAAGAGGGTACTTACCTATAAACCCCATGCAAGCTTAAACCTAAGGCCTTGTGTTCTTTGTTTGTGTATGATTAATTGTTCGAACATGACATCATGCCATAACATTTTCACTAACCATTTCAAGGACCTAGGGATTTATCTTTGTTCTGTTTTGTAGGTTATGGCTTCTGCTCGCAGAAACACTATCTGAATCAGCTTTGTGAGGATACCTTCTCAACTTAAGGAGTTAGTCTCAAGGGTCCCCGAAAGTTCTCATTTCATCAAAAGGCACGGCCGACTACTCACTTTTATTACTTTGGGTTTTGAAGAAGATATGATGAGTGTTCTCTTCCAGTTCTTTGACATTGTGTATTATTGCTTCACCTTTCCTGATTATCAGTTAGTGCCCATAATGGAGGAGTTTTCTCAATTAGTGGAAGTACCTATTCTCAATCAAATACCTTTCACTGGTTTAGAGAAAGATCCATAACCTGAAGAAATTGCATCATCCTTGCGTTTGAAGCGGTCTAACATTGTAGCTAATTGGGAAGCAAGGAGTGGAGTCAAGGGTTTTCTGGATAAATTTCTTTTAGAGAAGGCTCGATTGTTTTGGGATGCTATGGATTTTCAATCTTTTGAAGAAATCTTATCTCTTCTAATCTATGGGTTATTACTGTTCCCTAATCCAAACTAACTCATAGATGTGAATGCTGTCAAAATCTTCCTTTCCCGTAACCTTGTGCCTACTTTGCTTGGAGATATTTTGCATTCTCTTCACACTCGTACTATGAGGAAGAGAGGGGCTCTTATGTGTTGCATACCGTTTCTATCTAGGTAGTTTATTTTGCACCTTCCTCGATCAATATTGAAGAATGAACAAGGTTTGAGGTGGTTGCTAAGGATGATGTCACTCATTCAGATATTCATTGGTGTTCCCGATATATGGAAGATGTTACTATCATTAACAGTTGTGGGGAATTCCCTAATGTTCCACTCCTTGGAATTAGGGGAGGTATTACTTACAACCCTTCTCTTTCTCTATGTCAGTTTGGTTACACTCGAAGAGATGGTCCTCATGACGCACTTATCCAGGGTATTATGTTCGACTATGAGAAAGATGTTCAAGGTTATCATCAAAGGTTTGTACGAGCTTAGGGCATAGCAAACAAAGTTGATAGCTAGACTTTGGATCATAAGAATTCCATCCCTTTGGAGCCTTATCTCAAACGGGTGTGAGCTCGCGCTCAAAACCTAATGATGCCATATCCTGCTATCCTACCAGTGATTATGGAGCCCATTACCGAGGGGGATATTCCTTATACCATTCTCCATCCGGACATGCCTACTGACCTCGAAGAATTGCAGAAATATTGGATTCAACTCAAGGGAGAACGAGACACCTTTGAAGCTCAATTCTATGCAAGCGAGAAGAAAGTGTTAGAACTCATAAAGCAACTTCACGAGGAGCAGAGGCTTAATGCATACATTGAAACGAAGAGGAAGCACCTGTGGGAGACTTGAGTCTTAGGTCTTAGGAGTTTTTGTTTTGTCTCTTTGAGACCCTTTTTGCTTTTTCATTGTAAGCCCAAGAGGAACTTATAATTTTTGAACTTATTAATGCAATTTTTGTTTCTGTTTCCTTTTTGACTAGAAAATTTAAATCTTTTAAGGTCCTTGAAAACATTGCATTTACATATCATGCATCATTTCATAAGCAGGTTTTCTGAATACAGGTTTCCTCATCTATTTACTATTTATTTCAGTATAAGATGGCTCTCGAGCAAACCGTCAAAGATCTACAGACTCAACACATACAGTTTCAAGAGACTCTCTTGAACCTAGCCAAAGGTCAACAAAAAATGATGGTGCTCCTCGTCACAAAAAAGTAGACTTAGAAACAGGTTGTTATCCTTAAGATCGGAAGAAGGTTCAATGGTCCTGCCCGATTGGCTCAAGTAGAAGATGATACCTCTGAGGAGGACGACAATCAAGAAGAGGATGTTAAAAGCACCAGGGCTGGGGGTGGAAATAACCAGATTTATGAGGATGAAGACTACTCCAACGAGCAGTACCCACCGGTGGATGACAAATACAAATATTCAGAAGACCGACTCAAGGCTGTGGAGATCCAAAAAGTACATGGTTTGTACTTTGGAGACTTAGGTTTCGTCCCTGGGGTAGTCATCCCTCACAAATTTAAGGTCCCTGTCTTTGCCAGATATAATGGGGTCTCTTGTCCGAAAATCCATTTAAGGTCATATGTCCGCAAGATTCAACCACACACCGTCGACAGGAAGCTACGGGTTCATTTCTTCCAAGAGAGCCTATTTGGAACCCAGTTGGAATGATTCTATAAACTTGAAGCAACCAATATCCACACATGGGAGGACATGGTTGTTTCCTTCTACAAACAATATCAATATAATGTTGACCTTGCACCAACTCACGTGAAATTACAGAGAATGACTATGGGCTCAAACGAAGGCTTTAAGGAGTATGCTCAAAAATGGAGAGGTTTGGCTGGAAGGGTGCAACCCCCTTTGACTGACTGAGAAATGGTGGACATGTTCATGGGCACTCTGACGGGTCCATTATTTAATTTGCTGATTGGGAGTTCTTCGTCAGAGTTTACTGAGCTGATTTTGACTGGCGAATGAGTTGAAAGTGGAATCAAAAGCGAGAAGATTCAGATGGATGCATCCTCTAGTACTGTGAAGAAACCATTTGTTGGTAAGAAGGAAACTAATGTTGTTTATGGCCAGAGGATCCATATCAAGAATGATTGTCATCAGTCAATAGGAGCATTATTGATTTCTAATCCGACCCCAGTTTAACGACCACAACAACAAAACAATCAGCATAGGCCAGACGCCCTAAGGAGGCAGTTCACTAGGATCAATATGCCATTGCCTCAAGCTTTACAACATCTGTTGAAGGCAAATTTGGTAACGCTGCGACATCCCCATCCTAATCCCAATACCTCATCTCCTAAATATAATCCGAACGTGAAATGCGTCTATCATTCATATAGTCCTGGGCATGACACCAACAACTATTGGACATTGAAGAACAAGATCCAAGATTTTATTGACAACTAAGTGATTGAGTTTGACTCTCCAGAAACCCCTAATGTGATCACTGCACCCATGCCCAGTCATGGTAAAAGTGTTAATGCTATTGATGATGTCTCATATGTCTCCACCATAAGTGACTTGACCACTCCCTTGATGACCATTAAGAAGAATCTGTTACGAGCCAGTTTATTTCCGGGTTATCCTGAAAATTGTTACCATTGTGATTCACAAACTATTGGATGTATGTGGCTGAAGAAGGGTATTCAACGCCTGGTTGATAGCCATGAAATTCTATTTGAGAAAACTCCATCCGTGAAGAGTTTGCATGAAAGAATACCTCAAGAACTAAGACTTGAAGATGTTTCTATAATCACAATTTCCACACTCCTATAAGGATCACCTATAGAGGCACTATAAGGATTCTTGTTGAACCAAGAGTGGCTCCCCTAATCATTACTACACCGGGGCCAGTCCCCTATTCCTATGACAAAGCTGTTCCCTGGAATTATGGAGCAGAAGTTTATTATCACGGTGTCACGCAAGAGCCATGGATTACTAAAAATGAAGATCCTGAAATTACAAACATTATTGGAACTAGTAAGGTCACTAGGACATGAAGGATCTTTTCTCCGGAGATCTCTCCTCCAATAACCACTACAACACCTGTTCATATTCCTGCTGCTGAGTCAACTACTGACGCTCGGGGGAAAGAGAAAGTGACTGAGCCTGCCCAGGAGGAGGCACCCTCAAAAGATGTTACAATTGAAGACCCTTCTAAACAAGAGATGGAAGAAATTTTGAAGATCATTTGTAAAAGTGACTACAAAATAGTTGAACAACTGGGGCATACACCCTCAAAAATATCCATGTTGTCCATGTTATTATGCTCCGAAGCACATGCCAAGGCTTTGTTGAAATTTATGAAGAATGCGCATGTACCACAAGAGACCTCTACTGATCAGTTTGAGAATTATGTTTCAAGCCTAACTGTTGATAATGATTTAGGCTTTTATGATGCTGACTTAACTCCGGCGGGGAAGAATCATAACAAGGCTCTGCACATCTCTATTGAGTGTAAGGGCACTAATTTCACGCATGTGTTGGTTAATACAGGTTCCTCCCTAAATGTATTACCAAAAGGTGCTCTGGATAGATTGGACTGTGAAGGGTTGGTGCTGAAACCCATCGATATTATGGTAAGAGCCTTTGATGGGTTAAAAAGGATGGTACACGACGAGGTTGATCTTCATATTAAGGTGGGATCACAGGTTTTTAAACCCACTTTTTATGTAATGTATATCCGCCCAGCCTACTCCTGCTTGCTCAGACGCCCCTAGATTCATGGGGCAGGCGCGGTTACCTATACTTTGCATCAAAAGCTGAAGTATCCGGTGAAAGGGAAGATCGTTATAGTCTGCAGAGAAGAAGATTATATGGTCATCCATTTGAATTCTTTCAAATATGTTGACATGGATGGTGAATTCATTGAAACTCCCTGCCAGGCATTTGAAATAATCCCTCTAACGGTTGTCGTTGCTAAAGCTACTCCTGCTACTCCTAAAATTGCTAAGTACACACTGAGAATGGCCTCTCTGAAGGATGTTATGGATGTTGTAAAAGAGGGCAGTTGCACTATCTGGGGACAACTTCCCGATATCCCTTACAAGTTTAACAAATTAGGATTGAGTTTTACTTCAAAGGCTCAGAAAGAGGTTCGGCGTGTTCGTGCTGGAGGACCACCTTTTCGTGTTAGCAATAATGAAGTCAATGCTCTGGAAGACACTGATAGTGATGGTGACTTGGACGAATGGATATTCCCTACTGTTGACGGTGGAATCAACAACTGAAAGGCCAAAGACTTTGTATCAATTTCCTTCATCCAGGAGTAATTTCTATTTCCTATTTTTACTTCTTTAAGAAGTTTGTCTGTATAATTTCTTTTAAAACAATGACTTTAAACCTTGTGCCTTGCTCAGGGCACAATGGTCTATTTGTTAAGGGTTGTCATTTCATATGTCATATGCTCATTTAATGAAAATATTGGACGAATTTGCATTCAAATTTTGTGCTCTTTGTCTTTCTTTTACTTTATTGCATTTTCAAATAGTCATGTGACCTTACACGCACACACACACACATTTGCAGATCCATATCCACTCCGGATCTCATTGACAACAATTCTGCTATTTTCGTTTATGACTTCGAAAATCCAATCTATCAAGCTGAAGACAAGGTGAAGAAGATTATGAGATACCTGGAGAACTTGCCAGGCTCCTGATACAAGAGGAAAAGGCTAGCCAACCGCATGAAGAGCCGGCTGAGGGAATAAACTTGGGTACCGAGGCAGATAAGAAAGAAGTCAAGATCGACGCCAACCTGGGAGAATGTGTTAAGAGCAGATTAGTTCAGATGTTGCGCGACTATGTTGAGGTATTCACTTGGTCATATGAAGACATGCTAGGACTCGATACTAATATTGTGGTTCATCGCCTGCCAATGAAAGAGGGTTATTCTCTGATCAAACAAAAGGTTCATCGCATGCATCCCGAGATGTCTGAGAAGATCAAAGCCGAGGTCATGAAACAGTTCAATGCAGGGTTCTTAGCAGTGACATCGTATCCTTAATGGGTTGCCAACGTTGTTCCCGTACGAAAGAAAGATGGCAAGGTACGTATGTGTGTAGATTACAAGGATCTAAATAGGGAGAGCCCCAAAGATGACTTCCCACTTCCATATATTGATGTCCTGGTCGACAACATCGCTCAAAATAAGGTATTTTCTTTCATGGATGGTTTCTTGGGTTATAATCAGATCAAGATGGCGCCTGAAGACATGGAGAAGACTACCTTCATCATACAGTGGGGGCACATTCTATTATAAGGTCATGCCTTTTAGACTGAAGAACGCGGGCGCAACTTATCAACGGGCCATGGTAGCTTTATTTCATGACATGATTCATCATGAGATAGAAGTCTATGTTGATGACATGACAGCGAGATCACAAATCAAAGAAGAAAACCTCGATCATCTGCAAAAGTTATTTGAAAGGCTGAAGAAGTACAAGCTGAGGTTGAATCCCAACAAATGCACCTTTGGGGTGAGGTCTGGAAAACTCCTAGGTTTCATCATCAGTGGTAAAGGTATTGAATTTGATCCTACAAAAGTTAAAGATATTCAAGAAATTCCGGTTCCCCGTACTGAAAAGGAGGTCAGAGGTTTATTAGGACGAATAAACTACATTACCCGATTCATCTCTCATTTGACTGCTACTTGTGAGCCAATCTTCAAACTACTAAAGAAAGATCAAGTAGTCAGATGGAACAATGACTGTTAAGTGGATTTTGATAAAATCAAGGATTACTTAAAAGAACCTCTAGTTCTGATTCCACCAGTTGAAGGGAGACCTCTAATTATGTACCTGACAGTGCTATAGAATTCAATGGGGTGTTTGATGGGGCAACATGATGATTTTGGTCGAAAAGAGCATGCAATATACTACCTTAGAAAAAAGTTTACCGACTGTGAAACAAGATATTCACTGCTCGAGAAAACTTGTCGCGCTTTGGCATGGGCTTTTCGCCGACTAAGACAGTATATGTTGACTCATACTACTCCATTGATCTCTAAAATGGATCCCATCAAGTAAATCTTCGAGAAACCAGCCTTATTCGAAAGAATAGCCCGATGGAAAATGATCCTAACAGAATATGAAATTTAGTACACCACTCAAAAAGCAATCAAAGGAAGTGTACTGGCATATCATTTTGCACATCAAGCTGTAGATGACTATCAGTCTATGCACTTCGAGTTCCCAGATGAGAATATCATGCTAGTAACAAATTATGGAGAACCTGGTTCGTATGAAGGACCTGAGCAAGGATCAAGATGTACTATGGTTTTTGATGGAGCTTCCAACGCACTTGGTAACATAATTGGTGCTATGGTCATTTCCCCCCAAAGGTTTCCATACACCTTTCACTACCAGACTTTGCTTTGACTGCACCAACAATATATGTGCATCATGGGTCTTAAGGCTTCTATTGACCTAAGAATCAAATTATTAGACGTATGTGGAGACTCAGCCTTGGTGGTCAGTAAAGTTAAAAGAAAGTGGGATACGAAACATCCAAATCTTATCCCTTACCGAGAACTTGTGCTATCCTTGATCTCGTACTTTGAAGAGATTACCTTTGAACATATCCCAAGGGAAGAAAATAAATTGGCATATGCTTTAGCTACCATGTCATCCATGTTCAAAGTCAGATAGGACAACGAGGCTCCCAGAGTTACCATTGAAAGATTTGACGAACCGACACACTGCTACGAAATTGATACTAATGAAGTAGAAGAGAAGCCATGGTTTAACGAAGTAAAAAGATATCTTAAGGATCAAGAATACCCTGAAGGAGCATCTACCAATGACAAGAAATTCCTATGGAGGTTCTCAGCTAAGTTCTTCCTGAGCAATGGAATTTTGTACAAGCGCAACCATGATTCAACTCTGCTTTGTTGTATGGACAAGAAGGAATTAGAGAAAATTATGGAGGATATGCACAAAGGCGTCTTTGGTACTCACTCTAGCGGTCATACTATGGCTAAGTAAATCTTGAGAGCATGTTACTATTGGTCGACCATGGAAACTGATTGTTATCACCACTCGAGAACTTGTCATAAGTGCCAGATCTATGCTGATAAAGTTAATATGCCTTCGGTTCCTTTGAACTTCGTGACTGCTCCTTGGCCATTTGTAATGTGGGGCATTGATATGATCAAAGAAATCAAGTCCACTGCTTCTAATGGGTATAACTTCATTCTCGTCACTATCGACTACTTCATAAAATGGGTTGAAGCAACTTCATTTACCTTAGTTACCAAGAACGTCGTGGCCTAATTCATCAAGCATAACCTCATCTATCGATATGGCATCCCTAAGAGGATCATCACTGACAATGGTACCAACCTCAACAACACTATGATCAATGAACTTTGTGCACAGTTCAAGATCAAGTACCATAAATATTCTCCATACAGACCAAAAATGAATGGCGCAGTGGAAGCCGCCAACAAGAACATAAAGAAGATTGTGCAAAAGATGGTTGCGACCTACAAAGACTGGCATGAGATGTTACAATTTTCTCTTCGCGGCTATCGCACTTCAGAGTGAACATAAACTGAGGCAACCCCGTTCTCTTTGGTTTATGGCATGGAAGTTGTCCTGCATATTGAAGTTCAGATTCCTTCTCTGAGGATTATGAAAGAGGAAGACTTATACGAAGATGAATGGATTCAAACTAGGTTGGATCAGTTGAATTTGATTGATGAAAAGAGGCTGGCGGCTGTCTGTCACAGTTAGATGTATCAGAAACGTATGATCAAGGCTTTCAACAAGAAGATCAAGCATCAGGTATATCAGGCATTTGATTTGGTAATAAAGCACATCATTCTAGCGCAAGGTGATCCCAGAGGCAAATGGAGTCCCACTTACGAAGGGTCATTTGTTGTCAAGAAGGTATTTTCGGGCGGTGCTATGATACTAACCACCACGGACGGTGAAGATTTCCCACACCCTGTGAATACAGAAATATTCAAAAAAAATACTATGCATAAAAATGACCCGCTAGGTTGACTGGCCTAGGAAAAATAAGGGCATCCCAGTGAACCAAAAGGGTTCGGGAAAAAATTATGGAAATGTACAAAAGATTATACACTCGGCAAGTCGAAAACCTGAAAAGGAGGCTTGGGTAAAAAACGGTATCCTGGTGGACTGAAAACCTGAAAGGGCGGTCCAAGAAAACATTAGGGTTTAAAGCGTACGACTATGTCCCGTTGGATGACTTACAGCCAGCTTTATTACCAAGGTCAAAAGTTCAAATGGTACAGATCAGTTCAATACACTTCTTCTGACAACAAGGGTTGAGATGTTCAAAGACACAGGGGCAATAGCAGGGTTGGAACCCAACAATATCATTTCCAGATAGCTATATGTTTTGTTTTCACTTTGTATTATTTTCATTTCACGACAATTTCCTCTTACTAGGATTTATGTCTCTTTGTACAAAAAATGCATGTTTATAGGAAAATTATCAATACAAATACACCTTAAAGTTCAAACTTTTGTTTTTTCTGTTTTGTTTGCCAAAACATCAAATGACTAAAATTGAATGAATATATGCATATGAACATGATTAACTGTTAACAAATATATGCATAAGAACAAGAATAAACATTTACTCAAAAATCTAGGAGTTGGGACGATGTTCAAGCTATCCATAAATCCAAACGGGGATACTTTTATGAGATTATCCCCACAGAGTAATCTTCACGAATTCATCCCCAATAAGGATACATTCCCCGCAATTTCTCTATGGATTTTAAATCAATACAATTCATGGAAATTCTCTTCCCCAACTGAGTTTAGTCCTCCAAAACTGAAAGACCTGCAAAGTTCAATATCCCCAGAAAAGTTTGTTTCCTCAATAGAATATTTCTCCGTCATAAGGTTTTTTCCCCCAACATGGTTTATTTCCCCAACACATTACAGTCTCCCTAACTGGAGTCTATTCCTCATACTACTACAAATCACCGGGAAAATTTCTCTCCCCAGTGAAGTCACCATAATCCCTAGAGAATTGTTATAGAACCTGGAACCAGACCAGATCTTAGTCAACTTTATCCTCCCCAGACGAATCAAAGGTTATCCATCTCTTATATCCCTAGTTAGGGTATCTAAGAATTATCTTCCCCATACGAGTCGGAAGGTTATCCATCTCTTTTATCCCCAATCGGGGTTTATAAGAATTAAATTCTCTAGTAAAGCAATAAAACAACTAATAACTCTTCTCCCCAAAGCAGCAATCAACATTCCCCGAAGAAGTTTCCTCAAACAGAAAGCAAGCGTCCCCAGCGGAATCATTCTAGACAAGATTGAAGATACACATACTCTTCATTCCCAACAATAGTCATGGATTTATTTTCCCAGACAAAGATACTGCACGGGTTTACAAATACACTTCAACAACATTTCATATTCATACGTCATAATATATGCATATGAAACACATATATCATGGTCTCGTTTATTTTGAGAACATCATTGAATAATGCATTTCATACATCATGACATTGCATACAACTAACCCTTTACCTTTTCAGGAAAGATCAGTCAACAGACGAATCTTATCAACAATTCTCAAATAAATTGCAGATCAATTCCCGAAATAGGACATGGCGACTATCTACGTAACCAGGTCAGAGATTAACTCCGAAACAGGACGGGAAAACTATCTTTCTTTCTCTTGGGTTAGATAAAGATCAATTCCTGAAATAAGATGAGGCGACTATCTTTATCACCAATGGTATGAACTCCCGAAACAGGACGGGTTTACCAACAAAATGGTTGTAGATCAATTCCCTAAACAGGGCAGGGCGACTATCTACATGAGCAGATTGAAGATTAACTCCCGAAACAGGACTGGGAAACTATCTTTCTTCTCTTGGGTCAGATAAAGATCAATTCCCGAAACAGGACGAGGAGACTATCTTTATTACCAATGGTATGAACTCCCGAAACAAGATGGGTTTACCAATAAACTGATTGTAGATCAATTCCCGAAACAGGATGGGGCGACTATCTACTTGAAGAACATTTCTTTCAAGCACATTCTGGATCAAATTAAATCGACCAAAGATTTATTCCGATACTTCTCTCAGTAGACCTTTTCTGGCTCTGATTTAATCGACCAGAGATTTATTCTGATACTTCTTCCAGTTAAAGACAGACGTAGACATTTCCTAGCTCAGTTACTTTGGGTGGCGTCTATAATCCCATCTCCGACAACTATTAATTACCTCTCCAAATGGCATCTTTAAGCCCATTCCCTACATAATTAACCAGCAACATTACTTCGTGCACAAGCGAGTGCAAATTTCTGGGAACTTAAGTGTTCAATCATCTTCTACCTTCAAGTCACGAATGGCAGACATGTCAATCTAACTCTTCAGGTTTAAGAAGATTGAATAGGGGAAACTGTTGTACCCCAAAAATTTCCCTCCTATTTCTTCAAGACATCTCTCACAAAAATTTTCCAAATGCTCAAAGATACTCAAGAGTTGATCATCCAAGCTCACCTCCTAAGCACTGAGTCCACAACTAGGGTTTTGGTTTTCACAAGGAAAATTGGACTTTTAATGCCTCAAATGACTTTAATGGTTCATCATAGGTCTCCAATAATGCTCATGCCAAGTTTCAAGTCTTGCATAACAAATTTGCTTAGTCAATTGCTCAGATGAATGAAAACCAGTTGTATTGGGTACAAAGTCAACTGTGGTCAACATACAGTCAAACTTCAAGATTTTAGGCCAACATCAACATTTTAAAGTCATATTTATCATTTGATCAAGGGTTGATCATAATTCCTCAAGAAAAACCCTCAGATCACCAAAGGGGCAAATTGTCAAAATTAGGGTTTTTATTGAGAATGACCGATCATTGACTTTTGACCTAGTACATGACCTAATTTCATGGCTCAAATAATTTCTGAATATCAAGTGATTGATAGTTGAAAATTTGGATCAACAGATGAAAAGTCAACAATCACACAAAAAGTCAAACGTTGGATTTTTGATCAACATTGAATTTCAAAGATCAAGAATCATCAAGACATTAAAAAATATCAAACTTGATCAACAAGAATCAACAAAGTCAAGAAAAGTTAACAAAAAAGTCAATATTTTCAATACTTAGAAAAATTCTAAGTGTTTTTGGCCTTAATAAAACCACTACTTCATGACTATTTTTCACTAAGATGAAAGATGATTCAAAGAAAATTTTCAACATGAAAGTTATAAAGCATGATGAATTCTATAACTTTTTCCTTGAGGAATGTTGTCCAAAAATTCTTGGATTAGGAGATATAGGCCCATGAAGTCATGACATTTTTGTTCTACACTTAGAAAAAATTTCAATGAGTTTTGTCATATTTTTATCCCAAATTCTTGGCCAATTTTCTTCAAGTTCCAATTTGATTTAGTCAAAATGGTCAACATGAAAGTTGTAGGCAATGTTTCAAGATTTCCAAAATGTCTGAGAACTTGAAGAGGTCACTTTTGAGCTAGGAGATTCGAAGAATTGAAGTTGGCATGATAAACTTAAATTACAAGTCATTTTGGTGAAGATTACATAATTCAATGTTCATGATATGCTGCATAATCTTGCTTTGCAGGCCTCTTAACTTGAAAATCTCACCATAATTAAATGTTTACACAAACTTTTGAGCTATGGTCCATTTGATTTAAGCATTGTCCAAACCACTTTTCCATTTTTGGAAGAAAGGCACCATTGCCATTCTTGAAAAGCAAGCTTTATGCATAATGTCAACTCCTTGAGCCTCTAACTTGTTCCCTCTTATCACACTTCATCTAAAAAGTCAGAAGCATTGTGTTTAAAGTGCTTAATCACTCTACGAACAATGGTACCATACATTGAAATTTGATTTCTCATGAAATCATATGTGATGTTTCAAAAAACCATAACTTGTTATCTTTGGATTCTGATTTCTTGAGCCTTCAAAATCTTTTCTATAAATAGAGGCACTATTTTCAAGCAAAACACAAGTTCACAAGCTCTAAAAACCCCTTATACTCTCAAAAACTAGAATTGTCCATAAAACCTCCATTTTTGAGCTTTGAAGTTCAAATCTTTGAATCTCTCAAACCTTGTAAGTTTTGTCCAAACAAATCTTCCAAATACTTCACATACATCATATAGAAGTTGTCCAAACACAAGAACAACTTCTGTAACATCATTATCACCATCTTCCAAACTCAAAAATATTACCTTGCAACTTGCTTGGTTGGGGTGATTCAACAACTTTCAGCATAAAGTAAGGATTGACATAGCTTCAAGAAGGTCCAAGGGAGTTTAATCAATCATAATATTGCACCTGGAACAGCTAGAAGAGGTTTTGGACTTTTCTCCAAAAGAGATAAGTTTTCTCAAACTGTGATATCCTTATCCATACATCATTTGCTTTCGATTTCAAAAAATAAAACAGGACAAGCCAGGGAAAAATTGTGCAAAAATCCAAAAATTAAAAAAAATGCTTAAGCAGCCCTGACACAGGTGGCCGTGTCGCCTGACACGAGCTGTGTCAGGGAGAAGAGTTGTCAAGGAGGCATGGCAGAAGGCGACACGAGCGCCCGTGTCACACGACACGGCCCGTGTCAACTCAGTTGGGACTAAGAACGTGTAGAAGGCATTAAGCAGATTCTGACACGGGTTCCCGTGTCGGATGACAAGGTCCGTGTCAACCCAGGCGCCAAAAATCCTAATTTTGAGATTTTTTCCATAATTTTGAATCATTAAGGGTACATTGGACATTTTACATCATTGGGAATTGACATTAACATCCAAATTATTTTCTAAGCAATTAAAAATTATTAGACTTAGGTTTTATTTTAATTTCCTTAATTTCAATTAACTTAGATTTTTTAGGTTTTGTTTAAAATAATTAGTTAATTTTTTTAATTAAAACTAATTAGCTTTCTTAGGTTAATGATCAAACTTTGTTTTCTATCAAAAAATCACCAAGAACAAACTTCCTTTTTCTTTTCTACACTTTACATTTCTTTGCGCATTTTATTATTTCACGTTATTATTTATGTAAATGGTTTGTAATAGATAATTAGGGTTTATTGCTTTCCATTCCCCATTCACAAACTTGTACCACCATTCCCAAAGCATTGTAATAACGTAGGATATTTAACTTTCGTAATTTATTGCTTTCCTTATTATTGTTATTAATTAGGGTTTGTATGACAAGATTAAAATCAAACATAGCAAAACCCTAATTCCAGACAAATAATTGAACCAAACACAGTTTGCACACATGCACCTTGTTGTACCCAAAAATTTGCCTTCCAATTTTTCATGCAAGATGTTTACCCTAGGGTTCTCGTACACTCAATTGGCTTAAAGGTCGACCAGACAGGTTCTCTTTCTAGGCAGCAAATCAATAATTAGGGTTTAGGATTTTCTCAGAGATAATTAAGTCTTAAAAATCTCCAATACTTTTAAAGATAATTTGCTGAAGTTTGTTAATTCTACAAGACTGACTAATGTTCTTGAAACATATTTGATAGACAATGAAGTCCTGTTGCAATCAAGAGTGACATGCGAATTCATTATGCTTACCTGTTAGCTATTGAACAAGAATTGGAGATTAAAACTTTTTGATCATAAGCCTTTGAGGTTAAGTTAATCAAATGGAATTGAAATTCTTAAACATTCATTTTGTTTTAGAAGTTTGATTGGAGTACAAAGTATTTTGTTTTGCTTGATCATCTTTGGTGGTTGCTTGAAATACAAGTTACCTAAAAAAAGGTTTCTTACTCAAAACATCCAAACAAGAATTGCAAAATTTAAAGTTGAAATTGGTACAATATTTTCACAAAGTTTATTCAGAAGTATTATATTCATTACATTACAGGTTTGAATTTTACAGAAGAAATATCTTACCTACCAATGCAATAAATTACAAGATTTGTTTATAAATAAAAAAAGAGAGAAATCCTAAGTCTTCATCCTCAAGCAACCCCTCAAATATTTGCTTGCCATCCATGCCTCATGTTTATGAAAAAAGAAAGGGAGAAGTTTGTTAGTAATTCAAACATTCAGAAATAAACAAAAAGATACAAAGTAATCCTAAATTCATCATCAGGGTGATTTCTGTTGAATCAGAAAAAGAATGGTTTTGTATTCTAAGGCCTCATACAGTTCTTGCTTAATCATTGGCCTGTGAATTTCTAGTTTGCAAATCACAAAGTACAAGTTTGGTTCACAAATAAGTAGCAAACAAGGCAAGCTGCAACCAACTGCAGGGCAGGCAAGCAAGGCAAGCTGCAATAAACTGCAGGGCAGGCAAACAAGACCAGCAGCTGCAAACTGCCAAAACAGAACCAACAAACAAGGCAAGCTACAGGGTAGGCAAGCAAGGCAAGCTATAACAAACTGCAGGGCAGGCAAATAAGGCCAGCAGCTGCAAACTGCTAAAAACAAAACTTGTGCAAAAATCTACAAAGTATCAAAAGTTCAGAAAAAAGGGTTTTGGATTCTAAAGGCCTCAAACCATGTCAAATTCTATACTGGGCCCATTATCATTGCAAAACAAAGCTTGGCCCATAATAAATAATTCCAACCATATTATCAGCCCATTAGCCAAATCCAAATCAAGAAATTCAATCCCAATAGAGGCCTCAAAATAGTGTCCTATCATTGGCCTAAAGGTGTGTTTGCAAATCACAAAAACTTGGTTCACAAGCAAAGGAAAACAGAAAATCAAGCCTCATACATACTTCACAAAGGATTAACTACATCATTGGCTAAGAAGTAATCTGTTGCAAATCTCAAGCATTTGGTTCACAAAAGGTAAAGAGGAAATCAGAAAGCAAAAGCCTCATGTTGTTTCAAATCAGAAAATATCAGACCAACAATCAAAAAAGCCTCAAATTTGTAAAGTCATGTCATAGGCCTAGAGTATTTCACTACAAATCTCAAAAACATTTTGTTTGGTTCATGGCAAATACAAAAATACAGCAAAAGCAGCCAGCAAAGTCAGAAAAGTGTAAACAAGTACAAAAAACTTTAAAAGGAAAAGCAACAGTCAGCCAACCAAAGGACAACAACTTGAGTTGTTAAAACATAGCAAGTACAAAGCCAACAAAAGTCAGCATCCACCATAAATGAATAGCATAACCAACAAGCAAAGTCAACTGGCAATTTGATTTATCAGAAAAAAAGTACAAGCAGCAAAAGCCAGTATTTTTTTTATCTATCATAAAATCAATATAAAACAGGGCAACAATACTGTGCAAAAGGAGAGGTTTTTTGGCCAACAAGAAGAATACACAGAAAGAAAATGTCCATCCATTGTTCTCATCCCTCAAGTTTACTGTCAATAAGCCACAGAATACCAAAACACAGCAAAGAGGTAATTTCTCAAACTGTTTCAATATACAAAACTTTTGAAACTATTTCTTGTACAAAACATACAATTTAGGGCCAATCAGAAACCAAAATAGAAGAAAACATACAGAGTCAGAACCCTATGTAGATCATTCATCAGTGAAATATCCAAAAACATCATCACTAACATTAAAACAAAAACAAAAATTGCAGCAAACAGAAACAGAGTCAAAACCCTAAGTGAATCATTATCAGTTTCGCAAACCCAAACCCTTTATAAAAAAGAAGAGAGTTTCTTTCAGATAAGAAACATGCAAACATAAACATGCAAAATCATAAGTTTGTTTTCATCATCATCTTCAAAAAGAAGCCTAACCCTTCAGAATTAATAAAGAGATAGAGAGGAAAGATCTCACCAAATCATATGGAAGAAGCAAATCGGAACCCCTAGGGTTTCGGTCACCCCCTTTTAGATCTAGGCCAAATCATGTGTTTTATGCAAAATCAAATACCAAATTAGTGATTAGGAGAAAGAGAGGAAGAGATTGATGTAAAAAAATTGAAGTTTTGAACCTAGCCGCCGCCATCACCGCCGTGAGGCGATTTCCGGTGCGGCTTCTGTTTCTTCTCCGGCGAAAGAACCATAGAGAAAGAACGAGAGAATCATAGAAGTGAGAGAGAAACAAATTGGCCAAATGAGACCTTGTGTCATTAACCTGGTTGTTTTGTTTAAAACAACCAGGCCCCCTCATACCAGGCCCAAATGAATTGAGACCAAAACCAACCCCATTCTGCTCGCTACACCCCTCATCCCTTCATAAATCTGACTTTTTTTATTTTCTGGCCATAAGTTTTTTTTGGGCTGAAAGCCCAAAACAATTTTTTTTTCTCCAAACACCCTTTCTAATTATTAACCCCCCTGACTTATTTTTTTTTATTTTTTCTTTTCTTTCTTTTAATTATTATTATTAATATTATTTTAATATTTATTTTTTAAATAAAAATCTCAAAAAATATATTATGTACTCATATTAAATACACTCACATTTATTTATTTTAGACTAAAAGATTAAAACTTTTTTGTTAAAATTCATTTTCTTTTCCAAAATTAATTAAATAATTAGATTAGGTTTATACTTATTATTTATTTAGAAATTTGTTTCTTTAAACTAGTTTCTTTTGCTAACTTAATTCTAATTTTCTTTTTTAGTTAATAATTTTTCTTTTAAGTTAATTAAGTCAAAACAAAATCCATTTCCTTATTCATTCATACTTGTACATTATATTCATTTCACTTCTTATACATTATATTTACATTTGTTTCTTTGTACATTTGATAAATTCGATATGGTTGTAATAGATAATTAGGGTTTTATTTTCTTGCAAATCCCCATTCATAAATTTTATACCCCCCTCCCACAAGTGTTGTAATAGCGTAGTAATTTTTAATTTCGTAATTTATCGCTTTTACATAATAGGCTCGTAATTAGGGTTTGTATGGCAAGATAAAACCAACCAAATAGAAAACCCTAATTCAAGATAAAAATAAGCATGAAAATGACACACTTGCACCCCTAGGGTTACTCCACTTGGTTGCCTTATACAAAATGGCCATATTACGCATGTAAGGTATCTTAGCAAAAACAAGCAAATACAAGATCATAGTCCCTCAATGACGCTATCTAAAGTTGCCTTACAAAATGATCTTAGTCCCTAAAAAAATGCTAAGATACTTTACAACATTGCTAATCATGGCTAAATGATGACCCACACCCGTCCTGTTTACATTCAAAGATAGGGTTACATACCAAATCAATGGTAAGACAACAATGTCAAAGAAAAAGAAAATGAACAAGAAAGACATTTAAGTAGGTAGATTGCCTTTAGTTACTTGCTCCATTTCAAAACAAATATCCTTGCTATTTTCAAAACAAACACACACATTTTCAAACATCTTGCAAACATTAAAAACATTTTCAAAAGATCAAACATCTTTGTATACATTCTTACGAACGAGAATCATTACAAAGATTGCCTAAACAATGGCCTCTTTTACAAAATACTTTCAAAAACCACGCGAAGCACAATTTCAAGCAAAAGCAAGTGATCTAGCAAGTAACTAAGAGCCCATGAAAAACCATGGATGAAAAGGGTGCTAATACCTTCCCTTTTCATGATCTACCCCCCGAACTCAAGAAACAATCTCAAAGGTCTTTCCTGTGCTTTTTCACCTTTCCTTTTGGATAAAAGAAAAGTCGGTGGCGATTCTTGTAACCGCAACACTTGCGATAAAACGCAAAACAATCAAGTCAGTTCTCCCACCGTATCACAGAACTGGCGACTCTGCTGGGGATAATTTTAAAAGTGGGGTTACCTTAGGGATAGATCACATTTATTTGCTTACATTGTTTGACTTGTATGCTTTACATTATGGTTCTTTGTTTGGGTTTGAATCCTTTACCCGAATTTGGGATACATTATAGGTAAGTAGCAATACGTTGTGGAAACTGTGCGGGGTATACCGACATGGTCTGAGAAATAGCCATGTTAGTGCCACATATTTGTGGGTACCGGTAGCCTTTGAGTTAATCAAAGAGAATACAGGGCTGCTGAGTGATGTCATGAAACACTAATGAACTTCTAGAACCTTTACTTGACCAACTTGGCCTTTAGGATGTAGTGAGATGACCGGCTTTGGTGCAGTCCGAAGTTGGTAGATACTCGATACTACACTCATTGAGGTTTGGTTTCTTGGGATATTTTGGTCGTTATTGAAGAGGCTTGAGCTGAAACAATGACCAAGGAAACAATCCAGTGATATTGAGCTCCTTAGAACCCGATTACTATTACTAGGATAGGTTTAAGCCAACTAAACTTCAAGAGGATACTTACCTATAAAACTCCATGCAAGCCTAAACTAAGGACTTGTTTGCTTTGCTTGTATATGCATACTTGTACATAACATCATGGACATCATGAACATCATATACATCCACTAACCATTTCAAGGATTTTGGGATTCATCTTTGTTCTTATTTTGTAGGAAATGGATTCACTTCGCAGGAAAACTATTCAAGTCAACCTTGTGAGAATTCCTCCACAACTTAAGGAGCTAGCTTCAAAGATTCCTGAGAACTCTCCATTCACCGAGAGACATGGTCGTCTACTCAACTTGGTTACCTCCAACACAAATGAGGACATGATGAAGGTGCTCTTTCAGTTCTTTGATCCTTTGCACCATTGCTTCACATCCCCTGACTATCAGCTTGTGCCTACTTTGGAAGAATTCTCCCAACTCTTGAGGATTCCCATTCTCAATCAGCTACCTTTCAACGGTACGGAAAGAGACCTAAAGCCAGAAGAGATTGCTCAAGCTCTACACTTGCACTCATCTGATGTTATAACTCATTGGGAAACAAGGAGTGGTGTCAAAGGTTTCCTAGCAAAGTTCCTGTTTGAGAAAGCCCAGAGCTGTTGGAATTCCTTGGATTTGCAAGCCTTTGAAGAAATTGTGGCTGTCCTCATCTATGGGATGTCTTTGTTTCTAAATCCTGACCAACTCATAGATATCAACGCCGTCAAAATCTTCATATCACGCAACTCGGTGCCTACATTTCTAGGGGATATCCTACACTCTTTTCACACTCGCACAATGAGGAAAAGAGGTGTCCTTATGTGTTGCACTCCTCTCTTGGAAAGATGGTTTATTTCTCATCTTCCCCAATTGATATTAAAGAATGAGCAAGGTTCAAGGTGGTCATAAAGGTTGATGATGCTCAAGCATTCAGACATTCATTGGTGCTCCCGATCCAAAGAGAATGTTATCATTATTGACCGTTGTGGAGAATTTCCTAATGTCCCTTTACTTGGCATTAGGGGAGGAATCACCTACAACCCTTGCTTAGCCTTAAGACAGTTTGGTTATGCCCGAAGGGATGGCCCGCACGAGATGCTGATTCAAGGTTTGGTATTCGACTACGACAACGACAATCAAGGTCTTCTCCAGAGATTTATCCGATCTTGGAGGATGCTAAACAAGGTGGATATCAAGACTTTGGGGAACATGAATTCCATCCCTCTTGAGCCTTACCTCAAATGGGTACAAACTCGTGCTCAAAGTCTTATGATACCTTACCCCTCCATTCTCCCGGTAATCATTGAGCCTGTCAAGGAGGGAGATGTTCCATACACTATCTTACATCCTGACATGCCCACATCTCTTGAAGACCTACAAAGGGATTTGGTACAACTCAAAGGAGAGAGAGATACTTTCGAATCCCAATTCTACGCAAGCGAGATGAAGGTTTTGGAACTTACTAGGCTACTTCATGAGGAGCAGACTCTGAATGCCTACATTGCACCAAAGAGGATGCATACTAATTTTTTATGTTAGAGTTTTTGTATTATTTTGTCCAAGGGGCATTGATGTACTCAAACTTTATCTTATTAATATAACGTGTGTTTCCTTTTTGGTCTAAAACAAATTTGAATCTTTGAAATCCTTGAAAACATTGCATATGCATATATCATTCATCATAACATAAACAAGTCTTTTGTAACAAGTTTCCTCATATATCTACTGTTTATTTCAGTAAGATGGATCTCGAGCAAACAGTGAAAGATCTCCAAGCTCAGAATACGCAGTTTCAACAGTTGCTCATGACCCTAGCCAAGGGGCAGGAAGAATTGAAGACTCTGCTGGCTGAAGAAAGGAAAAAGAAACCAAAGAAAGTAATCGGAGTCTTAAACATGGGGAGAAGATTTCATGGGCATATAAGGAGGACTTTGGACTTTGCAACAACATCCAGTGAAAGGGAAGGGAAAGGAAAGGAAACAGTTGTCCCGTCAGAATCGGAAGAGGAGGAAGAAGAAGAAGACTACTTTGAGGAACAATTCCCTCTGGCTGATGACAAGTATAAACATCTTGAAGAGCGGTTGAGCGCGATGGAAATCCAAAAGGTGTCAGGCTTGAACTTTGAGGAATTGGGGCTAGTATCGGGGATTGTGATTCCTCCGAAATTCAAAGTACCTATATTTGCCAAATATGATGGAGTGTCAACCCCATACCGCTAATAAAGACTTATGGGTGCATTTCTTCCAAGACAGTCTGTCTGGGACTCAACTTGACTGGTTCTACCAACTAGAAAGGGCTAATGTTCACAATTGGGAAGATCTTGCTGCAACTTTCTACAAGAAATATCAATACAATGTTGATTTGGCACCTACCCGTACTTAACTCTAGAGTATGGCCATGGTTTCCAATGAAGGTTTCAAGGACTATGCATAAAAATGGAGAGATTTGGATGGAAGAGTTCAACCCCCTCTGTCTGAGAGAGAATTGGTAGACATGTTCTTAGGCACCTTATCTGGTCCCTTCTTCAATCATTTAATCGGAAGTTCATCTGCATGATTTACTGAACTAATATTGACCAGGGAGAGAGTAGAAGTCGGCATAAAAAGTGGAAAGATTCAGAAACACACATCTTCTTCTACAGCTGTAAGGAAGCCTTTCATCAGGAAGAAAGAGGTAGTTGATATATATCTGCAAAAAAACCAAGATAGGTCCGAACGTCGACCAATGGTGGGGGCTGTTATGATTCCAAAGCCTACGTCTGATCAACAAAGAAGTAATCAACCAAGGGTGGAAAGGCCAGTCAGGCAGTTCACCAGAATTAACATGACTCTGTCTCAAGTATTACCGCATCTTCTGAGATCCAATTTGGCAACCTTGAAAGAAGCTCCAAAAAACCCCAATACAACATCTCCACATTATTATCCCAATGCCCGTTGCGCATATCACTCTGAAAGTCCTGGTCACGATACTAATAACTGTTGGGCCTTGAAGAACAAAATACAAGACCTCATTGAAGCTAAAGAAATTAAGTTTGATGCGCCCGAAAAGCCAAATGTCATTTCTGCTCCTATGCTCAGACATGGTCATAATACCAATGCCATTGAAGAAGATTTGTTTGTTACCTCAGTTGAAGAACTCATGACCCCACTTCTGACTATTAAGATAAACTTGTTGAAAGCCGGTGTGTTCCCGAGCTGTAATGAAGTTTGCCATCTCTGCTTATCCTTACCAAATGGATGTCCTTTGTTGAAGGCAGGCATTCAGTGCCTGATAGATAACAAAGAGATTTTGTTTGAAAAGACTCCTGTTTCACCTATTCCTGTTGAAGATGTTTCTATCATTACCATTTCTGCCAATTCTTCCAGGGTCTCCACCAAAAGACCCGTTAGAATTACATCGGTCCCAAAAGCAGCTCCTTTAATAATCACAATGCTTGGGGTAGTTCCATATGAATCAGACAAAACCGTGTTGTGGAACTACGGAGGGGACATTTACTATCATAGCGTCAAGCAAGACTGGCAGGCCACCGAAGAGATAAATTCCAAAGAAGAAGATTCTGACATCAGTAATATTGCCAGAACTAGCAAAATTACCCGAAGTGGTAGGATCTTTTCTCCAGAAATTGCTCCCCCCAAAACAGTTTTTGGACCCGTTATCATTCCTGTGGCTGCTCCAAAGGTTACTTCCGTACCCATAATCATCTCTGTAAGTTCTCCTATTGACGAAGCCGTTACAACCCCTATTATCATTCCTACCAACACTCCCGCTACCGAAGCTCGAGTAAAGAGTATTCAAGTTGAGCCTGTTCGGACGAAGGCTCAATCACTAACTATCCCTGAGACTTCTAAGAAAGAAATGGAGGAGATCCTAAAAATTATAAAGAGGAGCGAATATGATGTAGTTGAACAATTGGGGCAAACTCCCTCTAAAATCTCCATGCTGGCATTACTAATATGTTTCGAGGCGCATGCAAAAGCCTTGGTGAAGTTCTTAAAAACAGCCCATGTACCTCAAGAGACGTATGCTGACCAATTCCAAGACTGCGTAGCCAGCTTGACAGCGGATAATGGCTTAGGTTTCTCGGATGCTGATCTGACACCGAGGGGAAGAAAGCATAATGAGGCATTTCATGTCTCAGTGGAATGCAGGGGCACAACTCTGGCCCATGTCTTGGTGGACACAGGCTCGTCTTTGAATGTATTTCCGAAAAAAGCTCTTGATAGACTTGACTGCGAGGGACTGACATTAAAGCCAAGCAACATAGTAGTAAGGGCATTTGACGGCTCGAAGAGGATGGTGCACGGGGAAGTGGATATCCTCATAAAGGTTGGAACCCAAACTTTCAATTCAACTTTTTATGTGATGGACATCCGCCCTTCATACTCCTGCCTGCTAGGCCGACCATGGATCCACAATGCTGGCGCTGTTACCTCTACATTGCACCAGATGCTGAAGTACCCGGTTCAAGGGAACATTATCACCGTCCATGGAGAGGAAGAATACATGATCAGCCATCTCAATTCCTTCAGATATGTGGAATTGGATGGCAAATTCATTGAAACTCCATTTCAATATTTCGAAGAGGTCCCGCAAGAGGTGGCAGTGACCAAGGCTACGTCTCAGGTTCGCAAGATTACAACGCCTTCACTCCGGATGTCATCTCTGAAGGATGCCAAAGCAGTGGTAGAGGAAGATGGATGCACCATCTGGGGGTAACTTCCAGATATCCCGTATAAGTTTGACAAGTTTGGCCTAGGCTTCACTTCAAGTGCTCAAAAGGCTGTACGTCATGCCCGTGCTGGAGGACCACCCCTGAAGATCAGCAACCGTGAGGTTAACGCGGTAGAGGATAGTGAAGATGAATGCGGCCTAGAGGATTGCATCTTTCTGATTGTCAATGGAGGGCTCAACAATTGGGAGGCTAGAGACTTTGTCCCGATCACTTTTATCCCACAGTAATTTATCTTTACATTTTGCTGGATCTGTAATATTCAAAACAATTCACACTCTTAAAACCTTGTGTCTTACCCGAGGCACAATGGTCCATTTGTAAGGGTTATTATTTCATCTTCATATGACATCAATGAATCATGGACGTTTTTCGTATACAAACTTTTGTGCTTATTGTTTTTCTTATACATTTTATTTTCTTTCAAAGATAGATATACCCTTACACACACCCACACTCACAATGCAGGTACACATCCATTCTGGATCCCATGGGTAACGATACTGCTATGGCCTTTTGTGACTCTGAGAATCTAATCTACCAAGCCAAAGACGAAGGTGAGGAAGATTGTGAAGTACTAGGGGAACTTACCAGACTGCTACAACAAGAGGAGAGAACCATTCAGCCTCACGAGGAACCCGTGGATACAATCAACCTGGGTACCAAAGAGGATAAAAAAGAGGTCAAGGTGGGTGCCAATCTGGAACCCAGTGTCAACGAGCGTCTGATTCAGTTGTTAAACGATTATGTTGAAGTTTCTGCCTGGTCATATGAAGACATGCCAGGACTTGATGCAGACATCGTGGTACATCGTCTGCCTATAAGAGAAGATTGTTCGCTAGTAAAGCAAAAGGTTCACCGCATGAGGCCTGATATGTCATAAAAGATTAAAGCAGAGGTCATGAAACAATTCAACGCTGGATTCTCGGCTATTACCTCTTACCCTCAATGGGTTGCCAACATTGTTCTCGTACCCAAAAAAGACGGAAAAGTACGAATGTGTATGGACTACAGAGATTTGAATAGGGCAAGCCCTAAGGATGATTTCCACTCCCCCACATTGATATCCTAGTTGATAATACGACACAACACAAAGTGTTTTCCTTCATGGACGGATTCTTAGGTTACAACCAAATCAAAATGGCGCTTGAGGACATGGAGAAAACAACATTTGTCACACAATGGGGTCAATTTTGTTACAAGGTAATGCCATTCGGATTGAAGAACGTTGTGGCAACCTATTAGCGTGCCATGGTAGCTTTATTTCATGACATGATACATCACGAAATAGAGGTCTATATGGACGACATGATATCCAGATCACAAACAGAAGGAGAGCACCTTGATCACTTACAAAAGTTGTTTGAGAGACTGAAGAAGTACAAGCTGAAGTTGAATCCAAACAAATGCACATTCGGGGTACAGTTTGGTAAGCTCCTAGGCTTTATCGTCAGCAACAAAGGTATCGAGGTCGATCCTGCCAAAGTTAAAGCAATACAAGAGATGCCTGCTCCCTGTACTGAAAAGGAACTTAGAGGATTCTTGGGACGTTTGAACTATATTGCCAGATTCATTTCTCACCTGACAGCTACTTGTGAGTCAATCTTCAAACTATTGAAGAAAGACCATGTAGTCAAATGGAATGATGAATGCCAAATTGCTTTTGACAATATCAAAGAATACTTACAAGAGCCTCCTGTGTTGATGCCACCAGTTTAGGGAAGACCATTGATCATGTATCTGACTGTTTTAGAAAACTCAATGGGGTGTGTATTGGGGCAGCATGACGAGTGTGGCCGAAAAGAGCACGCTATTTACTACCTGAGAAAAAAGTCTACCGACTGTGAAACCAGATATTCACTGCTCGAGAAAACTTATTGCGCTCTGGCATGGGCTGCTCGCCGGCTAAGACAGTATATGCTGACTCATACTACCTTGTTGATATCTAAAATGGATCCGATAAAGTACATCTTCGAGAAGCCTGCTCTTTCTGGGAGAATAGTGAGATGGAAGATGATCCTAACAGAGTATGACATACAATATACTACCCAGAAAGCTATAAAGGGAAGTGTATTAGTTGATCACCTTGCTCACCAAGCTGTAGAAGACTACCAGTCCATGAAGTTCAAATTACCGGATGAAGACATCATGACATTAGACAACTGTGAAGAATTCGGGCCATATGACGGACCGGAACAAAGATCTCGATGGACCCCATTCTTTGATGGAGCCTCCAATGCACTCGACAACGGTATCGATGATGTACTTATATCTCCTGAAGGGTGTCATACTCCCTTTACTGCTAGACTTTGCTTCAATTGTACAAACAACATGGAGGAATACGAAGCATGCATCTTCGGTCTCAGAGCTGCCATAAACTTGGGAATCAAATCCTTAGATGTGTTTGGAGATTCAGCTTTGGTCATCAGTCAGATCAAAGGGGAATGGGACACAAAACACCCAAACCTTATCCCTTACAAAGAACATGTTTTGACATTGCTACCACATTTTAAGAAGATTACCTTCGAGCATTTCCCTCAAGAAGAAAATCAGCTAGCAGACGCTCTAGCCACAATGTCATTTATGTTTAAACTTAATTGAGATAACGAAGCTCTCTAGATCACCATTGAACGAATGGATGAACCAGCATACTGTCACGAGATTAATATTGAAGAAGTAGTGGACCAGCCTTGGTTTCACGAAGTCAAAAGGTATCTCGAGGCTCAAGAATATCCAGAAGGAGCTTCAGTCAATGATAAGAAGTTCTTAAGGAGATTCTCTGCTATGTTTTTCCTTAGTAACGACATCTTGTACAAACTCAATCATGACTCTGTGTTACTTCGGTGCGTAGATAAGGTTGAAGCTGAAAGGATCATGGCTGAATTGCATGAAGGAACTTTTGGTACCCATTCCAGCGGGCATACGATGGAAAAGAAAATCCTACGGGCAGGCTATTACTGGTCTACCATGGAAGCATATTGTTATCAACACTCTCGAACCTGCCATAAATGCCAGATTTATGCAGATATGGTGTACGTGCCTCCGGTTCCTCTGAATGTCCTGACGGCTCCGTGGCCCTTTGCTATGTGGGGAATAGATATGATTGGGGAAATCAAGCCGACAGCCTCCAACGGACACCGCTTCATCCTAGTGGCCATTGACTATTTTACAAAGTGGGTGGAGGCAGCTTCCTTCGCTTCCATTACCAAGAATGTTGTTGCCCGTTTCATCAAGAAAAACCTTATTTGCGGGTATGGTATCCCGGAAAGGATCATCACTGACAATGGTACAAATCTCAACAACACTATGATCACCGTATTGTGCGAGTAATTCAAGATTCAGCATCACAATTTTTCTCCCTATCGGCCAAAGATGAATGGTGTTGTCGAAGCTGCAAATAAGAACATTAAAAAGATCATACAGAAAATGACAATCACATATAAAGACTGGCATGAGATGTTACCATTCGCTCTCCACAGGTATCGTACCACAACTCGCACATCAACCGGGGAAATACCCTATTCTCTGGTTTACGGCATGGAGGCTATCTTGCCTATCGAGGTTCAGATCCCCTCTCTGGGGATTAGGAAGGATGCAGGGTTGAACGAAGATGATTGGATCCAGACTAGACTTAATCAATTGAACTTGATTGATGAAAAGAGACTTACTACTGTTTGCCATGGTCAAACGTATTAGAAACAGATGATCAAGGCTTTCAACAAGAAAGTCAGGCGCCAAGTGTATTAAGTTGGGGATCTAGTGATCAAATGCATCATACTTCCACAAGGTGATTCCAGGGGAAAATGGACTCCTACCAACGAAGGACCATTTGTAATCAAAAACATTTTCTCTGGTGGGGCAATGATCTTGACCACCATGGATGGCGACGACCTGCCACACCCTGCGAACACGAACATAGTCAAAAGATACTACGCGTAAGAGTCCCGCTAGGTTGACATACCTAGGAAAAACAAGGGCATTCTGGAGAACCAAAAAGGTTCAGGCAAAAGTTAGGGATAAAACAAAAAAAATTTGTACACCCGGCAAGTTGAAAACCCGAAAGGGATACTTGGGTAAAAAGGGTTTCCCGGTGGACTGAAAACCTGAAAGGGCGGTCCAAGCAAAAGTTAGGGAATTAAGGCATACAACTATATCCCGTCGGATCACTTTATAAACAACCTTTGGCTTCCACTGACAAACTCAGAGGTTCTAATCAATTCAACCATCTTCAAACGAGGCAACAAATAGACAAGACATTCAGAGATACGAAGGCTATAGCAAAATGGGAACCCCATGGGATTATTACACATAGCTATTTTTCTTTGTATCAAATTTTTCTTGTTTCATGATAGAATTCTCTTACTAAAATGTTTGTCCCCTTGTACAAAAAATATTACTCAAAATCAATACAAAGATATCCCTTTGAAAGTGCAAAAACTATTTGTCTTTACGCTTGTGTTTTGTTTACAAAAACGTCCAATGATTCATTGTTGAACATATGCATATGAACATAATTACTGCTTATAAATAAACAAAATGAAAAGAGGCAATTACTGATAGGTTGAGAGGATAGGAAAATATCTCTAAGTTATTCCATAAGTAATCCCCTACAGTACGTCGTTTAAATCCCCAGTGGAACAAAATTTCAAATTATTGATCCCCAATAGAAGTCATCAAATTTCTCAGGATCCCCAATAGGATTCTACAAACAGTACATGGCATTTCCCTTACAAAAGAGTTTATTTCTCTCGACAGAAATTCATCAATACTTCAACTTCAAGACGTGAAGACTTACATATCCTCAGTAGCAGCCAGGGATTTATTTTCCCCAATCTAACAACAGTGCAACAAATCGGCTCACATACTCATACATCGCATCCATATATCATAAACATTGATAAACACGAATGCATACAACATAATCCCATTATGCATACATTTCTTGACTTGGCATCTTAGATAACATTTCACCCGTTTCAAGATAAGATTAACAGCTACCATTAACCATGTCCAACTTAACGATACAGTTCAGATACACTCCAGACACGGACGCCATTCTGATACTTATTCAGATTCAGATTCCAAATACAGTTCAGATACGCTCCAGACACGGACGCCATTCTGATACTTATTCAGATTCAGATTTCAAATACAGTTCAGATACACTCCAGACACGGACGCCATTCTGATACTTATTCAGATTCAGATTTCAGATACAGTTCAGATATGCTCCAGACACGGACGCCATTCTGATACTTATTCATATTCAGACTTCAGATACAGTTCAGATATGCTCCAGACATGGACGCCATTCTGATACTTATTCAGATTCAGATTTCAGACACAGTTAAGATACGCTCCAGACACGGACGCCATTCTGATACTTATTTAGATTCAAATTTCAGATACAGTTCAGATACACTCCAGACACGAATGCCATTCTGATACTTATTCAGATTCAGATTTCAGATACTGTTCAGATACGCTCCAGACACGGACGCCATTCTAATACTTATTCAGATTCAGATTACAGATATAGTTCAGATACGCACCAGATACGGATGCCATTCTGATACTTATTCAGATTCGACTTTTAGATACAGTCTAGACATGGATTTCATTCTGGCTCTCATTCAGTACATATCTCAGATGCGAGTCAAATACAATTCAATTTCAAATATTATTTTGTTGAGACCCCTTTTGGTTCAGGAAAACCTCCCAATAATTATTCTGATTCATTCCCGGTTGAAATCAAGGTTGGACTTAGTCCATTTTCTGTTAGCAGGTCACCCTTGGATGGCATTTGTAAGCCCATCTCTGACAGTAATCCCTCAGTTCATTCAATGGCATCTTTAAGCCCATTCCTGATACAATAGATTCAAGGCGTCACTTCGTACACCAGCAAGTGCAAATTTTTGGGCACTTTAGTGTTCAAACATCTTCCACTTTTAAGCTACGAATGACGAGCATGCCAATCTCGCTCTTTCAAGTTTAAGAAGATTGAACAGGGGCAGCTGTTGTACCCCAAAATTTTCCTTCCAATTTTTCATGCAAGATATTTACCCTAGGGTTCTCGTACACTCAATTGGCTCAAAGGTCTACCAGACAGGTTCTCTTCCTAGGCAGCAAATCAATAATTAGGGTTTAGGATTTTCTCAGAGATAATTAACTCTTAAAAATCTCCAATACTTTTAAAGACAATTTGCTGAAGTTTGTTAATTCTACAAGACTGACTAATGTTCTTGAAACATATTTGATAGCCAATGAAGTCCTGTTGGAATCAAGAATGGCATGCGAATTCATTATGCTTACCTGTTAGCTATTGAACAAGAATTGAAGATTAAGACTTTTTTATCATAAGCCTTTGAGGTTAAGTTAATCAAATGGAATTGAAATTCTTAAACATTCATTTTGTTTTAGAAGTTTGATTGGAGTGCAAAGTGTTTTGGTTTGCTTGATCATCTTTGATGGTTGCTTGAAATACAAGTTACCTAAAACAAGGTTTCTTACTCAAAACATCCAAATAAGAATTCCAAGATTTAAAGTTGAAATTGGTACAATATTTTCACAAAGTTTATTCAGAAGTATTGTATTCATTACATTACAGGTTTGAATTTTACAGAAGAAATATCTTGCCTACCAATGCAATAAATTACAAGATTTGTTTATAAATAAAAAAAGAGAAATCCTAAGTATTCATCCTCAAGCAACCCCTTCAATCTTTGCTTGCCATCCATGCCTCGTGTTTATGAAAAAAGAAAGGGAGAAGTTTGTTAGTAATTCAAACATTCAGAAATAAACAAAAAGATACAAAGTAATCCTAAATTCATCATCAGGGTGATTTCTGTTGAATCAGAAAAAGAAGGGATTTGTATTCTAAGGCCTCATACAGTTCTTGCTTAATCATTGGTCTGAGAATTTCTAGTTTGCAAATCATAAAGTACAAGTTTGGTTCATAAAAAAGCAGCAAACAAGGCAAGCTGCAACCAACTGCAGGGCAGGAAAGCAAGGCAAGCTGCAACAAACTGCAGGGCGGGCAAACAAGACCAACAACTGCAAACTGCCAAAATAGAACCAGCAAACAAGGCAAGCTGCATGGCAGGCAAGCAAGGAAAACAAGGCAAGCTACAACAAACTGCAGGGCAGGAAAACAAGGCCAACAGCTGCAAACTGCTAAAAACAAAACATGTGCAAAAATCTACAAAGTATCAAAAGTTCAGAAAAAAGGATTTTGGATTCTAAAGGCCTCAAACCATGTCAAATTCTATCCTGGGCCCATTATCATTGCAAAACAAAGCTTGTACCACAATAAATAATTCCAACCATATTCCCAGCCCATTAGCCAAATCCAAATCAAGAAATTCAAGCCCAATAGAGGCCTCAAAACAGTGTCCTATCATTGGCCTAAAGGTGTGTTTGCAAATCACAAAAACTTGGTTCACAAGAAAAGGAAAACAGAAAATCAAGCCTCATACATACTTCACAAAGGCTTAACTACATCATTGGCTAAGAAGTAATCTGTTTCAAATCTCAAGCATTTGGTTCACAAAAGGTAAAGAGGAAATCAGAAAGCAAAAGCCTCATGTTGTTTCAAATCAGAAAATATCAGACCAACAATCAAAAAAGCCTCAAATTTGCAAAGTCATGTCATAGGCCTAGAGTATTTCACTACAAATCTCAAAAACATTTTGTTTGGTTCATGGAAAATACAAAAATACAACAAAAGCAGCTAGCAAAGTCAGAAAAGTGTAAACAAGTACAAAAAACTGTAAAAGGAAAAGCAACAGTCAACCAACCAAAGGAAAACAACTTGAGTTGTTAAAACATAGCAAGTACAAAGCCAGCAAAAGTCAGCATCCACCATAAACGAATAGCACTGCCAACAAGAAAAGTCAACTGGCAATTTGATTTATCAGAAGAAAAAAAAGTACAAGCAACAAAAGCCAGTATTTTTTTATCTATCACAAAATCAATATAAAATAGGGCAATAATACTGTGAAAAAGGAGAGGTTTTTTGGCCAACAAGAAGAATACACAAAGAAAAAGTCCATCCATTGTTCTCATCCCTCAAGTTTACTGTCAATAAGCCACAGGATACCAAAACACCGCAAAGAGGTAATTTCTCAAACTGTTTCAATATACAAAACTTTTGAAACTATTTCTTAGACAAAACATATAATTTAGGGCCAATCAGAAACCAAAATAGAAGAAGACATACAGAGTCAGAACCCTAAGTAGATCATTCACCAGTGAAATATCCAAAAACATCATCACCAACATTAAAACAGAAAAAAAATCGCAGCAAACAGAAACAGAGTCAAAACCCTAAGTGAATCATTATCAGTTTCGCAAACCCAAACCCTTTATCAAAAAGAAGAGAGTTTCTTTCAGATAAGAAACATGCAAACAGAAACATAAACATGCAAAACCCTAAGTTTGTTTTCATCATCATCTTCAAAAAGAAGCCTAACCCTTCAGAATTAGTAAAGAGATAGAGAGGAAAGATCTCACCAAATCATATGGAAGAAGCAAATTGGAACCCCTAGGGTTCCGGTCACCCCCTTTTAGATCTAGGCCAAATCATGTGTTTTCTACAAAATCAAATACCAAATTAGTGATTAGGAGAAAGAGAGGAATAGATTGATGTAAAAAAATTGAAGTTTTGAACCTAGTCGCCGCCATGAGGCGATTTCCAGCGCGGCTTCTGTTTCTTCTCCGATGAAGGAACCATAGAGAGAGAACGAGAGAATCAGAGAAGTGAGAGAGAGAAACGAATTGGCCAAATGAGACCTTGTCTCATTAACCTGGTTGTTTTGTTTAAAACAACCAGGCCCCCTCATACCAGGCCCAAGCGAATTGATACCAAAACCAACCCCCTTCTGCTCGCTACACTCCCATCCCTTCATAAATCTGACTTTTTTTGTTTTCTGGCCATAAGTTTTTTTTTTGGGCTGAAAGCCCAAAACAAATTTTCTTTCTCCAAACACCCTTTCTAATTATTAACCCCCTAACTTATTTTATTTATTTTTATTTTTATTTTTATTTTCTTTCTTTTAATTATTATTATTAATATTATTGTAATATTTATTTTTTATAAATAAAAATCTCAAAAAATATATTATGTACTCATATTAAATACACTCACATTTGCTTTTTTTAAGACTAAAAGATTAAAACCTTTTTGTTAAAATTCATTTTCTTTTCCAAAATTAATTAAATAATTAGATTAGGTTTATACTTATTATTTATTTAGAAATTTGTTTCTTTAAACTAGTTTCTTTTGCTAACTGAATTCTAATTTTCTTTTTTAGTTAATTATTTTTCTTTGAAGTTAATTAAGTCAAAACAAAATCCATTTCCTTATTCATTCATACTTGTACATTATATTCATTTCACTTCTTATACATTATATTTACATTTGTTTCTTTGTACATTTGATAAATTCGATATGGTTGTAATAGATAATTAGGGTTTTACTTTCTTGCAAATCCTCATTCATAAATTGTATACCCCCTCCCACAAGTGTTGTAATAGCGTAGTAATTTTTAACTTCGCAATTTATCACTTTTACATAATATGCTAGTAATTAGGGTTTTTATGGCAAGATAAAACCAACCAAATAAAAAACCCTAATTCAAGATAAAAACAAGCATGAAAATGACACACTTGCACACAAGCACCCCTAGGGTTACTCCACTTGGTTGCCTTATACAAAATGGCCATATTACGCATGTAAGGTATCTTAGCAAAAACAAGCAAATACAAGATCATAGTCCCTCGATGACGCTATCTAAAGTTTCCTTACAAAATGATCTTAGTCCCTCAAAAAATGCTAAAATACTTTACAACATTGCTAATCATGGCTAAACGATGACCCACACTCGTCCCGTTTACATCCAAAGATAGGGTTTCTTACCAAATCAATGGTAAGACAACAATGTCAAAGGAAAAGAAAATGAACAAGAAAGACATTTGAGTAGGTAGATTGCCTTTAGTTACTTGCTCCATTTCAAAACAAATATCCTTGCTATTTTCAAAACAAACACACACATTTTCAAACATCTTGCAAACATTGAAAACATTTTCAAAAGATCAAACATCTTTGTATACATTCTTACGAAAGAGAATCATTATAAAGATTGCCTAAACAATGGCCTCTTTTACAAAATACTTTCAAAAACCACGCGAAGCATAATTTCAAGCAAAAGCAAGTGATCTAGCAAGTAACTAAGAGCCCTTGGAAAACCATGGATGAAAAGGGTTCTAATACCTTCCCTTTTCATAATCTAGCCCCCGAACTCAAGAAACAATCTCAAAGGTCTTTCCTGTGATTTTTCACCTTTCCTTTTGGATAAAAGAAAATTCGATGGCGACTCTTGCTAACCACAACACTTGCGATAAAACGCAAAACAATCAAGTCATTTCTCCCACCGTATCACACACCTCTAGGGTTAACCCCACTTGTTGCCTCAGATAAAAAACAGTCATGTCCCTCGAACGTGGGATGCTTTAGCAAAGACCCTCAGTTAAAAGATAGTAGTCCCTCTATGACCCTTCAATGTTGCCTTTGGTAAATGATCTTAGTCCCTTACGACAATTGCTAAAGTATCTCACAAGTTTCCTTTTATGACTGTACAATGACCCACGCCTGCCCCTCATATCCAATGATATGGTTTCCTACTAATCTAATGGTAGGATAACACTATATAAAGGAGGAGGAAAAGAACAAAAACTTTTTGAGTAGGTAGATCGCTCGTAATTTCTTGCTCACAAACCAAAACAATCTTCACACTTCACACTTTCAAAACAACTATTTTCAAAACACTTTTCAAAATAAACATTTTGTATACATTCTCAACGATACGATAATCATTACAAAATTTCCTTACAATGGAATTTTCAAACACTCCCTTTCAACAAATGTTTTCAAAGACAAATATTTTGTATACATTCTCAACGATACGAGAATCATTACAAAATTGTCGCACTTAGGCATTTTCAAAATATTTTCAAACATACACAAACACAAAGCATTTCAAAGTGAGCTAGCAATTAAGAGCCCGTAGATAACTATGGATGAAAAAGGGGCTAACACATTCCCTTTTCATAACCTACCCCCCGAACTTAAGAAAAATCTCAAAAGGTCTTTCCTGTTCTTTTCACCCTTTCCTTTATTGGATAAAATAAAAGTCGGTGGCGACTCTTGCAATCCATAACATTTGCGATAAAACGCAAAACATCCAAGTCAGTTCTCTCTCCGTGTTACACAAAATTTTGATGCATGCTATGATACAGAGATGCCACTCAAAAGAGGTGCTCTGATACGTATGCTTCTGCAACGTATGCTCTATTCAGAAGTTATGAATTGTCTGAATGAATGATATATTGTAATATATCAAATCAAATGTTGATGCTTAAGAAGTAGTGAATTTCTCCAGAAGTATAGTGTTTTGGTTGTGATATTAGATTCAAGAAATAGAAGTGTTTATAAATGATGCGTGGCATTATTTAATCAGGCTCAAAATCAAGTTTTGATTCTTCACCAAGTTCTGATAGTAACTACGTTCTGAGATGAAGAACAGGTGCTCTAGTTAGACTCTGATGGGTTGTTGTAGGGAAGTGTTCCTTCTCTATTTTTATGTTCTGAAAACTCAAAATTTATTTTGTGAGTTTTGGGCTCAGGGGGGGACTCTGAACAAGCATAAATGAAATTTTGGGATTAATATATTCAGGGGGAGCTGTGACCTTAACTCTGAATTTGTCGATTATGGTGATTACCATGTATAAATTGTTCTATCAAAATACATGGTTTTGTCATCATCAAAAAGGGGAATATTGTAAGAACAAGAAGTGTTTCTACATCTGGCTTTAAGATTTTGATGATAACTTTACATGTTATCTTAAAGAAAAAATGTATACTCTAATGGTTTTATTCTAGTATGTAGCTGCTGCTTTGATATTCTACATCTGGTATCAAGGCGTGTGATGTCATCGGGTTTTAAACATAAACACTACTGGATGATAACATGTGGTTACTTGTTATATTTGAAGTCAAAATTCTAGAATTCATCTTATGCAAAGGGTCTTAGGAACGTTAGTACAAGAAGTTTTGATTGTGACTTTATGGTAAGCGTTGGAGGCTTCTAAAGCTTTGCTTTTGTATGTTATAAGTTCTGAAGATTATGAAGACGAGGTTCTGCTGAACAAGTTCTGATGATATGAAGAAAAGAAAGTTCTTACAATTAAGTGTTGAAGACTCTAAAGACGAGGTTCTGATAGGACAAGTTCTGAAGACTCCAAAACTTAGATTTTATGACTTAAGAGTGATTCTTCTACAACAAGCATCAAACATTCAAATTATCTGAAGCCTTTTAAGATAAGAAGAAGTTCTAAATGGCTAACGTGTGATGGTGTACAAAACATACAAAAAGGGCTCTATAACCTCTACCCTCTAGGGTGGCGTAAGGACAATTCTTTCGTATTGTATTGTCAACCACTCTCAATGTAACCGTTGGGAACAAACAACTGGATTTAAAATTAGCTTCCCACCTTTAGAGAAAAGGTAGAAAGCTAGCATTGAAAAAGGACAGGCTATGGAAAATATTATTTTATACTATCTAAACTCTTACACCTTATTTTATCTATTGAGAACTAATCGTTGATGCAGGTAAAGCCTTTTCTATCCTCACAATGTCTCTCTCTCTCTCTCTCTCAAGCCTATAAAAGAAGATCAAGGACTTAAAGAAAAGTGTATTTGGCCATCAAGTTGAAAAGTCATGGATGCTGAAGCTGTAAAAGTTGCAATGCTAAACATGTTGAAGACCGTGATAAGTGTAATAGTGTAGTTATTTTGTATATATTTTTTGTTGCAATTATTGACTCTTTGTTGTTAATATCAGTTGAATAACCCCGTTTTTTGTTGTAAATACGTTTAATTGCATTTTGTGTACATATTGTATCAGTTGATTAGTTTTATATATGTTTCATAGGTATTTGAGCATGGTTGGAGCAATGAGGAATAAAAGCTCCAAGATACATTTTTGGATCAATAAAGGAATAGGAAAAAGATTGGAGCCATTGGAGGTTATGCAGGAAAGAAACAAAATATGCTTGACTGTCATGGATCTCCAGGTGAAAAAGATCATCGTCGGGAAAAATTTGAAGAGCCATTTTTGTTGTTGCCTCCTGCCTTGCTTTGCTACTGCGTCGCCAGGCGAGTAATAAAGGTATCGCCAAGAGAAGCTTTCTTTCACCGAGCGATGGAGGATATTTTTGACCTACTGAGGACCTTGATTATCCTAGGCCAAGTTAATAAGAGACGTCGTCGGGCGACGCTTTATGTCACCGGGCGATTCTCGCAGAACAATATTTCTTTATATTTCCTTTTCATTTCATCTTTGGGTGGATGGTTTTTGGGGTATTTGTTCCCAAATTCCATCACCTTCATTTTTGATAGTTCGAGCTTAGACAACAACATTTGTGGCTTGCAAATGGATGATTTGGGGCTGAGAGTTTGATGGATCGTGTTTGACACCGCAGAAAATCTGGTTTCTTCTCCTTTTCCTCTCTTTATAACCATTATTTGTTGAATTTTGTATGTAACTTTGCCTTGATTATATGTATATTTATTGCTCATGGTGTTGTATGAAACTTTCTTTACAAATCATTATTGATGTTTATCATTGTTAGCTCACTAAGTGTCTGGATTTGAGTCGTTGCAGAGATGGACGAATTGAATCCTGATTTAGGATGAATATCTATTGGGCTTAGATTCTAGAGATAGATTTAGGCTTAGTAATCACTTAGGTATCAAATCTTAATGCCTCTGTGTTATTTTGTGTTGTGTTGAGAGATCGTCGACATGGACCGACACAGTTGATATCTCGCTCTGCGTTAGAAATGATCTATGTGTGAGCGATACATGATGATATTGGCGAGTAGTTAAGGTTAAGTACAATTGGGTAGTAAGTTTAAATATGTGATAGGGTAGATGAAATACAAATTCGAGAGTTCCATCCTATTCGAATGATGAAATTATTCTTGTGTATAACTTTTAATTTCAGCACTTTACATATTATACCATTCAAACCCCAAACTCATTAACAAATAATTTTTCGAACGATAATTCAATAACCAATCTCTATGGACACGATACGATATAAACTATATCACTTGGTAAAATTAATACTTTACTTTTTGCATGCCACTATATACCGCAACAACAAAATGGCGCTGTTGCCGGGGATTGATTCTATTGTTTTCGCATTGCGATAATTCTTTTGTTTTTGAGTTTGTAATTGATGTATATGTTGTATAAAAATTGTATATTAACTTGTATATGATACTTGTGCATATGTGTGTTTTTCTTTGTTTTCACGTATTGTTGTGAATTGTCTCCTTTTCGTAACGTTTGCTGTGTGATTGTGAAGACACTTTATTTAGGTTTGCACGGTGTGACAATACCATGGAATGATGAGAGGAGGTTACTAGCTCACACAATAAAGGCATCGAGCTTACGACATAAAACAAGCATGTTGTATTATTTTTATTTGTGTTAGTTTAGGTAGTGTGGTGACTTGTGTTTTAATAAGTTAAACTCAGATTAGTTTTTAAATTTCAAATCTTCACTTTTCAAGTTGTTAATTCACTTTCACCCGTTTGTTTCGTTATGTCATTTGATTTTTTTTCGAAAGCTTGTTGTGTATAACTTTAGGAAGTGTGGTGACTTGTGTTTTAACAAGTTGAACTCAGATTAGTTTTTAAATTTCAAATCTTCACTTTTCAAATTGTTAATTCACTTTCACCCGTTTGTTTCGTTATGTCATTTGATTTTTTTCGAAAGCTTGTTGTGTATAACTTGAGGATGTTTGTTAAAAGTTTATAAATATTGTATGTTTTGTGTAGTTATGTTGTAATTAGCTTTAGTATTATTTTTCTAATTCTTTTGTTGTTGTTTGGGCTCAAGTTTTAGTCCAGTAACTTGTAGAATATTAAGGTGATTTGTCAAGTTTGTTCATTTCGACTTGCGAATGCGTGGTAATGATTTCTGTTAAAGTTTTGTATTCATTCGAGGTATTTGTTTATCGCTTTCTATACTTTAGCATATTCATGATACTTAGACTTTTTACAATTTTTATGCCATTCATTCTTTTGTATATTTGTTCATTTATGATTCACTTTAGTTCTCGTCCTTTTTTGTGAGGTATCTTTCCATTGTTCACATATGCTAGAGGCCACAATTCTTGTTTTAACTAGATTTTATTATGCTTAATATTTTATTTTGTGTTGATTGTATGAATGCAAGAAAAGAATCAAGACATTTTTGTTTCACTTTAAGCATAACTACCAAGCCAAATAGTCAATTCACCTTGTGAGCGTGTGATCATTAGTAACCTCTTTGAGCTTTTTGTTGATATTCATGTTGTTTTTGCTAAATACTTGTCTATGAGTGTTTAGTTCACCTTTTTGCATGGATGTTGATTCGTTGTTTTCTTGAACCCTCAACTATTGTTTTGGTTTAAATTTTTACCTTGCCTTAGAAATTAGGGAGTATTCACTAAGATATTGGTTTAATTCAAGTTGGGGAGAAAATGATTGTGTATTTATTGGTTGATTGCTATGAGGTTGAAAAGAAAAAGAAAAGATAGAAAAAAATGTGAAAAAATGTGATAGAAAAAGAAATGAAAAAAATAGAAAAGCTTTGAAAAAGAAAGAAAAAAAGAGTATGAAATAATGTTGTGTTAATAAGTGATGTGTGTTGGTGTGAAACTTGTGATAAAGAAGAAGTTTGATTGAAATTCTATTGTTTGAAACTTTGTAGAAATAACTACTCCCTTAGGTTTAGGAAAGATTTTGTTTCGATAAGCTTTAGGACTTATCACTTGTTTGTTAACCAAGGTATATTACAATCTTGAAAAGCCCTTGAGATTCTTGCTTTTATATTTTCGATATAAATTTTTAGATGAATGCATAATTTAGTCTATTATTTACAAGATTGTTGGATGAGTGAAAATACCTCATTTTTGTGTATTTTTCATCTACCGATGATTGTGTTTTCTAGGTGTGATTCATTTGTGAACTAGTATTGTTTTAGAATATTTGGCATAAATTTTGTATTTAGCATTTGTTTCGTGTTTATGTTATATCGTAGTTTAGTGATAAGTGTTTACTTTGTGTGTATTGTTTTTCATTTGAACCATTGCATTTTTTTTCCGTTTTAAAAAACCTGTTGATTTGTGATTCTTTTATTTATAGTTCTTTGTTCTTTAGGTTATTTGACTTTGTTTGAGGACAAACAATGATTCAATTTGGGGAGAGTTTGATAAGTGCAAAAGTGTAGTTATTTTATGTATACTTTTTGTTGCACTTATCGACTCTTTGTTCTTAATATCAGTTGAATGACCCTGCTTTTTATTTTAAATACATTTAATTGTGTTTTGTGTATATATTGTATCAGTTGATTAGTTTTGTATATGTTTTATAGGTATTTGAGCATGGTTGGAGCAATGAGGAATAAAAACTCCAAGATGCATTTTTGGATTAATAAAGGAATAAGGCGAAAGATTGGAGCCATTGGAGGTTATGCAGGAAAGAAACAGAAGTTTCTTGACTGTCATGGATCATCGGGAAGAAAGACCTTCGTCGGGCGAAATTTGAACATCCATTTTTGTTGTTGCCTCCTGCCTTGCTTCGCTACTGCGTTGCCAGGTGAGGGAATAAAGGTATCGTCAGATGAAGCTTTCTATCTCCAGGCGATGGAGGATATTTTTGAATTGCTGAGGACGTGGCTTATCCTGGGCCAATTGAATAAGAGACTTCTTCGGGCGACACTTTATGTCGCCAGGAGATTCTTGCGGAACAACATTTTGTTATATTTCCTTTTCATTTCATTTTTGGGTGGATGGTTTTTAGGGTATTTGTTCCCAAATTCCATCACCTTCACTTTTTATAGTTAAAGCTTAGAAAACAACATTTGTGGCTTACAAATGGATGATCTGGGGTCGGGAGCTTGATGGATCGTGTTTGACACTGCGAGAAATCTGGTTTCTTCTCCTCTTCCTCTCTTTGTAACCATTGTTTGTTAGATTTTGTATGTAACTTTACCTTGATGATTTGTATATTTATTGCTCATGGTGTTTAATGAAACTTTATTTACAATATTGATGTTTATCCTTGTTATCTTGCTAAGTGTCTGGGTTTGAGTCGTTGCAGAGATCGACAGATAGAATCCAGATTTAGGATGAATATATATTGGGCTTAGATTCTAGAGATAGATTTAGGCTTAGTAATCACTTAGGTATCGACTCTTAATGCCTCTGTGTTATTTTGTGTTGTGCTGAGAGATCGTCGACATGGAGCGACACAGTTGATATCTCGCTCTGCATTAGAATTGACCTCTGTGTGAGCGATACATGATGATATTGACGAGTAGTTAAGGTTATCTACAACTGGAGAGTATGTTTAAGTATGTGATAGGGTAGACGAAATATAAATTCGAGAGTTCTATCCTATTCGAATGATGAAAGTCTTCTTGTGTATAACTTTTAATTTCAGCACTTTACATATTATACCATTGAAACTCCAAACTCATTAATGAATGATTTGTCGAATGGAAATTCAATAACTAATCTCTGTGGACACGACACAATATAACATGTATCACCTGGTAAAATTAATACTTTAGTTTTTGCTTGCCGTTATATACCGCAACAACATACCACTACACAAAAATGAGAGAAAAGAAAGAAAGAAGAAGAAAATGACTACAAGATTCTATACAAACTATCATCATATACATCTTGGTAGATCTCAGAAGAAGCAAGAAGTTATCGCTTGTAACTTGCTCAACTAGAAGATGAAGAAGAAGAACACTACAAGATGCTACTCAACTTTTGATCAAATACATCTTGATAGAATATTGTAATGTACACAAGAGTTGTTGCTCGTACTGTGTCAGTCCTGATCTCTTTATGTAAATTGTTTTAACACAGGAGTTGTTGCTCGAAATTGTGTTAAACAATATGTGCTTAAATCACTTGTGTAATATTCTTAGAAGAAGCAATCATGTAAACACATAAACCTTATCAACTCTTGTTGATTGATTCCTTGAGTGACCAAGTTAAGTTCTGATCTCAAAAAGGCAGTGGTTGTGGTCATTGTGGGAAATCCTAATAGAAGATCTTAAGTGATCAGATTTTGAATGGTCAATGGTTGTTATATCCGTTAAATCGGATCACTGAACATATCATTGAAAGGTTCCTTGAGTGACTTTGCGAAGGTCTGATCTCAAGAAGATAATGGATGCAGTCATTATGGGAAATCCTGATAGGAGATCTTAAGTGATCAGATTTTGTTGGGTCAATGGTTGTTATACTCGTTACATCAGATCACTGAATATATCATTAAAAGTTGCCTTGAGTGACTAAGTGAAGGTATGATCTCAAGAAGACAATGGTCGCGATCATTGTGGAAAATCCTGATAGGAGATCTTAAGTCATCAGATTCTATTAGGTCAATGAATGTTATATCCGTCGAGATCACTGAACGTGTCATTGTTTGGTAGTCACTGGTAGTTTCCCGTGCAATTGTAGTCAGTTTGGTTATAGTGGATTAAGTCCTTGTTGAAGGCAAAATCATCCTTGAAGGGTTAAACAGGTTTAACCTTGTTAAGGTGAACCTGAATAAATCTTGTATCCTTTACTCTTCAATGTCCTTATTGCTTTCATCATTTGAGTGACCAGAATTTCTAAAGAGAAATATTTTCTATAAACCCAATTCAAATTCTCTCTTTCTTATGTTTTCTCTACTTTCATAGACCTCCAACTCCTTTAAACTATTAACTTTATTAACTTAAATGTATCAACACAATTAACATTAATTCTCCACACTGATAATCTTTTCTAACAATCATCTTAATCAAACTTGCTTCTTCAGTAACAAAATCACTTATTTACTAGCTATGAAACACTAATGAATTTGTAATAATCTAACCATGTGTTCTAATCAACATCAATGTGTTCTTCAAAACTATTGAAAATAAAATAAAATTATATAATCAGAAATATACTGTCGTTTTTAAATATCACATAACTCTTTCAGTGGCATGTCAATGTCAATGTTCTACTCCTTATAATACACTTCAAATAAATTACTTTCACTATATAAACACTTGTAATTTCTTCTATGTGGAATTCAAGGTGTTTTTTTTCAATTTGTTGTCCCAAACATATACTTAATACATGCTTTTTTTCCCCACTTGTTCAACTCTAGGATATAATCTATGAGCCATTTATTATATTTTTGTTTCTATGCCTCCTTTCACTAACTTAAGATTAAAGTCAAAAGACATATGTTGTGACATTGTCATCTTTTAATTGTTCAACATTAACGTCACTTAAAAGTTGATATAAGTGTACATGTACAGTCGTTGAGAAATCTTCATTTTGTGTTTTCAGTGAAAAAGTCATAATTTTTCAACATAAAAAATGTGTATAGCAAATCTGTTTCAGTGTCAGATATTTAATTTGAGTAGCATATATATAAAAGTTTTGATTATTTATTTACTCAACAGAACACGTGCTTGATTTTGTATCTAGTGTTAGTTATAAAGAGGACCATAGTACTCGGTTGGATACTCGCGTTACAACTCAAAAGGAATTTGGGGTTGTGAATTCTTATCCTCTATATGGGGTATACTTCAACAGGACACGTTTCACTTCTAAGATATGGTATATAAAGTGTAAGAGTATAAGTTTAAGAGTGCAAATCTAAATATGTTTTTGCATCAAACATTAAACAAGTAAATGTTAAAAAGAAGCAAACAAGTTCAATTATCGAATTCAACCTGAAGACTAGTTTACTGGCTATGAACACTTAGGAATGGTATGGAGTGAGAATGACTCACAATGTCATCCCAACAGCGGGTTTTAGCTGGTACCCTTTTAGAGAAAATTTTGATATAAAAACAAACATAATATTTGGATTTAAAAACAATCAATTATAATTTTTTTATTAATAAAAAACAAAACTTACATTTTCTCTGTCAATCATATCACAAGATCCTAATTAGAAAGAAATTAAAATTTAAATAAATATCAATTTTCTCTCTTTTTATTAGTTGTCTTTAAAAATATGAATTTAAGATTGTTTTCATGTAAATATTCCTCCCTTTTTAGTTGGTCTCCACACTCACATAACTTCTGATTCGACTATAATATCTTTTAATTGAAGAATTTTAAAATTTTCAAAATATATATATATATATATATATATATATATATATATATATATATATATATATATATATATATATATATATATATATATATATATAATAAGATTGTTAAAAGATCGATATTTATTTTTATTTTTATTTTTTTAAAATATCCAATATTTTATATATTTTTACTGTTTTTTTTTAAACTTTGAAAAAAATTATTTGTTATAATATTTTAAGTGTTTGACTTTTACGTGTGGAATTTGATGCAAAATAAGTTACATGCTGTTTACCGTGAAAATTGGTAAACAAGCGCTAGTCTTCTAAAAATAATAAAAAGTTCTTAGTTACTCATAGGATTGACTAGATTGACCATATGACATGTGTTCTTATTTAAACTTTGTTCTTTGAAACGAAGAATAGTTCGACAGTATTCATAGTCTTTTAATAATATTGATTTTAATCTAAATGAGTCTTTAGAGTAAACTTACGAAACTTGTAAAGAAAATCCAATAAAGGCAATTAAAAGTAAATTGCTATAAGTAAATTTTGGAATGATAAATTGGAATTGAATAAAAGATGGTGTTTAAATGTACATTTCTCAAGAGACTCTTTTCTCAATATGCAAATACTTTGAGTTTATATGAGAATTTGTACAAAATAGTGAACACCCCTAATCCTAATACTAAGACTCCTATATATACTAAATTCAAACAACTGTTTCCAATGACCTTTTGTTCATAACATGTTACGTTTCGCTCGACATGTCTTTCTTTCCTCCTGAAGATCCACGTGTCCTCTATTGAAACTGGATAAGGACAAAAATTTGTTATTCCTTATTCAAATTCAAAATTCTCGTCGAAGGCCATATCTTCACTTGTCAAACCTATAAGAAAAACTTAGAAAATATTTCTATGTCCCATCCAACGTTTCCCTCTTGCAAAGGAATGACTTTGATTGGTCTTTAGCAAACTATGCCTTTCTTCGTTGAAAGCTAAAATATCTCATAAGATATTTTTCTCCTCTTTGTAAAATAACATGGCGTCGAAAACATCAACTAACAAATTTCCCCCAAAAAATGTCAATTTCAACATACAGAAGAAAAAGGCATTTTTTGAATGTTCATTTCGACGCAAAAAACTCTCCATCTCTGATGACGTCATAATCGTTATGACGCTTTTGAAAAACTTCTTTTCAGACCTTATCTGAAAATCTTTTTTCAATCACGACACTCCTAGTTTTTAGGAGATCGTGGGTAGCTATAAATGCCACCACTTTCCAAACAAACTCTCATATCAACACGACTCTCACTCACGAGACCCACTTTCAATTTATTTCACAGAACCGTTTAAATTTTCAGCCTATAAATACCCTTTTTATTTTATTTCAAACACTTTTCTCTCTTCAGATTCTCTGCAACCCTTACTCTTTGTTTATCTTCTCCCTTTTTCATCGATCTAAGTTTGTAAACAAGATTTTTCTATAACAATGTCGTTTTCCACCACTGCCAACAAGGATATAAAGAAGAAACAAGACAAAAAATCTTCTAGTCTTACTCTTGTCCATAAAATTCTGGAACCTAAATTCGTTGGTAATCAACATTACGTTCCTGAACTATTCACTGAAGAACAAAGGAGAATCTATCAATCTCAGGAATTACTCCCTATTTCCATTTTTGCTGAAAACTATGCCATGTTAGGACCCATAGCAGATCCATCAGTGATCTTGAGAAACTCAAACAATTTTTTCCAACTTATGATAGATATAAACCCATAGAAAATGTTAGAAAAGCTAAGGTTAAAAATGAAGTTCATATTGAGGAAAAACTTCATTCTGATCAACAGGGCAATCCTTTGATGGATGAACCTATCAATTTAGGTTATATGCATAATGGGTTTAGGATTTTTCGAACTTCTCATTTATTTAGGGATCCTAAGGATAAAACCCTTTAATTAGCTTGGTTTTGAAAATATAAAAAAGGAGGGTATTTTCGATTTAATTCAATTGTCGAAAATAGAACATGCTTATTGCTCAAGCATGTTAGTTTCTTCCTTATATTTTTGGGACAGTACGCATCTTACCTTTCATTTCGCATTCAGAATGATGACACCATCCCTTTTCGACATAGCCGACATTGTAGGTCTTAAACCTATTGGTGAGGTTTTCGACTTAAACTATCTGGCTGAAGACATGATTGACTTTGACGTCTCTAGAGCAGCATACAACACTCACATCAAACACTACCATTACAAAGAATATGACGAAGTATTTAATAGAAAGCATATTGCATTTCTTGCTTTATGGATGACTCATTATGTCTTCTGCTCAAGATCCATTCCAGTGGCGAATAACATCATCATTATAGAAAACCAACTCCATGTGGGACACAATCTCTGTCTGAGCGAAATGATCTTGGCTCATCTTTATGAGTCTCTGGCCGAAGGAGTAAGTGACATCAAGAATCCTAAAAGGAAAGGAAGCCTATTATTTGCTGGTCCTTTTTGGTTGCTTCAAATATGGTTGAATGCCTCTTTTGAAGCTTCTCTTACATATCTCAACCCTGTCGATGCAGATTCTGACGAAATCAAAAATAGAAGTGTCGAAGTGACCCGCTTGGATCAACTAACCCCAACAGAAGAAGGGCGCAACCTTCAACAGATTTTTACCAAGTTTGTAATTGTGTTTGAGAAGAATTATAATTTGACTCCTTCTATGGCTCCATTTTCTACCAGGTAGATTGGACCTGAGTGGTTCATAAGGAAATTCCCTGCTCCTTCAAAAAATCAGGCAATAAAGTATATTCCTATTTGGGAAGCATTCCTTATCCATAGAATGATACCACTTAGACTGCAATCGTCGAAGAACCACACCACTTTGCTAAGCTACCAGCCTAACCCCGTTGCTCGACAATTTGGTCTGATCCAAATTTTACCCAAACCTCTATTTGCCAAGAAGAATTCCCTCCTCCTTTAAAACATGATTCATTCAAAAGAGAAAAGTAACGAACTCATGTCTAAATATCCATGTCAAACTAAACTCACTCCCATAGACTTTAAACCCTACTTCCAGTACACTCAAGAATTTGACTCCTGGTGGCATGATTACTATTATGAGGAATTCTTAAATGTTGATGTATTTATTCAACATCTCATAAAAGCTTTTTCTTTTGTGTAGGAAAAAGGTCAAGAAAGGTACTTCGAATCATATCAAGGAAATCCAAACATTCCAAAAATACTCTGAAACTGCTTACAGGCCTGATGACTTTGGTCTAACCATCCGCAAATCCGTAGTTACTTTGAAAGAAAAATTTGTCAAGAAAATGAAAAAATTAAAAATGCCTCTGTACGTTAAACCTGAGCAACATTACGAAACAACTTTTAACTTGTATCCTCCAAGATTTCCTCGACTACCTAGTGCTGAATTTGGTGTGGCCCTAAGCCCTCCATTCCCAGACTAGTTCGTCTGTGGAGATTTTATAAAGAATCTTCGTGAAGAATAGAAAAAACATGCTGAGCGGGTGGTTCTGACTAAACATACCTTAGACAATTTCAAAGGGCACCATCATATTGGTCTAGAACACGTTCATGTGCTTTCTCAATGGGAGGTTCTTTGGCTAACCTCTTTACCTTTAAATCTTTATATTTCCCATTCATATGATAACTATCCCACTTCCAATTTTCTTACAACTATAAAGATTCCCAGGAAAACATCCTCCATAAAAAGCTTTGTCGAGGCCAAGATCGAAGATACAAAGACACTAGCCACAACTAAGGTATAACTTGCATACTCTCCTTCGCGTTTTTAGTCTTTATGTTATTCTCAAATTTTTTAACATACTCTTCTTCCGACCACAATAAAACCACCAGCAATGCCCAAGAAGCATAACCAAAAAAGTCTTGAAGGTGAACTATCAAGTTCTGATGGTGATCGTTCACCAGATACTTCCAAACCTTCGAAAATAATTAAGAAAAAAATACCATTGAGGTTCTACCCAATCTTCGCCGAAGATTACTAAGGGTAAGGTGAAGAAAATTGTTCCTTTAACCATCAATGAAATTGATCCCACCCCCATACAAATTGTAGAACCAGCTAAGAGTGGAAATTCCAACCCTGAGACCATAGTTCCTAAGATAAAACAAATATCACCATCTTTAAATCACTTTTTCTTATCTTTGACTTGCACATAATTGATTTCCAAACTTTTTCGAAATGCAGCAGAAACATCTTAAGAAGCTATTGTCAAACAAATTCGGACTGATGCTGCCACCATCCATCAACCATCATCTCTAAAAGACTCTGAGAAAGGGTCCATGGTTGAAATTAACAAACCAATTAGGGATACCCAAATGCAAGAGGCCAAGATGAAGACTAATGAAAACACGTCTGAAGATGGTTCTCCCAAGATTCATGAGCAAGCTGATGGAAACCCAAATGTCAAAGATGAAGATGAAGAAGAAGAAGAAGAAGGAGAAGATGAAGAAGATGCAACCCTTTTCAACTATCATGCAGATGTTGACATGGAGGATATCGAAGATCAAAACCTTGATGTTGATGATGACAATGAAAAGAAAAACAATTCTGAAGAAAAACAAACACCTGAACTAGTCAGCAACACAATGACTAGTGATGCTGCTCCTGAGGGGAAAGCTCCTTCAATTGGGACGTAGGTCTGACTCTAGACAAACTAGAGGCTTTAAAATGAATCAAACCCTTGGAGTACTTAAAATCCATAATCAGTTTCAGGGAGACTTCTTCTAAAAGAAGTGCTAGTGTCTCGATGATATCAGGAGATAAAGCTTTAAGCGAGCCTGGTAACGTCGTACTTCATAAGAACAAAGCAAAGGCCTTCGGTACTGACCTCTTTCAACTTCTTAATAGTGATGTTTCTGCTAGTCTTACCCTTAAATTTTTTTAAAGTAAGCGGAAATGCTGGATACTTCTTATGAAATTTCTGAAGTTATCATAGGGTTAGGGTTGATGATTGATAGTTTAGTTGCTAACTAGGGACACTTCAAACGCGATCCCAGCCAAAACAGAGACTCGGGCTGCTGAATGGGGAGCGGCCACAGATTCTACTTCTAGAGTGGCCGAAATAGAAAAAGGATGCCAACAGAATAAAAAAGGAGATTGAATCTTGTGATCAAAACATTACAACTTGGGAGGCCTAGATCATAGAGCTTCAGACTAAGATATCTGAAGATAAGGAGCGCAAGGATGAACTTCAAAAGTTCGACCATAATGCTCTGTGCAAGGAAGTCCAAGTTGGGATGAAACACGTTGAAAAGGCTCAGGCCTTAGGAAAAGAAATTGAGAGTCTTAATTCCCGCAAGAATGTGTGTGAAAAATGCTTGATGCTCCAAAAATTGAAGTACATCAAAATGAATGCTTCACTCCCTTTTTAAATTCTAGTTAAAATTTGCAATGTTCTAAGATTTTTTGTTCCTTTTTGCTAATGATGAATTATTTCCCTTCGTGACTTCTATGTAAATTCTTAGCCATTTTGGAAAATTTTAATTTCTTTATTTACTAGATTGGCTTCGACTGTTCTGTCTGTACTATTCTTACATTATTTTGATTTCTTGAAGTGTGGATTTATGTTTTGTCAAATATTTTCCATTCACTTTCAAGATTCTCCTATCCTCGTTTAACTCTTCAATTGCGTACCCACCATTAGAAAAACTTGGTTAACCTGGAAAGGGCCTTCCATTTAGGGGACCTTTTTCCCAATGTTTTATTCTTTTGATCCATGTGCGAAATTACTTTCCAAACAAAGTCTTCAGTCGAAAATGACTTAACTTCAACCTTCTTGTTATAAGACTTTTCCACGCTCTTTTTCTGCCTTCTAAATAATTCGAAGGCAAATAATCTTTCTTCGTCTACCTCAATAAATTCATCCAACACCATATTCAAATACATCTTAGATGGAATATCATCTTGTCTTTTAATCCTAGTTGATTGTAGGTAAATTTCAACGGGAAATACCACATCATGGTCATATGTCAATCGAAATGGTGTAACATTTATAGCTTCTTTAGGGGAAGTTCGACAAGCCCATAAAATCTGGTCTAACGTCTTGTGCCAATTCTTTGGATTTTTCCCCACATGTTTTTTAATCAACCCAATCACCACCTTATTTGCTTCTTCGACCTCGCTGTTTGCCTAAGTGTAATAAGGTGTAGATGTCAATAATTTGAATCCCATTTCGTTAGCAAACTCCTGAACCTTTCGACCACTAAAAAATGATCCATGGTCAGCTGAAATAGTCTCTGGAATTCCAAACCTATAGATGATATGATTTTGGAAGAATTCGATCACAGCTTCTTGAACAGCATTTGCTAATGGTATCGCTTCAACCCACTTGGTGAAACAGTCGATACCTACCAAAATATACCTTTGTTTTTTGACGATGCTGGTCGAATTTATCCAACTATGTCTAAATCCCATCCTCTGAAAGGCAAAGGCTTCACAATGGAGTGTAATTCACTTGTCGGGACATGTTGTATGCATGCATGTATATGGCATTCTTGACATTCTTTGGCGAACTCCACAGAATCTTTAAGCATGGTGGGCCAATGCATTCATTGTCGAAACAAAAGCTATTTCATCTTATGTCCTACTTGATTTTCCCCACATGTCCCACTATGGACACTAGATAGGGCTAGACATGCCTCATATTCACTAAGACACTTAAGTAAGACTCCCTCAGGTGTCATTTTGAATAATTCATTGCCTATAAGAATATAACTTAAAGCTCGATACTTGATTTTTCTTTCAACTGAATTTGTTTGATTTTTCAAATATTCTACTATTGGCTTTCTCCAATCTTTGTCTGTTAAGCTGTCTATGGCTAGAATTTCAAAATTCTCTTCGTCAGCGTACCCTAGCTTTGTAGTTTTCAAATATTATGGGGATAGTCTGGTTGAAATGACTCTTCCTCTGATTTCAATTGCATCTTGAAGCTTTTCCTTTGAAATTTTGTACCCAGAAGCAATTTGGGCCAAATCTTTAGCCTCTTGATTTTCAAGTCGAGGTACATGTTGAGGTACAAAATAAGTATTTCTTTAACACACATATATTCTTTTGTAATTTGATTTATAATTAACTATAAGTAACCCATTATTTCGACTCAATTTGCCGCCAATTCCAACAAGATTTCAAACCCAACTATTAAAGTTTCGTATTCGACCTTATTATTTGAACAAAGGCCTTCAAACTTATACTTAAGCTTTGTTAGGATTTTTTTAGGAGAAATAATTAATACTCCTACAGCTATTCCATTCTTATGACTAGATTCGTTGAAATATAACTTGCAAGGCTCAAGCTCAAGATAATCCAAAGGACTTTCGAATATTGAATGGTCAACTATAAAGTCCACCGCTATATGTCCTTTAACAGCCTTTAAAGGTGTATATATTAGTGAATATTCAGTAGATTCAATATCCCATTTACCAATTCAACTATGTAACATAGGTTTAGATAACATAGGTTTATTAACGTCGAAATGAGATGAGACATAAACATCAATTAGTTTTATATAATGCTTCAACTTTGTACATGAAAAATATAGACATAGACATAGTTTTTCAACTGTACTATATCTAGTTTCTGCATCATTCAACACTCTACTAAGGTAGTAAATGGCCCTTTCGACGTCGTTTCCATCCTCTTGCGCCAACATGCTCCCTAAAGTTACATCAGATACATATATGTACAATTTCATGCTCCTATTTCTACAAGGAGGAGACATGATTGGAGGTTGAACAAGATAATGCTTGATTTTGTCAAAAGCTTCTTTTTAAACTTGCTCCCATTCAAAACCTTCCTTCTTAAGTTGAAGCAATGGTGAGAATGCTTGAGTCTTTCCACTTAAGTTCGAAATAAACCTCCTTAAGAAGTTATTTTTGCCCAAGAGCGACTGAAGGTCCTTCTTTGTCGATGTCGCTTTTTCTCCCATGATGGCCGTGGTCTTGTTTTGGTTTATTTCAATCCCTTTCTTGTGGACCACAAAGCCTAATAAATCCCTAACATGCATATAGAAAGCGCATTTAAGAGGACTCATTTTTAGACTATGCTCCCTCATTCTTTCGAATGACTGTCGATGATGGTCAATATGACTTTTTCCTAAAAAAGACAACCATAATATCATCAATGTAAATCTGCATAAATGTTTCTATAAAGTCATGAAAAATGGAATTCATTTCCCTATGATAGGTTGCCCCAGTATTTTTCAAACCAAAAGGCACCACCACCCAATCGTAGGTGCCTAAGGCCACATGGTATCGAAATGCTATTTTTGGCACATCTTCCTCAATAATGAAAACATGATTGTAACCAGAGTATCCATTAGGCATACTCGGGTACTCATGCCCTACAGCAGAATCAACCAACATTTCCGCCACATGAATTGGGTATTCATCTTTTGGGGTCGCATCACTTAAACCTCTAAAGTCTATGCCAACCCTAAGATGATATTTTTTTTAATAATTGGTACTATATTGGTAATCCATTCAACATACTGGGTTGTTCGAATGAAGTTACATCTGAGAAGCCTTTCAACCTCCTCTTTGATCTTCGATAAAACTTCAGATGCAAAACAACTTGGAATTTGTTTAACTGGCTTTTTCCTAGTCTTTATTGGCAACTTCAGTTCGAGAAGATCACTACTTAAACTAGGCATTTCATTATAATCCCACGTGAAAAAGTCCTTTAACTCTTTCAATAGTTGAATTACTTCGATCCTAAGTTATGAGTTAATGTTGACACTGATGTATGCTGGCCTTTTGATCTCCCCTTCACCCAAGTCTATTTCTCCGATCGGATCTTGTGCTAGCATTTTGTGTTTCTTTCCAGCGGATCTTTTTTGAAACCCAAAGGCTCGTCATCATTGATGGCATCGAGCCTCTGTCCTTGCGCCTTGTCTCGAACCTTATTAGGGGGTTTAGGATCGAAGTCCTTTCCAGGACCTTCAAGGTTCCCCTCATTAATGTTGGCTTCGACAACCACGAATTTTACTTCAGTCTCCAAGGTCGATTTTAGTGTTTTTCAGCCATATAGGCCAAAATCTTTCTCAATGTCTGGGACTCATACATCTTCAATGAATTCAATACCCTAACTAGTTTGTTGGATACCTTCTGCTCCCTCATAGCTCGGGTCTTCATTTCCTACAACCTGTCTATCCCACTGGAAACCCTGAGTAGGATGAAATTAAAGGGAACAATATGCATTATCATCAAGTGAAAATGCAAATTCGGCATGAATGGAAAGGAGAAATATTTGCCATATTCCTGCCAAAATGGTGCTTTTCGACATGATTAACTTCCTCCATAAAATAACTTTGGACGACTTCGATATTTTCCACTATACCATTGTTGCGCCAGATGGTTATTCTTTGATGTATTGAGGATAGGATTGTTAGAACGTAGTTTGATTCTACAACACTTAATTAGAGTTTTGATGATAACAAACACAAAGAACAAATATGCACTCTAAATTTGTGTTATTTTGTATGTAGAAGTTCTGACCGAAACAACGTCAAAAATTAAGCTACAGAAGCTTTCAAGCTGAGGTAATCAGAATCTGCGCTAAAGAATGATGATCAGAATCTGCGCTGAAGTGAAGAATACTATGATTCTGAACAAAAGTTTAATATACCATCAGATCCTCACATCTCTGAGTCATCAATGTTCTGAAGCAATTGCAACATGCAAGATTCTAAGTTCTGAAGCGTTACTTTTCATTTAAGACAAGATCATATACAACGGCTTCATTCAGACAAGAATCTTCCCAATATGGAAATAGCATTGAACATCCATTATCACATTTTATGTTGGACAAGATTTCCACGCCTATATAAACAAGCTTAGAGGACAAATCGTTTACGATTTTGACACACAACTGCAAATACCTCTCAAACGCTGCATTCTTACATATTCATATATACGCTCAAAATTGTGTAAAATATCACAATAGTGATACAGTTTTTGTAAGGAAAAACAACAGTACGCAGTTGATTATTTTATCTTGATTAAGCTAGTTTTCCTTGAGATAAACCGGGTTGTGGTTGTACTCAAGAAGACTTTGGTAGTTGTCAAAGTTGTGTTGTAATCAGTTTTGATTAGTGAATTAAGTCCTCGTTGGAGAGAGGCGAAATCACCTTGGCGGGTGGACTGGAGTAGTTTGAGATCAAATGAACCAGGATAAAAATATTGTGTCTACTGCGCTTTTGATTTTAAGTTTCAATTTAACGCCCCCTTCTTATGTTTTTCACTTCTTCAATTGGCATCAGAGTGCCTGGTTCTGAGTTCATACACTTAACCGTGTCAGTACAAGATCCAAGCTTTATAAAAACACTATGGTGGGACCAAGCCAAAACATCAACAATGACTATCATGAGGACAAGGACAAAATCAACGGTAAACCTCCAGTCTTTGATGGAGAAAATTTTGACTACTAGAAAGACAGAATTGAGAGCTTCTTTCTAGCTCATGATGCTGATCTATGGGACATGATAATTGATGGATACACACATCCAGTGGATGAAAGTGGTCAGAAGATAGACAGAAAAAGGATGTCTGACCAGCAAAAACGTGATTTCAGAAACCATCATAAAGCTAGAACAATACTTCTCAGTGCTATCTCATACTCAGAATATGAGAAAATCTCAAACAGAGAGACAACCAAAAACATGTTTGACTCTCTGAGAATGACACATAAAGGCAACATACAAGTCAAAGAAACCAAGGCCCTTGCGCTCATTCAAAAATATGAAGCATTCAAGATGGAAGACAATGAACCCATAGAAGCAATGTTCTCAAGATTCCAGATTCTTGTTGTTGGGCTGAAAGTTCTTGACAAAGGATATTCTACTGTTGATCACGTAAAGAAGATCATCAGAAGTATACCCAAGCAATGGAGGCTAATGGTCACGACACTTAAGCTGGCTAAAGATCTCAACAAGATATCTCTGGAGGAACTTGTCAGCTCCCTCAGAAGTCATGAGATAGAGCTAGAAGAAGACGAGCCTCAAAAGCAAGGTAAGCCTCTAGCATTAAAATCTAACAAAAAATATGATTCTAAGGTTTTGCAGGCTATGGAAAAAACCTCTGATGGATCCTCATCAGAAGAAGACGAATTGTCTCTTCTCTCCAGAAGAGTCAATCAACTATGGAAGCAGAGACAAAGAAAATTTAGAAACTCGAGAAGATCAGAGAATCAAAATGAATCCTCCTCCAGATACAGAAAGTTTGAGTTCTCCTCTAGACACAGAAGATCTGAAGCTTCTTCAGGACCCAGAAAGTCAAACAACAAAGACATCATCTGCTATGAGTGAAATGAACAAGGGCACTACAAAAGTGACTGTCCAAGGCTTCAAAAGGAGAAGCCCAAAAAGAAGTTCTTCAAGGAGAAGAAGAAAAGCCTCATGGAAACATGGGACAATTCAGACACTTCTGATGCTGACTCAGAGTCAGATGATGAAAGATCCAACATAGCTGTCATGGCAAATGTGTCAGAAGACACCGAAGCTTCTGGTTCAGACTCAGAATCAGACATAGAAGAGATATCTTTAGCAGCAAGGCTAAAACACCAGTCATGGTACCTGGACTCTGGATGCTCTCGACACATGACAAGAAGAAAGCATATGTTCCAAAGCCTGGAACTTAAACATGGAGGCTACATGGGCTTTGGAGGCAACCAAAGAGGGAAGATCACTGGCTCTGGAACATTAGATATAGAAGTTGAATTCACAGGTACTGAAGACACCTCATCAGAAGTTCTCAATAGAGACGCTCCAACAACTTCAGAAAGAAATGTTACAAGTGATCCAGTACCTTCTGTTGATCAACTCCAGAAAAGGTTATCCAGAAGCAGCATAGCTCACCCAAAAGATAAGATCCTGGGAAAGAAGGATGATCCAATCAGAACAAGATCAACATTCAGAAACTCTAAAGAATCCCTCATGGGACTGGTCTCTTTGATTGAACTAACATCTATTGATGAAGCTCTTCTGGACAATGACTGGATTTTGGCATTGCAGGAGGAATTAAACCAGTTCACCAGAAATGACGTACGGGATCTGGTTCCCAAACCAAAAGGATTCAACGTTATTGGAACAAAGTGGGTGTTCAGAAATAAACTGAATGAGCAAGGAGAAGTCATCATAAACAAGGCACGCCTGGTAGCACAAAGTTATAGTCAGCAAGAGGGGATAGACTATACAGAAACCTTTTCTCCAGTCGCCATGTTAGAATCTATCAGACTCTTAATCTCCTTTGCTGTCAATAATAACATCACTCTGTATCAGATGGATGTCAAAAGTGCATTCTTAAATGGTTACATAGATGAAGAGGTATATGTGCACCAACCCCCTGTGTTTGAAAATTCCAAACACCCAGAATATGTTTTCAAACTAAAGAAGTCACTCTATGGTTAGAAACAAGCTCCCAGAGCTTGGTATGAAAGACTAAGTAACTTCCTGTTAGAAAAGGAATTCACCAGAGGGAAAGTGGACACAACCTTGTTTTGTAATACATTTAAGAATGACATTTTAGTTTGTCAGATTTATGTAGATGATATCATTTTTGGATCCACTAAACCTTCTATGGTAAGATAATTTTCTAAGTGAATGCAGGCAGAGTTTGAAATGAGCTTAATGGGGGAGCTCAAATTCTTTCCGGGAATTCAGATAAACCAAACTCCATAAGGAACTTACATTCATCAGAGCAAATATGTCAAAGAACTTCTGAAGAAATTTGACCTCGCAGAATGTAATCCCTCAAAGACTCCAATGCATCCCACGTGCATTCTGGAAAAAGAAGAGGTAAGTAAAAAGGTAGAATAGAAAATCTACAGAGGTATGATTGGATCTCTCCTTTATCTGACGGCTTCAAGGTCTGATATTTTATTTAGTGGTTGCTTATGTGCTAGATTCCAATCAGATCCTAGAGAATCTCACTTAACAGTAGTTAAGCGAATTTTCAAGTATCTGAAAGGTACTACTAATCTGGGCTTGTTTTATAGAAACTCCAATGAATACAGCTTAGTAGGATACTGTGATGCTGACTTTGCTGGAGACAGAGTAGAGCGTAAAATAACTTCTGGAAGGTTCTAGTTTCTGGGAGACAATATGATCTCATGGACCAGCAAGAGATAATCCACAATAGCTTTGTCAACAACAGAAGTTGAATACATAGCAGCTACTGGATGTAGCACTCAAATGCTCTGGATGAAAAGTCAACTTGAAGACTTCAGCATATTTGAGAGTAACATTCATATCTTCTGTGATAACACTTCTGCCATATGTTTATCCATAAACCCAATTTTGCATTCTAGGGCTAAGCATATAGAAATAAAACATCACTTTATTAGGGATTATATTCAGAAATGAATTCCTACTTTGAAATTTATTGACACAGACCATCAATGGGCTGATGTATTTACTAAACCCCTTTCTGAAGATAGATTCAATTTCATTCTGAAACATCTCAACATGTAATTGTGTCCAGAATAAAATGTTTTATTTGCATATCCTAACCCTCAAAACTTTATTATTTTCTGTGAACATCTGATCAATTTGTCTTCAGAAGTTAGAAGTACAGTTGCCTCAAAATCTATCTATGAAGATCTGAATGTTTCATTTCAAAGGATAGAGGCGTGCAATTCACACAATCAAAAATATGTCATCCTCTCACAAGCTACCTTCTGAGGGTGAACACGCGTTCAAATTCTGAAGGGTCCAAGGCTCTGATTGGATGCATTGAGACACTTGTCATTGGTAACTGTTCAATATCTCTCCAAATCCCCTAATTTCAGGTGTCATTAATTCAATATAATCATTACTTATTTTTATCTTTCTTACTGATTACGTTTTCTAAAGAACTTATATAAACTCAATTTACTATTTCATTCGTTCACGTTTTACCATCTTCAATATTCTCTCTTGTTCTAGTTTCTTTTTCAAAAAACCCTTCCATCAATTTTCTTCAAAGAATCCGTGTGAACAATGGCATCATCATAAAGTCTCAAGAATCTCAATAGTGATCCTGATTCTTCATCAACTAAACAGTATGAAGAGCCCATTAGAATTATACTCACTCCGGTTGACAATCTTAAAGTTCTTTGTGAATTGATCGTTGATTTGGAAAGCTTACAAGAAAATGGGTTTAATTTGTATAAAGATGTAACTGCACAGGGATGGAACAAGTACTTTGATCGTCTGTTGGGTCCAAGTTTTCCCATTCTTGTTAAATAGCTTTGGATTCATGATACCTCATCCAACCACCAGGTCACATCATATTTTATGGGGAAGAAGATAGTGATTACAGAAGATTTGATTGGGAAACTCATTGGATACAATGGCGGTGGAGTAAGATGCATTGATATGGCTGATAAGTGCTCTGACCTAAAATCTATTGCTAGGGAAATTTTCACTTCTGGACAGCCATCCAACAAGATCAAAGACTTGAAGGACCATTACAAAATCTGGGCTAGAATAATTCTGGGATGTATTAATCACAGGAAGCCTACATGCTCCCCTGATTATATCAATATTGATCAGCAATTTCTAATTTACTTCATTGCAAAGAAGACCAAGATAAACCTTCCACATTTTCTCTTCAACCATCTCAAAACAAGTGTGAAAGAGACAAGAGAAGAAGAAAGAACTAAGGGGGATTGGATTCCTCTAGGAAGATTGACTTAGATATTATAACAGAAAACAAGCTGATAGAACATCTGACAGAGGCTCAAGAAATCAGTACTCTAGAAGTAACTGCTGGGAAACCTTTAAATTCCAAGAATATGAAGAAAATGAAGATTATTGAGAACATTAAGAAGGAACCAACAATTGCTTCTCATGAGGTCATCACTTCTAGGAGAATCCCTCTGAAGGATTTTCCACTATTTTCTGAGATAGATACCTCTCCAGAGATTATAGTCAGATACCTTGAAGCTTGTAAGGCTGATGGGACTATTCCAGAAATCAACATCCAAGATCTGCACAAGCCAACTCCAGAGGTTGTGCTAAAGAAATCCAAAAAGAGGAAGGCAGCAGGAGAAGGATCCTCTTAGAGGACACCCAAAGCTGCGAAAAAGAAAGGTAACCCTTCCTTTGTTTCTGTTGTAGAATCAATAGATATTCCAACATCTAAAACCATTCCCCCTCAACAAACAGAAAATCCTTCACCCCAAACATTTGAGGATTTTGACATAGAGTTTGACCCATCTGTAACTCTTGGAAATTTCTTGAATGAACCTCACTCCCCCAATCCAAATCCAAATCCAAAACAACATCAACCAGAACTTGCTAGAGTTCTATCTGTTATTGAACAATTTGATCAAGAATTTTCCTCACCACTCCCAGAAAATCCAAACACTCAACCTTGCCAACCAGAAAATCCTCAACCACACTCTCCTCAACCAGAAAATCCACAACCACACTCTCCTCAACCAGAAAATCCACAACCACACTCTCCTCAACCAGAACATCAAAACCTCAACTCACCCGAACTAGAAAATGAAAACCCTCTCAATCCTTAATCTGAAAACCCATCTTCTGAAATACCTGAACCAAAAATTCAACATGCTACCGCAAACCAATCAGAAGACTCCCTTTCAGACACTGATACCACTACCCCAATTCCTGGGATAACAGAACCTCTTACGGTTCGTTTACCTCTTTCTATTCATGATATTCCAGAAATACATTCACCATATGAATCCACTCCACCAAACACCCCTCACTCACCAATCCTGATTTCTGACTCTTCCACTCCCTCACCTATCAACCGTCCAGCTGGAAACCTTAGACTTGTCATTGATCTACAAGTGCTGGACCAACTAGCTTCCACCTCAAACAAAATTCCCACCCTTAAACCTAAACCAACCTCAACCAAATCAGATGCTGGTAAGAATCTATTGATTTTTGAAACAGAAATACAGGAATGGATTACTTCTTTGAAGAAAGCAAGTAAAGATATTTCTAATCCTGCTGCTTCTGATTCTCTGTGGGAAAGATTCAAAAAATGGCTCAACTATGAAACCCAGAAGCTGAAAGAATTAAGCTATGAAAGGGCTCAGCAGAACTTCAGTGATCAGTTGAGAGCCTTCAAAGATCAAGTTTTGAGCCAATGGGATAAGAAAGAAATTCTTCTGCTGGATAATTCTCCCTGGAAAGAGCACTAACCTTCAGACGCCACTGAACCAGACTCTAATAGTCTCCCTCTGACTACTGCTCCAGAAAAGGTGATTGCAATAGAAGAAGTTGTTCAATTAGAAGAGGCCGCAGAATGTTCTTAACGACATGCAACCCTTGAAGATACACCAGCTTCGTCTCTAGTCATGCAAACTTTGGAAGAGTTGAATAAGGAGAATGCCTTAATCCATGCCAGACTGGATAAGCAAGAGGACACAAACAAAGAGATCAAAGATATATTGGATAAACAAGAAGATACAACAAAAGAAATCAAAGACATTATGGGAAAGCAGGAAGAATCAAGCACTCGGATTAAGAGCTTGTTGGAAGCGTTGTTCACACGTCTTCCCCCTCCTTCTTAGATTTTCTTTAAATGTTTATCTGTATTTTTATTTTTCATCTTATCCTCCTTGTTTTTGAAAATTGTCATTGCATTCTGTTTTCAATATAAATCATCTTTTTGACTCTGATTATATTGCTTTTTGATACCTGACAAAAAGGGGGAGAAAGTAAGATATTTTCAATAACAGTATACCGGGACAAAGTCTCAAACATTCTGAATATCTTACCCTCTATTTTTTTTTGAAAAGCTTGAACAAGAACATATTCTGATAAGGACAAAAGGAGATGCATCAAAATCTCTAACGAGAAGGAACTTCAGGGAAGTAACTCATCTCTATCTGAGTAATCAACTCAGGGGGAGACTCTCCTAAAGCTTTTTGTTCTATATTTTTCATTGAAAATCCTAGTTTTTGTCATCATCAAAAAGGGGGAGATTGTTAGAACATAGTTTGATTCTACAACCCTTAATTAGAGTTTTGATGATAACAAACACAAAGAACAAATATGCACTCTAAATTTGTATTATTTTGTATGCAGAAGTTCTGACCAAAACAACATCAGAAATTAAGCTACAGAAGCTTTCAAGCTGAGGTAATCAAAATCTGCGCTGAAGAATGATGATCAGAATCTGCGCTGAAGTGAAGAATACTCTGATTCTGAACAGAAGTTTAATATACCATCAGATCCTCACATATATGAGTCGTCAATGTTCTGAAGTAATTGCAGCATACAAGATTCTAAGTTCTGAAGCGTTACTTTTCATTTAAGACAACATCATATGCAACAGCTTCATTCAGACAAGAATCTTCTCAATATGGAAATAGCATTGAACATCCATTATCACGCTTTATGTTGGACAAGATTCCCACCCCTATATAAACAAGCTTAGAGGACAAATCGTTTACGATTTTGACACACAACTTCAAATACCTCTCAAACGCTGCAATCTTACATATTCATATATACGCTCAAAATTGTGTAAAATATCACAGTAGTGATACAATTTTTGTAAGGAAAAACAACAGTACACAATTGATTATTTTATCTTGATTAAGCTAGTTTTCCTTGAGATAAACCGGGTTGTGGTTGTACTCAAGAAGACTTTGGCAGTTGTTAAAGTTGTGTTGTAATTAGTTTTGATTAGTGAATTAAGTCCTCGTTTGAGAGAGGCGAAATCACCTTGGCGGGTGGACTGGAGTAGTTTGAGATCAAACGAACCAGGATAAAAATATCGTGTCTACTGCGCTTTTGATTTTAAGTTTCAATTCAACCCCCCCCCCTCTTGTGTTTTTCACTTCTTCAAGTACTGCTCTTATGTCGTGTATCCATTTGCGTCCCAACAATAAGTTATAATTGGCCTTTGATTCGACCACCATAACCATGGTTGGCCTTGTTATTGTACCAATAGTCAAATCAACCTGGATAACTCCAAGAGTTGTTCCTATTTTACCCTCATAATTTGTCAAAACCATGTTATGTGGCTTTGTGTCCATTTTAATTTTCCATGTCTTCTTCAGGATAGTATGCAACATCAGATTCACCGTAGCCCCTCTGTCAACAAATATCTTATTTATAGCCATGTTCTCCAGTTTAACTCTTATGAAGAGAGGTTTCAGATGGTTTCTCATAGCTTCATTTGGGCTTTCAAAAAAGGTATTTTGCTCTTCGACACACCCGTTATTCATCACATAATAACATACTAGCTTGTGTCTAGCCATTTTAACTTCAACATTCTCTTCTGGATCTTCGACCTCTGTAATTTGGTCGTACTCCCTTGGAAGAATAGACACTACATTGTAGGTGACATTGAAGTCTATCTCTGAGTTTGTATTGAAGTTGTTTGTTAGCAGTTCATCCTCATTCTCATCACCTTCGACCTTATCTTCGATGTTTCTGCTGAAGCGGTAAAGCGACAAGAAAAAGTAATTATTTTTATAAGGGTGATATATAGGTTATAACGTATCGTCTCCACATGGATTAGTGATATGGAAAAACTACCGTTCAGTAGTTTTAATCCTTCTAAGTTTGGAAAAGGGTTTGCGAAACAAGTGTAAGAAAAGTAAATAAAGTAATAAATAAAGCGATAAACAATCATCTGTAGCCTAAGAGAATTCATTCTGGAATTGCATTTCACTCTACCCATCAAATAATTAAACTTGCAGATCAATTGCACACAACCTAAATCACTCGTTAATGCCATCACATATCACTCACACTAAGGTTATCTCTAAGCAAAGTGAAACATCACTTTTATTACTCTTGTCGATGATCTCTCAATCGCTCAAACAACCTGAATGCATTTCATAATCGATACCCACATGAATATTAAGCCTAAATCTATGTCTAGAGTCTAGGACCTAATAGATATTCATTCAAGAAAGAGATTCAGAAAGGATATGTCTATGCCAAACCAAAACTATGCAATAAAGCAAAAATCAAGAACAAACACTAGTATTAATTTGTAAAGGAGATTTCATACAATCCCATGATAAACAAATATACATACAAAAATATTAAAGATATACATACAAAACCCACCATTGGAATGATACATAGAGAAGGATATGAATAGGAAACTTATCGCGGTGTCAACACGATCCAAGACAATTCATAACCAATCAACAAGATGCATCACCCAATGATGTTGGGTAAACCTCTAAACTACATAAAATTGGATCAGAGCTCCTCCAAGAGGGAAAGAGATGATAAAACCTAACAAAATTTGTTTTAGATCTATATATACAAAACTGAGTTACACATACCGCACTAAGCGCCAAATACCGCGTTAAGCGCGTCTTCATTTATTCATCAAACTGCCTTAGAGCGCGCTAAGCGCCAAATACCGTTCTTAGCATGCTCGCCTCTGCCTGTGCTCCAGAACCCACATTGAGACCGTGCTATGCGCGACTTGAAGCAACTTTATTTCTTGAATTTGTATAAAAATTCCTATTCAGATCCGTGCCTTCGACACCTTATTCCTCGATGCTCCAAATACGCAAAAATACCTACAAAAGACATTAAAACTATCAAACGATACATAAATGAATCATAAATACAATTATACACTAAGTATACATATTTACTCAAAAGTTGGGTTTATTCAACTGAAATTAACAACAAAGAGTCGATTAGTGCAACAAAAAGTATATACAAAAATAGCTACAATTTGCACTTATCATTTTGCATCTTCAAAAAACCTCATAACTCTCTCATTTTATTTCTCAACTTCTTTTGCTTTGTCTGATGGCATATTACTACTTGATTCTGCATCCATTTTTCCTTTGGCCTCTCTTTCGACTTTTCTCCTCCTCTGTTCCCTGCGCCATTGGGAGCGAGACACGGGATTCTTCCCTTTATAGTTATTTAATCCATATGCTTATTGTTTAGTGACTTGAAACTCCATCCAATATTCCAACGAAGATCCTCTTCCAACCTTAAAATTCTTCCACTTATCCTGGTCCTGATCCCACCTGTGAGCGGGCTTCACCCATTTCCCTTTAGGGGCTTCAACAGTTAGTTTGAAAGAGATTGTTTGTTTGCATGGAACTTTTGTCCTCCTTGGTTGTTGTTTCTTGGGATTCCCCTCTTGTCGAACGTAAACCTGTTTTTGACGGTTTTCTGGTTCCTTCTTTCCTTGATTCTTCGGTAGCCTTTGATGTTTTCTGCAGCCTTGTTGTCGAAGACCAGACTGCAGCTAGGGCAGAGCATAACTTCAGAATTCTTTCTCTGGAACCTATGGATAAATTCCAACAAACTCTCAGCCTTTCTGGCATATGACATCTGGTTGTATTGTTTCTTCCTCTTAGCCTCTTCGTCCATATCCATCTCAGTGTTTTGTAAAGTTTCGATCATATTCACTTCGACACCAGCATTCTCAGTAATGCCCATATCTTGTAACTTAAGTGCAAGTCCTTCAGTAGCCTTGGTCATGTCATCAACCTGCATGAAACCAATAACCGTTTCTATTGTTGCTAATATCTGGGTGGAATCCTCAATGATTCCCTTTGTGAAACCTTGAGCTCCATCCATGATTATCTCTTTGGCACAATCTTTAATGATTACCACCATGTTAATCGAATATGGTTCGACATAGTGGGCCTCAGCAACAAGGGGGTCAGCGTCAATCTTTATTTTTTTTTCTCCCCGAATTTGAGCCTTCCTTCTTTGATTGCATTTTGAACGAGATCCCTGAAAAGAAAATATTGAGATGTTTTATCGCCCAAAAAATTATGATATTTGCAGAAACCCCTCTTTTTTCTCTGTTCTAAAGAGGGTATTTTAGCACCAGGAGGAACTATAATTTATCCATCTTTGACTAATAAATAAAAAAAATTGTCACATTTAGTAACATTGAAAGTATAAGTTCTCATAGGGAATCTATCGCCCTTATCAAGTTCGACTGGGTTTTTACCATTTGAAGGTTCCAAACCCTTACAACAATAAGGGGGTATTTGCTTAAGTTCATCAAGGTCTATTTCGCCTCCATCAAAATCTAAAGGCTCTTCATATGACCCTTGATCACCTTCGTTGAATTCAACATAGGCTATTCTCTCTTTTCTATTGTTCTTACTTTCTCTAGCTTTTTAAATTTTCAAGCGTTCTATCTGTCAAACCCTATTAGCCAACTCGACCATGTCTCTCAAGTGTTGGGTATCCAATTTCTTCCTAATGGAATAATCTATCCCCCTACGGCCATTTCAACCAACTTATGCTCAGGCACCTGAGTGAAACATCTAGCTTTGAGAAAACGGAAATGATTTAGACAATCATCTATTGGCTCAGTGAATTTGCACTTAACACTTTCCAATTCCTTCAAACTAATCTTAGTCGGTCCGATGTAAAATTATTCATGGAACAACCTTTCCAACTGAGCCCAACTATGAATTGAATTCGCCGGTAATATTGTGAACCATGTGAAGGAATTTTTCGTTAGTGAACTTGGGAAGTATTTAATCCTAAGATTTTCATTACTAGAAATTTCACATGCTTCTATTAGGTATCTAGCCACATGTTCCATAATGGACTAAGTAGTATCCCCAGATTTTTTTTTAAATTTGAGGACTTTCCACCAGGGAGGTATATCTGATTGCAAGATGTACTCGTTTAATGGAGAAATGTAACTTGGCCTATGAAGGCCAACATTTACACTATTTCGAGCCATGATTCTTTTGATCATGGTAGCTAGATTATTGTTAGCCGCCACATAATCCCGTCGATTCTAATGTGCAACTTCATCAGCATTTTAGTTTCGATTTACCATCACAATCCTAGGTTCTATCTCTCTTGGAATTTGTGGTTCTTGCCTAAGAGTTTTAACTCTAGGTATTTTGACTGCCCCTCCCTGATTTACCACATCCGCCTGGGTGTATTTCTTGAATTTTGTTGAAATTGGTTAATTATTGGGTCTTCTTCAAGGGTTACCCCTTGATTTTCTCTTACACATTCCCTTTGAGGATGTGGTGGGGGTTGAGGCACACCAAAGAATTCAGCGATGCGTGTTATTTGTGCTTCCATTTGTTGGTTTTCTTGAGTGGTGTTTTGAATCAAAGGGTTAAAAATTGTATTTATTGTTTGTGCAAGCATTTTGGACCATTTCATGGTTACTTTCGTCCATTTGTTGCCTAATTACTAATGCAGATTGATTTGTCAAATTTGGCATTTGGAAAGAAAATCCCACCCCTAAGGGTTGAGTACTTCGACCCACATTATTCAAAGCAGACCAAAAACCTTGTAAGAATGAAGTGACGTTCATTATAGGATCTGAATATGTTAAAGTGGAATTATGCAACCTACCATAAACGATGATGGTATGCCATAAGGCCTTTCATGACCATTGAGAGGCGTAGAAAAACCAGGAGGCCCTTGAGGCCTATGAAAAACATTTCCCCTTGGTGGGGGGTCCCTGGTGAACCATGTGATCCTATATAAGTCAAAATAGGGCCAATATGAGAGTTCGACTGTATTGGTGTCGAACTTGTTTAAGACGGTATCGTATCTAAAAATGGCGCTGAAACCATAGTTCCCCCTGTCGAAGAGACTGGGGGTGGTACTTCATCATTGTTAGGAGGATTTTTATTACTTGGTTGACTCTAATTTTCCATCTTCCTAACGTATTTCTTTTTAGGTATTTCCTTGTTGTTTGTGGCTAATTTACCACTTCTAAGTCTTATGCAACAAAGTCTAATACAAGAAAATGATGAAGATTTAAAAAAAAAACTTTTCACAAGAACAAATATCATTAATTGAAAACAGGTCCCACTGAGCGTGCCAATTTGATTACCGTGAAAATTGGTAAACAAATGCTAGTCTTCTAAAAACAATGAAAAGTTCTTAGTTACTCACAAGATCGGATAGATTGATCCTACGACATGTGTTCTTATTTAAACTTTGTTCTTTGAAATGAAGAACACTTCGACAATATTCATAGTCTTTTAATAATATTGATTTTAATCTAAATGAGTCTTTTAAGTAAACTTACGAAACTTGTAAAGAAAATGCAATAAAGGCAATTGAAAGTAAATTGCTAGAAGTAAATTCTGGAATGATAAATTGGAATAGAATAAAAGATTGTGTTTACACGTATATTTCTCAAGAGACTCTTTTCTTTACATGCGGATACTTTGAGTTTATATGAGATCTTGTACAAAATAATGAACACTCTTAATCCTAACACTAAGACTCATATATATACTAAATCAAAACAACTGTTTCCAACGGCCTTTCGTTCATAACATGACACATTTCGCTCATCATGTCTTTCTTTCCTCCTGAAGCTCCACGCGTCCTTTATTGAAACTAGATAAGGAAAAAAAATTGTTATTCCTTATTCAAATTCAAAACTTCTGTCGAAGGTCATATCTTCACTTGTCGAACCTATAAAAAAAACTTAGAAAATATTTCTAAGTCTCATCCAACGTTTCCCTCTTGCAAAGGAATGACTTTGACTAGTATTTAGCAAACTATGTCTTTCTTCGTCGATAGCTCAAATATCTTCAAAGATATTTTTCTCCTCTTTGTAAAATAATACGGCGTCGAAAACATAACCTAGCACCTGCATATTTCTACAAATTTTGACTTATATGAATTTTATGTATTTTATCGGATTTTTTAAAAACTTAATAATAATTAAATTTTTTCTATCAATTTTTTAGTTATAACTATCGTATTTTTCTTTTCTTTTTTTTGATTTTTTTTTGAAAGAATTGTTTAAGAGGAAAACCATAAATTTTGAGATAGATAAAAATAAAAAAGATATTTTTGTCATTATCAAAATATGTGGGAGTATCAGGGAAAATCCTTCATATAAACCTATCTACAAATAAAGGCTTTAGAATACCAAAATGAATACAAGTTTGATTATTGAATTTAACACGAAGATCATTGGGTATGAACACCTCTTTATAAGGAATGATATAGTGAGAGAACGACTCACAATGTCATCCCAAAATATAAATCCATCTACTGAGGTTCTTATATCGCTTCTAACTTCTTTGAATGAACATTAACGTCAATTTAGGCATTTGGTTATGCTCGTACACCATACTTATTATGATACCATCCATTTATCACCTTAGCAAAAATGGAAATTGAGTGGTGCATACACGAGTTCAACCACTAGAAGTTCACTATGTAGATATGATCATTAAATTCTCAAACTCACTCATTCGTTATTGTTGGCTCCCAAATTCGACACTTACTATATTTGGTCTTTTGGACCAAATAACTGGAATGAACCAAGCCAGGAAGTATGATTCGACACATAAAATAACTTAAAGAAAAGGTCTAAGTTATATTGGAATCTTCGACCAAGGGCTCATTCGACTGAAGAAAACTTATGTCACTCGACTAAGAGAAAGTATTCTCGCTTTGACACATGATACGAGGACTATTTGAATTTTGAATTATTGGAGGGAAAGGCAGTTCCGCCAGAGTTTAAGAAGAGGCAACGTGGCTGAAAGCCATAAGTCGAGGGATATGCAGAAGACACTTGTCTTCATCCTAGCGCAGAATGTTCCCTCGACAGTTACCTATTTTTAGTATAAATTAAGAAACTTGTGTAATTTTCAAGTGTATTCAACCTATTATATTAAGTCACTCAAACATTATCCAAGTAACTACTGCGTGAGAAAGGATAACAACTGAGAAATGTATGTTGGAAACACCTTTTTTCTTTAATGAAAGTCCTTTACATTACTTTACTATTATCCTGCAAAGTTATCTTTTTTACTTCTTTTACTTGCATTTCTATACTTCTGTTTACTTTTCTAAAATCTTAAACATCCTTTCTCTAGGTCGAACGCGCGTTCTTCCTGCTTATCCATTTTACATAAAAATTAGCATATGTCCTGGGATTAGTTTGATCGATCCCGTAAGTAAACCAAAAACTTACCTTTTTTGGAGATCAGCGGTTGTTTACCAAAAACGACGGTAAACAAATTGGCACACTCGGTGGGACGTTGCTAATTTTCTATGTTATTGTGTTTTTCCTGTACAGTTATAACATTGCATGTTATTAAGAAGTGGTAGAGTAACCAACAAATATACTGTTAGGAAGGAAAATAGAGAGAGTAGTATGGCTAACGAGCCAAACCATGGAGAAATACCTCCACCAATCACAGGAACAGTGGTTACTACTGCTGTCGAAGGGAATATCCCAACTTTTGTTGGATCAATGCCAGCGTTAACCACAAATCAAACTAGACCCTTACTTTCGTATGTGGGTCCAAGAGGTCCTTTGGGAACGCCTCCACCAAGGATAAATCTAGGATCTCGATCAACTGTACCCCCAGGCTTTTCGACAACCTGGATGGGTCGAGAACAGCCATATGGCATGCCAACTACTGAAATGGCTAGCCTTATGAATGCTGCGTCCACTTTTTCAGAACCTTTGGTGAATACAACATCGCCATTACAAGGGTTTGGAGCTAGTAGAAACCAATTTTTTGGAGGGCCATCTCACATGATACCAAGCCTCACAAATGTTTCGACAGAAATTTTGAGGCAATAGATGGGAGAAAGTAATCATGAAATGGTACAAATGTTAGCACAAACTCTAAGTACAGTGCTAAATCCCCTCATTCAGACTGCTACACAGTCGAATCAACAGATGACAGCGCAAATGACGCGCATGGCTGAATTCTTTGGGGTACTCAAGTTGTTCGACAACCCCAGAGGGTACCAATAAGAGTAAATCAAGGGGTAATTATGGAAGAGGATTTGACCGTTAATCCAAACCCCCAGATTCCTAGGGTAGAAGTAGAACAACCAAGGATAGAGATACCACGAAACCTTCGAGAAATCGATCAAGGCGTTATTATGGCTAATAGAAACCAAAATGCTGACGAATTAAGACAGCAAGTTCGACACCAAAACTATGGGACAGACAATAATTTAACCGCCATGATCGAGAGGATCGTGCTTCAAAACGGGATGAATGTTGGTTTTCACAGACCAAACTTTGCATCCCCATTGTCAGAATATATTCCGCAAACAGACTTACCACCTAGGGGAAAAGTTCCAAAGTTCACTAAATTTTCAGGGGATACGACAGAGTCGACCGTCGAACATGTGGCTAGATATTTGATAGAGGCTGGAGAAATAGCAAACAACAAAAACCTTAGAATCAAATATTTCCCAAGTTCCTTGACAAAGAATGCTTTCACTTGGTTCACTACCCTCCCAGCCAATTCGATCCATAACTGGAACCAATTGGAAAGATTGTTCCATGAACAATTTTACATGGGTCAAACCAAGATAAGTCTAAAAGAATTGGCTAGTGTGAAGAGAAGGTTCACAGAGCCAATTGATGAATATTTAAATAGATTTCGATTACTCAAAGCCAGATGCTTTACCTAAGTGCCTGAGCATGAATTAGTCGAAATAGCAGCGGGGGGGGGGGGGGGCCTGGATTATTCGATTAGGAAAAAGTTAGATACACAATACCTAAGAGATATGGCCCAACTTGCTGATAGAGTTCGACAAGTAGAACGCCTTAAAGCTGAAAAAGCTAAGACTGCCAAAACTCATCGACGAGAAAGGGTAGCTTATGTCGAAATGGATGATAACAATCCGAAGACATATAGCGATTCTATAGATGTCGAAGAAGGCGAAATTGATTTAGCGGAATTAAAACAAGGACCACCATATTCTTGTAAATTGCTAGTGCCATCAAATGGGAAAAACCCTGTAGAACCTGAGAAAAACAGTGATAAATTTCCTAAGAAAACTTACAGCTTCGACATATCCAAATGTGACGAAATATTTGATCTATTAGTTAAAGATGGCTAGATGATAGTGCCCCCAGGGGCTAAATTTCCTCCTTTAGAACAAAGAAAGAAAAGAGGTTTTTGTAAATACCATAATTTTTTGGGACATAAAACCTCACAATGTTTCCTTTTCAAGGATCTCGTTCAACAAGCGCTGAAGGAAGGAAGGCTGAAATTTGCTGATAAACCAGCAATGAAAATCGACACAAACCCCCTGCAGACATAGGCACATTATGCCGAACCAGTTGGCATTTATATGGTGGAAGTGTCTGAAGATTTCATCACAAAACCCATCTTTGGAAGTTTCACTGGAAACATCTCCAGAAAAACTATTGAAGGGGTGAGAAAGGCCACTGAAGGCCTGGATTTGAAAAAGGAAGTTGGCCAAGGGTTGAACAAGAAGGCTGCTGGAAGCCTGAAACTGATCAAACGGGTTATTGAAGACCCAAACTAAATCAAAGGAGTTGCTGAAAGCTCCAGCAAAAGAACCATCACAGGTTCTTATTTGGCTGCTGAAAAGGGTTCGACAGAGGACTTGGAGGCCAAAATGCAGAAGATGAACCTGGTTGCCAAAAGTAACATGCAGGTTAAAGTGGTTGAAGTCTTCGGCGCCAAAGCTTCAGAGGAAGCCATTCGACAAGAAGAAGTAAACAAAACTGCATTCCCAAAGGAGGATGAAGATTTGGCAGATTTTCTGCATAGGTTCCAGAAGAAGAAATCAGAAGTAATGTTATGCCCCAGATGTAGCTCTATTTTCGATAAGAAAGCCGCTGAACACATACAAGTTATGCGGGTTGTAAAAGAAAAACAGGGCACCAATGCCCAACAAAGAATGGGTTCAGAAATTCGATTTGACCCCAGAAGGGGGCATCAACAAAGACCCATGAATCAGGAAAGGAGGCCACCAACTTTTAGGCCTCCAACTAATGTGCCTACAGATACTTAGCTAAATACCATGGGAAGGAAGAGTCCAAATGAAGAAAGATGGCAGACATTCGACGTACCAAGAGGTTCTTCTCTAGATTACAGAAAGGAGTACCATGCTTCTGCGTCGAACAAAATGACCCATGTGTTGAGCAATTACAAACGAAAAAATCCTATGTCTCATTCGCAGTGGAGAAGGTTCCAAAGACGGCGAAAGGCCGATAAAGAGGCAGCTGGACCTCATCCAGAAGTTAGCACTAATGTGCAGAAGAAACAAAGGAAACCTCTAGAGAGAAATCCTATGCCCTGGGCGGAGGAATGTGGGTCGAATGATGAAGACGACTCCGACTCCAGTGACAGTTTAGACATCATGGTAAATGTCATATCCGTGTTGCCTAAAGAATACAACCGTGAGGTCGAAGTCAAAGAAACTGGCCTAATGGTTGAACAAGAATTGGCTAGACACAAGCCAATATGTTACTATATAATGAACAATGGATGCGTAGAAGAACAAAATGCATTTTTTGAACCACCAACAGAGGCAATGAAGAGCCATCTGAAACCCCTGTTCATTAGAGCAAAGGTAAGGGAGGTAACCATAAACAAAATTCTGGTTGATTGTGGGGCAACCATCAATATCATACCACAATTCATGCTGGAAAATTTAGGCAAAGGAGATGCTGACATAAAGCCACATAACATGGTCTTATCCAACTATGAAGGGGGCATTGGCACCACAATGGGTGTCATTCAACTAGACCTCAAAATGGGCTCAATCCTTCGAGCCACTATGTTCATGGTTATTTCAGCAAAACCCAACTACAATCTACTCCTTGGTCGGGAGTGGATACATGGCATTGGAGCAGTGCCATCTTCGATGCATCAAAGGGTCACAATATGGCGCCCCGACGGCATTGTGGAGAACATTGAAGCAGATCAGAGTTATTACTTAGGTGAAATCAATAGTGTCGGAAAGAATAGTTTCGACAGAAATTTGGCTCACATAGGGCCATGTAACCCACCCGAGTTTGATTTAACCCAAACTCCTAATACATTCTACTCCCTATACCTACACTCCGATTACAGCTTTCAGTGGGATAGAGAAGACTTATCCAACATCGACTTTGGAGGAGTTAGTGATATACGACCAACAAGCTGGGGAAGCGAGTTTGATGATGATGACTGAGTCATCAACTCTCCAAAAGATTTCGGCATATGTGGCCGAAAACAGAATGATAGTGGCCTTAGAGGCTGAAGTTAAATATGTGGCTTTCAAAGCCAATGAACAAGTCCTTTCGAAGACAGGGCCTGGGAAAGATTTTGACCCAGAACCTCCTGACTTAGGAACGAAAGACTTTCGAGACCAGAGTTTAGACGCAATCTATGACGACGAACCTCTAGGTTTCGAAAAGGACCCGCTGGAGAACAATGTCAGAATGTTGGCTCAAGATCCTCTAGAAGAGGTAAATCTAGGCGAAGGTCCTGTGAACAAGCCCACATACATAAGCACAAAAATGGATCCAGGACTCAGGGTCGAAATGATCGAATTACTAAAAGAGTTCAAGGATTGCTTTGCGTGGGACTATGACGAGATGCCTGGTCTCGACAGAAGATTGGTAGAACTGCAGTTACCAATAAAGCCTGGAAAGAAACCCGTTAAGCAGACTCCAAGACGGTTTGCGCCAGAGATTTTATCAAAAATCAAAACGGAGGTTGAAAGGCTGCTGAGATGCAAGTTCATAAGAACGACCAGGTACGTCGAATGGATTGCAAATATTGTGCCTGTTATAAAGAAAAACGGTACCTTGAGGGTGTGCATCGATTTTAGAGATCTAAATGCTGCAACACCCAAAGATGAATATCCAATGCCAGTGGCGGAAATGCTTGTAGATTCTTCCGCTGGTTTCGAGTACATGAGTATGCTTGATGGCTACTCTGGATATAATCAAATCTTCATTGCTGAAGAGGATGTGTCGAAAACGGCATTTCGTTGCCCTGGGCCTTTAGGCACTTATGAATGGGCAGTAATGCCCTTTGGCCTAAAGAATGCAGGGGCAACGTACCAAAGAGCCATGAATTCGATCTTCCATGATTTTATTGACACTTTCATGCAGATTTATATTGATGATATTATTGTTAAATCTGTTTCAGGGAAGGCTCACATGGATCATCTTCGACAATCCTTTGAGAGGATGAGACACTACGACCTGAAGATGAATCCTCTAAAATGTGCTTTTGGTGTAAAAGCAGGAGATTTCTTAGGTTGTGTGGTCCATAAAAAGGGCACTGAGATAAACCAAAACAAGACCAAGGCTATCTTGCAAGCCAAAGCACCAACTAACAAAAAGGAATTGCAATCCTTACTTGGAAAGATAAATTTCCTAAGGAGATTTATATCCAACCTCAGTGGGAATACGCGAGCCTTTTCGCCATTACTTAGACTCAACAAAGGAGGATTTGAATGGAGGGAAGAACATCAAGAAGCCTTCGATAAAATCAAAGGTACCTCGTTAAACCACCTATTTTGGTGCCTCCTTGTCGAAGTAGAAGTATGAGACTGTACATAGCCGCGTCTGATAAAACTTTAGGGAGCATGCTGGCTCAGGAGGATGAACATGGTGTAGAAAGGCCCATATATTACCTCAGTAAAGTTTTAAACGATGCAGAAACCAGATATAACAAAGTTGAAAAACTATTTTTATGTCTATATTTTTCATGTACAAAACTTAAGCAATATATAAAGCCAGTTAATGTTTATGTTTCGTCTCATTTTGACGTTTTCAAATATATGTTGTTGAAACCCATTTTGCACAGTAGAATTGGCAAATGGGCACTTGCATTAACTGAGTACTCATTAACTTTTATGCCTCTCAAGGCTATAAAAGGCCAAGTGGTCACAGACTTTATAGTCGACCACTCTATACAAGAAAGATCACTGAATTATTTGGAGATCGAACCGTGGAAACTTTACTTTGATGGCTCTAGTTATAAAGATGGAGTTGGAGTCGGAGTCCTTATTATTTCTCCAAACAAAATTCCAACAACATTTAAGTACAAAATAGATGGGGATTGATCCAATAATGAGGCTGAATACAAAGCGTTAATCGTAGGCCTTGAAATCCTGTTGGAATTGGGGGCAACTCAAGTCGAAATAATGGGAGACTCAAAGTTAGTCCTAAAACAAATTACGAAGGAATACAAATGCATAAAAGAAAACCTTATCATGTATTTCGTAATAGCCAGACGGTTGTTGAAGAGCTTCGAAGTAGTTAACATTCGACACATACCCTGATTGGAGAATCAAGTAGCCAATGACTTGGCACAAATTGCTTCTGGGTATAAAGTTTCGAAAGATAGGCTACAACAAGCAATCTAAGTTATAGGGAGAGTAACCGCCACTAAGTTATCTCCATCGTATTTAAGGACCACAACGTTAGGATACACTGATCATGAAAATTTTGAAATTTCGTTCATAGACAATCTAATAGAGCAAGATTGGAGAAAGCTTGTATTGGACTATTTACAAAATCCAGCGGCTTCGACAGAACGAAAGATAAAGTACATAGCACTGAGTTACGTATTGATTGGAAATGAACTATTTAAGAAAACACCGGAAGGTGTGCTTTTGAAATGCTTAAGTGAAACAGAAGCATATATATCTCTTTCCACCACACACGCTGGGGCATGTGGAGCACACCAAGTAGGCCAAAAGATGAAATGGTTATTGTTTCGACAAGGCTTATATTGGCCCACTATGTTGAAGGATTGTGTTGAGTTTGCAAAAGGATGCCAGGAATGTCAAAAACATACAGGCATTCAACATGTGCCAGCAAATGAACTTCACTCAATTGTGAAACCTTGGCCTTTTAGAGGATGGGCTTTGGATCTCATTTGAGAAATTCGACCAGCATCTTCTAAAGGTCAGAAGTATATACTGGTGGGCATTGATTATTTTACTAAGTGGATTGAAGCGATTCCTTTAGTCAATGTAGACCAGGATAATGTCATTGAATTCATTCAAAGGTACATCATATATAGATTTGGAATCCTTGAAACAATAACTACAGACCAAGGGTCAGTCTTTACTGGTCGAGAGATGCAAGATTTCGCTGCAGAAATGGAGTTTAAACTGTTAACGTCTACGCCTTATTATGCATAAGCTAATGGCCAGGTCAAAGCAGCAAATAAAGTAGTGATCAGTTTAATAAAGCAACATGTGGGAAAGAAACCCAGAAACTGGCACAAGACGCTAGATCAAGTCCTGTGGGCGTGTCGAACTTGTCCGAAAGAAGCCACAGGAACAACACCATTTCGTCTGACCTATGGTCATGATGCAGTGTTACCAGTGGAAATCCACTTGCAGGCGAAAAGGATTCAGATACATCATGATATCCCTTCTGAAGTCTATTGGAGTATGATGTCGGATGAACTAGTGGACTTAGACGAAGAAAGGTTGAAAGCTCTGGATCTTTTGAGACTGCAGAAGAAGTGGGTTGAGAAATCCTACAATCGCAGGGTGAAGTCCAAGACGTTTCAGCCTGAGGATATAGTTTGGAAAGTAATACTCCCAATGGATCGAAGAGACAGAAACTTTGGAAAATGGTCCCCTAAGTGGGAAGGACCTTTTAGGATTGTGCAAGCATTCTCGGGCGGAGCCTATGAGATCGAAGAATTAAGCGAAGATCAAAGACTCTTGAAGGTGAATGATAAATACCTGAAAACATATAGACCTATGCTTCAAGAGGTAAAAATAAATAATATATAGTCACTGTTAATAGAGAATGCCAAAATGGAAACTTAAAAATTTCATTAAAAGTGCCAAAATGGCTCTAAAATCGTTACAAACAAGTAATTGCATGAATGGGAGAAACATGATTCAAAAGGGAAGATTAGTTTTAATCATGAGATACTTGATTCTTTGCAATTCTAGCCGTCGATCACATAGAGCTTTCGATTGGTGAAGAGTCTCGAGCTTAGCATCCAAAGATTGAGCCCGATCAACATGTCTTAACCCTTCAGTCAATTCTTCTTGGCTCTCTGATTCAGTGTTCACAGCAAGGAGTTCCTCTTTCTTTTTTTCGTTGGCAGCAATTTTAGCTTCCAACTCTGTAATCTGCACCCTCAGTTGAGCATTGTCTCGATCTATCTCCTCGACCGCCTTTTGTTTAGCCTCCTGGGCCTTTGACAAATCCTTTACCCTAGAAGCTGACTCAGTAGCAGCATGCCAGGCAGCAGCCACTTGACCATTGGCTTCTTCAATCTCACGATTGAGATTTCTTTGACGGCTGTAATCTGCTGATACTTGGTCGACAATGGAGAGTAAATCCAAGATTACACTGGCCACATCCGGAGGAGCAACAAGGAGATCGACAACCTTCAGGATAGTCTTCAGAAATGAAGGAGATGCTGGTTCCCCCTCTAAAGTTAACATCAAATCTCTTTTAAAGATTTATGCTTTAACTTTCTGAAGAGCCTCGTCGAGAGGAGAAGTCGAAGTAGATCTTCCAGATGCAGTCGAGGCGTTGTGATCAGAGGAACTCTCTCGACCTTCTAGGATTGCAGTCAGATAACCTAACGGATTATGTTGTTTCAGTAAGGCCAAATCCTCCTTGGTTCTAGATCCCGTCGAAGGAATACTTTCGTTCGCTGTAACAACCACGTTGGCCACTTGACTTGGAATTGTTTCAGTTTCTGGAGGATTTTGGTTTCCTTCAACAAAACCTTCTTCACCGTCAGCCTCTGGGATCTCTACATTCTCCCTCTCTGTTTCAGTCTCAACGCCAGGGATACCTTCCTCCTCAGTCTCTCGCACATCAACCAGCGGAACCCTAGTCTCCTCTTGGTTTCCTGCAGCTTCTTCTTCATCGGCTTCTTCTATGGTTTCGTGCTGAGGTTCAGAAGTTTGATTTACTTCGTCAACTGAACTCATGAAAGAGCCTTTCGCTGAAGAAGGCCTATAGGTAGGATCCCCTTCACTATTCAAGAGTGTGACAGAGTCCTCGACATGAGTAGGAATTCGTGTGGAAGTGCCAGCAGTGTCCTGGAAAATAGAAGGAATTCGTTTCTTTCAGAATCCTCATAAAGCAAAAGGGAGTGGAGGAATAAATAGTGAGCAGTCGAAGTAAAATACCTGGACTGGGATTTCAGCACCAGGACTGGAGTTGTCACTTTCGCTGGGATTATTTAACCTAGCAATTACCTCCTGTTCAGTAGGCTCGTTGATGACTACAGGAGGAAGCCTGGAAGCTGTAGTCTTAATCCTGATTTTTGGACGGGGTTCGACGGGAGGAATTGGTTTCTTCAATCTTCTTCTCTGCAAAGGAACAGGAGGAGACTCCTCTTCTTCATCGCTGGAGATCTGGATCTCCTGAACCTTCCGTTTTTTGGGGGTTGGTTTCTGAATATCCAGAAAACCAAGTTGAAGGGATCAGTACCTATGTCAAATAAAAAATAAAAAAATAAGGGTATGAAAGAAAGTAAATACCTTAGGAGAGGGGTTGACGGCGGAATCTCCCCCTTTTGCACTCTCAGTAGTCTTTTTCGAGCTAGTTCTCTTAACAGCTAAACAGAAGACAAGACAACTATAGTTAATTGAGTGTCGAAAGACAAATCTAAGGCGAAGAGATGGAAAAGAATAATACCTTTCTTGGCCCTGTCGAGAACCAGCTTAAACGCCCCATGTAGGTGGTGGGCGAAGTCCTTCTCATCGAAGAACTCTTCGTCGTAATATTGTTTCCACCACTCCTCAAAGGGAACGAAACTCACAAAATTGAGGTTAAAGTCGAATAGGGTCAGTATATTTCGACCAGAGTACCTACCAATATGCTTGGTAGCGGCATCTTCTGAGTAGTCTGCATTGTAAAAAAGTAGCAGCTTCTCTCGAGGATAAATAGGTGAAGGAAATGATTGAGCAATACCAAATTGTCGAGAGACAAGATTTGGTTGATAAGAAATTAAGCTCAATTGATTTTTTGAGCTCTTAAATCTGAAAGGCATGATCCTGGGGCGAAGAAACGATTCCCACATGCTCACGAACTCATCAGTCACGTCATCCTACTCATTCAAAGGATATGGTCTGGTGAACCATTATGGACCAACTTTTCGACTGGCAAAGGGAGCCATGGTTAAAACAAAGCGCTTTCGCTCCACAAACATCATTACGAAGCTTGTGAAAGCCTTCTGAAACTGTTGGCCTTCATCAGTGGGAGTTTGCAATGCAAGCCTGGTGCCTTCGACTCTCCTGTTCAGGATTTTAGGAGCCTCTTCGTTAATCTTGTTCTTCTGGGGAAGGAAAGATTGAAAGGTGGCATTGAGCCACAACTGGAGAAGCCAAAAGGGACCAGATAGCAGTAGGCTCCCCCTGTCCCCTATAACCTTAAGTTAAGTCACACCATTACTGATGGACTCATATAAGTTGGCCAAAATCAATTCAGCCAGGCAAAGGGGGTATTTGTGGTGAAGCTGCGTCGCGAGCGTCAGCATCTTTTTCGTCACCTGAAGTGACTTAGTACAAAAAACAAATCGAGACAACCACATAGCCAAGAAGGCTATATGCTCCACCTCCGACACAGTACTAGAGGTTTTATCATGGAAGTGGTTTATAAAGGTGGTGTAAGTGGGTTTTGTAGCAGCAAACCCAATAGCATCCTCAGAGAAGTCTTCAGGGTCGAAATAGTCACCAGTTGGTCGAAGACCAGTGATGGCAACTATGTCGAATAAAGTGGGGGTCATCATCCCACAAGGGAAATGAAAAGTGAAATGTGCGCTATCCCAAAAGTACAATGAAGATACTAGCATAAGGGGGCAGTAAGGCAATCCTGTCTTCGACAACATCACCAGGTCATAAATTCCCATCTCCTTCCAGACAGAAGCTTGCGCCTTCTCCATTTTATTCAACCAGTCTGAATACTCAGAGGAGAGGTTAGGGCTTGATCGAAAGATTCAGTTCCCTTTGTTCATGAACGGAAGGTTGATATCCTCTGTAGTCTGAGGATGCTGCTGGTTAGCCGGAGTAGCATCTTCAGGGTCTTCCCTAGGCTTCTCCATGCAACCTATGGGTCTAAGCCTTGGGTGAGTAGGGAAGAAGGCACGGTTCTGCAAGGGATTTTCGATGCATGAAGATAACGGACCAGACATAGCATACATGTTTCCACCGTATCTAATGGGAATGAGGAGTTGAGAATTATATGCTTCTCGCCATTATTTCGTCATGGGTTCAGTGATATACCTATCTGTTGTACCCAAAAATTTTCCCTCTCATATTCCTCAAAACATTGCAAGAAGAATCTCCAAGTTGCTCAAGGTTGCTCAAGAGTTGGTCAGACAAGCTATCTCCTAAGGCAGTCAATTCCAAATTAGGGTTTTGTTTTGCATCAAGATCCTTGGATCTAAATGACCTCAAGTGCTCCCCAATGTCCTAATATGTTTTCAAGATCATCCATGTCAAATTTCAAGCCTTGCAGAGGAAGTTTGCTCAGTCAATTGCTCAAAAGTCCCAAAATCGACTGTGCTAGGGCAAAAGTCAACTGTGACCTATAAACAGTCAAACTTCAAGATTTTTTGTCAATATTATCATTTTGAAGGATATTTCATCATTTGATCAAGGGTTGATCATGATTCATCAAGGTTTGCTCAAAATTCATCAAGACTCAAAAGTTGCTAAATTAGGGTTTTATAGGAAAAGTCAACTCAACTTTGACCAAGCATACCTTTCTAATACTTTATGATAAATGACCCATCCAAAGCTCATTTTGAATAGGATGCAATTTCCTACAATCCATCTTCATACCCCAAGTTCAAAAAATGTACTCACAAGAAGTTATAAATTTGGACATTATAGGTCATTTTTGAAAGTCAACAAAAACACCATTTTTGCCAAAGCTTATAACTTGAGCATGGAATATCTAAATGATATGATACCAAAAGGGTTGGTTAGAGGACATCTCAATCTTTCTAAAAAGTCCAAGAACACCTCCAAAAGTCCAAAATTGAAGAAGTTGTGCATTGTTGAAGTTGGACATTTTTGCAAAATCTCCAAAAGTCAACCATTCCCAAAACTTAAAATTTTGTCAAATGGGCCCATTCGTTTCCACTTAATTTGAGCTTGCATCATTTCCAACGTGTCCTAACTTCATCCATGAGCTCATATTTCATTTTTATTATTTTATTTGATTTTTTTATTGAATTTATTCATTTTAGATCAAATTAAATCATTTAAAATCCAAAACTTTGATTACATGAGATCTTTTGGCTATTTAAGGATTTGATTATCATCATTAACATCATCAAATTCGTATCACACCAAACCATGTGCAAAAATATTTAGATTTGGCAAAATTGGCAAGTTTGTAAAGGGTGAATCAAATCAAATTGGCAAGCATTGATGAGAGAACATTTAAGCCAAGTTGGTTACCCTAACACACTATACAATACATAAGGAAGATAAGACAATCGAAATCAGGGTTGGTATTTGCAGGAGGAGGCAGAACAAAAATTTAAAAAAGCACCAAAAAACTTGAGACCGAAACCATAGCTAGAGGCACTTTCAGAGGCTGAGACATGTCCCAATCTCTTCCTGGGTATTCACACAAGCGATCTGGACCCAAAGCAAGCGTTCTCACACACCACAACACGTTGTAAGTATCACGAAATACACCTCTGTTCTTGATTTCACAACTCAGAATTTATGCATCCTTTTCATGAATCAATAACATATTTTGAATCTACATGACATTTGCAAACGTTTGGCATTATCCAATTGCTTTTATCTGGCCTAAACGAAGAATCACCATAGCTAGGGTTCTTTGTTTGTTTTTTGGGGTTTTCATTTTCAGGTAAAATCAGGACTCAAGAAGGGCATGGTGTTGATCAGGAAGCCAAGACGAACCCAACCATGTTCTTGGAATTGATTTATGTGACCTATGTAAGATTTTAGAACAAGCTTGCGCATTTAGATGCGGATCCAAATCCGCAGGTAATATTTGTAGGTATTGGAGGTAGGAGACGATGAGATGTCGTTCTCCCAATGGCCCATTCAAAACCAAGCGCGCCTTTTTATCTCGCTGGCATATAATTTGTGTTTGTTTATATTATGATTTCTTTGTATTTTATTAACAATTGAGTCAACACAACCTAGTGGTAAGCGTGCACGTTCAATATCCACCAGGACCTGGGTTCGAATCCCAGGTCCCCCACCTTCTTTGATAATTTTGCTTTTCAAATAATCACGTGCATATCCAAGCACGCAGCATACCATACACCATCAAGCATCCAATGGCCAGATGGCCAAAGGCCAAATCTGAGTGTCCAAGGCTAAGGGTCCACCATAGGCAAAGTCCAAGTGCACACATGGAATCCCAAAAGTCAACAAAGGTCCGCACATATTGGGCCTCCCAATTTCTATCTACACCATAAAAGCAGGCCCATACTCCTTTCTCAATTATTCTTTGTGTTTATTTATTTATTGATTTAATTATTTTTATTTAATTCACTAACCAATCAAATTTCTTTTTTCTCATAAAACAAAATCACAAAATATTTTTTATTTAATCAAATTTTAATTTTAATTTTTATTAATAAACACTAATTAATTAATTTAGGTTTTAATTAGAATAATTTTAATCCATTTTTTGTAAATAATTAAAATTAAATTAGATTTAATTAGGTTTTTAATTACTAACATCAATTATTTTATTTTCCTTTCTTAAAATAACAAAAAAACCCAAAAAATGTCTTCTTTAAAGGGTCAAAACCCTAATGATGCGCTCGACTTAATTTCCCGCACGCGATTTATTTATTTTTATCATATTAATGTACTTGCCTCCGGTTTGTAATAGTTAATAGGACCTTTATTTATTTTTAAAGGGTTTGTCATTGGCGATGTAAATACCCGACGCCTTGTAATTTAAATTCCGCATTTTATTTCCGCAAAATATAACTCTTAGATGTTTGATAATAGGATGGCATGACAAGACTGAATGTTTTAACCTAAAATCAACTTAGATCACCTTTAACATGTACAAAGATAAAAATAAATTGAAAACGACACACTCGCACATGCGCACTCCTAGGGTACACCTCACTTGGTTGCCTTCGTACACGGTCATTGAGTATAGGTTGTTTTAGAGGTCGTCCTTTTGTCTAAAAGATCATAGTTGCCTAGAAACGGTTGCCTCGGATATGATTGCCTCAAACAAATTATCTAAGACATTAGGGTTACCGCTAAGGCATCCTAACATTGCTTTAGTGACCGTAAGTCCCTAATTCGAATTGACCCTTAAACTCCAACAATGGTGCTACCTACTCATCAATAGTAGGATAGCATTATCTAAAGGAAAATAGCATAGAATGATTCCTTTTTCGAGTAGGTAGATGGTTCTTAGATACTTTCTCTTTCAAAAAACAAAAACTTTTCACACTTACACTCCTTTTCGAACAAAGTTTTCAAAACACTTCATTACACTCTTGAGGACAAAAGCAAGAGTTAAATCGAAGTTTTAAACAAAAACTTTTTCAAACCCACAGGCACAAAGAAAAAAATTTCGAAAACAAATTGAGCAAGTACCTAAGAGCCCGTGGATAACCACAGATAGAAAGGGTGCTAACACCTTCCCTTTCTATAATCTACCCCCCGAACCCGAGAAACATCTCGAAAAGGGAATTTTTCTGTGCTTTTTTTCCTTTCCTTGTTGGATAACATAAAAGTCGGTGGCGACTCTTGCTTATCGCGACATTTTGCGAAAACAAACGCAAAACGCAAACCAGCATTCCAAAAAACAGTCAGTTCTTCCCACCGTATCACAAAACTGGCGACTCTGCTGGGGATATTAATAAGTGGGGTGTACCTTAGGAATAGTTCATAATGTTTTCAATTGCTTGACTTGTATGCTTTATCTTTGTGGGTTGAATCGGAGTTACTATAGATCCTAATCGGGATCTGGGGGATACCCTTTAGGTAAGTAGCAATAAACTGTGAGGGAACTGTACATCGTAGATCGATACGGTTGAAGCAATAGCTACGTTGGTGTGGCACTTTAGTATGTATCGATATCCCTTGTGGCGCAACGAGGAGAATATGTGTCTGCTAAGGGGTCATTAAGCACCAACTGACCTTAGAACCTTTAAATTGACCAACTTGGCCATAGAACAGTAGCAGCATGCTACACTCATTGAGACTAAACTCTCGCGATGATTCCAGCCGCAAGAAAAGGTTGCTAAACTGGAATTATGACCGATCGAGGGTAGTCAGTGATATTGAGATCTTCTAGAACCCGATTACTATTTTTAGGACAGGTTTAAACCAACTTAACTGAAAGAGGGTAGTACCTAAGCTCCTTGCCAGCCTGAAATCTAAGGGCTATCTGTGTGACTTGTATGCCTTTACCACGCTTGCTATTTGTGGATACTTGTGGTGTGTTTTCTATCATGACATCATGACATCATAACATTGCATGCATCTTGCATCAAGACTAACCTATTTCAAAGACAGAGGGGATTCATCTTTGTTTTGTTTTGTAGGTCATGGCACCCATGTGTAGGAACATCATCCGGATCAACTTTGTCCAGGTTCCCGCTCTGCTTAAAGAATTGGTTGCAAAGATGCCAGATACTACCTCCTTCATCAGAAGACATGGGCACCTTATTACTTTGGTCACTTCCAAGATGGATGAACAGATGATGAGTGTCTTAGTCCAGTTCTTTGATCCATTGTACCATTGCTTTACTTTTCCGGACTACCAGCTGGTCCCTACCTTGGAAGAGTTCTCTGATCTACTGGGCATCTCCATTCTAGAGCAGACCCCGTTTACAGGTTGGGAGAAGATCCTTAGGCCGGAAGATATTGCTCCAGCCCTTCATTTGACAAAGGCTGAGGTAATGTCTAATTGGGAGACTAGAAGTGGGACAAAGGGCTTTTTGACTAAGTTCTTGGTTGGTAAGGCTAATCATTTCTGGGACAGTTTAGACTTCCAGGCATTTGAAGACATTCTGGCTCTTCTCATATATGGTTTGGTATTGTTTTCTAACTCCGATTCCTTTGTTGACGTCAATGCGGTGAAAATATTCATTTCCTGTAATTCGGTACCCACTCTCTTGGGTGACATTCTTCATTCTCTTTATGCCTGTACTGCTCGGAAGCGGGGAATCCTTATGAGCTGTGCACCATTGCTGGCGAGGTGGTTTATTTCGCACCTCCCCAAGTCAGTTTTAAAGAACAAAGAAGGCATGGGTTGGGCCTATAGGATTATGTATATCTCTCATAATAACATCATTTGGACTATTAAGGGTATGGAAGATGTGGCTATTATTGATCACCGTGGGGAATACGCCAATGTTCCACTTCTAGGAACCCATGGAGGAATCACCTATAATCCGTGTTTGGCCTTACGTCAGTTTGGGAGATCTAGGAGGGAAGGACCTCATGAGTTACTAATGCCAAGTATTGTCTTTGATTTCCAAGGGGATAGTGACGAGCAACGCCGCAAATTCATAAGAGTTTGGGATAGGGTACACAGGTCTGATCCACACGAGCTGGGCGCAAAGACTTCTCTACCAATGGAACCATATCTCCGATGGGTTCGCATACGTGCCTAAAAGCTGGGAATGTCGTACGAAGCCATCTTGCCTATCATTGTTGAAGTTGCTGATGAAGAAGGGGTTCCTCCTACCATCCTTCATCCGTACATGCCTACTGACATTGAGGCATTAAAGAGATCATGGATGCAGCTAAGAGAAGAGCGGGATACTTATAGAGAAAAGTATCACGAGCAAGAGCAGAAGATTCAGAAGTTGACAAGGAAGCTGGAGAACGAGCGGATCCTTAATGATTATGTCTGCACCGACAAGAAACGACCATGGGAGCGCTGATAGTCTTTTGATTATTTCCAGTTTTGATTTACTTTTCAGCTTTTCTTTTTTGTAACACCTTAAAGGCATCTGTTGAACAATTGAATTCAAAGTTTATCTAATAAAAGTGTGTTCATTTTGGTTTACGAATTTGAATCTCTCGACGTCTTTGAAATCATATCATACGCATTTCATTCCCATGCACCTCATAACAGGTACCCATTACAGGTTTTTCTCATCTTCTTCGCTGTTTATTTCAGCATCATGTCTTCCAAAACATCAACTGAACAAGCTATCAAAGCTCTACAAGCTCAAAACGCCCAATTCCAGGAATTGTTCATGAGTTTAGCCAAGGGTCGGCAAGATCTGAAGACCCTTATTTTGAAAGATAATAATAATAAGAAGAAGAAGACGGTCCTCCTGAACATGGGGCACAGGTTTGGAAACAGGCTGCGAGATGAAGTCAATCTATCCCACACATCTGGAGGGGGAGAAAACCAAGAAGAAAGAAGGGTCCCTAGCCCTATGGTATCTGACCACGAGACTGACTTTGACGAAGACCAGTATCCTCCAGATGAGGATAGGTATAAACAGCTCGAAGACCGTTTAAGTTCCATGGAGATCCAGAAGGTCCTTGGGTTATACTTTGGTGATCTAGGTTTGTCGTCTGGGATGGTGATTCCCCACAAGTTCAAAGCACCTGCCTTTGCTAAGTACGACGGGGTTTCTTACCCAAAGCTGCACCTCCGTTCGTATGTTAGGAAGATTCAGCCATACACCGCTGACAATAATCTCTGGATCCACTTCTTTCAAGACAGTCTCTCAGGGACTCAGCTTGAATGGTTTTACCAGCTGGAAGGAGCTAGTATCCGTAATTGGGAAGATCTGGCTACTGCTTTCTACAAGCAGTACCAATACAATGCCGGCCTCGCTCCCACACGTACCCAACTCCAGGGTATCTCTATGGGTGCGGGTGAAGGTTTCAAAGATTATGCTCAGAAGTGGAGGGACCTTGCTGGAAGAGTTCAACCTTCCTTGGCTGATAGGGAACTAGTGGATATGTTTTTGGGGACCCTGTCTGGTCCATATTTCAACCATCTGATTGGAAGTTCATCGTCCGGGTTTATAGAGCTGATCATTACTGGGGAAAGAATTGAGGCTGGTATCAAGAGCGGTAAGATACAGAAGGGTGCTTCGTCAAGCACCGAGAAGAAGCCATTTAAGAAGGAGTCGAGTGCTGTTTACAACACAAAAAGCCATAATAGACCTGAACGCCACCAAGCAGTTAATGCGGTTGTTATATCGAGACCTGTTGTTGCTCCTCAACGCAACAATCAGCCAAGGGCCGAGAGGCCGCGAAGACAGTTCACTCAGCTCAACATGACTTTATCCCAAATTCTGCCACAGTTATTGAAAACCAACTTGGTGATTCTGAAGGAGGCCCCGAAGACCCCCAACACTGCATCACCCATGTACGACCCAAATGCCCGCTGTGCTTTTCACTCTGATAGCCCGGGGCATGATACGAATAACTGTTGGGTCCTGAAGAACAAGGTACATGACTTGATTGAAGCTAAGGAGATTGAATTTGAAGCGCCAGGAAAACCTAATGTCATAACAGCTCCTATGCCGAAACATGATGCGGGAGTAAATACTATTGGGGATGATGATGATGAGTTTGATATCGATAGCTGGATTTACCCGACTACCGATGGTGGCCTGAGCAATTGGACAGCGGAGGATTCCATTCCAGTTTCTTATATTACCCAGTAATGAGACTTTTGTTTTGAATTTGTAACAAACAAATTTTAAACTTTATGGCTCGATGTCTTACCCGGGACACCGTGGCTTTGTTTGTGAAGGCTTTATGTGTGTCATCTACATATATCATTAATAAAAGCATTGGACGTTTCTTGCATTTCAAATTTTGCGCTCCTTGTCTTTCTTTTATTATATATTGCAAAACAACTATTTTACACACACTCACATATATAGGTCAACATCCACTCTGGATCCCACTGATAACGACTCTTCTACTGCCAGTTATGACTTCGAAAGTCCGATCAACTTAGCCGAAGACGAAGGTGAAAATGATTGCGAAGTGCCTAGTGAACTTGCTAGACTGTTACTTCAGGAAGAGAGGGCTATACAACCGCGTGAAGAGCCAGTGGCATCAGTGAATCTGGGTACAGAGGTAGATAAGAAAGAGGTCAAGATCGATGCAAATCTGGAAGCTGGTATTAAATAACGGTTGATTCAGATGCTACGTGACTATGTTGAGATCTTTGCCTGGTCTTATGAATATATGCCAGGGTTGGATACCGATATTGTGGTTCACCGATTTCCTACCAAGGAAGACTGTCCTCCAGTGAAACAGAAAGTCCGCCAAATGCGCCCCGAGATGTCTGAGAAAATCAAGGCTGAAGTTATGAAACAGTTTGATGCCGGTTTTCTAGCAGTTACTTCTTACCCACAGTGGGTTGCCAACGTGGTTCCTGTGCCGAAGAAGGATGGTAAAGTTCGAATGTGTGTTGACTATAGGGATCTGAACAGGGCGAGCCCCAAGGATGATTTCCCTCTGCCTCATATCGACGTTCTGGTTGACAACACCGCACAACATAAGGTCTTCTCCTTTATGGATGGTTTCTCCGGTTACAATCAGATTAAAATGGCTCCCGAAGACATGGAGAAGACAACCTTTGTTACTTAATGGGGTACCTTTTGCTACAAAGTCATTCCTTTTGGATTGAAGAATGCTGGGGCGACATATCAGCACGCCATGGTCGCTTTGTTCCATGACATGATCCATCATGAGATTGAGGTATACATCAAAGGCATGATTGCAAGATCCCAGACCGAGGAAGAACATCTTGACCACCTTCAAAAGCTATTTGACAGGTTGAAGTTGTACAAGTTGAGGTTAAACCCGAACAAGTGCACCTTCGGGGTGAGATCGGGTAAGCTGCTGGGTTTCGTCGTAAGCGATAAAGGTATTCAAGTGGATCCTGCAAAGGTGAAGGCTATACAGGAAATGCCAGCTCCCCGAACAGAAAAAGAAGTCAGAGGCTTTCTGGGACGTTTGAACTATATTGCCCGATTCATCTCGCACTTGACTGCTACTTATGAGCCAATCTTCAAGCTGCTGAAGAAAGATCAAGTGGTAAGATGGAACGATGAATGTCAGGCCACATTCGAAAGGATTAAAGAGTATCTCCAAGAACCTCATATTCTGATGCCTCCAGTTGAAGGGAGACCTTTAATCTTATACTTGACAGTACTCGAAAATTCAATGGGGTGCGTGTTGGGGCAGCATGACGAGTCTGGCCGAAAAGAGCATGTTATTTATTACCTTAGAAAAAAGTTTACCGACTGCGAGACCCGATACTCGTTACTCGAGAAAACTTGCTGCCCTTTGGCATGGGCTGCTCGCCGGCTGAGACAGTATATGCTGACTCACACTACTTTATTGATATCAAAGATGGATCCAATCAAGTATATCTTCGAGAAGTCTGCCTTGTCCGGAAGAATAGCAAGATGGCAGATGATCTTGAATGAGTATGACATTCAATATACAACCCAAAAAGCAATTAAGGGAAGTGTGTTGGCAGATCATTTGGCACATCAAGCAGTGGATGATTACCAGTCTATGAACTTTGAATTCCCAGATGAGAACATTATGATAGTGACTGACTGTGAGACACCTGGACCGAATGAAGGACCTGAGGAAGGATCCCGATGGTCTATGTACTTTGATGGAGCTTCGAACGCTTTGGGTAACGGCATTGGCGCCGTGATCATATCTCCTGAAGGCTCTCATAATCCGTTCACCGCCCGACTATGTTTCAACTTCACCAACAATATGGCGGAGTATGAAGCGTGCATTATGGGTCTTCGAGCAGCTATTGACCTAAGGATTAAGTTCTTGAGTGTCTTTGGAGATTCCTCTCTCATGATCAGTCAGATCAAAGGCGAGTGGGATACGAAACACCCTAATCGTATTCCTTACAAGGAGTATGTGTTAACATTGCTTCCACATTTCGAGGAGATAACCTTTGAACACTTCCCTAGAGAGGAGAATCAGTTGGCGAACGCGCTAGCTACGATTTCTTCTATGTTCAAGGTCAATTGGGACAACGAAGCTCCCCGGATTACCATTGAGAGGTTGGACGAACCCGCACATTTTTGCGACATTGAGACTGAAGAGGTAACATATAAACCCTGGTTTCATGAGGTGAAGAGATATCTCGAAGCTCAGGAGTACCCCGAGGGTGCATCTGTTAATGATAAGAAGTTTCTGAGGAGGTTCACGGCGAAGTTCTTCATCAGCAATGGTATTCTTTACAAGCGTAACCATGATTCAACCTTACTGCGATGTGTGGATAAGAACGAAGCAGAAAGGATCACGGCAGAGTTACATGAAGGTACTTTCAGAACTCATTCCAGTGGACACACCATGGTAAAGAAAATCCTTCGGGCAGGATATTATTGGTCCACTATGGAAGCCGACTGTTATCAGCATTCTCGGACATGTCACAAGTGCCAAGTCTATGCTGATAAGGTGCACATACCTCCAGTTCCTCTGAACGTCTTGACAGCTCCGTGGCCTTTTGCAATGTGGGGCATCGACATGATCGGTGAGATCAGACCTACGGCATCCAACGAGCATCGTTTCATCCTGGTAGCAATTGATTACTTTACAAAGTGGGTTGAAGCAGCTTCCTTTGCTACGGTGACCAAGAACATCGTGGCACAGTTCATTCGGCACAACCTGATCTGTCGATATGGTGTACCAGAGAGGATCATTATGGACAATGGTACAAATCTCAATAATAAGATTATCACTGATCTCTGCAAGCAGTTCAAGATACAACATCACAACTCTTCTCCTTACCGGCCGAAGATGAATGGGGCTGTAGACGCAACTAATAAGAACATTAAGAAGATTGTGCAGAAAATGACGGTGACATACAAGGATTGGCACGAGATGTTACCATTTGCTCTTCATGGGTACCGTACCTCAGCACGGACGTCAACAGGGGCAACACCCTATTCCTTGGTATATGGCATGGAGGCAGTCTTTCCCATTGAGGTTCAGATACCCTCTCTTCGGATTATGAAGGACGCAGGTTTGAGCGAAGATGACTGGATCCAAACCCGGCTCGATCAGCTGAACTTAATCGACGAAAAGAGACTTACTGCTATTTGTCATGGTCAGACGTATCAAAAGCGGATGATCAAGGCATTTAACAAGAAAGTCAGACGACAGGAGTATCAAGTTGGGGATCTGGTAATCAAGCGCATTATTTTACCTCAAGGTGATCCCAGGGGAAAATGGACCCCTACTTACGAAGGGCCATTTGTGGTTAAGAACATTTTCTTAGGAGGAGCTATGATTCTAACCACCATGGACGGTGATGACCTTCCTCACCCCGTCAATGCAGACACAGTGAAAAGATACTACGCATAATCAAAGACCCGCTAGGTCGAATGGCCTAGGCAAAAGTAGGGCTTCCCGGCGAACCAAAAGGGTTCGGGCCAAAATAAGGGATGAAAATGAAAAAACTGTACACCCGGCAAGTCGAAAACCTGAAAAGGCGGCTTGGGCAAAAAGGGGTATCCCGGTGGACTGAAAACCCAAAAGGGCGGTCCAGGAAAAAATTAGGGATCAAAGTGTAACCATATGTCTCTTGGATCACCTTGCAACCAGACTCCCGTATCGACTATCAAGCTCGGACGACACTAAACCTTCTGATCTACCTTCAACCAAGTAGCGAAGTGATGAGATGCTCAAGGACATAAGGGTAATAGCAGAGTTGGAACCCCGTGGGATTATTCACATAACTGTTTTTCCTTGTTTTCAAAAATTGTATGAACTCTATTGTTCGGCGGCGTTCCCTTACTAGGACGTCAGCCTCTTGTACAAACGCCTATTTATAGGCCAAACTTCAAAATCAATACAATTCATTTTCAAAGAAATTTCAAACTTTTTTTCCTTTTTCTGTTTTGTTTTGCAAAAAACGTCCAATGTTCATTTTTGAAATATGCATTTGACATTAACTGCTGCTCATAAATATTTACATGCGAAACTAAAAACGATTACTGGTAATATCAGAAACAGGGGAAAATAAGTTTGTCCAAGCTTTACAGTTTCTCTATCCACCAGGTACAAAGGTAGATTCAGCTGAAGAACATGACTAAGGTACATTCACTCACCACAGAGTAAGAAAAGGACAGTAATGTTAAACTCTCCCCAGCTGAGACTTGCAACTGTGAATGAATCAGGTAATACTCTCCCCAAGCAGAGTTTATCTACCATCAGCACCGAAAGATCTTAATATTCCCCAGCGGAGTATAAGAACATTCCCCGGCAGAATACAAAATATCCCCAGTGGAGTCTAAAATTTTTTCCAGTGCAGTCTGAAAAAAAAGCATCCCCAGTAGAATTTGGAGAATCATCCTGGTAGACTTTGGAATATTATCCCCAGCAAGTTCAAAGGATTATCCCCATAAGAGTCTAAAAGGTTATCCCCAGTGAAGTCGCAAGTGAAGATCATCCCCAACGGAGTTCATTCCCTTCACAAACAAGAGGTCAATTCCCAACAGGATTCAGTATCACCAACAACGGTAATTCGTCCCCAGCGGAATTTATCGGTGGAATCCTCAACAGAGCATCTCTTCTCCACAGAGTAATCTCCTCATCAGTTTATTCCCCAACGAAGTTATCCTCTCCTGCAGGTTTATTCTCACAATCATCTTCACTCGCCATCCCCAGCGGAAACGAAGATTTAAGCCCTTTTCTCCAGCAGCTTTACATAATTTATTTTCCCCAGCCGAAACATTACATTTACATACATCATGATACATGAATATACGTATCATACAACACAATCTCATTTATTTTGAGAACATCATTGCTTGATATATATCATGAATTGCATACGACAGACCTTTACCTTTCAGGAAAGATGCAGTTAAGTTCTCAGCCATGTCGAACTACTGACCGGTTATTAAATCTCAACTGAATTATTCTCGGTTGAGTTACAGATAAGGTTCTAAATCTCGACAATTTTCCTCTGTCGTAGTGTGGACGTGTTCTTAAATCTCAACAGAATTATTCTCCGTTGAAGTACAGACAATTCCTAGATCTCGATGAAGATGTTTCCCTCAGTCGAACTACTGACCGGTTCTTAAATCTCAACTGAATTAGTATCGGTTGAATTACAGATAAGGTTCTAAATCTCGTCAATTTTCCTCCGTCGTAGTGTGGACGTGCTCTTCAATCTCAACAGAATTATTCTTCGTTGAAGTACAGACAGTTCCTAGATCTCGATGAAGATGTTTCCCTCAGTCGAACTACTGACTGGTTCTTAAATCTCAACTGAATTAGTCTCGGTTGAATTACAGATAAGGTTCTAAATCTCGACAATTTTCCTTCGTCGTAGTGTGGACGTGTTCTTAAATCTCAACAGAATTATTCTCCGTTGAAGTACAAACAGTTCCTAGATCTTGATGAAGATGTTTCCCTCAGTCGAACTACTGACCGGTTCTTACATCTCAACTGAATTAGTCTCGGTTGAATTACAGATAAGGTTCTAAATCTCGACAATTTTCCTCCGAGTTCTTAAATCTCAACAAAATTATTCTCCGTTGAAGTACAGACAGTTCCTAGATCTCGATGAAGATGTTTCCCTCAGTCGAAGTACTGACCGGTTCTTAAATCTCAACTGAATTAGTCTCAGTTGAATTACAGATAAGGTTCTAAATCTCGGCAATTTTCCTCAATCGAAGTACTGACCGGTTCTTAAATCTCAAATGAATTAGTCTCGGTTGAATTATAGATAAGGTTCTAAATCTCGACAGATCCCCCCTAGTTGAATTATGGACAAGTTCTTAAAACTCAGCAGAGATGTTCTCCCAGCTAAGGTACATGCAAGTTCCTAAATCTCAACAGAATTAGACTTCCCCAACGGAATCTTCTACAACAAAAGGTATGCAAGCTCTCGCTAAGGAATCTCTTATGCGATCGACACTCGTGCGGATGGAATATTTAAGCCCATCCTCCCACCAGCAATCTCCAAATGGCATCTGTAAGCCCATTCCCGACATCACAAGGCTGATACCACTTCATGCGAGTGCAAATTTCTGGGCACTCTAGTGTTCAATCATCTTCCACCTTTGGATCACGAAAGGCACGAAAGCCAATCTACATCCTCAGGTTTAAGAAGATTGAATAGGGGCAGCTTTTGTACCCCAAAATTTTCCCTCTCATATTCCTCAAAACATTGCAAGAAGAATCTCCAAGTTGCTTAAGGTTGCTCAAGAGTTGGTCAGACAAGCTATCTCCTAAGGCAGTCAATTCCAAATTAGGGTTTTGTGTTGCATCAAGATCCTTGGATCCAAATGACCTCAATTTCTCCCCAATGTCCTAATATGTTTTCAAGATCATCCATGTCAAATTTCAAGCCTTGCAGAGGAAGTTTGCTCAGTCAATTGCTTAAAAGTCCCAAAATCGAATATGCTAGGGCAAAAGTCAACTGTGACCTATAAACAGTCAAACTTCAATATTTTTTGTAAATATTCTCATTTTGAAGGATATTTCATCATTTGATCAAGGGTTGATCATGATTCATCAAGGATTGCTCAAAATTCATCAAGACTCAAAAGTTGCTAAGTTAGGGTTTTGTAGGAAAAGTCAACTCAACTTTGACCAAGCATAACTTTCTCATACTTTATGAGAAATGACCCATCCAAATCTCATTTTGAATAGGATGCAATGTACTACAATCCATATTCATACCTAAAGTTCAAAAAATGAACTCACAAGAAGTTATAAATTTGGACATTATAGGTCATTTTTGAAAGTCAACAAAAACACCTTTTTTTGCCAAAGCTTATAACTTGAGCATGGAATATCAAAATTAGATTAGACCAAAAGGGTTGGTTAGAGGACATATCAAGCTTTCTAAAAAGTCCAAGAACACCTCCAAAAGTCCAAAATTGAAGAAGTTATGCATTGTTGAAGTTGGACATTTTTGCAAAATTGCCAAAAGTCAACCATCCCCAAAACTTCAAATTTTGTCAAATGGGCCCATTCTTTTCCACTTAATTTGAGCTTTCATCATTTCCCACGTGTCCTAACTTCATCCATGAGCTCATATTTCATTTTTATTATTTTATTTAATTTTTTATTGAATTTATTCATTTTAAATCAAATTAAATAATTTAAAATCCAAAACTTTGATTACATGAGATCTTTTTACTATTTCAGGATTTGATTATCATCATGAACATCATCAAATTCGTATCACACCAAACCATGTGCAAAAAGATTGAGATTTGGCAAAATTGGCAAGTTTGTAAAGGGTGAATCAAATCAAATTGGCAAGCATTGATGGGAGAAGATTTAAGCCAAGTTGGTTACCCTAACACACTATACAATACATAAGGAAGCTAAGACAATCGAAATCAGGGTTGGTATTTGCAGGAGGAGGCAGAACAGAAATTGAAAAAAGAACCAAAAAACTTGAGATCGAAACCAGAGCTAGAGGCACTTTCAGAGGCTGAGACCTATCCCAATCTCTTCCTGGGTATTCACACAAGCGATCTGGACCAAAAGCAAGCGTTCTCACACACCACAACACGCTGTAAGTATCACGAAATACACCTCTATTCTTGATTTCAATACTCAGAATTTATGCATCCTTTTCATGAATCAATAACATATTTTGAATCTACATGACATTTGCAAACGTTAGGCATTATCCAATTTCTTTTATCTGGCCTAAACGAAGAACCACCATAGCTAGGGTTCTTCGTTTGTTTTTTGGGGTTTTCATTTTCAGGTAAAATCAGAACTCAAGAAGGGCATGGTGTTGATCAGGAAGCCAAGACGAACCCAACCATGTTCTTGGAATTGATTTATGTGACCTATGGAAGATTTTAGAACAAGCTTGCACATTTAGCTGCGGATTCAAATCCGCAGGTAATATTTGTAGGTATTGGAGGTAGGAGAAGATGAGCTGTCGTTCTCCCAATGGCCCATTCAAAACCAAGTGCGCCTTTTTATCTCGCTGGCATATAATTTGTTTTTGTTTATATTATGATTTCTTTGTATTTTATTAACAATTGAGTCAACACAGCCTAGTGGTAAGCGTGCACGTTCAATATCCACCAGGACCTGGGTTCGAATCCCAGGTCCTCCACCTTCTTTGATAATTTTTCTTTTCAGATAATCACGTGCATATCCAAGCACGCAGCATACCATACACCATCAAACATCCAATGGCCAGATGGCCAAAGGCCAAATCTGAGTGTCCAAGGCCGAGGGTCCACCATAGGCAAAGTCCAAGTGCACACATGGAATCCCAAAAATCAACAAAGGCCAGCACATATTGGGCCTCCCAATTGCTATCTACACCATAAAAGCAGGCCCATACTCCTCTCTCATAATTCTTTGTGTTTATTTATTTATTGATTTAATTATTTTTATTTAATTCACTAACCAATCAAATTTCTTTTTTCTCATAAAACAAAATCACAAAATATTTTTTATTTAATCAAATTTTAATTTTAATTTTTATTAATAAACACTAATTAATTAATTTAGGTTTTAATTAGAATAATTTTAATCCATTTTTTGTAAATAATTAAAATTAAATTAGATTTAATTAGGTTTTTAATTACTAACATTAATTATTTTATTTTCCTTTCTTAAAATAACAAAAAACCCAAAAAATGTCTTCTTTAAAGGGTCAAAACCCTAATGATGCGCTCGACTTAACTTCCCGCACGTGATTTATTTATTTTTATCATATTAATGTACTTGCCTCCGGTTTGTAATAGTTAATAGGACCTTTATTTATTTTTTATCGCTTTATTTATTTTTAAAGGGTTTGTCATTGGCGATGTAAATACCCGATGCCTTGTAATTTAAATTCTGCATTTTATTTTCGCAAAATATAACTGTTAGATGTTTGATAATAGGATGGCATGACAAGACTGAATGTTTTAACCTAAAATCAACTTAGATCACCTTTAACATGTACAAAGATAAAAATAAATTGAAAACGACACACTCGCACATGCGCACTCCTAGGGTACACCTCACTTGGTTGCCTTTGTACACGGTCATTGAGTATAGGTCGTTTTAGAGGTCGTCCTTTTGTCTAAAAGATCATAGTTGCCTCGAAACGGTTGCCTCAGATATGATTGCCTCAAACAAATTATCTAAGACATTAGGGTTACCGCTAAGGCATCCTAACATTGCTTTAGTGACCGTAAGTCCCTAATTCGAATTGACCCTTAAACTCCAACGATGGTGCTACCTACTCATCAATAGTAGGATAGCATTATCTAAAGGAAAATAGAATAGAATGATTCCTTTTTCGAGTAGGTAGATGGTTCTTAAATACTTGCTCTTTCAAAAAACAAAAACTTTTCACACTTACACTCCTTTTCGAACAAAGTTTTCAAAACACTTCATTACACTCTTGAGGACAGAAGCAAGAGTTAAATCGAAGTTTTAAATAAAAACTTTTTCAAACCCACAAGCACAAAGAAAACAATTTTGAAAACAAATTGAGCAAGTACCTAAGAGCCCGTGGATAACCACGGATAGAAAGGGTGCTAACACCTTCCCTTTCTATAATCTACCCCCCGAACCCGAGAAACATCTCGAAAAAGGAATTTTTCTGTGCTTTTTTTCCTTTCCTTGTTGGATAAAATAAAAGTCGGTGGCGAATCTTGCTTACCACGACATTTTGCAAAAACAAATGCAAAACGCAAACCAGCATTCCAAAAAACAGTCAGTTCTTCCCACCGTATCACACTATCAATCGAGGAAGGAGGAGGGTTAGTGGAAAAGACCTCTGGTGGTTTCTGGACATCATCAGCATTTTTGGGTTGAGGATTGTTTGGTGCATTAGAGAGGAAAGCCATTGTTGAGGATTTGAGGGAAAATACGAAGTTGACAGTACAATGTTGTGAGAAAGCAAGGGATTTGGAAATGCTGGAAATGGTAAAAGTTCCAAATAGAAAGGCTTATAAGTATTTATAGCCTTCAGAAGAGGGATATGTCTCGTCAAGGCCATTTAATGTTTCACAGGTAGTGGGACACGTGGCGAAGTGTGAAACGGTTACCGTGCAAGCATTGGGAAACATTTTGACATGCTTGCCTAGGTTATAGGAATATGGTCATCATGGAAAGCGTGGTAACGGCAGTTTGAAGAGACATCTTGGAGAAAGAGTAATGATGGTTTTCTCGAGTGCAGCAACTGTTGGAAGGCGAAAAGCACACATCAAGACTTGGTGGACAACTGGGAAGACAGGTGTCGAATGGGAAGTTCAAAGAATGGATATTTCTTTGAGCGTCGAAATAGACATTCTTGGGGGGCAATTTGTTGGCTCCCAAATTCGACACTTACTATATTTGGTCTTTTGGACCAAATAACTGGAATGAACCAAGCCAGGAAGTATGATTCGACACATGAAATAACTTAAGGAAAAGATCTAATTTATATTGGAATCTTTGACCAAGGGCTCATTCGACTGAAGAAAACTTATGTCACTCGACTAAGAGAAAGTATTCTCGCTTTGACACATGATACGAGGACTATTTGAATTTTGAATTATTGGAGGGAAAGGAAGTTCCGCCAGCGTTTAAGAAGAGGCAACGTGGCTGAAAGCCATAGGTCGAGGGACATGCAGAAGACACTTGTCTTCATCCTAGCGCAGAATGTTCCCTCGATGGTTACCTATTTTTAGTATAAATTAAGAAACTTATGTAATTTTCAAGTGTGTTCAACCTATTATACTAAGTCACTCAAACATTATCCAAGTAACTACTGCATGAGAAAGGATAACGACTGAGAAATGTATGTTGGAAACACCTTTTTTCTTTATTTAAAGTCCTTTACATTACTTTACTATTATCCTGCAAAGTTTTCTTTTTTACTTATTTTACTTGCATTTCTATACTTCTGTTTACTTTTCTAAAATCTTAAACATCCTTTCTCTGGGTCGAACGCGCGTTCTTCCTGCTTATCCATTTTACATAAAAATTAGCATATGTCCTGGGATTAGTTTGATCGATCCCGTAAGTAAACCAAAAACTTACCTTTTTGGAGATCAGCGGTTGTTTACCAAAAACGACGGTAAACAGTTATATACTCAATATTTCCTAATTTTGGCATCAAAGTATATTTGTAAGTACATTCCCTTATTTGAAGACGAGATATTTGATAAGTATAAATTGTAGTTATTTTATATATATTTTTTATTGTATTTATTGACTATTTGTTGTTAGTATCAGTTGAATAACTCAACTTTATGTATAAATACGTTTAATTTGTGTATATTATATTTTATGTACAAAGTGTATTGTTTGATAATATTCCTTTCATTTTATAGGTATTTGAGCATTGTTGGAGCAAGAGGAATAAAAACTTCAAGATGAATTGTTGGATTAATAAAGAAATAAGGCCAAGAAGAGAGAGTCATTGGAGTTATGCAGAAGGAGCAACGAAAGTTATTGTTCTGGTGTGCCTCGTCGGGCGAAGCCTGGGCAAGGAGCCTTCGTGTCAGCCTCGTCGGACGACAGAGGGGCGAGAAGACTGGATCATTTTTCCAGTAGCTACTGACTTAGGCTCGCCAGCAGCTTGCTGGGAGAGAAATCAGGATGTCGTCGGGCGAAGCTTTCCTTTTTCGGGCGAGGGTAGATATTTTTTCCCAGTTGCGTAGGTGGTGCAACTTGGGCCTTGTATTTAACGGCCATTGTCGGGAAAAGCTTTAATGTCGTCGGGTGACGTGTGCCGACCAAATTTTTTCATATAATTGATTTTCATTTAATTTGTTAGGGTTATGGTTTTAGGGATAGTTTTTGCTCCCAACTCCAGCAACCGTCATTTTTCCTTAGGATTAGCTTAGATAACAACTATGGAGCTTGCATACGGATGAGCCGAGGTGGATTGCTCTTCGGCCGACACTGATAAACTATAAGATTTGTGGTTCATTTCTCTCTTTCTTTGTTTCTTCTATTTTAGTTGGGTTTCTATGTATATTTACTTTGATCTTATGTATATTTTTCGCCCATGACGTTATATAACATATGCTTTACAAATCTTTGTAGATTGTTATCCTTGATTTTTGCTCTGTGCTAGGGATTTGGGTTGTAATAGATATATACTGCTTGAATTCTTATCTAGGATGATATTCTGTTAATTTCTGAATTTTATCGATAAATTTAGAGTTGACATTCACTTGAGTGTCTATGATTAATGCCTCTGTGTTGGTTGTATTGACTGAGAGATCGTTAACGTGAGAAGCACGATTGACTTCAGTGTTGTTGAGGTTGGTTGAGAGATCGCTGTTGAGATGATATAGTGGGTGTGGTGTTTGACACGTGATGACATTGATGAGTATATTAGGTTGAGTATAATTGGTCGATAGGTTTAAGTTTGTGATGAGTGGGATTATATGCATGCTTGATAATTTGTCCCTTCGAAGAATGCATTTATTTTCTTGTCAATAGTTTTTACCCTTTATTTACAAACAACCCATTTTACCCCCAAACTCATTAACAAATGATTTATCTAATGGCGAATCGATAATCAATATCCGTGGACACGATACGATATAACCTATATCACCCAGTAAATTAATAACTTACTTTTTTCTTGCTGATATGCCGCTGCAACAAAATTGCACCGTTGCTAGGGATTGGTTTATTGTTTCGCATCGCGATAATTCATTTGTCTTTGACTTTAGTAATTAATGTATATGTTTTATAGAAATAATGCATGAACTTGTTTATGTTTACTTTTGAATTTATTTGTTTAAGTTTACCACACTTGCACATGTTTACTATACTTATAAATTTGTTATATCATTGTTTGTTTCCTTTCACGTTTGCTTGTGTGTTGGTTAGGAATAATCAGGTGGAAGCAACTTGGAGGAACTTTATTAAATAACACGCGTCAAGCTTAAGACATAAAGCAAACATGTTTTATTTGTTTTTCATTTTTGTTAGTTTAGGTAGTTAAATGCAATTGTCTAAAAAAATTTAACTCTGACTAGTTTTTAAATTTCATATCTTCACTTTTAAATTTGTTTAAACAATTTTATTCGGTCTTTTAGTATATGCATATTATTTGTGTTCATTTTTGTGTTTGTCTTTGAGCTTGTTGTGAATATCTTGAGGATATTGAGGTGATTTATCAAGTTTGATCGTTTCGATTTGCGAATGCGGGATAATGATTTTTTTAAGGTTTTGTACAAGTTTGAGGTATGTGTTTATCGCTTTCGATCCTTTAGCATATTCTTGATAATTATATTTTTTACAATTTTTATGCCATTCATTCTTTTGTATACTTGTCCATTTATGAATCACTTTAGTTCCTACCCTTTTGTGAGGTAGCTTTCCATTGTTCATATATGCTGGAGACCACAATTCTTGTTTTAATTGGATTTTATTATGCTTAATCTTTTGTTTGTGTTGATTGTATGAATGCATGAAAAGGATCAATTCATTTTGTTTCATTTTAAGCACAACTACCTAGCCAAATATTCAATTCACCTTGTGAGTGTATGATCATTAGTATCCCTTTTTGAACCTTGTTATCAATATCCATGTTGTTTTTTTCTAAATGCTTATCTATGAGTGTTTGGTTTTTCTTTTTGTATGGATATTGATTCTTTGTTTTCTTGAACCCTCAACCATTAAGTTTTGGTTTGAGTTTTTACTTTGTCTTAGAAAGCAGGAGTATTCACTCATTGATGTTGGTTGGATTCAAGTTGGGGAGATCAATGTTTTCACATTTATATGTTGGTTGCTATGTGGTTGAGAAATAGAAAAAGGAAAAAAAGTGAAAATGAAAGATTAGAAAAAGAAAAGAAAAAAATTGAAAAAGCTTTGAGAAAGAAAAACAAAAAGCGTATGGAATAATATTGTGATAATAAGTGTTATGTGTTGGTTTGAAATTTGGAATGAAGAGGAAGTTTGATTGAAATTGTGTTGCTTGAGTTTTTGTGAGTTGATCACTCCCTTGGGTTAAGGCAAGTTTTTGTTTCGATTAGCTTTAGGACTTATCCCTTATTTGTCAACCAAGCTGTCACATCTGGTTTTAAATTCTGAGTCACCACCCTTAATTTTTATCCTAAAGGAAGGGAGTATAGAGGAATAACCCTAAAAGTTCAGAGATTCTAGGCCTGACTCGGTTCTAGATGAAGGGAAGGTGTTAGGCACCCCTCATTTGTCTTGTTCAAAAGGATACTAGGTTTAGAAGCGCTTTTTAAGAAAATAGGGTTTTAAGTTTTATTAGGGGAGAAGGGTTTGTTTTTTAATTAGTAGGACTCGCCACGATTTTGATCGTATGCCTATGTATCCTCTTAGGAGGAATCAAAGTCCCATTTTGTAGTTCGCAGTGGGTTTGTGTCTTTTATAGATTGCGAAATATATTTGAATTCCCGCATTCGTAGTCTAGGTATGTGAATAGAGGAGATTGTTAACCAAGTGCGCAATCGATTTAAATATATTCATATTCCTTTTTTGAAGATTAATGTTGAATTAATTTATTATGAAAAAAGATTTGATGTTTGTTTGAGTATTTTTAAGACGTATAGTGAGGGAGTCTAATATAGCCTCCTTATCACGTGGCCAGATATTGGCAACGTGTCGCTTGCGGATGTAGTAATTTTGTGAGCTGCGCGGATTTTAATATTTTGATGTAAAATATTAAATTAACTCATAATATGAAAATATTTTTAAGTACATGATTAAAAGATATAAATTAATACGAATGAACAATATTATAATTTAAGTGGGTTTAACATGATAAACCATTTATAATAATAAATAATAATATAGTATTACAATTATAAAAATATAAATATATATAAAAAATAAACAAATAAATATATAAATGAAATTATAAGCGAAAAATAAATAAATAAAATTAATTTCGCAGGGGGGTGTAAGAATATAATATGGAAGTAAATTAAAGTAGTAAAACAAGGGTGTGTGTAAATCAACAGGGCTCAAGGCCGGATTTGGACAGAACCTTTTGAGTCTGGGGGTACAAAGTTGCATGCGTTAGTAAAAATCAATTGAAGGAGGGTGTGGATAGTCAATGGACCTGGACCAAAGGATAAAATGCTGAAGGTAGAGTTCTGTTTGGTTCATTATAGGCGAGCGCATGGATGCTATGGTAGATTTGAAATTTTGGACCGTTTGATCACGATTGTGCGGTGAGGGACAAAGGGTGTACGATAATGATTCATGGACACGCAAGGATCACATGGCCAGATTTTGGCCACGTGTCCATGGTTAAACAAAAGGCGGAGGGAGTGTACCTACCAAAGCATTTCATTTTTTTTTCATTTTTCCTCTTCTATTTTCTTTTACCTCGTCTCTCATTTTCTTTTCTCTTTGTTCTCACCCACAACAAAACAAACCCTAGAAAAAACTTCGGCGGCGACGATCCCTATCTAGATCCAACGTGAATATATGACCACCCCAAACCCAAATCAACACCACAACACCAATAATTAAAAAAAGATGTGTATTCATTACATTCTGTTTGTAGGTACGACAACCACAATGGTATAGAGCGGCGACTTCGAGATTTTAACGACGAAGATGGGAGAACTTGGTGAAATGGATCAAGATTTCTTCTCCATCAAAAAGTGCTTCACTGTAATAATTATTTGATTTGAATATTTCTTTTACTGCCTTCTCTCCCTATCTTTGCTTGTTGCCCCCCTTCTTACTGTAACTTGAGTTAGGTTTTATAGTGGTTTTAGAATTAGCAACTTAGGAAGAAATTTAATTTCGTTTGATCATGTTTTTTTAGAGCTTTAGGAAAGGATTGAAGTTGTCTGTAATTTAGTGTTTCAGAATTGATTAGGATGTGTGTCTTAGGAAATTTTATTTTATTCTTTGTCTGTAATTTCAAGAACATTATACATGTTTCTATTTTTGTACTGATTTTGCATTCAGTTCTTGATTTAAGTTTTGATTAGTACAATATTGGTTTTTTATTACACGCACTTCTTTTGATTGCTATAGTGTGTGTTTGTGAATTTCTTTTTGGATTTGGGCTACAAGTTTTCCTTTCCAAGCAGTACGCACTTGTTGGCTTTGAGCCAAGCATTCCAATTTATTTTGGGCCGGACCTGTTCTTTCTAATAAAACAGTCTGCAAAAAATTGTTTCATATTTTTGGGACGTAATAGAAAAGAAAACAATCTCTTTAATAAAACAAGAGATCAATTTCAATTAAGTTTTTTTTCTCCATATAATGCATTAATTAAAAACAACATTAGAATAATTATTATAATAAAATAATAGTAATGATAGCAATAACAATAGTGTTACAGTAAAATATTTTTTCACAACAAACTCAAAAATTAAAATGGGCCATTGACAATGATAAATCGCATATGGGCCTCATGTTTTTTGAAATATTGGGCTTTGAGCAAAACTGATTTGTTCACACCCTTTGAAATAACGCACCTCCTTTAAATAGAAACGGAGTCTTATTTTTAGAATCCTAATGGGCCATCAGATATTGATGGTCCATCTCAAATTGACACAACCCTCTTTCATGCTTTGACCTCCCCATACAAAAATTAAATAATATGATTCATTTAAAAAAAAACCTAAATATAATTAAGGGTATGGAAAATTTGGGGTTTGACAGCTATCCCTATTTAATCATCTTTTGATTGAATAGTGCGAGAATGCATAAGTCTCGCACATTTTGATTGAAAGTTTATTAAATATCGAAAGACCCAAAAATTTACCCGAAATACTTCCAAGGATATGTTGTGCAACCTTCCCATGGGTGTGAAGAATAGGTACATATGATAATGTATTATCCCAATGATATTTGAACCAAATTTTGATTTAATTTAGACATGACGATGCAGATGATTCGTCAATACCTAAAGGGATTGCAGAATTTTGTATATTTACTGAGACTCGATAGCCGGATGAAATATGTTAGATTTAAAGCAATGGAACCCAAAATTCTCTGATGATGTCGGTTGTGTTGTTCTCAACGAAAACTATCACCATGAAGGAAATAAACACCAAATTCACGGTAAAGTCGATTGTGTCGTCCTCAACAATAACTATCTACGTTAAGAACACCAAATTTATGATGAAGTCGGTTGTGTCGTCCTCAACCACAACTATCAACATGAAGAAAATGAACACCAAGTTTACAATGAAGTCGGTTGTGTCGTCCTCAACCACAACTATCAACACGAAGAAAATATACCCCAAATTCACGATGAAGTCAGTTGTGTCGTCCTCAACCACAACTATCAACATGAAGAAAATATACCCCAAATTCATGATGGAGTCGGTTATTTCGTCCTCAACCATAACTATCAACATGAAGAACACCAAATTCATGATTAAGTCAGTTGTGTCATCCTCAACCACAACTATCAACATGAAGAAAATATACCCCAAATTCACTATGAACTCGGTTGTGTCGTCCTCAACCATAACTATCAACGTGAAGAACACCAAATTCATGATGAAGTCGATTGTGTTGTCCTCAACCACAACTATCAACATGAAGAAAATATACCCCAAATTCATGATGAAGTCGGTTGTGTCGTCCTAAACCACAACTATCAACGTGAAGAACGCCAAATTTGCTTAAAGTATGAACTATAAAGTTTGCACAAATAAGCTTGCTAAGGATGAACCCCTAGAAATTTTTTAATTCTAACCAAAGTAGCCCTACAAGATGCACCGCATGCATAATGCCCTAAATTGATGTGCTATCCAAGTGTGATGTATATCCCAAATGTTTACGATGAAAATGCTTATGTGCTTATGCCCCAAATGTTTATATGTGTATGCCCCAAGTATGCGTATACTCCGAGTATGTATATGCCCTGAATATATGTATTTTCCCTAAATGTTTTGCGAATGCTTTTGATAAATATCTTTTGTTGAACCACTGGGTTCTTATAGTCACCAACTCCCCGATGGTGTTTGTTGCCAATTGTTGTATCTTCAAGTGGATTTGGTGAAAATGTTAGCAAAATCTTGATGTTTGTATCATAGGCGCAGGCGTAGGCATGAACATAAACGTGGAGTTTTGGTGCGGATATTGACATAGTCGTAGACGTAGGCGTGGGTGTAGAGATAGGAATGGACGTAGGCGTGGATTTTCCTTCAATGTTTTTCTAACAAAATTCTTTTCGATGTTTTATCAAACGCTTTTATTGGTATGTCAATTCCCCAAAATGATTTCAAACAATATTCACAAGAAATAATTGTAGTATTTTGCAAACAAGTCTAAAAAGAAAGAAACGCAATTGAAATATTTGAAGAAAACTTCAAATATTTTATTGATAAATACGTCTCCAAAAAGGCGAACATACAAGATGCAATCCCTATAAAGATGTAACTACAGAAAGTTTTTATAAAAGTTGTAAATGGCAATGAAAATGATAGTTGTTACTACTATTTTCCCCAATATTCTTTTGATAACTCCAATCTTCTTTGCCTTTGAGTCAGATGATTTAGACCAATCACTTCCTTCATGGTTTGTAGTAGCGGTTCTTAGATTGCAGTCTTTTTGTTCTTTATTTCTTTGAATGAAATCCCTAATTTTTTCCTGGATCACCCTTTTGGGTTTTCAATCCACCGGGATAGTTTTTGTGTGCATGCCCCTATTTTTTTCCTGGATCAACCTTTTGGGACGCCCCTAATCCATCGGGACAATCCATTTTTCCTAAGTCGCCTTTTTAGGCATCGAGCTTAGCGAGCTTTCTTATACATAGTATTTTTTTATTGCGTCTGTATTTGCCGGATGTGGTAATTCTTCCCCATCCATTGTTGTGAGGATAAGACCACCACCGGAGAATTCCATTTTTACCACAAATGGACCTTCTTAGTTAGGTGTCCATTTACCACGTGAATCAAGACGAGGTAGCAAGATCTTTTTCAGCACTAGATCCACTTCTTTGAATATGCGAGGACGGACTTTATTATCGAAGGATTTCTTCATCTGTTTCTAATATAATTGACCATGGCACATAGCTGTCAAACGTTTCTCTTCAATGAGGTTGAGTTGATCAAGTCGTGGTTGAACTCACTTGGCTTCTTCGAGCTTCGTTTCCATTAACACTCGTAGTGATGGAATTTCTATCTCAACGGGGAGTACTGCCTCCATGCCATATACCATAGAAAAAGGATTTGCCCTTGTTGACGTGCGTATAGAGGTACGATAGCCATGTAAAGCAAAGGGAAGTATTTTGTGCCAATCTTTGTATGTCTTCACCATTTTCTGAATGATTTTCTTAATGGTTTTGTTTGCGGCTTCGACGAACCTGTTCATCTTGGGTCGATATGGTGAGGAATTATGATGCTCAATCTTAAAATCGTCGCATAATTCTTTCATCATTTTGTTGCTCATATTAGACCCGTTATCAATTATGATCCTGTTTGGAACCACATATCTACATATGATATTTTGCTCGATGAAACGAGTGACAGCTTGGCTTGTCACATTTGCATATGATGTTGCTTCTACCCATTTGGTGAAGTAATCGATGGCGACTAGTATAAATCGATATCCATTAGATGCCTTTAGTTCAATCATACCTATCATATCAATTCCCCACACAGATAAGGACCAAGGGGAGCTCATGACATTTAGAGAATTAGGTGGTACATTCATTTTGTCGACATAGATTTGGAATTTGTGATAAGTTTTTGTGTAATGATAGCAATCTGCTTCCATTATTAACCAGTAATACCCTGCCCGTAGAATTTTTCTTTCCATATCATGCCCATTTGTATGGGTTCCAAAAGTGCCTTCGTGGATTTCCCTCATAAGCGTGTCTGCTTCTTGTTTCTCCACACACCTGAGTCGAACCATATCATAGTTACTTTTGTACACTACCTTACCACTCAGAAATCTTTTTGACGCTAGCCTTTGTAAAGTTCGTTTGTCGATGATAAAGGCATTTTCAGGGTATTCTTTCTTTTCAAGATATCTCTTGATGGCGTAGAACCAAGGCTTGTCATCTGGTCCTTCTTCAATAATGAGGCAGTATGCTAGCTCTTCAAAATGTCTAATAGTGATGCACGGCTCATGGTTGGGCCATGTTACTTTAAACATAGTGGACAAGGTTTCTAGAGCATCTTCCATTTAATTTTCTTCTCGTGGGATGTGGTTGAAAGTAATCTCGGTGAATTCAGCGGCTAGCTTTAAGACATGATCCTGGTATGGAATCGAGTTTAGGTGTTTGGTGTCCCATTCACCTTTGACTTGGCATATGACTAACGCGGAGTCTCTGAATACTTCAAGATATTTGATTCTCTGATCAATGGAAGATTTTAGACCTAAGATGCAAGCTTCATATTCGGCGATATTGTTGGTATAGTTAAAACATAACCTTGCAATATAAGGTTTGTGATAGTTATTTGGAGAGGTCAAGACGGCCCCGATACCATGTCCCAGTGCATTTGAAGCTTCTTCAAACATGAGTGTCCAATGTGCCCCATGTTCAGGTCCTGGTATTTCGTAGTCATCTATAGCCATAACATCTTCGTCTAGAAAGTTGAATTTCATGGGTTGATATTCTGACAACGGTTGGTGGGCTAGATGATCAGCTAGTATACTATCTTTGATGGCTTTTTGAGTAACATATAGTATGTTATACTCTGATAATAACATATGCCATCAAGTAATCCTCCCTATAAGAGCTGCTTTTTTGAACACATATTTTAAGGGATCCATACTTGCTATTAGCCACATGGTGTGTGTTAACATGTATTGCCTCAATCTTTTAGTAGCACAAGATAATGCACAACAAGTTTTCTCGAGGAGTTAGTACCTGGTCAGTGAATTTCTTACTGAGGTAGTATATTGCATGCTCTCTCCTACCTATTTCGTCTTGTTGGCCTAATACACATCCCATAGATCCTTCAAGTATTGTTAGGTACATAATGAGAGGTATCCCCTGATCTAGCGACATCAATATTGGTTTCTCCTGTAAATATTTCTATATCGTCTCAAAAGCTATCTGGAAATCACCATTCCATGTTACCGTTTGATCTTTTTGCAGCAATTTGAATATAGGCTCGCACGTAGTAGTTAAGTGTGATATGAACCTTGAAATGTAGTTCAATCTCCCTAAGAAACCCCAAACCTCTTTTTGTCTTTGGTGCTGGAATTTCTTGTATATCTTTTACTTTGGCGGGGTCCATTTCGATACCACGCTGGCTTACAATAAAACCCAATAACTTGTCTGACCTGACACTAAAGGTACACTTGTTTGGATTCAACCTTAATTTAAACCTTCATAGTCAATCAAATAACTTCTGTAAATATATGATATGATCCTCCTCTATATGAGATTTGGCAATCATATCATCTACGTACACTTCAGCCTCTTTGTGAATCATATCGTGAAACAGTGTAACCATTGCCTGTTGATAGGTTGCCCCTGCATTCTTCAGACCAAATGGTATTACTTTGTAGCAGAAAGTGCCCCAAGGTGTAATGGAGGTAGTCTTATCCATGTCTTTTCGGGTGCCATTTTAATTTGGTTATAACCTGAGAAGCCGTCCATGAATGAGAATACTGAAGCTTGAGTCGTATTATCCACAAGAACATCTATGTGAGGTAGTGGGAAATCGTCTTTAGGACTTGCTCTGTTTAGATCTCGATAATCTACAAACATGTGCACTTTTCCATCTTTCTTGGGTACTGACACAATGTTATCTATCCAAGGAGGATAGTCTACCACTACCAAGAACCCTGCGTCGAATTTTTTAAGAACCTCTTCCCAAATTTTGTTGGACATATCTGAACGAGTTCTCCTAAGATTTTGCCTGACCGGGGGACAACCTTCTTTGAGAGGTAGTATGTGTACCACGATGTCTGTATCCAACCCTGGCATATCTTTGTAGGACCAAGCGAATATATCCATATACTCATGTGACAACTTGATCAGCCTTTCTTTGACGGTTTCTTCTAATGTTGCCCCTAACTTGATCTCTTTTGGATCCTCTTTTTTGCCAAAATTAATGGTCTCAATAGGCTTTTGATATGATTGTATACTGTCAGCCTTTTGTTCTATGCTTCTTTCCAGTTCTTCAGAAATTCAAGATCCTCAACATCTCCCTCTTCAGCTTGGTTGACGGGAGTATCAAAATCATACCGGGTAGTAGCAGTAACATCATCGATGATTTTGGGCATGGATCTGCATGTTTATCATGTTTTGGTGCAGTTTTTGTTTAGTATGTGAATTTGGAAAATTCATATGAGAGAAAGTATTGCCATTTTAAAATATATAGTATAAATGCAAAAGAAAAGCAAGGATATTAATTGAATATAAAACACCTTTTTATTAATCATGAATATTGATTGAAACACATAGGGGACCCTTACAAACAACCCCTTATGCCTCGGGCTTGACATAGGTTCTTTCAAAAACAAAGAAAATTACTTTGAAAAGAAAATTTCAGGAATCTCCACAACTGTCCAGTTCTTCAGCTCTTCGCTTGGGGTGGATTCATGTATGAAATCAGACGCCTTTTTGATGTTGCTTTTGTGGGACACCATTGCCGCTTGTTTGCCATGCTCTACCCCTTTGCTGATGAAGGTTTTATGGATTGGTGGAAACCGTGCTTTCCCTTTTATAGTAGCCTTTGGAGATTCATAACCCAAACTAAAACGGTTTTTCTTCTCAGATATTTCGGGGAGCTTTTCCCAGCCTTTCGAGTCATCATTCTCCGTTTCTATTTCTAGGTCTCTCCATGAGGTCTTAGTAGGCTTTTTGACCTTTTCTACCGGTAAGGTTATCATTGAAGCGACCTTCAATACTTGAAATAGTGTAGCTATGCAATCTTCGTCGACACTAATATATCTGTAGGACTCAATGTGACTTACGAAGATGTCTTCCTCTCCACCAATTATGACCAATCTTCCTTCAACAAAGAACTTCAATTTTTGATGTAAGGTTGAAGTGACTGCCCCTGCCGCATGAATCCAAGGTCGTCCGAGTAAACATGTATATGTTGGCTCTATATTCATGACTTGAAAGGTGATATAGAACATGTGTAGGCCGATCTTGATAGGAAGGTCTACTTCTCAGAATATTGTACTTTGAGAACCATCGAAAGCTTTGACTATTATGGAACTCAATCTTGTCACAACAACGTCTAGTGTTAACTTCATCAGGCTAGATTTGGGTAACACATTGAGGGCAGAACTTGTATCAGTAAGTACCCTGGATAGACTCGTAGTACCTATCTGTATTGAAATGTGCAATGCTTGATTGTGAGCTTGGCCTTGTGGAGGTAACTCACTGTCGTTGAAACCCAAATAGGACCCAGACGTCAGATTTGCTACCACATTATCAAATTGGTTCACAGTGATTTCTTCTTCAATATGGGCAGAACTTAAGACTTTCATCAAAGAATCCCGATGCACTTCGGAATTTATGAGCAACGAGAGTATGGAAATCTTGTCCAGAGTTTGGTGAAGTTGGTCCACCACCCTATAGTCACTTATCTTAATTATCTTCAAAAATTTGTTGGTCTCTTGGTCAGTAAAGCTTTGGTTTGGAGACTCTTGATTCACCTCTTCTACCATTTTTCCTTTCTCTTTTGTCAGCAAGTCATTTTTTGATTTTCAACACATTGTCATTCTTCTCCAATAGTTTAGTTCTGAACACCCGACCGCTACGGGTTATACCCCATGTCTCTGCTATATTTGAAATTGCAGGTTCTTGACTTGATGATGGCTGACATTCTTGTTCCGAGCCATTGACATACACAGTCGGATCATAACTCCATGGTATTTCCTTGTCACTTTTGTAAGGGATATGAGATGAACCTTTAATTACCATCGTAGTCTTTGACGCTACTGGTATTTTTAGAGTTTGTTTTATAGTTGGGGTTTCTGTCGAATCTCCCCACAAGATCACGAGAGTTTTCTTGTCATGATTTGGCTTTTGATAAGGAATAAACAATGGTTTCTTCACACTTCCTTCAATTGTTGTTATATACTTAACTTCAGGGTATGGTCCAAATTGGACTATCCCCTGATCCACAAATTGTAGTAAGGTCTTTTCAAAAGCTTCGTTATGCTCAAGAAGGAATCCATATTCCAACATATATTCTTTCAATAGATTTATCAGAGGCTTTGCTTGTTTACCCATTCCACAGTCGGTGACTACTTCAATCACATTTATTGTCGGACCACCATACGAAGGCATGGGGTTTGATTTGATGTTCAGCTTTTCGAAGGTAATATCTTGGGCCTCCAATAAGTCTTGAACCTTATGCCTAAAGGCCCAACATTTCTCTAGGGTATGGCCTGGAGAATTTGCATGATATTTACATCTAGCATTGGCGTCGTATCTTGGTGGGAGTGCCCCAGCTGGTGGAGCTAGAGGTTTGAGCTCTATCAAAGACGCCTTGACCAAGTGCTGTAATAGCTGGCTATGTGGCATATGGAGGGGTTCAAACTTCCTCAGAGGTCTTTCAAACTTGTTCTGTTGCTGTTGCTCTCACGGAATCATCAATGGTTATTGTGCCCTTGGTTATGAAGCCACAACATTAACTTCACCTTCCTTCCTTTTTGTAAAATTAGGGACCAGCCTCTTTGTATTGAAAGGGGCATTTGATAACCCCCATTGAATCTTTCCGTTTTTTATTCCTGTCTCAATCCTTTCTCCAATAGTTACTAAGTCAGAAAATCCCGAAGATATGCTTCCTACCATCATTTCATAGTATACCCCTTGTAGGGTTCCCATGAACATGTTGACTAGCTCTTTCTCCATAAGTGGTGGTTGCACACGAGACGCCATCTCTCTCCACCTTTTAGCATACTCTTTGAAGGAATCTTCCTTCTTCTAGGATAAGTTTTGGAGTTGTGTGCGGGTAGGCGCCATATCTAAGCTGTATTTATACTGCTTCAGGAATGCATTAGCAAGATCTGCCCATGTTTTTATGTACGTCCTTTCTAGTTGCATATACATATCCAGAGATGCCCCACTCAAACTGTCTTGAAAGAAATGAATCATTAATTTCTGGTTCTGAGCGTAAGCATGCATTTTCCTATAGTACATACGTAGGTGGTTTCTCGGACAAGTGATTCCTTTGTATCTTCCAAAGTCAGTACTTTGAATTTCAGCAGAATTATTACATCTGGAATGAGACCCATCTCGAGGGAATAGGCATCAAAAGCATCATATCCTTCCACGACTTTTAACCTTCCTTCCAAAGCTTTGTATTGATCTAGTGCCAACGGGTTGTCAACAACAAGGGTGTTAGTCACTTTCTGAGGTGCCTGATTAACATCCTCCAAATCGTGATCTCCATATTATAAGTCCAAGTAATTGTCAGCATGATTAATCGGAATTTTCAGGGTGTGGGATGCCCCTACCTTTGGTGGAGGTGGATAAACCCTTTAGTTTCTTGCCCTGTCTCAAGTTGAGCCATGCGAGATTTCTGTGGCCCTGTCTCCAGTCCCTTTTTTAGTCGGTGACCGCTCGATGCACCAATAGCTTGGGTTATTTCTTCTAAGGCTACTATGGGAATTTATTCTTGTCTGTCAATGATTTTCTTAAAATCTAGAAGAACTTGACTCATATATCCCCTTATTGAGTTGACGTTTCTCTTAACTTGTTCCAGATCTATTTTGAAATCTGCTTGATTCTCCTCAATTTGTTCCATAACTCTCAGTTAGGGAGCTCTTGTTTGATACGGAGGCCAAGGAGGTGGTGGTTTCCTTCTACCAATGGTTCAACTAGAGAATTTTTTTTTTGAAAAAATGAGTGTTTGAGTGGCGAATTTATGAGATGCGAATGTCTTTATGAATGTATGATTATGTATGAACGATGTTAAGATTTATGCTTTGCGTGTCTTATTCACTTGGGTATATATATTCTTTTTATAATATCATGTATATATATTTTTTAGGTTTTTCTTTTTTTATTTGGTGAGTATCTAGAAAATGAATACACAAACAAGATAGGAAACACAATGCTTTTATTGAAATGTCAATTGTCTTTAAAAGATAATACATTTCAGATACTGAAAAATATTACATTCTAAAATAGTAAATTTGCTGGAAGGGAAATAAACAAAAGGAAAACAATCTTCTAATCCCGTTTGTGAATGTCTTCTCTGAAACGATCAACCATTTCCCTGCACAGCTTGAGAAAATTGTCAACATCCTCTGGGAGAGGGACCATTATACTTTCTGCATCCTTTAAGATTTTGGGAATGTCTTCGATGAGGTTGTTGGCCAATAAAGCGAGCTTCTCATGCTTATCTTTGAAGTATCGTAATTCTTGGTAGAGGATGGGAATTATCTTGTGATTATCCCTTCCTGATTGGGAAATATTTGTATATTGCTCTTCCCAATACATCTTTTTAGCTTTGAGCTCCGTATAGAGTTTTCACTGTATTAGGAAGTCCTTTCAGAGGCCCTCTAGCTCGAGGCATACTTGCTCGTACTCATCAGTTTTCTGGGCCAGATGTCTTTCTACCCTCATTTTTACAAGGCGCTCCTTAACTTCTGACTCTTGGCTATCCTAAAGCCTGGTAGTGAGGTATTTCAACTGTTCTTCCTGATATAAAGATACTTGGGACAAGCTTTGGATTTGAGCCCTCAACTCTTCCTCCAATACTTTCTTTTTTTGCATGGATTTTTCATACCATTTGTTCAACATTCCGATTTCATTAGCATCATCTTCCAGCCTCTGATTATGGGAATCCATATTAAAAGTAGCGCTTAAAATCCCTTCGGTCGAACGTTTCCTTTTCAAACATTCCTTTTCAAATGCTTTGTGTTCTTTTTGAATCTGTTGGTCTTTCGATTCGAGTATTCGCTGCATTTGTCTTTTCGCTTTGGTTAAATTAAGGAGATTGAACTCTAGCTCTTCCTTCTCCCTTTGAGCTTGTTTCAGTGCTTTTTTCAAATCATCCACCTTTCCTAAAGACATAGGAGGAGTGACTGGGACCTCTTGCTTGTATTCGGGATCTATATCAAAAGGAAATTTGATAGTTGTACCCTGTTTAGAACCCATTAAGTGTAAGGTTCTTTTGCCACTGCATTTTTCCTTTCTGCTTTTCTTTCGTTAACCCTACTCCAAGCCCGTATAATTTTGTTGAGTAGGTCTCGGTCATTTCTACCCATGTCATGAACGATTAATTGTTGGAGTTGTTCATCTGAAGGTTTGTCTTCCAGAGGATACCCAGGTTGTCGTAGGGCTAAGGTGGGATTGTAATTGATGCAACCTTGTGACCCGATTAGTGGAACATTAGGAAAATCCCCATAACTATAGACAATGTCACCAATATATATTTTCCTGGCATAATACAACATAGATCTAGCAGTGAGAGACCTTAACTTCTGAGGCCATTCATACCTTGTCAGATTCGGAACCAAGTAATCTTCCTTGTAAAGGTGGGTCATGAACCAAGAGTATAGCACTGAAATGCAACAATTTAGGGTACCTCTTTTCTTTTCGTACCGTGTATGAATGGCGTAGTAGATATCAGCAAGCAAAGCTGGAGTAGGACTTGTGTTAAAAGTCTTTGTTCCCCAAAACACACCGATGGCTACAGGATCAATATAGTCTACAGTGTGTGGAAATCAGGCATCACCAAATGTAAGCAGCCCTAGACAGTCGACACAAGATTCCCGTTCTTTGTTATTTGCCAAATCAAGAGCTTTACTTTCCAGATAACACTTCTTAATTCCTCGCACTTCTCCTTCTTTCTTATAATTAAGAGCAAACTCGGGATAAGGGATTCTTAAACCTTCAACCAGTATTTTAATATCGATGGTTTACCCAATACCCGTATAAGCCTTCTCTTTGGAGAAGTTTAGATTTTTGTCCAATTCCTCTAAGGTCGGAGCTAACTGAAAATCTTGAAATGTGAAGCATCTCAGCGGAGGATCATAAAACTGTATTAGATCAGAAATAGCATCCAACTGTACTTCGACTTTGGTTAAATCCAAAATATCCCCAAAGCGACGAGTAAATATTTTCATGGCCCTTTCAGATAATTTTTCCCTTATAGTTCTGATTTGGATCACATATGGCTTGGAAGCATTGATACGAACGAGTTGTTTTCCTTTCATTTCCAGATAATCACAAAAAACCTTGGATTTTTTTAAATATATTTCTTTGTACCCTGTGAATAAGACAAACAAAAGCAAACGATGTATGATGAACATGTGAAATGTAAAGATGTATGAATGCATGAGTAAAAGGTTAAATGATGGGATTTGATAAACAGTAACCCTTATAAGGTAGGCTCTTAGCTTGGTTTTATGGATATTCTACCCTCCCCATAAGGTGGTTTCCTTAAGGTTATGATGAATAACACTAGAGGGAAAGGCACAGGGGCCTCCCTTAAGTGGAGTCTCTTTGCAGACCGAAACTTTCGTCTCTAGGTCATAAAAGGTCTCATCATGAGATTTTAGTTTAAGGTTTATACAAAGAATCATATGCGTCATTCCAAAGTCCTACTTCCTAAGAGGATGTCTCTTGAGACGTATTTCTTTTGCATAACTCCACCGGCACTAGAAGAAGTCGTCACATAAACTCCTAGGGATTATGTATCCCCTTGGATAATAGACGAACCTTCTTTCTAAGGGTTTTTTTTAAAATATATTTTTTTTAAAATTTAAATCCCATCACAAATGAAATAATATAATGAAATAATAAAATAAGCAGGAAATAAACAACTAAATAAATATGAAGGAATAAAACCCCAAAAGATAAAAACCCTAAAACCTAAAGGAGAGGCTTCTAAACCTAGGGCTGAGTCGCCAGCAGAGTCGCCAGCTGTCACAACCAGTTTTAAATCCAAATTCGCCACCCTGAATGTTTATCCTAAAGGAAGGGAGTATAAAGGAATAACCCTAAAAAGTTCAGAGATTCTAGGCCTGACTCGGTTCTAGATGAAGGGAAGGTGTTAGACACCCCTCATCTGCCTTGTTCACAAGGATACTAGGTTTAGAAGCGCTTTTTAAGAAAATAGGGTTTTAAGTTTTATTAGGGGAGAAGGGTTTATTTTTTAATTCGTGGGACTCGTCACGATTTTGATCGTATGCATACGTATCCTCTTAGGAGGAATTTGAGTCCCATTTCGTAGTTCACGGTGGGTTTATGTTTTTTTTATGGATTTAGAAATATATTTGAATTTCACGCATTCGTAGTCTAGGTGTGTGAATAGCGGAGTTTGTTAGACCAAGTGCGCAGTCGATTTAAATATATTCGTATTGCTTTTTTGAAAATTAATGTTGAATTAATTTATTATGAAAAAATAATTTGATGTTTGTTTGAGTATTTTTAAGACGTAGAGCGAGGGAGTCTGATATAGCCTCCTTATCACATGGCCAGATATTGGCCACGTGCCGCTTGCGGATGTAGTAATTTGATGATCTGCGAGGATTTTATATTTTGATGTAAAATATTAAATTAACTCATATTACGAAAAATATTTTTAAGTACATGACTAAAAGATATAAATTAATACGAATGAACAATATTATAATTTAAATCGTTTAAAATAATAAATCATTTATAATAATAAAAAATAATATAGTATTATAATTATAAAAATATAAATATATATTCATTTATATAATAAATAAATGAATATATAAATGCAAATATAAGAGAAAACTAAATAAATAAAATTAATTTCGCAGGGGGGTGTAAGAATATAATATGTAGTAAATTAGAGGGTTCTAATATAAAGGGCCTGAATTCAGATTTTGAATTCAGGCCCAAAAGGCAAGGGGGATGCATTCTAATACTAAGTAGTAAAAGAAGGGGTGAGTAAATCAACAGGGTCCAAGTTCAGATTTGGACTGGACCTTTTGAGGCTGGGGGGTACAAAGTTGCATGCGTTAGTAAAAACCAATTGAAGGAGGGTGTGGATAGTCAATGTGCTTGACCCAAATGATAAAATGCTAGAGGAAGATGTATGTTTGGTTCAGTATAGGCGAGCACGTGGATGTTATGGTACATGTGCAATTTTGGACCGTTTGATCATGATCATGCAGTGAGGGGCAAAGGGTGTACGATAATGATTTATGGACACGCAGGGATCACATGGCCAGATGTTGGCCACGTGTCCCTGATCAAACAAAAGGCGGAGGGAGTGTACTTACCAAAACATTTCGTTCTTTTTTCATTTTTCCTCTTCTATTTTCTTTCACCCCGTCTCTCATTTTATTTTCTCTTTGTTCTCCCCCACAACAAAACAAACCCTAGAAAAAAAACTCTGGCGGCGGTGATCCCTATCTAGATCCAACGCGAATATCCGACCACCTCAAACCCAAATTGACACCACAACCCCAATAATAAAAAATAAGATGTGTATTCGTTACCTTCTGTTTTCAGGTACGACGACCACAATGGTATAGAGAGGAGGCTTCGAGATTTTGACAACAACGATGGGAGAACTTGGTGAAATGGATCATGATTTCTTCTCCATCAAAAGTGCTTCACTGTAATAATTATTTGATTTGTATATTGTTCTTTTACTTCCTTCTCTCCTTGTCTTTGTTTGTTGTCCCCCTTCTTACTATAATTTGAGTTAGGTTTTATAGTGGTTTTAGAATTAGAAAATTAGGAAGAAATTTAAATTCGTTTTATTATGTTATTTTAAAGCTTTAGGAAAGGATTGAAGTTGTCTGTAATTTAGTGTTTCATAATTGATTAGGGTGTGCGTTTTAGGAAATTTTATTTGATTCTTTGTTTGTAATTTCAAGAACATTATACATGTTTCTGTTTTTGTACTGATTTTGCATTCAGTTCTTGATTTAAGTTTTGATTAGTACAATATTGGTTTTTTATTACACGCGCTTATTTTGATTGCTACAGTGTGTGTTTGTGAATTTCGTGTTGGATTTGGGCTACACGTTTTCCTTTACAAGAAGTACGCACTTCTTGGCTTTGGGCCAAGCATTCAAATTTATTTTGGCTTGGACCTGTTCTTTCCAATAAAGCAGTCTGCAAAAAATTGTTTCATATTTCTGGGCCGTAATAGAAAAGAAAACAATCTCTTTAGTAAAACAAGAGATCAATGTCAATTATGTTTTTTTTCACATACTGCATTAACTAAAAACAACATTAGAATAATTATTATAATAAAATAATAGTAATGATAGCAATAACAATAGTGTTACAGTAAAATATTTTTTCACAACAAACTCAAAAATTGAAATGGGCCACTGACAATGATAAATCGCATACGAGCCTCATGTTTTTATGAAATATTGGGCTTTGAACAAAACAGATTTGTTCACGCCCCATTTGAAATAATACACCTCCCTTAACTAGAAATGTACTCTTATTTTTAGAACCCTAATGGGCCATAAGATATTGATGGTCCATCTCAAATTGACACAACCCTCTATCGTGCTTTGACCTCCCCATACAAAAATTAAATAATACGATTCATTTAAAAAAACCTAAATATAATTAAGGGTAGGACAAATTTGGGGTATGACACAAGTCACATTAGAACCTTTAAAAGCCCTTGTGATTCTTGCTTTTATGTCTTCAACATAAATTTTTAGATGAGTGCATAATTTAGTATATTATTTGCAAGATTTCTGATAAGTAAAAATACCTCATTTTTGTGTGTTTGTCATCTATCGATGATTAATTTTTCTATGTGTGATTCATTTGTGAACTAATGTTATTTTAGAATGTTTGACATGATTTTTGTATTTAACATTTGTTTCATGTTTATGTTATATTCGTAGTTTAGTGGTAAGTGTTTACTTTGTGTGTATTGTTTTTCATTTGAACCATTGCATTTGTTTTCTGTTTTTAAAACTTGTCGATTTGTGATTCTTTGGTTGATCATTTTTTTCTTTGAGTTTTTTGTTCATGTTTGAGGACAAACAAATTCAAGTTGGGGAGAGTTTGATTAAGGAGAATTGTAGTTATTTTTGTATATACTTTTTGTTGCACTTATCGACTCTTTGTTGTTAATATCAGTTGAATAACCCAACTTTGTGTATAAATATGTTTAGTTTGTGTATATTGAGTTTTTGTGTACAAAGTGTATCATTTGATAGTTTTCCATTCATTTTGCAGGTATTTGATCATTGTTGGAGCAAGAGTAATAAAAGCTCCAAGATATATTGTTGGATCAATAAAGGAATAAGGCCAAGAAGAGATAGCCATTGGAGTTATCCAGAAGGAGCAACAAAAGTCCATGTTCTGGTGTGCCTCGTCGGGTGAAGCCTGTAACACCCCAAAAATCTATATTAATTGTTTAATTACTTATTTAATTTATTTACTGTGAATACTGGTGATTATTGACGAATATATGAATTATGGCATTTTATACGATGCGTTGAGATGTTTCGGTGATATAGTGTTGTGAGGTAATGTTGGAACAATATAAATATGAGGATTACTTAATTAATCGAAAATTATTTAGAATTTTAAATTATTATTTAGGATTAATTAAATTTAACAATAATATTTATAATTATTATTATTAATAAAATAAAGGGATAATTGATGTAGAGAAGCTAAGGGAAATGTGGTAATTGGTGAAAGGCTAAGTGAGGACAAGTTGGGCAAACTATATTAGGGGTCCTAAGGTTAAACAAGGAATAAGGGAAATTATTTCATTCTGTACGATCGTGACTTTTGAAGAAAAGTGAGAACTACTGGAGTGCTTTGCTTGCACCATCGTCAGGCGATGTAAAAGTTAAAGGTGGTTGCTAGGCGAGCGTGACGCGTCACCGAGCGATGGAGGTCAGAATAGAATTGGAGTGTTATCGCTCCCACGTTGCCGGACGAGCCTCGTGTGATGGACAACAATAGGGTTTTTAAACGGCCATAACTTGAGTTTTAGAGCTCCGTTTGAGGCTCTGTTTGAAGTGTTGGATAGCTAGCGCGATGAACTAAATGTGGGTGGAATAAAATGAGTAAAAATATGGATTCATCCATTACCTAGGATAATATATGATTAGAATCTTAAGAGGTAGTTTCTGATGACATATGTTGCTATGATGAACTGCTGATACGATAATGACATATGTTGCTATGACGAATTGTTAATATTATAATGACGTATGTTTCTATGATGAATTGTTGATACTATAATGACATAGGTTGCTATGATGAATTATTAATACTATAATTACATATGTTTCTATGATGAATTGTTGATACTATAATGATGTAAGTTTCTATGATGAATTTATAATACTATAATGATGAATGTTACTTGTAGTGACATTTGATGACGTGTTTGATAACTTTATGTATACATGCTATGAGATGATGATTATGTGATGATGATCGCGTGAAGGATGTTATTATTATGTATGTGATGATATTATGATGATTTCATGAATGATGATGCATTTTGACTAGTTGTGGTCATGTGTTGTTATATTATTGTGCATCATGCATTCATGGAATTTGATTAGGACTTCACTCTAGTGATGCTGTTAAGAATTTGGTCCAGTGATGTTGTTAGGACTTCAGTATAATGATGATTATAGAACGATAGTCCATTGAAGGCATCAATCCCATTGTGTGGATTGAGTGCAATATTGTGAAGTTCTCTAATTCTAAGTGGGAATCAATCCTATTGGTAGGAATCTTTGTAGAAAACGATGTTTGAGTAATTAGTGAAATTTTGGTACCACATGCATGAGTCAATGATGTTGCATTGCATTATTTGTGAAATTGCATAATGATTGATTAAGTGATGTTGACTATTTTGTGATCTAAGTGGTGTTTGTTGATAGATGTTAATGTAATGTTATAATGATATAATTGATGTGTATTGATAATATGAATGTGTGAGTATATTATGCGATATATGATTATGTATGGATTTCATGATGATGTTGTAACTACTATATCTTTTCCTTATATCTTTTATAATGATTGTGGTTACTCACCCTTTCTGCTTGAATGTTGCCTCCACGTGGGTAACACGTAGGTGATCGAGAATAGTTCGTAGAAGCTAAGGACATCTTTATGGAGTATTTATTTAATTCTGTCGAATATAAGGTGTCTTGCTCTGATATTTAACATCGGGTTGGGAAACGTTTGACTTGTATATTTTGTTCCTTTTTGTTGATAGAATAAAAAAATTAGTTCTAGTTGTTTTAAGTTATTGAAATATCATAACTATGGATTGTGTTAATTGATGATGTTTTGAATATATTATAAGTAAAGTTATGATGTGATTAAGATTTCTGTTGCATCATATTTTGAAGAATATGTGTTGATTTTCCAAAAAGGATAAATGAGATAATTGTTGAAGGCCGTGTTATGGAGCAAGATGTTCTTTTAAGATGTTTTATGAAGCATGTGACATCCCCTTTGGTGCTTTACTCTGATTTATTTATTAAATTATTCGTGGATTATTCATTTAGTTTAGAAGGGTGTTACATATGTGGTATCAGAGAAGGTCGGTTCGTCCGACCAGGTTGTCTAATGTTGTTTGTTCCTTAGTACGTGACATGTGTGTGAAACACTGTTGATACTTGCTTATTTTTCTAAATATTTGTCTACAAGGGCTGGTTTGAAACAAGTGGGGGTGAAGCTTTTTCTTCTCTGAAATTTTTCAGGTATGGGAGGTGCCGTATATTGTTGTATTGTAAGAGCATAAGTTTTGTTGGAGCTATGTTGTATCTCGAAACTGAAGAGAGTACAGATTCATGATTTTTTTTGTTTGTCGGACAAGTTGGTATGTCTTTAAGGGAGAGCAGTCATGTATTTTTGATGTTTGCTTCTTAGAGAATATAGAGCAATATGACGGCTAGTGATATGCCAGTGTTGTGTGATTCCTAATGTTTTTCCTAAATATATTCACGACTTTCCTCAGGGTGTGGATCTGAGTTTGGTGACAGTAGAGAACTGATGTTTTTATCTATTAAGAAAGTAGGATAGCTCTTGGGATATGAGGCTCAGATGTTTGCATGTCTGTGATAACAATTGTATGAGGTTGTGCGTGGATTACAAATAATTGAGTAAGGTAATGATTGAGATTAAATATTCGCTTCAAGGAATTGAGGATTAGATGGACCAACTGTTAGGTAAGTATATATATAATATAATTGAATTGAGGTCGGGTTACCTTCAGATTCAGGTGAAGAGTGAGTACAACTTTTAGAAACTCAGGATAGGAATTACGAATATTTGGATCAGTTTATTGCGGTGTTTATTAAGGATATTTTGATTTAATCTATCAGAATAAGGCATGTTGAATGTTTTCATTTGAATTACATTGTCGAAAGGGAAGAAACTTTATGCTAAGTTGTAAAGGTGTAGATCATTGTTTGGGGAGGTGAGTTTTTTTAGCATGCTATTTTGGGTGATGGTATTTGTGGATCCATCCGAAGAAGATACGATTCTATATTATAAGACTCCGAGGTCGATTACTGAGACTAGAAGCTTTTTAGGCTTAACTGGTTATTATTGAAATTTTCTTGAGACGAGGTCAAGTAATATATGTTATTAATGAATGATTAAGGGAATGAGATGTTTGGCATTAGGAAGGATGTGAAGATATTGGAGAAGCGCATGGAGATGCAACTTATGTCAAGTAAGAATGATTAGAGTGACAAAGATTAATTGGACCATGATGCTTTAGTTGAGTTTGAGCATAAGTTCTAAAGAAACACTATTATAGTTTAGTAATGATGGTTTATTCGCCATCATGGTTGTCGACTACCTATTGACAAATTGAGGAACTGATCACCCTTAATCTCTTGTTGCTAGTAGACGGGATCGTGTTGGATGGAATAAACTTATCTTTTCAGCTTGATGGTATGTAAATTGTTTGGCGTTCTATTGAGAGGATAGTCGTTCATCATTTCGGGTGAACCTAATGGAAAAGTGACTAAGAAAGAGTTGGGACTTATTGAACAGTTCGGAGACTTGAGAGAACAATGATTTTCTGGTGGATATTAAAGAGAGTTAGGAATTACATGTGAAACTTATGAATATGATAGTTGATGGAGATCAAAATAATAACAGTGACTTTAAAGTTGATGATCACAGTAGCGCAGCTGAAGCGTGATGTGGCATAGTTTATTATGTGTGTGTGACTTGTTAAGAGTCAAGCGTTAAACTTCAGAAGCCTATGTGAATGATGCAAACCATTAGGGAATCTACAATGGAAGTGATAAGAGAAAGGTTTATATATTATTCGAGTCACCACCATGTTAATAGATGTATCGATTACTTATTCAATTGATAAATTGTAGCATTGTTGTACTAATGTTGTGTGTCAATGTTGTCAGTATTATGGTTATATTGATGTTCTCATGACGGTGTTATTGTATGGTGAAATGATATATACGATGTTCATGTCATGGAACTATACGTTCTTAAACTATGTTGTTGCCTCATTGTCGGAGGGGTTCGAGTTCGAGTAGCTAATGTTCAAGAGGGAATGAGATCCTAGAATGATGGGACAGGGAGTGAAATGAACCTATACATTTCTGACTCAGTAGAATTGTATCTTGTTGGATTATTGTGGTTAACAATGTTGAATGTTGATTAGGGGTATTCGAAATGTTGCCAGACATGATGCCGGAGTTGGAGAGAAGGATGTGATATTCGTATCGAGAGTTGTGTACATCGAGTAAATTTTCGAGGATGAAAATTATTTAAGTGAGGGAGAGTTGTAACACCCAAAAAATCTAGATTAATTATTTAATTAGTTATTTAATTGATTTAGTGTGAATACTAGTGATTATTGACGAATATATGAATTATGGTGATTTATATGATGCGTTGAGATGTGTCGGTGATATAGTGTTGTGGGGTAATATTGGAATACTAGAAATACAAGGATTACTTAATTAATCTATAATTATTTAGAATTTAAATAATTATTTAGGATTAATTAAATTTAATAATAATATTAGAATTATTATTATTAATAAAATAAAGGGATAATTGATGTAGATAAGTTATGGGAAAGGTGGTAAATGGTGAAAGGCTAAGTGGGGACAAGTTGGGAAAAATATATTAGGGGTCCTAAGGTTAAACAAGGAATAAGGGAAATTATTTCATTCTGTACGATCGTGACTTTTGGAGAAAAGTGAGAAGCAGCTAGGGCCTAAAGAGAAGAGAAGAGAGGTTTTGTAGAGCTTGAAAGAGATCAAATCTAGGAATCTAAGATAAGGGGTGTTTATCATTGTTATTATAATTGACCTAAGGTTTAGATAATTGTAGGATTATGTTTTGTGTGGTGATTTTGGGATGAAGATTGATGAAATTGATGAAAATCACGTGTTGAATGAATGAATGAATAAATGAATATTTGATGAGTGTATAATGTTAGGATCTTTAAATAAGTGTTATAGGCTGTTATAAATGTTATATAATCATATGATTTTGAATTCTGAAATCGCGACTTTTTACGAAATTCAATTCGGAGGTCCCAAAGGCCTCCAAACACGGAAAATCACAGGCGAAGAAGTGTTGTCCCACAGGCAGCGCCCCTGACGTTGTCGAGCGATGCAGAAGCGACGAAGCGCATATGCGATGCAGCAGTAGTGTTCTAAAAATTGTAACTTGAGTTTCAGGAGTTCATTTGACGCGTCGTTTGAAGCGTTTGGAAGCTGGCGTGATAAACTATATTATGACTGAATTATATGAGTGTTTTAATGCATGATTCCAATACCTATATGTTTATAAGATTGATTTTTTATATGTTGATACACTACAAATGTGCCATTTTGATAATAAACATGATTATGCATTAAATTATGTTAATGTTGTTGTGACTTAAGTGGTGTTTAATGATGAATGTTGATTTGCTGATATGACAATGTCATGATTTATATTGATGATTTAGAAGTGTGAATACAACATAGGATAAATGTGATAACATGATGATTATGATGAAATTGGTGCTAAATTGATGTTATAATGCTGAGGAATGATGTGAGTGATGCTTGCTATGTTGTTCTATTGTGAAAACATGATGTTTTAGAGAGTTTTAGGTCTGCTTTGATGTGAAATCGCAAGAAGACTTGGGGATGAATAGGTGCAGAATTGCAATAGGAAGTTGTAGTCTGCTACGCGTCATCGAGCGATGGGGATAGTCGTCAGGCAATAAGGATGTCGCTTAGACTTCGCGGGGCGATCTTGGAAGCGAAGGAAGGGCAGGAAAAGTGGAGCTACTGGAGTGCTTCGCTCGCACAATCATCGGGCGATGTAAAAGCGAGAGGTGGTCTCTAGGAGAGCGTGATGTGTTTTCGAGCAATGGATGTAACACCCGTTAATTTAATTAACTATTTAATAAATTATTTTTGATTAATTTCGAATTATTTGTTGAAATCGTTAACATGTTATGTTATGTTGTGAGTGCTTGACATAAGTTGCGGTGTTGTTATTAGTCGGTTAAATTAGTTGATTAATAATATTAGTAATAATATTAGAATTGTAGAATATTAATAATATTAGTTGTTAGGCTTGTTTTGGTGATAGACGTAGTATTAAGGGAGTGTGAAAATTAGGCCCAGTAGAAATAATAATTTTATTAGGTTAAGTTAAATAATAGAAATTAGGTTAATTAAAAAGGGTTAAGAAAAAGAGTAGAGAAAGTGTTGTACGTGAGAAGTTGTAGAGAAGAGGAATAAGGAGAAGAGGAACAAGGCTAGGGTTCACAGTAGAGCTATAGAGAAACCTTTAATCCAAGATAAGGGTGGGGTTCTGACTCTATAAATAGGTATATGATTAATGTTATGTGGAATTTTTTTGTAAAGTTGTGTAATAGCTTTGATTAATATGATTAATGGAGGGTATATGATTAATATATATGATTAATTGTGAAAAATTGTCGTCTCTGTAAAGTTATTGTTTTGGTGAAAATTGACATTGCTGCAAATATATATTGTTTTGGTATGAGACCTGTAATGGGAGGAAAATTTGGGTAATTTTGTGTTTGTATCAGTAACAAATTGAAATCTGGGGATGGAGAACCCGTTGTGCCAATGGGCACGGCGTATGTGCCGAACGGCAGAGGCATAAGCAGAGTGTGTCGGGCGGAAGGAAAGGATGTCGATCGACACCAGGTGAAAGAGAGGTGTAGCAGTAGAAATGTTAAGACTAAGCCATTGGATTTGACTTGACTCCCACAGATCAAAATAAAAAATCACCACCGCTCTTTATTATTTCCAAAGGAATAGGAAAAGAGTGAATAACCCAAAAGAGGGGGGAAAGATTCTAGGTAAGGGGGTTGGTTATGCAAAGGGAAGGTATTAGCACCCTAAACATCTATGGTACTCTACACGAACCTCTTTGTAAAATCTGTATGTTTTGGCTATAAAATGTCATATGAAAATAGATTGTGGTGGTGAGAAAAGAAGTATATTTTTATGAGTTTTGCACCCGTCGCGGTTGCGAACCTTTAGTACCTACGTACCACATTCCATTCAATAGGGGATCAGGGTACATGTAGTTCCTCTTTTAAAATTTAAAAAAAAAACACAAGTATGTTGGTTAATTTTAAGAGACAAGACATCATTGTCATTGCCCGTGTGGAAAACATACTGTTGTACCCCAAAATTTTCCCTCTCATATTATCAAGATTTTCCTCACAAGACTTCTTGGACTCCAGATAGGATTAGGGTTTGCTCAGCTCAAGACCTCCTCTTGCACTGATAGCCTGAAATTAGGGTTTGGGTTTGCACAAGGATTCTTGGACCATCAATGCTTCATGTGACTTTCATACACCATCTTGGACCCCTAAGTTTGTTCATACCAAGTTTCAAGCCTTGAATCACATTTTTGCCCAGTCAATTGGACAGTTGACTTAAAAATCAGTTGTATTGGGGAAAAAGTCAACCATGTCCAATTTACAGTCAAACTTCATAATTTTTTATCCACAATCACATTATAGGCTCCTATGTACCATTTGATCAAGTTTGGATCACAACTCCTCAAGAAATTTGATCAGATCATCAAAAAGGCAAAATGGTCAAAATTAGGGTTTTGACTGAGAAAGGGCAATTTCTGATTTTAAACCTAGCCAATGACCAATTGGGTTCAAGTATGATTTTAATGACTCAATAGCATCATCTTTACCTAATCACATAGTTCAAAATATCTCAAATGCATTGAATTGACAGATGAATTTTCCAGTCAACTGATCAAAAATCAACTGTACACTGAAAAGTCAAACTTTGACTTTTTGGTCAAAATCAAGTGCCAAGGGTCATAATTCATGAAGATATGTCAAAATATGAAACTTTTTGACCAAGAAACCTAATTTTTCAAATTAGGGTTTTAATTTGAAATTTTTCATAACTTGGAATTTTTCTAAGTTATGAAAATTTCTTATTTTTTCACCATGATGCAATTGGATTCAAAGAAAACTTCCAACATGAAAGTTGTAGTCCTCCATGAAATATACAACTTTGATTCACAAAGTTTTCCCAACAGATTCTTGGATCTCAAGTTATGATTTTGTGAATAGGGGTCCATAAAACTTTTTAACTTAGTGAAAATTTGCCCTAGTTTAGGCAGATTTTTGACCTAACTTCATGGTAACTTTTCACCTAGTTCCAAGAGGAATCTCAAAATTTATTTCAAATATGGATTGCAGAGCATGTTGCAAGCTTTCTAAAATGTCAAATAACTCTCCAAGATCATTTATGGTTAGGGAGAATCGAAGAAATGAAAATGGAAATTTATCACTTTTGTGCAAGGCATTTTCACAATGTTACAAGTTGCAAATCAGTTTCAAACATGCTTGTACTTGGTATTACAGGTCCTAATCCCTTCTACACTCCATAATTGAATGCTAACACATTGGATATTGGCTTTATTCTGACCTATGGATCTTTGCACAAAGAATTAATCTATTTATGGCATAAAGTTCTCAATACCATTTTCATAAAGCTTGCTTTTTCCAACTTTACATTTCTTGAGCCATGGATCTGATCTTTGGTTGCAAACAAGATCCACAGTTATCAGGAAACTTGTACCAACTCTATGCAGTCCATAAGCTAGCAAATACAAGCTTTTGCATTGTCACTTCACCTTTTCTTCAAAAGCAAGCAAACTTGCAAAAGTCAAGTAAGCTTGTGTATCTGATAAAGGCGAGACTTTGTATCATTTCAAACAACCTCAGAACATTGTAACAATCCTAAGCACGAATTGCTAACATCTCAAACACTCCAAAACACAAAAAACAACATTTCTGCCCAAAACAGGGCAACTTCTGCAAATCTCAAGCCAAATCAATATTGGCTCGTGCGTTTCTTGATTCAACCCTTGAAACACCTTCCATACATCACACCTAAACTGTCCAGGCCTTTGTCTTGCAACTGTGTGCCCTATTTCAAGCTTCACCATTTTCATTTTGAAGGTTTGTAGGTTGACTCGTGCAGTAAGATTCAAGCATCTAAAAGGCAAGCTGAGCATTGGAGAAGCTTGAGGGAACTTCAAGAAAGCTCACAAGAACTTCAGGCCTCACTCAAAGTTCCCACATTGCCATATCCAAACTCAACTGAACAAGGTATTTTTCAAAGTTCTATCTCCTTATTTAGGAATCCTTAAGCTTAGATTTGTGAAGTAAAAATATAGTCCTTAACATGCTTGAGTTGTACATATGCATAGTTTCCATTTATATTAACTGAGCTAAGAGTATTTGGTTGTTGAACATGCTGAAAAAACTAGGTCAGAAATTAGGGCCATTAAAATTCTCCTTGGTCTTTTAGAGTTAGGTCATGTTTTTTATATCATTGGAATCGTGATAAAAAATGCTACAAGTTTCATGTTGCAAGATTTTGTTTTTGGGCAAAGAATAGAGAGTTACAGAATCAAGCTCAGAAATGCGCCCAGGGACGAAGGACAGGGATGATGGTGTTCTGGGCCTGGCGCCTTGGGCCTTTCACTTTCCACACCCCCATTTTACTTTTACACCCCCCCTGACTTATTATTTTTATATTTTTGTATTTTCTTGCATATTTTATGTTTTTGACTTTATTATTATTTTTCTGAACATTGAAAAATCCCAAAAATATTTTCTTAATTTTTTTCATTTTATTTTATTATTTTTATTATTTTTTTGCCATAAAAATGGTTTATTATGTTTATAGAATTTATTTTCTTAAATAAACTTGTAAATATAATAAAAATACTTAAATATTTTATTTTATTTCATTATACACATTAAATATTTATTTTTCATACATATATTTTTTTTAATATTTGCACATAATATTATTATTATTTTTCTTAAACAAGAAATGAATAAATTAAATAACTAGAAAACAATATTTTCTTTTAAATCAAAATTAGGGTTTCCCCTTTCAAAAATGATAACATTATTTTTTCTTATTTTTAGGACTTAGATAATTTTATTTTCTCATACATAAAATAATTACAAAACATTTTTGCATATTTACATTTTTATTGCATATTTAAATAATTGTTTATTTATTTATTGTACAATAAATTCAATTGGGTTGTAATAGTGAATTAGGGTTTTATTTTGTGCAAATATCCCCATTCAAAACTTGTATCCCCTTCCCATAATATTGTTGTAATAGTTTAGATTTACTTTACGCAATTTATCGCATTATATACATGTTTAGTAAAATTAGGGTTTGTATGATAAGACAAAATCAAACAAATAGAAGGACCTAAATAAAAGACAAAATGCATGAAAAATGACAACACCTTGCACACCAACACCCCTAGGGTTTCACCCATTTGGTTGCCTAAACAAAATGGCCATGGTATGCATGCTAGGTATCTTGGCAAAACAAAACAAAAACAAAAGATCATAGTCCCTCGATGACGCTATCAAAAGGTTGCCTAAACAAAGATGATCTTAGCCCCTCAAAACTTGCTAAGATACTTGGCACCATTGCTATCATGGTCATACGATGACCCACGCCCGTCCCGTTTAACATCCAAAGATAGGGTTATCTATCAAAACAATGGTAGGTTAACAATATCAAAGGAATGGAAATGTACAAGAAAGACTTTTGAGTAGGTAGATAGCTTCTAGTTACTTGATCATTTCAAAAACAATCCTTGTTATTTTCAAACAACACACACATTTCAAAACAATTTCCAAACAACTTTCAAAACATTGAAACATTTTTCAAAAGACAAACATCTTTGTATACATTCTTACGAACAAGAATCATTACAAAGATTGCCTAAACAAAGGCCTCTTTTCAAAATACTTTCAAAACCACACAAAGCACCATTTCAAACAATTGAAAAGAAAAAGCCAGTGATCTAAAACAAGTAACTAAGAGCCCATGGAAAACCATGGATGAAAAGGATGCTAGCACCTTCCCTTTTCATAATCTACCCCCCGAACTCAAGAAAACATCTCAAAGGTCTTTCCTGTGCTTTTTTACCTTTCCTTTTGGATAAAATAAAAGTCGATGGCGACTCTTACTAAACTGCAACATTTGCGAACACAAACGCAAAACCTCAAGTCAGTTCTCCCACTGCATCACACATACTTACTACCCTTAATTATGAGAAATGAGAATTTGCATCATCTCAAAGTGGAGGATATGGCTTGTATTTCAAAATTAACAATGCCTCACTCAACACCCAAGTGGAAAATATCTCACTTCATTATATATTGTAGAAGTATAGTTGTTTGCATCACTACAAGGATTGACAATAGTCCAATCTTTTGAGAAAAGTTTTTTAAGATAAAAGCCAAGATGGAAAAATAGTCTGAATGAGATTTATTGAATTTTAGTTTTCTCACAAAAATGTCAAAGTATTGTTAAGTTGATTGAAATTTGATTAAAAAATAATTTTTGAAAATACATGGACATAAGTCCAAGTTTATTATGAAAGTGGTTCAAGTTTTAAAACAAGAAGAGTTTTTAAAAGGAGGGAGAAGATTTTTGAAATTAAAGAAAATGGGAGGAGATGAAGAGACTATCCTAAAGCATAAGGTAAATGCTAGGGAAAAAGAACCATCTAACCAAAAAGAAGCCAACATTTGACACAATGAGTCAATGTAGAATTCCCATCCTTTGGATTTGAAACTAAACAAACAACTATAAAAAAAAAGAACCTCTTAAGGAAACCAAGCTCCAATTGCATTAAGTCTTCACAAAAATTAGGCAGAGTAACTGCTAAATACAGATGAATTCCAGATTACAGACAAAGTGTGTAATCATAATAACCTGCACACAAAATAAATAAACAACCCAATGTCTTGGGGTAAACCCCAATAACTCCAGAAAAAATGACAATTAAGGTCTCAAGGTAGGCCAAGGTCTCTAATCTTAAGTCCAAGAAGTCCATCAGTCCATTATGCCAAGGTTAGTATCCAAATAGTCCAAGTAACATTAAATTTTTTTTATGGTTCAAGTTGATTATTAAGTATCTTCAAAAAGAAATGAGAAGCTCAAGTGAGCAAAATAAAAATGACATAAAAGATAAATGCTCAAGTGAAAAAGATAAAAAATAGAATGAAATGTAAATGCTAAAGTAAATGGTACATAAAGTAAAAGCATAAAATAAAAGCATAAAAATAAAGTTAATTGTTAGGAATTAGTAGTTAGTTGGATTACCATCTTGAAACTTGTATTTGGAACTCATTAGAGGATTGGTAGAACCAAAGCCTCTCAACAACAAGTAGCATTTTCATTTTGTCAATTATACCATCCATTTAAGAATTCTCAAGATAACACTTAATGATCAATGATGTTTAAGTGGTCCATTTTGACCAAAATTGATGAAGTTCCATTAGAGGATTGGTAGAACCAAAGCCTCCTAACAATGGACCTCAAGGTTATTGGATCAAAGGGTTCAAATTAACATACTTGGGCTTGCAAACATAGGTTTGGGCCACGAATGATCATTTTCTCAAATCGGGACAAAATTTAGCACAATGTTAAGCAATCGTAAGTGGACTTATATAGAAGTTGCACCTATTATGAGGTCGATCAATATAAATCTATGCACCTCATGTTTTGAGACACGATATGTAAATCATGCTCCAATAACATTTGGTTAAATAAGAATGGAATAAGATGAAGAGGGAAGGGGAAATGAATAAACCACATTTGAACCAAAATTTAATCAAACTATTATTAAAATCATTCATCCATTTTATGGAGTTAGACTCAACACCATGGATCCAATGATGTTAATAAAGTTCATGATCAAAATTTTAATCCAAGATCAGCCAGAATATATACAAAAAATAAAATTCTAAGGGAGAGAAATAACAAATATATTCAAATTAATCAAAAAAAAAGTACGACCATAGAAAAATTAGGAATGAACTCGAATATTTTTATAAAATTTTTGGTAATTTTTTAAAGTCAGAAACTATTTTTAAAATTAAAAGAAATAGGTGAAATAAACCAAAAATGATAAAAAAAAATAACAAAGTCAGAAATAAAAAATAAATGAGGTCTCCAATATTTGTCAAAATGTCATTGGATCCTTCCCTATTTTTTTCAAAATTTTAAAATGAAGAAAAGTATTTTTTTGGAGTTAAAATGAGTTTTCTATGAATTTTTAAACTTTAAAAAAATTTAAATATAAAAATCAGAAAAATAAAACAAAGTCAAAAAATGTGGACCAATGGATGAGAGTTAAAACACGTTAGTAATCAAATCCAAGGGATCTGGCGCGATGTGCATATCATGGTCAGTACTGAATAAAGCACTAAATCAAATATAAATCAGATTTTTAAAAATTCCAAATGGCATGCCATCATTGGTTGGAAGATGACACGTTGGTCATCTTCAAACTCCAGCAAACGTGAAACACAGGTCCCTTAAACTATAAAATCAGAAGCCTAGACCAATACCATTTGCTTCGTCTCATCAAGACGAAGACAATCGCACCTTCGCGAAAAATTTATATAAATTGTAGCTCAAACAATTTAGAAGAGAAGTTTTGAAAAGGGATTTCAAATTTCATGGTAAAAACGTGCTTCCAGTTAAAAATAAGTGTTGCTACTAGAACTAGGATGATGAGAGATTCATAATAGTATCAAAGTTTGAGAGAATTGGTGAAAGAATCTACCTATTGAAGCTAAGTTAAAGAGCTCTGAAACTGGACTTGGCTAGCACGATTCAGGGAGTTTTAGAGCTTAATTCTTCTTCTGTTAGCTTCAGTGAGGTTCAAGGAAGGTGAATTGACAAAGAAAAATGATTGAGAAAAGTTGTAAAAGCAAATTCAAAGTTAGAAAAAATTGAGTTCAAGAGAGAGTTTGGCAAGGTGATTTTGGCTTTCCAAGCTTTAGGAAGTGAATGAGGGATGAACCTCTATTTATGATGAATCAAATGGGATGTTCAAGAATGTGAAATGATGAAGTTTGGAGGGAAATCGTGTGAACCTGATACATTAGCAAAGTGTGATCTGTTTTGCATCAAAACTCATCCAACCCTTGTGTTTTGATGCACTAATCACTTCTAGAAGTTCAGTAAACATGTTTAGAAGCAAAAACGCGCAACAAATTTGTGATTAGAAGCCAAAATAAGAGTTTCAAATTTCTGACTTGGTGAAAAATTCAGTTTCAAATTGCCAATTTCAAACCCATGGCATTTTCAACTCAAAGGGTCTTAGGATATAATTCTTGAAGCTTTATAAAGAGGAGATACAAGCTTTACAATGTGTAAAGAATTGGATCAAATGGATTCTTGAGCTAAAATTGTGATGAGTCAAAGTTGAGAAAAAGATGTTGACTTTCTATACAGAAAATTTCTAAGTTTTTCTTCAAAAATGACTTGTAATGTCTTGCATTCAAACATGGCCTTCCACTCGAAATTTTCTCTTGACCAAAAAATATGACATGAAATAGATCTATTGAATGACATTTTGAAACTTTAACCATTCAAAATCTCCAAAAATTGAGAGAGTTATGACTTGTTGAATTTGCAAAAATTCATGAAATGACTTATAATCTTTTGCATCCTCAAGGCATCTTCCATCCAATTTCACACTTTGCACATAAAAGAAAGGTTAAAGTTCATATCTTCAAGATAATTATGGAAAAAGAATAGGTTAAAGGTGATAAAAATTGATCAAGTTATGGTCATTTGAAGTCACATAAGGGAATTTGAGGGTTCATCTAGAGGACTTATAATCTTTCTTCATCATCAAGTTTCTTCCACACACATAATTTCTTTGAAACTTTTGAAGTGATTTGCTAATAACCCTTTGAAGAGAAGGATGTCTTCGGAATCACTCAAAAATAACAAAATATGGGCAAGATATACCCCTTTGAAGTTCAAAACCCTAACTCCTAGAGCAAGAAAATGCCTTGGGAAACCTTTGCAATTTTGACCAATCTTTTTGCACAAATACCTTTGTTATGTGCTTATAAGTTGTTGAGGATGATAAAGATAAACAAAAGCAACCAAAACCATTTCCAAATCTTTAGAATTTAAGGAGATACGCACTTGTGATCATTGAAATCAAAGACTTGTCCATTTGAGTCAAACTTCTTCAATCAACCCTTGTACTTTTGAACTAATTTTGAAAACTTGAGGTATGATGAATCATAAAAGAATTTGTTGTGATATTACTTCAAAACATCTTTAATGATGAGGCTTGAATCTTAATGATGCTTTGTTGAGGAAGGCACAAAAGTGAACTCATGAATCCCTAGATCAATCTTGATGGAATGTATTGTGCTTTTACCTACAACATCAACAATTGGGGAAAACACTCATTGTATTTATTAGTTAAAAGATAATCAATACAAAACATAGATGATCATACAATAAAAGTCAAGGTGCTTAGTGATTCCCCTAGAGCAAAAGCTAAAGATAGGGAGAAGAACCAAACCCTAGTGTGTTACCTTGTTGTGATTGAATTAATATGATATGGTGAAGGTATCTTAGATGCAAAAATTAGGGTACAACAGCTTCCCTTATTTAAGTGTCTCCTATCCGGAGATATGAAAGTTAAATCTTTGTGTCGACGCGATTGAAGATACTTAAATATAAAACAAACCCTATTTTTGGCCCTAAGATGCCATGCAATGCTCATGATTATAAATGTTGATGAACAAATCTAAAGAGACGCAAGACACCACTGGGGATGTAATAAGTAAAAGAGGGAACAAAAGGAAAACTTGACCAGGAAAATAAATAATTGGTTAAGAAAAGACAAGACTTTGTTGGGGTAATTCCTAAGAGAGGATCTAAAGCATCACCAACTCAAAAATTGAGGAGAGAGAGTGAAGAATAACGATGACCGACAGATAACTTGTGAACGACCAACTCACTGAGGGAATAGAAAAAAAGTAGCATCGACCAACCGGGGAAAGGGATGGTAAGATAGTACCAATAAATTTCAAGATGTATTTTGCACTCATGATCGCAAACAAATGAAATTCTATTGATCAACAAAATATCAACGATGAACTACCTTCCATAATGACAAGGCTACCATTCATCGGAAAAAGATCTCAGTAACGAACTACCTTCCATAATGACAAGGCTACCATCCATTGGAGTAACAAAATCTCGACAACGAACTACCTTCCTTAATGACAAGGCTACATTCATTGGAGTACCAAAATCTCAACAACGAACTACCTTCCATAATGACAAGGCTACCATTCATTGGAGTAACAAAATCTCAACAACGAACTACCTTCCATAATGACAAGGCTACCATTCATTGGAGTACCAAAATATAAACAACTAACTACCTTCCATAATAATAAAGCTACCATCCATTGGAGTAACAAAATATCAACAACGAACTACCTTCTGTAATGACAAGGCTAACATCCATTGGAGTAACAAAATCTCAACAATGAACTACCTTCCGTAATGACAAGGCTACCATTCATTGGAGTAACAAAATTTGAATCTTCTCTGGGAGTCATCAGATTCATTAGGGGAAGTACAGGTTACTCAAATAAAGAGACCTGCCATTTGCTGCTATGAGAAGGAATTGCACTAAATATTTCTTGAAGAAAGAAAATATGGCTTCCTGGGGAAAGAGATGGAATTCCTGAAGATATGCCAATAAATTCATGCTGAGGAGATAAAATCCTCTTGTGAAAAATAAATGCACATTCTCAAACTAAAGTTTAAAGCTTGACAAAATCCAAATAAGAGTATTGTTGAGGGTACCTACTCTAAACAGAAATAAACCGGAATGAAGCAGTCAATTAAAATACATCTTCTTAGAAATAAACTCAAGAGGGGAAACACATTCCATCCAGACAATGAGCTGAAAAGAAGGCTGAAACAAAATTCTTCCATGAGGGATAGCTCAGTGGGAAAGTTGAAAGAATATACACTTTCTACTTAAGATTGACACTCTATTGGAGAAAGGGTAACATAACTCTGCAAAATAGGGTAATATACCAATAAGATATATATTAGAAAAATGAAAATGAGCAATGATTTTGCATGATACTGGTATGAAAGTATTAATGTTACCATGTATATGGTGACAAAATAGACATATGACATTGGGGGTACACACAAGATCTAAAAATGGTTATAATCAATAGTCAGCTAAATCACAAACAGGATGGAAATTCCATAGGAAAGCGAGCACCAACTGAGGAAACAAATTCCTATTTCATAACTTAATTTCACTGGGAAGGAATAAGATCAATAACAACAAATTAACATAAACATGGTGATATAGCATCTTCTCCAAGTTCTATAGGGAAAACCACACAGACTTCAGCGGGGGAAACAAAATGTTTGAAGTTCACACTTCTGCCATGGTTGATTTTACTAGGGGAAAAAACATCACATGATTGAGACATCAGTTGGGGATGACACACTGACTTCATTGGGGATGGTAATACTATATCATCGAAGAAGACATCGAGATACATTCTTTAATACTGAGAGTGATGATTGCACCAAATTCTCTGGGGAGAAAGTATGGAAACTCATGAAAAATTATGGGGATTTTTAATCCAATCCAGCACTTGGCGGGAGAAAACCCAAAAAAGTTGATAACCGTTCAACACCTCTTAAATAAGACTTTGCCCTTGCCTGACTGCCGGGCAAACAAATAATATGCTAGTATTGTCGAAAGGAGATGCTTTTCTAATGAGTCTAACTCAGCATGCATGGGGAGAAAAGAATTTTATTTATATGAGTGAAGCCTTCACCGGGGAATCTTGGACAGAGTCTTCATATCATGCAAACCTTTGAGTTTATCCGTCCCTGAAGCCACTAATTTTGTTTTCCTTGTATCACAAAATCTAGAGCAATATGTAATTTGTAAAATCTTTTCAAAAAACAATTTTTTTATTTATTTAATGTGTTTGCTTTGATCATTACTATCAATAATAAATGGAGTCTTTATAAGCTGAATAGAATAAGAATTGCAAAGAATTAGATAAAAGGCTCAAGCTTTATTAATAGAATGGTAGTCTACGAATGGCGAGTCTCCATAGATAATTACAAAGTTTGGAACATGGTAATATATGTTGGAAAAGATACATTGAATTACAATGACCATTATTCTCTCTAACAACTTTGAATTCCTGAGCCGCAACTTCGGTCAAAAAGTAGTAAGATCCAAGTAGATTGTTGCTCCATTGATTAGGTCTTGTCTTGTGTAGTTACTTGCCAGAAAATCCCTAACTTTTGCCTAGGTTTCCCTTGCGAGTTTTCAACCTACCGTAAAAATTTATTCTATTTATTTCTTAATTTTTGCTTAGACATCCCTTTCGGGTTTTCGGCCTACTGAGAGGCTCTTTTTTACCTAAGCCGCCCTTTCAGATTTTCTTCTTAGCGAGTTGTTCTTTTACTTTTTCTAGGGGAAGTATTTGTTGACTTTGCGTCAGCATTCACATGACGGGGAACTCCTCTCCGTCCATTGTTTTAAGAATTAGTGCACCGCCAGAGAAGGCTTTCTTGACAACATATGGGCCTTCAAAATTGGGAGTCCACTTGCCCCTAGAATCAGTGTTAAAAGACATGATCTTGCTAAGTACGAGGTCTCCTTCTCTGAATTCACGAGGTTTGACCTTCTTATCAAAAGCTTTATTCATTCTCCTTTGGTATATTTAACCATGACACAAAGTTGTCATTCTTTTCTCTGCTATTAAATTCAGCTGGTCAAACTAGTTATGGACCCATTCAACTTCCGGCAATTTGGCTTCCATTATTACACGCAAAGAGGGAATCTCAACTTCAATGGGGAGCATTGCTTCCATGCCATATACAAGAGAGAACGGGGTTTCCCCTGTTGAAGTGCGTACAAATTTTTGATACACATGCAGAGCAAAAGGGAGCATCTCATGATAGTCTTTATATGTAACCACCATTTTCTGGATGATCTTCTTGATGTTCTAGTTGGCCACTTCAATAGCCCAATTCATCTTTGTCCTGTAGGGAGATGAATCATGATGGACAATCTTGAACTCCTCACAAAGTTCTGTCATGATCTTGTTATTCAGATTTGAGTCGTTCTCGGTAATAATCCTGGTTGGCACACTATGCCGACATATGAGATTGTTCTTGATGAAGCCTACTACCACTTTTTTAGTGACATTATCATATGCAGTTGCCTCCACCCATTTGGTAAAATAATCAATTTCCACCAAGATGAAACGATGCCCATTTGACACCTTTGGTTCAATCATTCAAATCATGTCAATACCCCCACATAGAGAAAGGCCATGGGGAAGAAATAACATTGAGAAGTGTTGGAGGCACATGAATTTTATCAGCATAAATCTGGCATTTATGGCACTTCGCAAAATTCCAGCAGTCAGATTCCATCCTTAGAGAGAGTGAAGAATAACGGTGACCGACAGATAACTTATGAACTACCAACTCACTGAGGGAATAGCAAAAAAAGTAGCGTCGACCCACCGGGGAAAGGGATGGTAAGATAGTACCAGTAAATTTCAAGAAGTATTCAGCACTCATGATCGTGAACAAATGAACTTCTATTGATCAACAAAGTCTCAACGACTAACTACCTTCCATAATGACAAGGCTACCATTCATCGGAAAAAGATCTCAGTAACGAACTACCTTCCATAATGACAAGGCTACCATCCATTAGAGTAACAAAATCTCAACAACGAACTACCTTCCTTAATGACAAGGCTACCATTCATTGGAGTACCAAAATCTCAACAACGAACTACCTTCCATAATGACAAGGCTACCATTCATTGGAGTAACAAAATCTCAACAACGAACTACCTTCCAAAATGACAAGGCTACCATTCATTGGAGTACCAAAATCTCAACAACTAACTACCTTCCATAATGACAAAGCTACCATCCATTGGAGTAACAAAATCTCAACAATGAACTACCTTCCGTAATGACAAGGCTACCATCCATTGGAGTAACAAAATCTCAACAATGAACTACCTTCCGTAATAACAAGGCTACCATTAATTGGAGTAAAAAAATCTTAATCTTCTCTGGGAGTCATCAGATTCATTGGGGGAAGTACAGGTTACTCAAATAAAGAGACCTGCCATTTGCTGCTATGAGAAGGAATAGCACTAAAGATTTCTTGAAGAAAGAAAATATGGCTTCCTGAGGAAAGAGATGGAATTCTTGGAGAAATGCCAATAAATTCATGCTGAGGAGATAAAATCCTCTTGTGCAAAATAAATGCAATTCCCAAACTAAAGTTTAAAGCTTGCCAAAATCCAAATAAGAGTATTGTTGAGGGTACCTACTCCAAACACAAATAAATCGGAATGAAACAGTCAATTAAAATACATCTCCTGAGAAATAAACTCAAGAGGGGAAACCCATTCCATCCAGACAATGAGATGAAAAGAAGGCTGAAACAAAATTCTTCCACAAGGGATAGCTCAGTGGGGAACTTGAAAGAATATACACTTTCTGCTTAAGATTGACACTCAATTGGAGAGAGGGTAACACAACTCTTCAAAATAGGGTAATATACCAACAAGATATATATTAGAAAAACGCAAATGAGCAATGATTATGCATGATGCTGGTATGAAAGTATTAATGTTACCATGTATATGTTGACAAAACAGACATATGACATTGGGGGTACACACAAGACCTAAAAATGGTTATAATCAATACTCGGCTAAATCACAATTAGAATGGAAATTCCATAGGAAAGCGAGCACCAACTGAGGAAACAAATTCCTATTTCATAACTTAAATTCACTGGGAAGGAATAAGATCAATAGGGAAAACCACATAGACTTCAGCGGGGGAAACAAAATGTTCGAAGTTCACACTTCTGCCATAGTTGATTTTACTAGGGAAAAAATATCACATTATTGAGACATCAGTTGGGGATGACATACTGACTTCATTGGGGAGGATAATACTATATCATCAAAGGAGACATCGAGATACATTCTTTAATACTGAGAGTCATAATTGCACCAAATTCTCTGGGGATAAAGTATGAAAACTCATGGGACAGTAATTTTAGAGAAGTATATCATCTCAACTTAACCTGGGGAACTCAAGAAAAATCATGGGGATTTTAAATCCAATCCAGCACTTGGCGGGAGAAAACCCAAAAAAGTTGATAACCGTTTAACACCTCTTAAATAAGACTTTGCCCTTGCCTGACTTCCGGGCAAACAAATAATATGCTAGTATTGTCAAAAGGAGATGCTTTGCTAATGAGTCTAACTCAGCATGCACGGGGAGAAAAGACTTTTATTTATATGAGTGAAGCCTTCACTGGGGATTCTTGGACAGAGTCTTCATATCATGCAAACCTTTGAGTTTATCCGTCCCTGAAGCCACTAATTTTGTTCTCCTTGTATCACAAAATCTAAAGCAATATGTAATTTGTAAATTCTTTTCAAAAAACAATTTTTTTAATTTAATATGTTTGCTTTGATCATTTCTATTAATAATAAATGGAGTCTTTATAAGCTGAATAGAATAAGAATTGCAAATAATTAAATAAAAGGCTCCAACTTTATTAATAGAATGGTAGTCTATGAATGACAAGTCTCCATAGATAATTACAAAGTTTGGAACATGGTAATATATATTGGAAAAGATACATTGAATTACAATGACCACTATTCTCTCTAACAACTTTGAATTCCTGAGCCGCAACTTCGGTCAAAGAGAAGTAAGATCCAAGCAGATTGTTGCTCCATTGATTAGGTCTTGTCTTGTGTAGTTACTTGCCAGAAAATCCCTAAATTTTGCCTAGGCTGCCCTGGTGGGTTTTCAACCTACTGGAAAAATTTATTCTGTTTATGTCTCTAATTTTTGCCTAGATAGCCCTTTCGGGTTTTCGGCCTACTGAGACGCTCTTTTTTTCCTAAGCCTCCCTTTCAGATTTTCGTCTTTGCGAGTTGTTCTTTTACTTTTTCTAGGGGAAGTACTTCTTGACTTTGCATCAGCATTCACAGGACGTGGGAACTCCTCACTGTCCATTGTTTCAAGAATCAGTGCACCGCCAGAGAAGGCTTTCTTGACAACATATGGGCCTTCAAAATTGGGAGTCCACTTGCCCCTAGAATCACCATTAAAAGACATGATCTTCCTGAGTACAAGGTCTCCTTCTATGAATTCACGAGGTTTGACCTTCTTATCAAAATCTTTCTTCATTCTCCTTTGGTATATTTGACAGTGACACAAAGCAGTCATTCTTTTCTCTTCTATTAAATTCATCTGGTCAAACCTGTTCTGGACCCATTCAGCTTCCGACAATTTGGCTTCCATTATTACACGCAAAGAGGGAATCTCAACTTCAATGGGGAGCACTGCTTCCATGCAATATACAAGAGAGAACGGGGTTTCCCCTGTTGAAGTGCGTACAAATTTTCGATACCCATGCAGAGCAAAAGGGAGCATTTCATGTCAGTCTTTATATGTAACCACCATTTTCTGGATGATCTTCTTGATGTTTTAGTTGTCCGCTTCAACAGCCCAATTCATCTTTGTCCTGTAGGGAGATGAATCATGATGGACAATCTTGAACTCCTCACAAAGTTCCGTCATGATCTTGTTATTCAGATTTGAGCCGTTGTCAGTAATAATCCTGCTTGGCACAATATACTGACATATGAGATTGTTCTTGATGAAGCCCACTACCACTTGTTTAGCGACATTATCATATGAGGTTGCCTCCACCCATTTGGTAAAATAATCAATTGCCACCAACATAAATCGATGCCCATTTGACGCCTTTAGTTCAATCATTTAAATCATGTCAATACCCCCACATAGAGAAAGGCCATGGGGAAGAAATAACATTGAGAAGTGTTGGAGGCACATGAATTTTATCAGCATAAATCTGGCATTTATGGCACTTCTTGGCAAAATCGCAGCAGTCAGATTCCATTGTCAGCCAATAGTAACCTGCCTTAAGCATCTTTTTAGCCATTGAATGTCCATTAGCATGGGTACCAAATGAAACTTCATGAACCTCATGCATTAATATGTTTGCTTCTTGTCTATCCACACATCTGATCAGGATCATGTCATGATTTCTTTTATACAGTATATCTTCATTGAGGAAAAAGCTGCCCGCCAACCTTCTCAATGTCTTTCTATGCTTATGTGATGCACAAACTGGGTATTCTTGAGTCTGAAGAAAATCTTGATATCAAAATACAAAGTTTTTTCATCTACCACATCCTCTATTGTAAACACATGAGCCAGTCTATCCAAATGTCATACTGTAATACGAGTCACATCATTCCAAGTATTAACCTGATACATAGAAGCCAGAGTTGCCAAAGCGTCCGCTATATGATTTTCATCTCTCAGAATATGATGGAATTCAACTTGGTTAAAGAAGGGTAATAGTCTTAAAGCATAATCTTTATAAGGGATCAAGCCAGGATGACGAATATCCCATTCTCCTTTAATCTGATTAACAACCAAAGCCGAATCACCATACACATCTAGAACCTTGATTCTAAGATCAATGGCCTCCTCGAGACCCATAATGCAGGCCTCATATTCCACCATATTATTGGTACGATTAAATGCCAGCCTTGCAGTAAAAAGAATGTGTGATCCATGTGGAGTGATGATCACCACACCAATTCCGGTTCCGTAAGCATTCATTGCTCCATCAAATACCATGCCCCAGCAAGATTCAAGATCTGGACCTTTACCAGGTAAAGGTTTATCGCAATCTTTTGCTTTCAAGAACATCACATTCTCATCAGGGAAATTAAACTTGACAGATTGATAGTCATCTACCGTTTGGTGAGCAAGATAATCCGCCAACACACTGCTTTTTATGGCCTTATGAGTGTGGTACTCAATGTCGTATTCAGACAATAACATTTTCCAGCAGGAAATTCTTCCAGTGAGAGTCGACTTTTCAAAAATATACTTAATTGGATCCATTTTGGAAATCAACCAAGTATTATTATTCAATATATATTGTCGCAACCGCTTTGTCGCCCATGCCAAAGCGCAATATGTCTTCTCTAACATAGAATACCGTGACTCACAATCAGTAAATTTCTTACTGAGATAGTATATGGAATATTCCTTCTTTCCTGTTTCATCTTGTTGTCCCAAAATATAGCCCATAGAACTATCCAACACGGTCAGATACATGATCAATGGTCTTCCTTCAACGGGAGGGAGCAAGATAGGAGGTTCAAGCAGATATTATTTGATGCTTTCAAATTCCCTTTGGCAATCCTCTGTCCACACACAACTCTGATCTTTCTTTAGCAACTTAAATATTGGTTCACATGTTGCAGTCATGCGAGAGATGAACCTGGAAATATAATTCAGACGCCCAAGGAAGCCTCAAACCTGCTTTTTAGTCCTTGGCGCAGGCATTTCTTGGATTGCTTTGACTTTATCTGGGTCAACTTCAATCCCTTTCTGGCTGACGATAAAACCCAACAACTTCCCTGATCGGACACCGAAGGTACATTTATTTGGATTCAAGCGGAGACGGTACTTCCTGAAACACTGAAACAACTTCAACAAATCTTCTATATGCCCTTCTTCGGTCTGTGATTTGGCATTCACCTCATCAACATATACCTCAATTTCTTTGTACATCAGATTATAGAATAGGGTTGTCATAGCCCTCTAGTACGTTGCACCAGCGTTCTTCAACCCGAAGGGCATCACTCTGTAATATAATGTTCCCCAGGGTGTGATAAACATTGTTTTTTCCATGTCCTCAGGAGCCATTCTTATTTTATTATATCCAGAAAATCCATCCATGAACGAGAATACTTTAAATTTTATTGTGCTATCAACCAACATATCAATATGTGGTAATGTGAAATCATCTTTTGGACTGGCTTTATTTAGATATCTGTAATCTACGCACATGCAGAATTTTCCATCTTTCTATGGTACGGGAACAATGTTAGATATCCATTGAGGATACACTGATGTTACAAGAAAACCTGCATTTATCTACTTTAAGACTTATTCTTTGATTTTTACTTCCATATCAGGGTGAGTTCTTCTCAACTTCTATTTGACGGGCGGGCACTCTGGCTTCAAAGGTAAGTGATACTCCACAATATCAATATCTAGACCCGGCATATCTTGGTAAGACCAAGCAAAGATGTTCGCATACTCTTTCAACAGCTCAGTCAACCTGTTCTTCCCATCAAGATGCAGTGATGCTCCAATCTTGACTTCCTTTGGATCCTCTTCTGAACCCAAGTTGATTGTTTCCAAAGACTCTTTATACGACTGAATTTCATTTTCCTCGTGCTCGAGCAACCGTGAAACCTCTACTGGAATCTCATCATATTCTTCTTCTTCCGTCCCAAACACAGTATATTCAAAGTTGGGAGAGGGTGCAGGGTCATTACATTCAACAAATTTATTAATTAATCTGCACATGTGATTTGTGATTGTTTTAGAAACTGACACATATATCAAGTAATCATGCAAATTTATTTTCAATTATTATTTTACTCAAAAGGTTTTTTTTATTATTACCATTTTCCATGAAAAAGAAGAAAAATAAAAGACACAATTTTGAGAATCAAAGAAAACCATGTTCACTTCCTCCTCATACTCTGCCCTAGGCCTGATTATATGGATAAGGCCCTCATCCATCACTTCCTGCAAATCAACCTTTATCTTATCACAACCTTGTATATTAGTACTAAAGATACCATAACCAACATGGTCATGAGTATAGTAACTAAACTCGCAAAGGTCTACAAGCATCTTTACCAGGTCTCCTCTAACCAAGTTAATATCATAAATTCGGAAGTCCCCTGGACAACCGCAACCATGTTAACAACATTCTCTCCTTCATGCTTTGGGAGAAGATTAGCTTTTACATTAGGACTGACATCTTTGAAGGATAAAAGGCCGGATCTAACTATTTTCTTCACCTCGGACTACAGAGGATAATAGTTTTCCAAATCATGCCCTGGTGCACCTTGATGGAAAGCGCACGTCTGATCTGCCTTGTAGTACCAAGGTAAAGGGGATGGTATAATAGGAGGTGGCCTAGTCTGGACCAACTTTTTCTGGATCAATGATGGGAGTAACTCTGCATAACTCATAGGGATAGATTCAAAAGGCTCTCTCCTCTGATTCTGCCCTTGACTTCCCCGAGGGGCTGGTCTTTGATAAGCAACTGTAGTTGGAGCCGTATTAACAACTGGAGTTACCGAGGCAACCTGTTGATGGTGCTGATGATTTCTTCTAGAAGTATTAACCCTTCTCTCTTGAATAACAGCATTTGTCTCTCCCTCATTCTTCTTAACAAATCCATATGATGGCTTCTTCATACTGTTAGAACTTTCACTCTTTGTCAGACGACCTTCTCTTACAGCCTCTTCCAACCGGACACACAGTTCACCATTTCAATAAAATCCATGGGGGAAATCGCCATCATTCTCTCATAATAGAATGCACCTAGTGTCTTCAGAAAAATCTTTGTCATTTCTTTTTCTTCCATTGGAGGAATCACTTGGGCGGCTACCTCACTCCATCTTTGTGCATATTCTTTAAATGATTCCTTGTCCTTCTAGACCATGGCCATGAGTTGATCACGGTCAGGCGCCATGTCCATATTGTATTTGTACTATCTGATAAACGCTTCACTCAAGTCGTTAAAACAATGAATACTGGCACTGTCCAGACTCATGTACCATTTCAACGCTACACTGATTAAATTGTCTTGAAAGAAATGAATCAGCAGCCGTTGATCATCTGTATGAGTAGATATTCTCCTTACATACATCACCAAATGGGCACGAGGGAGAGTATTGCTCTTGTACTTTTCGAACTCCAGTACTTTGAACTTTGCATGTATTTTCACATTTGGCACCAAACACATATCATTCACATTCTGCCCAAATAGCTCTTTTCCTCTGAGGGCCTTTAACTCTTTCTGCATTTTATCAAACTGATCTTGAAAATCGTCCATTCGATCATAGAAACCCAAGCTTTCGCTTGGTTGAGGAATAGGGTGATACACTTCATCATTAGCAAACAGGGCCATATTCACCGAGGTAGGTGCAACATAATGAACCTCGTTTCTAGTAGTAGGGGTAACATGCACCACAGGAGGTGCGGGAGCAGCAATAGTCTAATTAAACTGAGCAATCTGAGCATCCTGATTAAAACCTTCTAGCATAAAGTTCTTTGGCATTCCCAAAGGATATTCCGGAGTCATACGATTCTGGACAATAGTTGGAGTGGCAGAAACAGGAACATTCGGGGCTTCAGTAGTAACCATTATTTGTGGAGGTTGAACAATTGGTGGGTGATTCTGAGCAGCAACCAAATATTCCATCACAGCAGTGACAATGGCCATATCGGACTTCAGAGTAGAAACTTCCTCGCGCAACTCGCGATTCTCCTGTTATTGGTTATTCATCTTCCTTCTGAAATTAGCTCGGGTATTGTACTGGTGAGACAGCTTACTGAACGAAGTAAAGAAGATCAGTAAGACACCTGGATATGTACAAAAAATGCAAAAAGTATGTACAATATGATGCATGATGTACAATGCATATGATTTATTTTATTATTATTATTATTTCAAGGGGCTTAAAGATTTATAGACAATTTTGCATATATCAAAGTAATAACACATTTGAAATACTAAAATTTTTTATTATAATAACTTCAAAAATGGATTACAAGTTTTAATAATCCCAAGTACAAGATGAAAGTAAAGTCTAAAACCCTAAGAAGCAAAGCCGATAGAGATCACTCTATACGCTAACGCTTCCCCGTAAGTCTGGTAATCTGAGCCTTCAACCTCTGGTTTTCTTTGGCGTACCTAGTGGCGACCTCTTTCCAATCATATGAATCAGGAAGTGAGGAACTATGGCCTGATTAAGGTTTAGAGAAAAATAAATCCCCTTGCCTCTCCATCGTCTCTACAGCTCGACTCTCAAGAATCTCAATCAAGTCATCTTTCTCCTTCAAGTCTGCTCGGTAGGAAACCTCTAGGGTCTGGCACTTATTCTTCCAAACTTCCTTTTCCCGCTGCATCCTGACTAAAGCAAGCTAGAGCTCTTCAACATCATCCAATAGGGGAGGAGTGGTCTTCACAAACATATAAGGCATAGGTGTTTCCCGAGAATACGACATCTTCAACTGAATAGCTCTCGCTTGTACCCACTGAAGATAAGGCTCCAAATAAACATCCCCCTAGGTCCCAAGTCCTTCCTACTCTTCTTGTGAATGTGACGTCAGGCCTTCGTAATCTTCTCCCTAGATTCCTTGTGGTATTATCCCTCTTTTAGGAAGAAACTACTCAAATGAATACTATTTGGCTTATCTCTCATCGGATATCCAAGCTGTCATCATGCAAGAACAAGGTTGTAGTTAATTCCTCCCTTTGTACCGAGAAGAGGCACATTGGGGAAACTTCCACAACTGTCAATAATCTCTACATCATGGTAATCCTGGTGATACCAAACAATATCTGAATGAGTAAGTGCCATGACCTTTGGAGCCCAACGAGGTTCCTTCCAGACATCCCAGAAAGCATCAGGCCGAGGAAAATGAGAAGTAAAGCACTGATATAACAAAGGCATGCAGTAGATGATCATCCCTCCATGATAAGAATCCCAAAGATGAATAGAGTAATAAGCATCACCCAACAATGTAGGAACTGAGTTTCCAATCATAAAGATCCTGATGGCATTGATATCAACAAATTTGTCTACATTAGGAAATAAGAATAACCCATAAGCAAGTAGGGCAAAGATGGCCTCAAAAGCAACCATACTCTTCATCCTAGTAAAGTAGTGAGCTTTTTCCAATAAGAACTGAGCTGGTAATCATCTAATCACTCCTTTGGTAGTCATGTAAGCTTCAACCTCAGACTTTCCCAAATGGATCAAAGCAACAATCCCATGGGATTTTGGCTCCCCCTTCAAACCAATAAAAGGAACACGATCGATAGTAGGTAGACCAAGTAGATAAAAATACTCCTCCAATGTAGGAATCAATTAATAATCAGGGAAAGTAAAGCATCGATACATCGAATCATAGAACTGGACCAAAGTCGAGAGAATACTCTCCTTCATCTTAAGCTTCATGAGAGAAATGATGAACCCATACTTCCTCCGAAAATCTGCAGGACACTCAATCTCGGGAATCATACTCATCAACTCATCTATCTTGGGATCTTTAAAACTGTACTTTCCGGTCTTTCTTTTTCCAGAATCCATAGTCAAAAAGTACCTGAGATATTCACAAAGAGTCAACTTTTAAGTCCCTTGAAATAATCACTCACAATATTAAAAACATAGGGTTCATAGGTTCAACGTCACAAGCATGAGGTTGAAGGTACTACCCATAAGGTATGGTCTAAAAGTTATCACCTGTCGAACAAGGTTCTAGAGGTTCCCAGAGTCTACATCCTTTCTTCGGTAATTAGTAATATTCTCAAGAAAAACTCGTCTGAGCATAGTATGGTGTGACAACTACTTCTGGATTACTTCGTCATATCTTCCACACTACACCTAAAAGGCCAAGATGGGTTAGGTATTCTACGGTCCTAAATTTTAGCAGGCTCCCAGGTCGAAATTAGTAAGTCTTCCCGATTACTCGGTAAATGACACTACAGACAAAGAGGCCTCCACTGATTGGGGGATCTCATGCCTCCTTTTTTGGGATTACTCCCTCAAAGTTAACCTGACTATACCTCCCGTCCTATCTTAAGCTTTCCCAAGTCCGGGTATAGGACTTATGAGAAATCACCAAGCATCCTGAAAACCAGGAAAATCCAGACAAACATATATACAACATATAATATATAACAAACAATAATACATATACAAATATAAACAAAGATGGGCTCAACCCACTTAGGGATGGACCAGCAAGAGGTCAATCTTTCCCCAATGAATTCGCCATTTTTCTGTAGCGGTAGAAATGTTGAGACTAAGCCATTGGATTTGACTTGACTCGCACAAATCAAAATAAAAAATCGCCAGCGCACTTTATTATTTACAAAGGAATTGGAAAAGAGAGAATAATCCAAAAGAGGGGGAAATATTCTAGGTAAGGGGATTGGTTATGCAAAGGGAAGGTATTAGCACCCTAAACATATACGGTATTCCGCATGAACCTCTTTTTAAAATCTTTATGTTTTGGCTATAAAATGTTGTATGAAAATAGATTGTGATGGTGAGAAAAGAAGTATATTTTTATGATTTTTGCATATGCCGCGGTTGTGAATCTTTAGTGCCTACGTACCACCTTCCATGCAATAGGGGATCAGGGTACACATGGTTCCTATTTTAAAAAAAAATACAAGTGTGCTGGTTAATTTTAAGAGACAATATATCATTGTCATTATTCATGTGGAAAACATACTAACTACCCACAATTATGAGAAAGGAGAATTTGTGTCATCTCAAAGTGGAGGATATAGCTTGGATTTCAAAATCAAAATGCCCCACTCAACACCCAAGTGGAAAATATCTCACTTTACTATATATTGTAGGAGTATAGTTGTTTGCATCACTACAAGGATTGACAAGAGTCCAATCTTTTGAGAAAACTTTTTAAAGATAAAAGCTAAGATGGAAAAATAGTCTGAATGAGATTTATTGACTTTTAGTCTTCTCACAAAAATGTCAAACTATTGTTAAGTTGATTAAAATTTGATTAAGAAATAATTTTTGAAAATGCATGGACATAATTCCAAGTTTATTATAATAGTGGTTCAAGTTTTAAAAAAAGAAGAGTTTTCAAAAGGAGGGAGAATATTTTTGAAATTAAAGAAAATGGGAGGAGATGAAGAGACTATCCTAAAGCATAAGGTAAAAGTTAGGGAAAAAGAACCATCTAACCAACAAGAAGCCAACATTTGACACAATGAGTTAATATAGAATTCCCATCCTTTGGATTTGAAACCAAACAAACAACTAAAAAAAGGACCTCTTAAGGAAAACAAGCTCCAATTGCATTAAGTCTTCACAAAAATTGGGCAGAGTAACAGCTGTATACAGATGAATTCCAGATTACATACAAAGTGTGTAATCATAATAACCTGCACAAAAAACAAACAAACAACCCAATGTCTTGGGGTAAACCCCAATAACTCCAGACAAAATGACAATTAAGGTCTCAAGGTAGGCCAAGGTCTCTAATCTTAAGCATAAGAAGTCCATCACTCCATTATGTCAAGGGTAGTATCCAAATAGTCCAAGTAACATTAAAGTTTTTTTATGGTTAAAGTTGATTATTAAGTATCTTCAAAAAGAAATGAGAAGCTCAAGTGAGCAAAATAAAATTGACATAAAAAATAAAGGCTCAAGTGAGCAAAGATAAAAAATAGCATGAAATGTAAATGCTAAAGTAAATGGTACATAAAGTAAAAGTATAAAATAAAAGCATAAAAGTAAAGTCAATTATTAGGAATTTGTAGTTAGTTGAATGACCATCTTGAAACTTGCATTTGGAACTCGTTAGAGGATTGGTAGAACCAAAGCCTCACAACAACAAGTTTCATTTTCTTTTTGTCAAGTATATAATCTATTTAAGAATTCTCAAGATAACACTTAATGATCAATGATGTTTAAGTGATCCACTTTGACCAAAATTGATGAAGTTCCATTAGAGGATTGGTAGAACCAAACCTCCTAACAATGGACCTCAAGGTTATTGGATCAAAGAGTTCAAATTAACATACTTGGGCTTGAAAATATAGGTTTGGGCCACGAACGATCATTTTCTCAAATCAGGACAAAATTTAGCGCTATATTAAGCAATCGTAAGTGGACTTATATAGAAGTCGCACCTATTTTGAGGTCGGTCAATAGCAATCTATGCACCTCATGTTTTGAGACATGATTTGTAAATCATGCTCCAATAAAATTTGGTTCAATAAGAATGGGATAAGATGAAGAGGGAAGGGGAAATGAATAAACCATATTTGGACCAAAATTTAATCGAACTATTATTAAAATCATATGGAGTTAGACTCAACACCATGGATCCAATGATGTTAATAAAGTTCATGATCAAAATTTTAATTCAAGATCAGCCATAATATATACAAAAAATAAAATTATATTTAAAAAAGAAAAAAAGGTTTTTAAAATGATTATAAAATGGAAATAAGGGAGAGAAATAGCAACTATATTCAAATTAATCAAGAAAAAATAAGTAAGACCATAGAAATATCAGGAATGAACTCAAATATTTTTATAAAATTTTTGGTAATTTTTTTAAGTAAGAAACTATTTTTAAAATTAAAATAAATAGGTGAACTAAACAAAAAATGATAAAAAAATAGCAAAGTCAGAAATAAAAAATAATGAGGTCACCAATATTTGTCAAAAAGTCAGAAACTATTTTTTTCAGAATTTAAAAATGAAGAAAAGTATTTTTTAAACATTTAAAACAACTCAAATAAAATGAAAAATTATAAAAAATTCCAAAATACAAAATAAAATTCTGAAAAAATAAAAATCAAAAAGAGAAAAATAAAAAATTTTCCATAATTTTTTCAGATTTTTTGGAGTTAAAATGAATTTTCTATGAACTTTTTGAAGTTTAAAACAATTTAAATATAAAAATCAGAAAAATAAAATAAAGTTAAAAAGTGTGGACCAATGGATGAGAGTTAAAACGTGTTAGTAATCAAATTAAAAAGATTAGGCGCGTTGTGCATATCATGGTCATTACTGAATAAAGCACTGAATCAAATATAAATCAGATTTTCAAAAATTCTAAATGGCACGCCATCATTGGTTGGAAGATGACACGTTGGTCATCTTCAACCTCCAGCCAACGTGAAACACAGATCCCTCATACTTTAAAATCAGAAGCCCGGACCTATGCCATTCGCTTCGTCTCATCAAGACGAAGACAACCACACCTTCGCGAAAAATTTATATAAAATGTAGCTCAAACAATTTGGAAGAGAAGTTTTGAAAAGGGATTTTAAATTTCGTGGTCAAAACATGCTTCCAGTTAAAAACAAGTGTTGCGACTAGAACCATGATGATGAGAGCTTCATAATAGTATCAAAGTTTGAGAGAATTGGTGAAGGAATCTACCTATTGAAGTTAAGTTGTAGAGCTCTGAAACTGGACTTGGCTAGCACGATTCTTGGAGTTTTAGAGCTTAATTCTTCTTTTGTTAGCTTCAGTGAGGTTCAAGGGAGGTGAATTGACAAAGAAAAATGATTGAGAAAGGCTGTAAAAGCAAATTCGAAGTTACGGAAAATTAAGTTCAAGAGAGAGTTTGGCAGGGTGATTCTGGCTTTCCAAGCTTCAGGAAATGAATGATGGATGACCCTATATTTATAGGGAATCAAATGGGATGTTCAAGCGTGTGAGATGATGAAGTTTGAAGGGAAATCGTGTGAACCTGATACCCGAGCAAAGTGTGATCTTTTTTGCATCAAAACTCATCCAATCTTTGTGTTTTGATGCACTAATCATTTATGGAAGTTCAGTAAACATGTTTAGAAGCAAAAACGCGCAACAAATTTGTTATTAGAAGCCAAAACAAGAGTTTCAAATTTCTGACTTGGTGAAAAATTCAATTTCAAATTTCCAATTTCAAACCCATGGCATTTTCAACTCAAGGGGTCTTAGGATATGATTCTTGAAGCTTTAGAAAGAGGAGATTACGAGCTTTACAATGTGCAAATAATGGGATAAAATGGATGCTTGATCTGAAAATTGTAATGAGTCAAAGTTGAGAAAAAGAGGTTGACTTTCTATACTTAGAAAATTTCTAAGTTTTTCTTCAAAAATGACTTGTAATGTCTTGCATTCAAACATGGCCTTCCACTCAAAATAATCTCTTTACCAAAAAAGATGGCATGAAATAGATTTATTGAATGAAAATTTGAAACTTGAACCATTCAAAATCTACAAAAATTGAGAGAGTTATGACTTATTGAAGTTGGAAAAAATTCATGAAATGACCTATAATCTTTTGCATCCTCAAGGAATCTTCCATCCATTTTCACACTTTGCACATAAAAGAAATGTCTAAGTTCACATCTTCAAGATCATTATGGAAAAAGAATGGGTTTAAGGTGATAAAAATTGATCAAGTTATGGTCATTTGAAGTCACATAAGGGAATTTGAGGGTTCATCTTGAGGACTTATGATCTTTCTTCATCATCAAGTTTCTTCCACACACAATTTCTTTGAAATCACTCAAAAATATCAAAAGATGAGCATGATATACCCCTTTGAAGTTCAAAACCCTAGCTCTTAGAGCAAGAAAATGCCTTGGGAAACCTTTGCAATTTTGACCAATATTTTTGCACAAATATATTTGTTATGTGCTTATAAGTTATTGAGGATGATAAGGAGAAACCAAAGCAACCAAAACCACTTCCAAATCTTGATAATTGAAGGAGATATGCACTTGTGATCATTGAAATCAAAGACTTGTCCATTTGAGTCAAACTTCATCAATTAACCCTTTTACATTTGAACTAATTTTGACAACTTGAGGTATGAAGAATCATAAAAGACTTTTTCATGATATTAATTTAAAACATATTTAATGATGAGGCTTGAATCTCAATGAAGCTTTGTTGAGGAAGGCACAAAAGTGAACTCATGAATCCCTAGATCAATCTTGATGGAATGTATTGTGCTTTCACCTACAACATCAAGAATTGGGGCAAACAATCATTGTATTTATTAGTTAAAAGATAATTAATACAAAACATATATGATCACACAATACAAGTCAAGGTGTTTTGTTATTCCTTCTAGAGCAAAAGCTAAAGATAAGGAGAAGAACCAAACCCTTGTGTGTGACCTTGTTGTGATTGAATTGATATGATATGATGAAGGGATCTTAGGGGGAAATTTGGGGTACAACAAGAGGTATATGTTGAGTGGTACAACATGTGTGCCGAGGGGCACATCGTGTGTCTGATACTTTGTTTTGTTTGTTTCATGTGTCTGCCTGTGTGTCTGTTACTTTAATATTTAGTTATAGAAATGGATGTAGCAGAGTTAGAAAATAATAAATAACAGAAGAGGCTATTTATTAGTAACATAAGTGAATAATTTGTAGATTAGCATAAATATAGCAAGTAAGGTTAATAAGTAACAAAGTTAGTAAATGTTAGCAGAAAGTTAGTAATAGCCGATAGCATAATGATAAATTATGGCAACAGTAAATTATGAGAGTAATAGTAGTAGATATTTAGCAAGGATAACTATTAAGTTACAGAGTGAGTAACTTGTATTGTTTTAGTTGCAGAGCTAGTAGTAAATAACATAAACAGTAGTAACCAAAATATAGTAGCAGTAGAGATGATTTAAGTAGTAGGAAAATAATAGCTTTATTAATTTAGAAGAAAACTATTAATAAGGCTTATCAACAGAATAATTTAGTGGAAGCATTTTAGTAGAACCGTGTTAGTAACAGTATTGGCATGTGTAAGTTGTTGTGTTGTTGTTATTAATTGTTGAAGTTACAGATGATGAATTTTGTTGTGTTGCCTCTATAATTGGGAATTATTGAGTTGTAGGCTTATGGTAAAGTTGTTATATGTTGATGTTGTTTTTGTTGCTATTAATCATGTTGTCGCATACATATCATATCATGTTGGGAGCTGATGCTCGTTAAGTTGGCCTGGATTGGCAAAATATTAAGTTGAAGGCTTATGCCTTGTTGATGCCTCTATTTATTGGTAGATTTTTAAGTTGGGAGTTCCGCTCCATTGGTACCACATGCATGTGCATAGTAATAAGTCACATTCTACGTTACATATTTGAGTTGTTGTGTTGATGAATTAATTGTTATATTTTGTTGATATGTTTTTGTGATTGTTGTTGTTTATAAGTTATGAAGCGGTGATTTTGCATGAACTGATTCTAATATAATGTTTATCATACGGTCAATTATATTGTTAGATATCTCACCCCTTCTGCTTGAATGTTACCCTGGTGTTGGTTACGTGCAGGTAATCCAGAGTGAAGGAGGTTTACCTTCATTAGTTCGAGTCGGTGTCATTGCTCTGATATGTAACACTCGAGGGGATGAACGCTTGTTGCTTTATTGTTGATTTTACTCAGTTGCTGAATTTTAAATTGATTTACTAAGTACTATGTCGTTTTTAAAGTTGTTTCAGTTGGACAAAGATGTTATGTTCTTTATAGTCGAATATTATGATTCCGCTACGTAGTTATGAAATTTGTTGATCTTAAAAGATTAAATTATGTTATTGTTGGTTCATCCAAGTTTAATGTGTTATGTATCTGTAATGAATGTTGTGGTTTTAAGTTGAAATTGTAGCATCCTGATTTGGTTGTCGAATTTTTATAACTCTGTTTTTTATAATAATTGTCTGGTAGAATTGGGGTGTTACAAGTTGGTATCAGAGCAAGTCGGTCCATCCGACCAAGTTGTCGAGTCGTAGTTCTGTCTAATAATCGAGTATTATTAACTTGAGTTCTAACCGTTGTTTATGTTGTAGTGTTAAGTTGAGATGGCTGGAAGGAATGATGTTGCACTTGCTGCTTCTTTAAAGGCAATGATGCATGCTATGCAGAATCAACTGAACGCTTACGGGAATGCTGGATCTCGTAGCTTGGCGACTTTCCAGAGGGAGAATCTGCCTACCTTCAAGGGTAAGTATGATCTTGATGGAGCGTTAGAATGGTTGAAGGAGATTGAGAGAATCTTCCGTGTGATGGACTGCACTCCATTGCAGAAGATTCGATATGGTACTCACATGTTAGAAGTCGAGGCTGATGACTGGTGGCTAGAGACGTGTTGAAAGTTGGTAGCTGCAAGTGAAAATGTCACTTGGGCTGTGTTTCATAGGGAATTTTTGAGGAAGTGTTTCCCTGAAGAAGTTCGTGGTAAGAACGAAACTGAGTTCCTTGAGCTGAAGCAAGGGAGTATGTTAGTTGTTGAATATGCTACAAAGTTTGTTGAGTTGGCTAAGTTTTATCCGCACTATAGCGAGGAGAATGTTGAGTTTTCAAAGTGCATCAAGTTTGAGAATGGGTTGCACCCAGAGATCAAGAAGGCGGTTGGATACCAGAAGATTCCTGTCTTTGTTGATTTGATTGATAGTTGCAGGATCTTTGAGGAAGATAATAATGTTCACTATATGATTATCAATGAGAATAGGGGTAAGAACCAACAGAACCGTGGTAAGCCTTACGATGCCTCAGTTGGTAAAGGTAAACATAAAGTTGCTTAGGGTTAGAGAACTAGTGGGGGAGATTCTCCTGCTAGTGTGGTTTGTTTCAAATATGGAAAACCTAGGGATAAGAGCAATGTGTGTACTGCTGAGGTGAAAAGTTGTTTTCGTTGTGGTAAGACGGGACATGCTATATCTGAGTGCAAGCATAAAGAGATGATTTGCTTCAATTATGGTGAAGAATGACACATTGGTAGTCAGTGTCCGAAACCAAAGAAGGCGCAAGCCAGTGGAAAGGTGTTCGCTTTGGCTGAGAATCAGACGGCTAATGAGGACAGACTCATCAGAGGTACATGTTTTTATTAATAGTACTCATTTAATTACTATTATTGATACCGGTTCTACTCATTACGTTATTGTTGCTGATTGTGTTGAAAGATTGGGTATTATATTTTCTTCTTTGAATAGGGAGATGGTCGTCGACACTCCAGTTGTGATACGGTGGGAGAACTGACTTCGGTGTTTTGTGCTTTATCGCAAATGTTGCGGTTAGCAAGAGTCACCACCAACTTTTCTTTTATCCAAAATGAAAGGTGAAAAAGCACAGGAAAGACCTTTGAGATTATTTCTTGAGTTCGAGGGGTAGATTGTGAAAAGGGAAGGTATTAGCACCCTTTTCATCCATAGTTTTCCATGGGCTCTTAGTTACTTGATATATCACTTGCTTTTGATTGAAAATGTGTTTTGTGTGGTTTTTGAAAGTATTTTGAAAAGAGGCAATTGTTTAGGCAAACTTTGTAATGATTCTCGTTCGTAAGAATGTATACAAAGGTGTTGATCTTTTGAAAAATGTTTTCAAGTTTTGTAAGATGTTTTGAAAGTGTAGGTGTTTGTTTTTGAAAATAGCAAAGATGTTTTGTTTTGAAATGGAGCAAGTAATTAGGAGCATTCTACCTACTCAAAAGTCTTTCATGTTCATTTCCTCTTTCCTTTTACATGGTTATCTTACCATTGATTTGGTAAGTAACCCTATCTTTGGATGTAACGGGGCGAGTGTGGGTCATCGTATAACCATGATTAGAAATCTTGAAAGGTATCTTAGCATTCTCTTTCAGGGACTAAGATCATTTGAAAGGCAACATAGATAGCGTCATCGAGGGACTATGATCTTGTATTTTGCTTGTTTTTGCTAAGATACCTCACATGCGTAATATGGCCATTTTGTAAGGCAACAACGTGGATTTACCCTAGGGGTGCTTGTGTGCAAGTGTATTGTCTTTCATGCTTGGTTTTGTCGTTGATTAGGATTTTCTAATTGATTGGTTTTAGTCTATCCATACAAACCCTAATTACTAGCATTTGTATATAAAACGATAAATTGCGGGATTTAACATTACTACGCTATTACAATACTTGGGGAGGGGGTGTACAAGTTATAAATGGGGATTGCAAGAAAATAAAGCCTAATTATCTATTACAACCATATTGAATTTGTACAAGAATTGAAATAAATAATGTACAAAAATGAATAAATATACAAGAATGTAAATGTAAAGTAAATGGATATTTTGTTTGGATTTTTAGGGAAAATAGGTTTTGTTTTAACCTAATTAATTAAAAGAAAAATAATTAAATAAATAAGTAAAAAAAAGTAAAACCTAAATTTTTACTAGGAAAAGAAATTAACAAAATCCTAATCTATTAATTGATTAAAAAAGAAATTAAGTTTATAAGAAGAATATTTTTGGTATTTTTTGTCTTAAAAATAATTTATAGTATTATAAAATATTTTTGGTCTTTTTATATTTTAAAATAATATATTTAAATTGTGTAAAGGAAAATATAAAAAAAAAACTAGTTTCTAATTAAATTTACAAATCAATTAGTAAATAAATAAAATATGATTAAATAAAATAATTTTTTTGTGTAATAAATAAGTAAACTATATCAAAATATAAATCTAAAGTTTTTTATATTTTTTTCTGATTTTTTTAGCAGTAGATAAAATATTTAAGAAAATAAATAAATAAAAGTGAGAAAAAGAAAATAAAATGGGCCATGGGTGTGAAAAGCTAGCAAGGGGGTCAGAAGTAACAAAAAAGCCAGGCCCAAAGCTGTTAGGCCCAGCGCTGCCAAAAAAAACAAAGTCAGAATGTGTGAAAATATGAAAAAAAACCAAAAGGGTACCACTGGGGCTCGAACCCAGGTCCCTCTAGTCACAGGCGCGCGCTTCTACCACTGAGGTGGCTATACATCCGTTTATATAAATCAAACCATAAATATATATGGTAAACACGTTCCTGAGGCCAACTTCATCTTCAACCTCACGCCCAGCTTGAACCTCTGTATCTCATTCAATTCTTAACAAAAATGAAAAGTGTAAACATGAAACTTGTAGCAAATTTCCTCACGATTTCAGAAATGCAAAGCAATAAAATTATAGATCAAAGACAAGCATGAATTTTAATGGCCCTAATTTGAACCCTGAAAATTTCAGAAACTTCAATCCTAAAGTTCTCTAAGCTCAAGCAATATAAATGAAAACTATGGACATGGTTAGCTTTAGGGAAATGATATCTACATTTTTCATTCACAAATAAACCATTAATGATGCATGTATGAAGAGTTCAAAAGTCAGAAAACTTACCTTGCAAGAGGGTATCGGGTTTGGAGTTTAAGTAGCTTTTAGTGAGTTCCAATGATTGGATTAGCTTTCCCAAGTTCCCAGGAAGCTAATACGATGCTTAGCTTAAGCTGAAAGTGCTTGAGGAGTTCTGTAGAAGTCAAGGTGCAAGGTGCTGTTTTTGAAAATGGTGGATGATGATGGAGGTGTTACAGTGGTGTTGTAGGTGTTGGGATTGTTTGTGTGTTTTTGGATTCAAAACTCAGAAATGACAAGTTTTCAAGTGTTTTTGGTGTCAGAATGTGTATCAGAAGAGCGTCCGTGTCTAGAGCGTATCTGAACTGTATCTGAAAGTTGAATCTGAATGAGTATCAGAATGGCGTCTGTGTTTGGAGTGTATCTGAACTGTATCTAAAAGTTGAATCTGAATGAGTATCAGAATGACGTCCATGTCTAGAGTGTATCTGAATTGTATCTGAAAGTTGAGTCTGAATGAGTATCAGGATGGCATCCGTATCTGGAGCGTATCTGAATTGTATCTGAAGAGGTGAATCTGAATGAGTATGAGGATGACATCTATATTTGGAACGTATCTGAACTGTATCTGAAGAGCTAAATCTGAATGAGTATCAGAATGGCATCCGTGTCTGGAGCGTATCTGAACTATATCTGAAAGTTGAATCTGAATGAGTATCATGATGGCATCCGTATTTGGAGCGTATCTGAAATGTATCTGAAAGTTGAATCTGAATGAGTATTAGAATGGCGTCTGTATCTGGAGCGTATCTGAACTGTATCTGAAGAGATGAATCTGAATGAGTATCAGAATGGAGTCCGTGTCTGGAGCGTATCTGAATTGTATCTGAAAGTTGAATCTGAATGAGTATCAGAATGACATCCGTGTCTGGAGTGTATCTGAATTGTATCTGAAAGTTGAATCTGAATAAGTATCAGGATGGCATCTCTATCTGGAGCGTATCTGAACTGTATCTGAAAGTTGAATCTGAATGAGTATTAGAATGGCGTCCGTGTCTGGAGCGTATCTGAACTGTATCTGAAAAAGCCTTTGAACTTTGTTAGTGGTAGCTATTGATTGACCTTATCCTGAAAAGGGTAAAATGTTAGCTAATATGCAATGTCATGTGGTATGAAATGCATGGTGTAATGAGATTGTGATACATGCATTTGTGTTATCGATGTTTATGATATATGGATGTGATGCATGCGTATCTGAGCTAATCAGCTGCACTGCTTGTTGGATTGGGGAAAATAAATACCCGACTGCTACTGAGGATACGGAGTGCAAGTCTTCATGCTTTGAGGTGTTGATGAATTTCCACTTAGAGAAATAAACCTTGTCGTAAGAGAAACGCCGTGTACTGTTTGTGAAATCCTGTTGGGGAATCTTGAGAATTTTGGCGACTTCTAACGGGGAGTGATAACTGGAAGTTTTATTTCGATGGGGATTAAACTGCATACTGCATGGGATTTTATGGAATAACTTCAAGATTTTTCCTATCTCTTAAAGCCATTAGTGATTGTATTTCTATTTTGTTCATTTGTAAATGGTAGTTACGTTCAAATTCATATGTTCAAAAATAAATCATTGGACGTTTTTGTAGACAAAACATAAGAGTAAAGAAAAATAGACAGTTTTTCACTTTCAAGGGGATATCTTTGTATTGAAATTGAGTAAGTATTTTTGTACAATGAGACAAACATTCTAATAATAGAATGTCATCGTAAGAATGTAAATTTGATACAAAGAAAATATAGCTATGTGAAATAATCCCATGGGGTTCCCATTCTGCTATAGTCTTCGTGTCTCTGAGCGTCTTATCTATTTGTTGCCTTGTCCGAAGCTGATTGAATTGATCAGAACCATCGAGCTTGCAGGTTGTCCGTAAGGTGATCCAACAGGACATAGTCATAAGCTTTAATTCCCTAACTTTTGCCTGGACCTCCCTTTCGGGTTTTCAGTCCACCGGAATACCCTTTTTTGCCCAAGCCGCTCTTTCGGGTTTTCAGCTTGCCGGGTGTATATATTTTTTTGTTTTATCCCTAATTTTTGCCCGAACCTTTTTGGTTCGTCGGGATGCCCTTGTTTTTCCTAGGTGTGTTAACCTAGCGGGTCTCTTATGCGTAATATGTTTTGACTATGTCCGCGTTCATAGGGTGTGGCAGGCCGTCGCCATCCATGGTGGTCAAGATCATTGCTCCACCAGAGAATATGCTTTTGATTACAAATGGTCCTTCGTATGTAGGAGTCCATTTGTCCCTGGGATCACCTTGCGATAGTATGATACGTTTGATCACCAAATCCTTGACTTGATACACTTGGGGTTTGACCTTTTTGTTGAAAGACTTGATCATCTGTTTTTGATACATTTGACCATGACAAACAGCAGTAAGCCTTTTCTCATCAATCAAGTTCAGTTGATCAAGTCGAGTCTGGATCTAATCGTCTTTGTTCAGACCTGCATCATTCATAATTCTCAAAGAGGGGATCTGGACCTCAATAGGCAAGACAACCTCCATGCCGTATACCAGAGAGTAGGGTGTTTCCCTGGTTAACGTGCGCGATGTGGTATGATACCCGTGGAGAGCGAATGGTAGCATCTCATGCCAGTCTTTGTACGTGACTGTCATTTTCTGTATGATCTTTTTGATGTTCTTATTCGCGGCTTCGACAACACCATTCATCTTTGGCCGGTAAGGGGAAGAATTGTGATGCTGGATCTTGAATTGCTCGCACAGGGTGGTGATCATATTATTGTTTAGATTCGTACCATTGTCTGTGATTATCCTCTCTGGGATACTGTACCGACAGATGAGATTCTGTTTAATGAACCGGGCTATAATGTTCTTAGTAACGGAAGCGAAAGAGGCTGCCTCCACCCACTTTGTAAAATAGTCAATGGACACCAAGATGAAGCGGTATCCATTAGAGGTTGTTGGTTTAATTTCTCTAATCATATCGATGCCCCACATAGCAAAGGGCCAAGGAGCCGTCAAGACATTCAGAGGAACCGGAGGTACGTGCACCTTGTCAGCATAAATCTGACACTTGTGGCAGGTTCAAGTGTGTTGATAACAATCTGCTTCCATGGTAGACTAGTAATAGCCTGCCCGTAGGATCCTCTTTTCCATCATATGCCCACTGGAATGGGTGCCAAAAATGCCCTCATGTAGATCAGCCATGATCATTTCTGCCTCAACCTTGTCTACGCAACGGAGCAAAACAGAGTCATGGTTGCGTTTGTAGAGAATGCCATTACTAAGGAAGAATTTAGCAGAGAATCTCCTTAATAACTTCTTATCATTGACTGAAGCTCCTTTCGGATATTCTTGAGCCTTGAGATACCTCTTGACTTGGTGAAACCAAGGCTGGTCCACTACTTCTTCAGTATTAATCTTGTGACAGTGAGCTGGTTCATCCATTCATTCAATGGTGATCTGGGGGGCCTCGTTATCCCATTTAAGTTTAAACATGGATGACATTATGGCTAGTGCGTCTGCTAGCTAATTTTCTTCTCGCGGGAAATGCTCAAAGGTAATCTTCTCAAAGTGTGAGGGATAAGGTTAGGGTGTTTGGTGTCCCATTCCCCTTTGATCTGGATGATGACCAAGGCTGAATCTCCGAATACATTTAAAGACTTGATCCCCAACTCTATGGCAGCTTTGAGACCAAAAATGCACACTTCATATTCTTCTATGTTATTTGTACAATTGAAGCAGAGTCTTGCCGTAAAGGGAGTATGACATCCTTCAGGAGATAAAAGTACAACACTGATACCATTGTCGAGTGCGTTGGATGCCCCATCAAAAACCAGGGTCCATCGGGATCCTTGTTCAGCTCCGTCATATGGTCTGAATCCTTCACAGTTGTTTACCATCATGATGTCTTCATTTGGGAATTCGAACTTCATCGACTGGTAGTCCTCCACAGCTTAGTGAGCTAGGTGATCATCTAGTACACTGCCCTTTATTGCTTTCTGGGTAGTATACTGTATATCATATTCTGTCAGGATCATCTGCCATCTCGCTATTCTCCTAGAGAGGGCAGGTTTCTCGAAGATGTATTTTATTGGGTCAATTTTAGATATCAATAAGGTAGTATGGGTCAGCATATACTGTCTTAGCCGGCGAGCAGCCTATGCCAGAGCGCAACAAGTTTTCTCGAGCAATGAATATCTTGTTTCACAGTCGGTAAACTTTTTTCTCAGGTAAAAAATAGCATGCTCTTTTTGGCCAGACTCGTCATGCTGCCCTAGCACACACCCCATTGAATTTTCTAAAACGGTTAGATACATGATCAATGGTCTTCCCTCGACTGGTGGCATCAAAACAGGAGGCTCTTGCAGGTACTCTTTAATCTTGTCGAAGGCAGTTTGGCACTCATCATTCCATTTGACTACTTGATCTTTCTTCAGTAATTTAAAGATTGGTTCACAAGTAGCTGTTAGGTGAGAAATGAATCTGGAAATATAGTTTAAACGTCTCAAGAATCCTATGACTTCCTTCTCGGTACGGAGAGTAGGCATTTCTTGTATTTCTTTCACCTTGGCAGGATCTACTTCAATACCTTTACCGCTTACGACAAAGCCTGTGATTTTACCAGACCTCACTCTAAACGTGCATTTATTTGGGTTCAACCTCAGCTTGTATTTCTTTAGTCTCTCAAAGAGTTTCTGTAAATGGTCAGGATGCTCTTCTTCTGTTTGAGATCTGGCTATCATGTCGTCCACCTAGACCTCAATTTCGTGATATATCATGTCGTGAAATAGGGCTACCATGGCACGCTGATAGGTTGCACCAGCATTCTTCAACCCGAATGGCATAATCTTGTAGAAGAATATGCCCCACTGTGTGACAAAGGTTGTTTTCTCCATGTCCTCAGGCCCCATCTTGATTTGGTTGTAGCTTGAGAAACTGTCCATGAAGGAAAATACTTTATGTTGTGTTGTATTATCAACTAGAATATCAATGTGGGGAAGTGGGAAACCGTCCTTAGGGATTGCCCTATTCAAATCTCTGTAGTCCACGCACATTTGTACCTTTCCGTCCTTTTTGGGCACGGGAACAACATTGGCAACCCATTGTGGATAGGAAGTGACGGCCAAGATTCCAACATTGAATTGTTTCATGAATTCCGCCTTAATCTTTTCTGACATGTCTGGTCGCATGCGATGAACCTTTTGTTTTACCGGTGGGAAGTCTTCTTTTGTTGGTAGACGATGTACCATGATGTCTGCATCAAGTCCTGGCATGTCTTCGTACAACCAGGCAAAGACCTCAACATAAACATGTAACAGCTGAATCAGACGCTCTTTGACACTGGGTTCCAGATTGGCACCCACCCTTACTTCTCTTTTGTCTTCTTCAGTACCTAGGTTAATTGTGTCCAATGGTTCCTCGTGGGGCTGTATGGTCCTCTCTTCTTGTTGTAGTAACCCGGCGAGTTCCCCTGGTACTTCACAATCTTCCTCACCTTCGTCTTCGGCTTAGTAGATTAGATTTTCAGAATCACAGAAGGCCATAGCAGAATTGTTACCCATGGGATCCCGAATGGATGTAGATCTGCATTTTGAATGTGAGTGTGTGTAAGAGTATAGCTATCTTTGAAATAAATGAAAATGTAAAAATAAAAACAATGAGCACAAAGTTTGTATGCAAAAACGTCCATGATTCATTGATGTCATATGGAAATGAGATAATAACCCTTACAAATGGACCATTGTGCCTCGGGTAAGACACAATGTTTTAAGAGTCTGAATTGTTTAATATTACAGGTCCGACAAAATTTAAAGACAAATTATTATTGGATAAAAGTGATCGGGACAAAATCTCTAGCTTCCCAGTTGCTGAGCCCTCCACTGACAGTTGGGAAAATCCAATCCTCCGGGTCATAGCTATCTTCATCATCCTCCACGGCGTTGACTTCGCGGTTGCTGATCTTCAAAGGTGGTCCTCCAGCATGAGCACGGCGTACAGCTTTCTGGGCTCCTGAAGTGAAACCCAAACCAAATTTGTCAGATTTTTATGGGATATCTGGGAGTTGGCCCCAAATAGTGCACCCACCTTCTTCTATCACTGCCTTGGCATCTTTCAAAGATGACATCTTGAGCGGAGGCCTTGTAATCTTAGGGATTTGAGAAACAGCTTTGGTTACTGCCACATTTTGCGGGACTTCTTCAAAGTACTGGAATGGAGTTTTAATAACATCACCATCTAATTCCACATATCTGAAGAATTTAGATGGCTGACCATATATTCTTCTCCATGAACAGTGATGATTTTCCCCTGAATTGGATATTTCAGCATTTGATGCAACGTAGAGGTAACGGCACCAGCATTGTGAATCCACGGTCAGCCTAATAAGCAGGAATATGAAAGGAGAATATCCATTACATAAAAAGTTGAATCAAATGTTTGGGTTCCAACTTTTATGGGGATGTCCACTTCCCCATGAACCATCCTTTTTGAGCCGTCGAAGGCCCTCACTACTATGTTGCTAGGTTTCAAGGTAAATCCTTCACAATCAAGCCTATCAAGAGCTTTATTTAGGAAACACGTTCAGAGACGAACCGGTATCCACCAAGACATGAGCCAAAGTTGTGCCCCTGCATTCGACTGAAACATACAATGCCTCGTTATGCTTCATCCCCCTTGGCGTCAAATCAGCATCTGAAAAACCTAAACCATTATCTGCAGTCAAGCTGGATACACAGTATTGGAACTGGTCGGCAGATGTTTCTTGGGGTACATGGGAAGTCTTAAGGAATTTTACCAACGCCTTTGCATGAGCCTCGAAAAATAACAATAAAGCCAGCATGGAAATTTTTGATGGAGTTTGCCCCAGTTGCTCGACTACGTTGTAGTCGCTTCTTTTTATAATATTTAGAATTTCCTCCATCTATTTTCGGGAGGTCTCACGGGTAGCTACTGATTGTGCCTTCGTCCGGACAGGATCAACCAGAATACCTTTGCCTCGAGTCTTGGTTGACTCGACAGTAGAATGTCAATAGGGGTGATAACAGGGACTGCAACCGTTTTGTTAACAAGAGTATTAGCAGAGATGATTGCAGGACTGGGAATAGCCTTTGGAGAAGAAACGACAACAAGAATGATTACAAGTCCAGAAATAGATTTTGGAGGAGCAATTTCTGGAGAGAAAACCCTTCCACTTCGGGTTATCTTTCTAGTCCCTGCGATATTACTGATATCAGAGTCAACTTTCTCAGAACTTGAATCTTCAGCAGCTGGCCAATCTTGCTTGATACCATGATAGTAGACATCACCTCCATAATTCCATGGGACGGTTTTGTCTGACGAATACGGGATTGGTCCAGGCATTGTAATTATCAACGGGGCTACTTTAGGAACTGATGTAATTCTAACGGGTCTTTTGGTGGAGACCCTGGAAGAATTTGCGGAAATGGTCACTATGGAAACATCATTATAAGAAATAGTTGGAATAGAAGTCTTTTCAAACAAAATCTCCTTGTTATCTATTAGGCATTGAACGCATGCTTTTAAGAAATGATAGTTGGTTGGTGAGGATAAATAGAAATGACAGCTTTCATCACAGCCTGGGAATACACCGGCATTCAAAAAGTTCTTTTTGATAGTCAGGAGTGGGGTCACAAGTTCATCAACCAAAGTAACAAACATATCTTTCTCAACGGCATTGACATTATGGCCGTGCTTGGGCATAGGGGCAGTGATTACATTGGGAATTTCCAGCGTATCGAATTTAATCTCTTTGGCTTCAAGAAGGTCTTGTACTTTGTTTTTCAGAGCTCAACTGTTGTTAGTGTCATGGACGGGACTCTCAGAATGGTATGCACAGTGGGGATTAGGATGATATTAAGGAGAGGTTGTGTTAGGATTCTTTGGAGCTTCTTTCAAAGTCACTAGATTGGATCTTAACAAATGTGGAAATACTTGAGATAGTGTCATATTAATTCGGGTGAATTGTCTGACTGGTCTTTCCGTTCTTGGCTGGTTGCTTCTTTACTGAGCAGGTGCGGGTTTAGGAATCATGACAGCCTCCACCATTGGACGACGTTCATCCCTATCTTGATTTCTCTGAGGATATATAGCAACAATTTCTTTTTTCCCAATGAACGGTTTCCTTACAGCAGGAGAGGATGCTTCTTTTTTAATCTTCCCATTCTTTATCCTGGCTTCCATTCTTTCTCCGGTCAATATCAATTCGGTAAAACATGTAGAGGAACTCCAAATTAAGTGATTAAAGAAAGGACCGGACAAGGTGCCCAAAAACATACCTACTAACTCTCTTTCAGATAAGGGAGGATGGACTCTTCCTGCTAAGTCCCTCCATTTTTGTGCATAGTCTTTGAAGCCTTCACTTGAAACCATGGCATACTCTAGAGTTGAGTACCGGTGGGAGAAAGATCAGAATTGTATTGGTATTGTTTGTAAAAGGCAGCGGCCAGATCTTCCCAGTCATGAATATTGGCTCTTTCAAGCTGGTAAAACCAATCAAGTTGAGTTTCGGACAGACTGTCTTGAAAGAAGTGTACCCATAAATCCTTGTCAGCAACATGAGGTTGTATTTTCATCACAAAAGACCGGAGATGCATTTTGGGACATGAAACTCCATCATACTTGGCGAACACCGGTGCCTTGAATTTTGGAGGAATTACAATCCCTGATACTAACCCCAACTCCTCAAAGTCTAGTCCAGGCACTTTTTGAATTTCCATTGCACTTAATCGTTCTTCCAGATGCTTATACTTGTCATCAGCCGGAGGATATTGTTCTTCAGAATAATCTTCTTCTTCCTCTTCCTCTTCTGAATATGGATGGGCAACTGCTTCCTTGCCTTTCCCATCTTGATTGTCTTTCTCACCAGATGACGTTGCAAAGTCTAGGGTCCTTCTTGCTTGTCCTCGAAATCTCCTTCCCATATTCAGAACTCCGGTTATTTTCTTTGTTTTCTTCTTTTTCTCTTCAACCAACAAGGTATTCAACTCTTCTTGTCCTTTGGCTAGAGTTAAGAACATCTGTTGAAACTGAGCATTTTGTGCTTGGAGGTCCTTCACCGTCTGTTCGAGATCCATCTTACTGAAATAAACAGTAGAAAGATGAGGAGACTTGTTGCAAGAAAGCTGCTTATGTTATGATGAATGGTAGATGCATATGCAATGATTTCAAGGATTTAAAAGATTCAAATTTGTTTTAGACAAAAAAAGGAAACACATGTTATATTAATAAATTAAAGTTTGAGTACATCAATGCCTCTTTGGGCAAAATAATACAAAAACCCTAAAATATAAAGGTTGTACGCATCCTCTTTGGTGCGATGTAGGAATTCAGAGTCCGCTCCTCATGAAGTTGCTTAGTGAGTTCCAAAACCTTCTTCTCGCTAGCGTAGAATTGGGCTTAGAAAGTGTCTCGCTCCCCCTTGAGTTGTATCCAATCTCTTTGTAAGTCCTCAAGAGAGGTGGGCATGTCAGGATGCAGGACAGTTTATGGAATATCTCCTTCCATAATAGGCTCAATAATTACCGGAAGAACGGAGGGATAAGGCATCATAAGACTCTGAGCACGAGTTCGTACCCATTTGAGGTAAGGCTCAAGAGGGATGGAATTCTTATGCCCCAATGTCTTTCTATCTACCTTTTTAAACATCCTTCAAGCTCGGATAAATCTCTGGAAATGACCTTGATCGTCGTTCTAGTAGTCAAATACCAAACCTTGAATGAGCATCTCATGTGGGCCATCCCTTCGGGCGTAACCAAATTGTCTTAAGGCTAAGCAGGGGTTGTAGGTGATACCTCCCCTAATGCCAAGTAAAGGGAAATTAGGTAATTCTCCATAATGGTTGACAATAGTAACATTCTCTATGGATCGGGAACACCAATGAATGTCTGAATGTTTGAGCGTCATCAACCTTTGTGACCACCTTGAACCTTGCTTGTTCTTCAATACAGATCGGGGAAGATGCGAAATAAACCATCTTGCCAAGAGAGGAGTACAACACATAAGGATACCTATTTTTCTCATAGTGCGAGTGTGAAAAGAATGTAGGATGTTCCCTAGCAAAGTAGGCACCGGGTTGCAGGATATGAAGATTTTGACGGTGTTCACATCTATGAGTTGGTCAGAATTTGGAAACAAAACCATCTCATAGATGAGGAGAGCCACAATTTCCTCTAAAGCTTGCAGATCCAAAGAGTTCCAACAGTTTTGGGCTTTCTCAAACAAGAACTTTTCTAGGAAACCTTTGACACCACTCCTCGTTTCCCAATTAGTTGTGATATCAAATGATTGCAACTGTAGAGCTTGAGCAATATCTTCTGGCTTTGGATCTCTTTATGTACAGTTGAAGGGTAGTTGATTGAGAATGGGAATCCTCAAGATTTAGGAGAATTCTTCCAAAGTTGGCACAAGTTGATAATCGGGAAATGTGAAGCAATGGTGTAAGGATCAAAGAACTGAAAAAGCACCTTCATCATGTCTTCAACAGCATTGGAGGTGACCAAGTTTAGGAGACGACCATGTCTTTAGGTGAATGGAGAATTTTCAGGAATCTTTGAAGCTAGCTCTTTAAGTTATGGAGGGATCCTTACAAGATTGACTTGAATGGTTTTCCTACGAATAGAATCCATGTTCTACAAAACAGAACAAAGATAAATCCCAAGATCCTTGAAATGGTTAGTGAATGAGTATGATGTTATGATGTTCATGATGTTATGTACAAGTAAATATATACAAATAAAGAAAACAAGTCCTTAGGTTTAGGCTTGCATGGAGTCTCATAGGTAAGTACCCTCTTGAAGTTTAGTTGGCTCAAACATGTCCTAGCAATGGTAACCGGGTTCTAAGGAGCTCAATATCACTGGTTTGTTTCCTTAGTCATTGTTTCAACACAAGCCTCTTTTATGGCGACTGAAATATCCTAAAAAAACCAAACCTCAATGAGTGTAGTATCGAGTATCTACCAACTTCGGACTGCACCAAAGTCGGTCATCTCACTACATCCTAATGGCCAAGTTAGTCAAGTAAAGGTTCTAAAAGTTCATTAGTGCTTCATGACATCACTCAGCGGCCCCGTATTCTCATTGACTACTCAAGGGCTACTGGTACCCACAAATATGTCGCACTAACGTAGCTATTGCTTAGACTATGTCGGTATACCCCGCATAGTTTCCACAATGTATTGCTACTTACCTATAAGGTATCCCAAATCTGGGTAGAGGATTCAAACCCAAACAAAGAACCATAATATAAAGCATACAAGTCATACAAAGAAAGCAAGTAAATGTGATCTAACCATAAGGTAACCCCACTTTTAGAATTATCCCCAACAGAGTCGCCAGTTCTGTGATACGGTGGGAGAACTGACTTGGGTGTTTTGCGTTTTATTGCAAATTTTGTGGTTAGCAAGAGTCGCCACCGACTTTTCTTTTATCCAAAAGGAAAGGTCAAAAAGCACAAGAAAGACCTTTGAGATTATTTCTTGAGTTCGGGGGGTAGATTGTGAAAAGGGAAGGTATTAGAACCCTTTTCGTCCATGGTTTTCCATGGGCTCTTAGTTACTTGATAGATCACTTTCTTTTGTTTGAAAATGTGCTTTATGTGGTTTTTGAAAGTATTTTGAAAAGAGGCCATTGTTTAGGCAAACTTTGTAATGATTCTCGTTCGTAAGAATGTGAACAAAGGTGTTGTTCTTTTAAAAAATATTTTCAAGTTTTGTAAGATGTTTTGAAAGTGTAGGTGTTTTGTTTTTGAAAATAGCAAGGATGTTTTGTTTTAACCTAATTAATTAAAAGAAAAATAATTAAATAAATTAGTAAAAAAAAGTAAAACATAAATTTACTAGGAAAAGAAATTAACAAAACCCTAATATATTAATTGATTAAAAAAGAAATTAAGTTTATAAGAAGAATATTTTTGGTATTTTTTGTATTAAAAATAATTTATAGTATTATAAAATATTTTTGGTCTTTTTACATTTAAAAATAATATATTTAAATTGTTCAAAAGAAAATATAAAAAAAACTAGTTTCTAATTAAATTTACAAATCAATTAGTAAATAAATAAAATATTATTAAATGAAATCATTTTTTGTGTAAAAAATAAATAAACTATATCAAAATATAAATCTAATGTTTTTTATATTTTTTCTCATTTTTTTAGAATTAGATAAAATATTTAAGAAAATAAATAAATAAAAGTGAGAAAAAAGAAAATAAAATGGGCCAGGGGTGTGAAAAGCTAGCAAGGGGGTCAGAAGTAACAAAAAAGCCAGGCCCAAAGTTGTTAGGCCCAGCGTTGCAAAAAAAAATAAAGTCAGAATGTGTGAAAATATGAAAAAAAAATCTAAAATGGTACCACTTGGGATCGAACCCAGGTACCTCTAGTCACAGGCGCGCGCTTCTACCACTGGGGTGGCTATACATCCGTTTATATAAATCAAACCATAAATATATATGGTAAACACCTTCCTGAAGCACACTTCATCTTCAACCTCACGTCCAGCCTGAACATATGTATCTCATTCAATTCTTAACAAAAATGAAAAGTGTAAACAGGAAACTTGTAGCAAATTTCTTCACGATTTCAGAAATGCAAAGCAATAAAATTATAGATCAAAGACAAGCATGAATTTTAATGTCCCTAATCTGAACCCTAAAAATTTCAGAAACTTCAATCCTAAAATTCTCTAAGCATAAGCAATATAAATGAAAACTATGGACATGGTTAGCTTTAGGGAAATGATATCTATATTTTTTATTCCCGAATAAACCATTAATGATGCTTGTATTAAGAGTTCAAGAGTCAAAAAACTTACCTTGCAAGAGGGTATCGGGTTTGGAGTTTGAGTAGCTTTTAGTGAGTTCCAATGATTGGATTAGCTTCCTCAAGTTCCCAGGAAGCTAATGGGATGCTTAGCTTGAGTTGAAAGTGCCTGAGGAGTTCTGTAGAAGTCAAGGTGCAAGGTGTTGTTTTTGAAAATGGTGTATGATGATGGAGGTGTTACAATGGTGTTGCAGGTGTTGGGATTGTTTGTGTGTGTTGTTTAGAAGCTTCTGGAAGTAAAAGGCCAAGAAACGCACGAGCAAATTTGGAGATTAGATTCAAAACTCAGAAATGACAAGTTTTGAAGTGTTTTTAGTGATTTTGTGTTCTTGGCGTTTTCAGGGCTTAAGCATGCGTAGGATTTGTGGCAAATGACTTGTGTATGTATAAGCAAAATGGTTTGAGTGCTTTGGATAGTCAGAAGTAAAAGTTACAAGCTATTTGCTATGTTACTTGATTTTCAAGAAAAGTGGGAAATCAAGTTTCAAGAGGAAGTACAAGCATGGGCTGAGTGATTGTAAGTGTCTAAAAAAGTTTCTCTTGAGTTATAAGACATGTATGATCAGAAGAGAACAAGCGCAAGGCTCAAGAATAAGTTTTATGCAAAAAGCTACTTTATCAAAATGGCATTGTGCACTTTCTTCCCAAAATGGATATAAAGCATGGACTTGCATTGAATGCTTGAATTGAGACTTCTAACAGCTGTGTAAGAAATTAATTATGGAGTGCCTAACAAGTTTGAGGCCTGAAAAGTAGAGGTTATGTAGCATAAGTTTGAATTTTGAATCTTGTTCATCACAAAATGATTTGTAATTCAAGTGTGAAAACCCTAACTTCTTCTCTTTGATTCTCCCTACTAAAAAATGATCTCAAGGAGTTATTGGATATTTTGGAAAGTTTGTAATGTACTCTACAACACCTATTTGAATCACTTTTGAAAATTCTCCTTGGAACTATATGAAAAAGTGCCATGAAGTTAGGTCAAAATCTTGACCCAATTAGGGCAAAAATTTCACTAAGTGTTTTGCTTCATGACCATGTGTTCTTAAAATTATAACTTGAGATCCAAGCACTTTTGGAAGGATTTGTGTAAAGCAATGTTGTATATTTCATGGAGATCTACAACTTTCATGTTGAAAGTTTCTTTTGAATCATCCTGCATCATGGTGAAAATTTTGCTCAAAGTTGTGAAAAAATAAGAAATTTCCAACACTTAGAAAAATTTCTAAGTTTAGAAATTTTAACTTTTCAAAATGAAATCTTGAATTTTTGATTTCTTGATGAATAAGTTTCATATTTTGACATGCTTTGATGAAATCTTAAACTTTGACTTTTCAGTATACAGTTGACTTTTGATCAGTTGACTAAAAATTTATCTGTCAATCCATTGGGCTTGAGAAATGTTTTGAGTCATGTCATTAGGTTAAAATTATGTAATTGGACTCTTGAGATCATGCCTTAAACCAATTGATCATTTTCTAGGTCAAAAATCAGAATTTGCCCTTTCCCAGTCAAAACCCTAATTTTGACCATTTTGCCCTTTTGAAGATTTGATCAAATTTCTTGAGGAATTGTGGTCCAAACTTGATAAAATGATACATATGAGTTTAAAATGTTTATGTGGATCAAAAATTATGAAGTTTTACTGTAAATTGGCCATAGTTGACTTTTCCCCAATACAATTGATTTTTAGGTCAACTGCTCAATTGAGTGAGAAAAAGTGTGATCCAAAGCTTCATAATTGACATGAGTAATCTTGAGGGTCCATAATGATTCATGAAAGTCATATGGGGCATTAGAATTTCAAATATCCTTGTGCAAACTCAAACCCTAATTTTGGTCATCAGTGCTTAAGGAGGTGTCTTGAGTTGATCAACCCTAGTGCAGTCTTGAGCCAAGGAGATCTTGTGAGAAAATTCTTGATAAATGAGAGGGAAAATTTTGGGGTACAACACCAGCCAAGGAGTCGGTGACTACTTCTTTTGTGTGTTTAAAGTGTCCTTTGTCGATCTTCGATAGAGACTTTGTTGTTGATCTAGTTTGTTTGCCTTTAAGTGGGTTAGATGTGATCTTAGGTATGAGTTGGTTAGAGCATAACTATGTTTATATTAACTATTATAACAAGTTGGTAAGGTTTTCTAATTCTGAATAATAGGAAGTTGGTATGTTGTCTGCTAGGCAGTTGAAGCAGTTGATGCAAGAAGAGGCTCAGATGTTCTCCTTGATGGCGTCACTATCTGTCGAGAATAAAGATATAATTGTGGAACTGTGAGTGGTGCGTTAATTTCCCGAAGTTTTCCCTGATGAAATTCCTGATGTACCTCCAGAGAGAGAAGTCGAATTTGCTGTTGATCTCGTACCTGGTACCGGACCTGTTTCTATGGCACCATACTTGATGTTTGCATCTGAATTGTCAGAATTAAAGAAGCAAGTGGAAAAGTTGCTTGAAAAGAAATTTGTAAGACCAAGTGTATCACTGTGGGGAGCTCTAATGTTGCTAGTAAAGAAGAAAGATGGAAGTATGAGACTTTGTGTTGATTATAGATGATTGAATAAAGTGACGATTAAGAACAAGTATCCACTTCCAAGAATATACGACTTGATGGATCCATTGGTGAAAGAGAGGCATGTGTCGAGTGGCACAACCTGTGTGCCAAGGGGCACATCGTGTGTCTGCTACTTTGTTTTGTTTGTTTCCTGTGTTTTCTTATATGTATGTTACTTTAATATTTAGTTACATAAATGGATGTAGCAGAGTTAGCAAAGAATGAATAACAACAAAAGCTATTTATTAGTAACAGAAGTGAACAATTTGTAGATTAGCATAAATATAGTAGATAAGGTTAATAAGTAACAGAGTTAGTAAATGTTAGCCGAAAGTTAGTAATAGCAGACAACATAATGATAAATTATGGCATCAATAAATTATGAAAGTAATAGTAGTAGATATTTAGCAAGGATAACTATTAGGTTACAGAGTGAGTAACTCGTATGTTTTTTAGTTGTAGAGCTAGTAGTAAATAACAGAAATAGTAGTAACCAAAATATAGTAGCAGTAGAGATAATTTAAGTAGCAGGAAAATTATAGCTTCACTAATTTAGCAGAAAACTATTAATAAGGCTTATTAGCAGAATAATTTAGTAGAAGCATTTTAGTAAGACCGTGTTAAAACCAGTATTGGCATGTGCAAGTTGTTGTATTATTGTTATTAATTGTTGAAGTTGCAGGTGATGAATTTTGTTGTGTTGCCTCTATAATTGGCAATTATTGAGTTGTAGGCATATGCCAAAGTTGTTATATGTTGATGTTGTTGTTGTTAATCATGTTGTCGCATAAATAGTATATCATGTTGGGAGCTGATGCTTGTTAAGTTGGTCTGGATTGGCAAAATATTAAGTTGAAGGCTTATGCCTTGTTGACGCCTCTATTTATTGGCAGATTTTTAAGTTGGGAGTTCTGCTCCATTGGTACCACATGCATGTGCATAGTAACAAGTCGCATTCCACGTTGCATATTTGAGTTGTTGTGTTGATAAATTAATCATTATACTTTGTTGATATGTTGTCGTGATTGTTGTTGTTTATAAGTTGTGAAGTAGTGATTTTACATGAACTGATTCTAATATAATGTTTATCATACATCCAATTATATTGTTAGATATCTCACCCCTTGTATTTGAATGTTACCCCGATGTTGGTAACATGCAGATAATCCAGAGTGAAGGCGGTTTACCTTCAGTAGTTCGAGTCGGTGTTATTGCTCTGATACGTAACACTCGGAGGGATGAACGCTTGTTGCTTTATTGTTGATTTTACTCAGTTGCTAAATTTTAAATTGATTTATTATGATTCTGCTGTGTAGTTATGAAAGTTGTTGATCTTAAAATATTTAATTATGTTGATGTTGGTTCATACAAGTTTAATGTGTTATGTATCTGTAATGAATGTCGTGGTTTTAAGTTGAAATTGTAGCATCCTGATTCGGTTTTACGAATTTTTATAACTCTGGTTTTTATAATAATTGTCAGGTAGAATTGGGGTGTTACAATGGAGGCCATAATAGATTTGGAGTGTTGTCGCTTCCACGTCGTCGGGCGAGCCTCGGGCGATGGACAACAGTAGGATTTTTAAAGTGCCATAACTTGAGTTTTAGAACTCCATTTGACGCGTCGTTTGAAGCGTTGGATAGTTAACGCGATGAACTACATGTGGGTGGAATAAAGTGAGTAAAAAGAAGGATGGGTCCAATACCTAGGATAAGATAGGCTTAGAATCTTAAGAGGTAGTTTCTGATAACGTATAATGCTATGATGAATTGTTGATACGATAATGACATATGTTGCTATGATGAATTATTAATACTATAATGACGTATATTACTATGATGGATTGTTGATACTATAATAACATATGTTTCCATGATGAATTGTTAATACTATAATGACGTATGTTGCTATGATGAATTGTTGATACTATAATGATGTATGTTGCTATTATGAATTGATAATACTATAATGATGAATGTTACTTGTAGTGACATTTGATGATGTGTATGATAACTTTATGTATACATGCTATGAGATGATGATTATGTGATGATGATTGTGTGAAGGATGTTATTATGATGTATGTGATGATATTGTCATGATTTCATGAATGATGATGTGTTTTAACTAGCCATGGTCATGTATTATTATGCTGTTGTGCATCATGCATTCATGGCATATGATTAGGACTTCAGTCCAGTGATGTTGTTAGGACTTTGGTCCAGTGATGTTGTTAGGACTTCAGTCTAATGATGATGATAGAACAATATTCCAGTGAAGGCATCAATCCCATTGTGTGGATTTAGTGCAATATTATGAAGTTCTCTAGTTCTAAGTTGGAATCAATCCTATTGGTGGGAATCTTTGTAGAAAACGATGTTTGAGTCATCAGTGAAATTTTGGTACCACATGCATGAGTCAATGATGTTGCATTGCATTATTTGTGACATTGCATAATGATTGATTAAGTGATGTTGACGATGTTGTGATCTAAGTGGTGTTTGTTGATAGATGTTAATGTAATGTTATAATGATATAATTTATGTGTATTGATAATATGAATGTGTGAGTATATTATGCGATATATGATTATGTATGGATTTCATGATGATGTTGTAACTACTATATATTTTCGTTATATCTTTTATAATGATTGTGATTACTCCCCCTCTCTGCTTGAATGTTTCCTCTACGTGGGTAACGCGTAGGTGATCGAGAATAGTTCGTAGAATCCGAGGACAACTTTATGGAGTATTTAATTAGTTCCGTCGAATAGAAGGTGTCGTGCTCTAATATGTAATACAGGTTGGGAAACATTTGACTTGTATATTATGTTCCTTTTTGTTGACAGAATAAAATAAGTAGTTCTAGTTGTTTTAAGTTATTGAAATATCATAACTATGGATGGTGTAAATTGATGATGTTTTTAAAGATATTATAAGTAAAGTTATGTTGTGATTAAGATTTCCGCTGCGTCGTATTTTGAAGAATATGTGTTGATTTTCCGAAAAGGATAAATGAGATAATTGTTAGAAGCTCGTGTTAAAGAAGAAGATGTTTTTGTTAATATTTTTTATGAAGCATGTGACACCATCGTTGGTGCTTTACTCTAATTTATGTATTAAATTACTTGTGGATTATTCGTTGGGAGACAGAGGGGTGAGAGGACTGGATCATTTTTCCAGTAGCTAATAACTTGGGCTCGCCAGTAGCTTGTTGGGAGACAAATAAGGATGTCGCCAAGCGAAGCTTCCCTTTTCCTGTAGGGGGTAGATATTTTTCCCCATTTGCGTATGTGGAACAACATATGCCTTGTATTTAATGGTCGTCATCGGGCGAAGCTTTTATGTCGTCGAGCGACGCGTGTGGACCTGATTTTTGTATATAATTCATTTTCATTTCATTTGTTAGGGTTGTGGTTTTGGGGATAGTTTTTTCTCCCAACTCCATCAACCCTCATTTTTCCTTAGGATTAGCTTAGATAACAACTATGGAGCTTGCATACGAATGATCCGGGGTGGATTTCTCTTCAATCAGCGTTGACAAACCGAGAGATTTGTGGTTCATTACTATTTTTCTTTGTGTATTCTTGTTGTACCCTAAAATTTTCCCTCTCATTTTACTCAAGATATGTTCATTGAAATCCTTAACTTGCCCAAGGATGCCCAAGGGTTGATCAGGCAAATGCTCTCCTAAGACAATGAACCTCAAACTAGGGTTTCCATTTTCATCAAGATGGGTGAAATCCAAAGGTCTCAAATCTTTTCCATGGTCCTAATATGTTCTCAAGAACATCCATGTCAAGTCTCATGCCTTGCACAAGAAGTTTGCTCATTCAACTTCTCAAATGCCTGGAAATCAACTGTGTTAGGTCAAAAGTCAATTGTGACCCACATACAGTCAAACTTCAAGATTTTTGGTCAACATCAACATTTTGAAGTAATATCCATCATTTTATCAAGGGTTGATCATGATTCCTCAAGGAATTCCCAAAATTCATCAAAACTCAAAAGTTGCAAAATTATGGTTTCTATAGGAAAAGTCAACCAAACTTTGACCAGGCATAACTTTCTCATACTTTATCATAAATTCTCCATCCAAGACTCATTTTGAAGAGGATGAAATTACCTACAACTCATCTTCATCCCTAAAGTTCAAAAAATTCACTCATGAAAAGATATGAATTCAGACATTACAGGTCATTTAAAAAAGTCAACAAAAACACCTTTTGGGTCAAAGCTTCTTACATGAACATGGAAGATCCAATTGAGGTGAAACCAAAAGGGTTGTTTAGAGGACATCTTAATCTTTCTAAAAAGTCCTAGAAAACCCTCTTAGGATCAAAATTGAGAGAGATGTGCATTGTCAAAGCTGGCCATTTTCGGAAATTTGCACAAAGTCAACCATGCCCAAAATGCATTTTTCTTTAAATAATCCCAACTTTTTATGCTTGTATCTTGTTCCTAATATGGTTCACGACCCATGGACCACTCCATGCCTCATTAAATTATTTATTTGATTTATTGTGATTTTATTCATTTAAAATTCAAATAAAATCAAATAAAATCAAATAAAATCAAAATAAATCATGTAAATTGCTTTTGGAATGTTTTTGGCATTGAATGAAGATGGTATATGCTGGCATATCAGGATCAAATCGTACCAAGGATGATTGGAACAAGAATGGCATGATTTGGCTTATTTTAGAAACAAATAACGCATTGAACAATCAAGATCTTTTCTTCATAGTTATTCAAGATTCAAGTTGTTTTTGTTAACCTAATGTGTTCCAATAGATATACACAAGGAAGCCAGGCCTAAAGAGGACGAAAAAACTGCCTCCATAAGAAGAATAAAACTCAATATTTTTGACAAAAATGGTGGTTCGAATTCTGAGTTAGAGGAAGATTCAAGGTGATTCAATGCCACCAATCCACTTCTGGAAGTCTCCTGAGGCTAGCAGCATCGTTTGCACGCGTGAAAACTCCAGGAATCAACACCTTACAGTACCACAGTTTGCCATCTTTTTTGAATTTGGTTCTGCAAATTTACGCATCATAAATAATTTCTAAGCATGCCTTCCTGTTTGTATCATCATTTAGGACGTATTGGTATGATTAATTAGGGGTTTTAGCATATGTATGGATAGTTTACATTGTTAGGGTTTGAGGTTGTGTTTTAGGGATTTTTGATGCAGGTAAAATCAAGGCAAAAGAGGAACGCCATCATACTCATGAGATCAAAATGAGTTGATCTGTATGCTTGGAATTGATTTATCATGCCTGACATTGATTTTTGAGATTTGCATGGTTATAGTTACAGCTGGTGTCCGTAGGTAAAAGGTTGATACCTAAAACAACAGTCTTGAGGAAGAAGGTGATCACGTGGTTGACTCCCACTGGCCGGTTTGAATTTCGCGTGTGTTCTGGTTATAAGGCGTGTATTTCCATTATATTATTATTTTGTCATTTATGTAAATGAATAATAGGTTGGCCTGGTGGTAAGGAGGAATGCATGTAAGGTGAGAGTCATGGGTTCGATACCCATGTCTAGAATTTTTACATTTTCTAACTATTTGATTTCAGACCTTATATGTCTCACATTCCAAGCGCCTAGCATGCACCCCAGATCCATCCATTGGATCATCTCTATCACAGATCCAAGGTCTCATACAGGCAAAGTCTATGGTGCACCCTCAAACGTGGCCAACACTGGATCCAAGCATTTGTTTGGGTTGACATCTTGGGCCCAACGAAAATCAGTAATACACCCCCTGGTTACTCAATAATACCAGGCCCAAAATCATTCTTTTTAATTTCTTTTTTTGTTTTTTTTATTTATTTAATCATTTTTTACAACAAAAAATCATTTTTTATTAAATCAAAAAACAAAAAAAAAATCATTTTTTTATTAAAAATATAAAATCACAAAAATATAGAATTAGGTTTTTTTTAAATCTAATTTTGTTAAAAATAAATTAGATTAATTAGATTCACTTGATTGTTTTTTTTAATTAAAATTAATTAGAAAATTAGATTTAGTTTGTAATTAAATTATGTTCTCAATAAAAAATACACAAAAATATTTTTTAATTAATTAGGTTTTTTTAGGCTTCTAATTTATTCTCGTATTTAATTCGTCGCGCGCGCCTTTACTTTCTTTTAATTCAAATTATTATGATTACCCCCGCTGACACCCCTATCACCGAGTCGACCGAGACTCGGAGCAAAGACATTTTGGTTGAGCCTGTCGGGATGAAGGCATAATCAATATCTATCCTAGAGGCTTCTGTGATCGGTGGATCTGGAATTGACTGTTTAACGCTGGTTCGTGAAATGTCGCGGAAGCAAGAGTCGCCACCGTCTTTTATTTTCTCCAAATGGAAAGGACAAAAGCACAGAAAAATTCCTTATTGAGATTAATTCTCGGTTCGGGAGGTAGATTTATAGAAAGGGAAGGTGTTAGCACCCTTTCTATCCATGGTTCCCCATGGGCTCTTAGATACTTGCTCATTTGTGTTTTCAAAATGTTTGTTTGCTTCAAAGTGAGTGGGTTTGAAAAAGTTCCGTTTAAAATTTCAGTTCGACTCTTGTATCAGTCCTCAAGAGTGTTTGAAAAGTTGTTTTTGAAAGCTTTTTGCAAAGTGTCGGTGTGAAAAGAGTTTTTGATTTGTTTTTTGAAATAGAGCAAGTATCTACGAGTCATCCACCTACCCTAAGGAATTAGGCTGTTTAAATGTCCTTAAGGTAGTGCCATCCCACCATTGAGAGGTAGGTAGCACCACCGTTGGAGGTGTTCGGGTCAATTCGAGTTTGTAGGGGCAGTGTGGTCACCGAGCAACGGTAAGAAACCTTAGAAGCTACCCTTATGCCATTGATCTTTTTATTCCGAGGCGACCGTTCCGAGGCAACTTATTCGAGGCAACTAGATCAATGGAACATAAGGACTCACTAAGACGTCCTATAGTCGACGACCACGTTTCGAGGGACAAGGCAACAGTGTGGTCACCAGAGCAATAGGAAGACACCTTAGAAGCTACCCTCATGCCATGTTCATGGACATGAGGACTTACTAAAACATCCTCTACTCGACGACCACATTTCGAGGGGCAAGGCAACTGTGAGGCGTACCCTAGAAGTGGTGTGTGATTTGTGTGTCATTTTCAGTTATTATTTATCTTGATCATGCATTGAGTGTTCTACGCTATGATTTTATTTTTGGCATACATTCTTCCATGTGTTTTAACAGTTTAAAAGGTGCGGAAATATAAAAGTCCTACGCTATTACAAAGGCGCGGGTCTACATCGCCAAATTAAACCAAGACCCGGTTTGAAATAAATAAAATGCGGAAAGTAGACATCCTAATTATCTATTACAAAGATTTGGGGAAATTACATGAAATTTCAAAAAAAAGGGAAATAAAAGTAAATGTGCGAAAAGAAATAAAATCGAGAATGCGAGGGCGTTGGACCCTTTTAAAGAAATTAAATTGCAATCATAAATTAATTAAGTTAGAAAGAAAAGAACTTATTTTTGGAGTTTTTGTATTTATGAAATTTAATAAGAAAATTAATTATTATAGGAAACCCTAATTCTAATTGTTTTTAATTTATTAAAAAAAGTGTTTAAGTTGTAACCTAATTTAACCCTAATTATTTAAATGGCATATTTGTTTACAAAAATAATTAATTATTAATAGTAATAAGAAGAAATTTTAATTATAAAAAGAAAGAGTAAAAAGCTAGAAACCCTAATTTTTATATTTTTTAGTTTATTAAAGAAACATTAAAATTAAACCTAAAATTAAAGTTAAATTGGTTAACAAAATTTATTTACAAAATAGCATTAAATAAAATATATTTTTATTTTCATGATTTTCTGATTTTTTTGGTATTTTTATATTATTAAAATTAATTTAAGGAATTAAATAAACAATTAATATAATTAAAATAAATGAAAGAAAAGAAAACAAAGAAGAGAAGAAAATGCAAACAGATGGGGGTGTTGACCCAATGGAGGAGGTGAATTTGCAGCAATTGAGCCCATTTGAAGGAGGCCTTTTTTGACTTTTCTGGCTTGTATGCACATGGTTGACTGAGGGTACATGATGGACTGCGTGATCTGGCCATTAGATGAATCTCCCTGGCGCGTGGCAGGCACAAACATTGAGGCCTATGGTACTCCCTTGAGTGTGGTGATCACCTGAACATATAAACATAAAAAATATAGAGGAATATGGGGACCTGGGGATCGAACCCAGGTCCCAAGGCTTGTAAACATCACTTTCCACCAACTGAGCTATTTGTCAACTTTGTTATTATAATGGAAGACAATTAATATAATAAAAAATAAGGGTTAGTGATATGAAGACAAAAAACGCGCCAGCTTTTTGAACCGGCCAACCATATGATGACAACCAACCTTCTTCTTCGTTTGTTCGTTTTTTGCCTGAAAAATATGGAATGGATAGCGGGGGTTTTAAACCCCCACTAAGTGAAGAACACAAAAATAGCGATTAGGCCCTGGGCTCATATAAATTGAGCGCGAGGTATGGAATTAGTTCGTATGAAGGTCACGAATCCAATGGTCCTGGTCTTGTGGCTTAATTTTTCCAGATACTCAAAGCCCCAAATGGAAGCTTCTGAAACCCTAGAACATTTCAATGGTATATTTCGCTACAAGCAAGATTAGTTCAATTAACATACACCAAAAGCTTCAGTGAGTCCATATTAGTACAAATCAACATTTAAAATGTATGAAATATGCATATAAATCAAAGTATGATTATGAAAAATATCAAGAACAGGGCGGCTTCATTCTACCGATTCTTGAGGTTAGAGGTTGTGGTTTTGATTGGAATAGATCCCTGGTAACCTTGGCAAGCTTGTGGGATCGTTCTTTTGCTTTGAATTACCCTGCAATACAGTTTTCAGTTTTGGAATTTTTGGTGAAAAATTCAAAGTTTGTTTTTGATTCTGAGCGCAGCTTCTGAGTACTTGTGATTAGGTTTAGGTTTGTGTATGTATATGGAATGAATTAGGGTAGAAATCCAAGTCCATAAACCTTTGCAATCAATGTTTCAATATTTGATTTTAATGGTATCTTTTTCAATCTTTTTCATGTGAAGAACATGCCAATCATTGCCAATCACCTTGATTCTTTCCTTATTGAATAGTGCACGAAATCTTGAGTGAATTCTATGCACAAAAAGATTTGAAAAGCATGGATTAGTATTTTTCTTATAATTAATTTTAATTAAATGAATTAAATAGATTAAATATTCAATTAATTAATTAAAAATAGGAAAATAACTCCCCTTTGGGTCAATGGGTCGTGCATGGCTTTTGGGTGATGATTCTTGGAAGAAAATGTGGCCCATTAGCAATTTTGAGGCATTTGAAGTAAAGTTGACTTTTCAAAATTCCCAAAAATTTCCCAACTTCCACAAGTCATATCTTGCTCAATATTTAAGCTTTGATCATGTTCTTGGACGTTTTGGAACGGTCTTGAAGTCCTCTAACCAATGCCTTTGGTCCCATGTCATTTTTATTTACCAATCTCAAGTTATGGTCTTTGACTTAAAGTCCCTTTTTGTTGACTTTTGAAAATGACCTATAATGTTGAAATTGATAACTTTTTGTGAGAGCATTTCTTGGACTTGAAGTGTGAAGAGGAGTTGTAGGAAATGTCATTCTCTTCAAAATGAGCTTTGGATGGAATTTTTCTGATAAACCATGTGGAAGTTATGCCTTGGTCAAGTTACAGTTGACTTTTTCAACTGTCCAAATATGGAAACTTTTGCATCTTGAGACTTTTTGAGCCATGCCTTGAGAATCATGATCAAGAATTGATCAAATGATGTTTGTGGCTTCAAAATAAGAGGTTGACCAAAAATCTTGACTTTTGACTATCAAATGACCATTTTTCCCCTGCAGTTGACTGCTGAGCAATTAGGGTTTTTGACTGTGCAATTTTGTGCTGTAAGTCTTGAAACTTGGCATATGGATGCTTGACCATGTTTGTAGGCATGTGGGACTTGATTGGACCCTTGGAAACTTCAATTTCTTTGCTAGAATCAAAACCCTAATTTTTTATTGTTAAGAGGCCATTGAACTGTGCAACCCTTGGGAGATTTTGAAGCATGCTCTTAGCAAATCTTGAAGAATATGGGAGGGCAAATTTTGGGGTACAACAGTTGCCCCTGTTCAATCTTCTTAGACCTGAGGATGTAGATTGGCTGGCGTGCCTTTCGTAATCCGAGGGTGGAAGATGATTGGACACTAGAGTGCCCAGAAATTTGCGCTCACATAGTAGTGTGATGGTGGGAATGGGCTTATAGAGGCCATTTGGAGATTGATGGATAGGATGATGGGCTTATAGATGCCATGCTGAGAGGTGATGGATAGGTGGATGGGCTTATAGATGCCATCTGGGTGTCAATCGCGTAAGAGATTCCTTAGCGAGAACTTGCGTACCTGAAAAAGAAAATGATTAGCTGGCATGTTACAGGAGCTGGTCTTCAAACTCTTTGTGTAGATGTGCCCTGACTGGTTATAGGAATTGAATCTGGAGCTTCAAAAGGTGATGAATGAACCAGGGATGGTTACTACCTCAACGGGATGATGAGAGAACCTGGGGTGATTACTACCTCAACAGTAACGATGAGAGAATCTGGGGCGATTACTACCTCCACAGTAACGGGGAGAGAATCATAGGCGACTTCAACCTCAACAGTAACAATGAGAAAATCATAGGCGACTTCAACCTCAACAGTAACGATGAGAGAATCTTGGGCGACTTCAACCTCAACAGTAACGATGAGAGAATCATAGGCGACTTCAACCTCAACAGTAACGATGTGAGAATCTTGGGCGACTTCAACCTCAACAGTAACGATGAGAGAATCATAGGCGACTTCAACCTCAACAGTAACGATGAGAGAATCTTGGGCGACTTCAACCTCAACAGTAACGATGAGAGAATCTTGGGAGACTTCAACCTCAACAGTAATGATGAGAGAATCTTGGGCGACTTCAACCTCAACAGGAACGCTGAGAGAATCTTGGATGTCTTCTACTAGGATAAGAATCAGGGAGATCTTAGGGTCGATCTGACTGAACCGGAGAAGGCCTTTGACTGGATAAGAATCAGGAAAATCTTAGGGTCGATTTAACTGAACCGGGCAAGGTCTTGGAATATCTTCAACTGGATAAGAATCAGGGAGATCTTAGGGTCGATCTGACTGAACCAGAGAAGGCCTTTGACTGGATAAGAATTAGGAAAATCTTTAGGAATTGATTTAACTGAACCGGACAAGGTCTTGGAATATCTTCAACTGGATAAGAATCAGGGAGATCTTAGGGTCGATCTGACTGAACCAGAGAAGGCCTTTGACTGGATAAGAATCAGGAAAATCTTTAGGAATTGATTTAACTGAACCGGACAAGGTCTTGGAATATCTTCAACTGGATAAGAATCAGGGAGATCTTAGGGTCGATCTGACTGAACCAGAGAAGGTCTAGGACATGGCTGAGAACTTAATTGGATCCTTCCTGAAAGGTAAAGGTCAGTCATGTGCAATGCATGATATTGATCCAGCAATGATGTTCTCAACATAAATGAAATTGTAAGATATGATGCGTATATGCATGCTATAATATATGAAAATGCGATGTTTATGAATGTATGTTTGTCGTCTAGGAAAGTAAATCCTTGACGGGTGCCGGGAAGTCACGTCCTGGGCTGATGTTGGAGAATAGTGCTTTGTTGTTTCCGCTGGGGATGATAGTTGCAAGAATACCGGTAGGAGAAGATAACTCTGTTGGGGAATAAACTTGATGAAGAGATTACTCTGCGGGGAATAACTACTCTAGCGACCCTGCTGGGGAATAATACTCTATGGGGAGAGAGGTACTTTGTTGAGATGTTGATGGTAACTTCGCTGGGGATACCATTAATATGTTGGAAGTGTTAATAGACTCCGCTGGGGATAGGAAGACTTCGTCGGGGACGATCTTTCCGTGGCTTTTGGCTGAGGATAACCCAGTTATGTCCTGGTAGGGAAATAACCTTTGAATAAAGTCGGGGGACGCATTTGTGCTATACAGGGGTAAGCTTCCAGAATCTACTGGGGATAAGCTTCCTGCTTGGGGAGATGGATTCCAACTTTCCTGGGGAAACTGGATTGGACTCTCCTGGGGAAATTTTGAACTATATTGGGGAAGTGACTTCATTGAATGTTTGATATACCGCCGGGGAACAATCTTTAGGTCAAGACTGTCGGGGATGCTCGTTTTAAGAATATCTGTATGATGTGCTGGGGAATGTTGAGATCTGCGGGGGATACCCAACTTCCTTAAGGCTGATAATAGCTTTGCTTGGGGAGAGTGCACTGACTTGCTGGCTCACTCTCTGGGGAGTTAAGATATACTGGTTACGTTCTTTAGCTGAACCTACCTTGATACCTTGACGGACAAAGCAATTAGATCGTTTAGACAACTCATTATTGCCCCTGTTTCTAATGTTACCTGTAATTAATCCTTTGTTTCGTATGCAAATATTTATGAGTTAGCAATCAGTGTCAAATGCATATATCACAAATTGAACCTTGGACGTTCTTCGCAAAACAAAACAGAAAAGGAAAACAATTGGCAATTTTAACTGAAAAGTGTATTTATATTGATTTTTGAATTTGCCTGTAAAATAGGTGTTTATGTACAAGAGGCTGACGTCCTAGTAAGAGAACACCGCCGAACAAAAGAGTTTATACAATTAAAGGGAAAATAAAATAGCTGTGTGAAAAGAATAATCCCACTGGGTTCTAACTCTGCTATTGCCTTTATATCTTCGAGCGTCTCATCACTTGATGACCGAGCTGAAGATGAGGCTGATTGATCGATGCCGTCTGAACTTGAGGTTGATACCGGATTCTGGATGCGAAGTGATCCAGTGAGACATAGTATTACGCTTTATCCCTAATTTTTGCCTGGACCGCCCTTTCAGGTTTTCAGTCCACCATGATACCCATTTTTGCCCAAGCCGCCTTTTCAGGTTTTCGACTTGCCGGGTGTACAGATTTTTTTCATTTCATCCCTTCATTTTGCCCGAACCCTTTTGGTTCGCCGGGAAGCCCTAATTTTTGCCTAGGTATGTCAACCTAGCGGGTCTTTTTCGTGCGTAGTATCTTTTTACTATGTCTGCATTGGCGGGGTGAGGAAGATCGTCACCATCCATGGTGGTTAGAATCATGGCTCCTCCTGAGAACACATGTTTAACCACAAATGGCCCTTCGTACGTAGGGGTCCATTTGCCCCTTGGATCACTCTGAGGAAGGATGATACGTTTGATTACCAGATCCCCAACTTGATATTCTTGTGGTCTGACCTTTTTGTTAAATGCCCTGATCATCCGTTTTTGGTACGTCTGACCATGACAAATAGCAGCAAGTCTCTTTTCGTCGATCAGGTTTAACTGATCAAGTCGTGTCTGGATCCAATCATCTTCACTCATATCTGCATCCTTCATTATCCGGAGAGAGGGTATCTGCACTTTGATCGGTAAGACTGCCTCCATGTCGTAGACCAAGGAGAAAGGAGTTGCCCCGGTTGACGTCCTTGCTGAGGTACGGTACCCATGAAGAGCGAACGATAACATCTCGTGCCAATCTTTATAGGTCACTGTCATCTTCTGCACAATTTTCTTGATATTTTTATTCGCTGCTTCTACAGCCCCATTCATCTTCGGCCGGTAAGGAGAAGAGTTATGGTGCTATATCTTAAATTGCTCGCAGAGCTCAGTGATCATCTTGTTATTGAGATTGGTATCGTTGTCTGTAATGATTCTTTCTGGGACGCTGTACCGATAGATCAAGTTATGCCGAATGAACCGCGCCACAACGTTCTTGGTTACAGTGGCGTAAGAAGCTGCTTCAACCCACTTCGTAAAGTAATCAATCGCTACAAGGATGAAGCGATACCCGTTAGATGCCGTAGGTTTAATCTCACCAATCATATCTATTCCCCACATTGCAAAAGGCGAAGGTGCAGTCAGAACATTTAGAGGAACTGGAGGAACGTGCACCTTATCAGCATAAATCTGGCATTTATGACACGTCCGAGAATATTGGTAACAGTCGGCTTCCATTGTGGACCAGAAATACCCTGCCTGAAGGATTTTCTTTGCCATAGTGTGTCCACTGAAATGTGTTCCGAAGGTCCCTTCATGTAGCTCTGCCATGATCCTTTCTGCTTCAATCTTATCCACACAACGCAGTAAGGTCGAATCATGGTTTCGCTTATACAGGATGCCATTGTTAAGGAAGAACTTCGCTGCGAACCTTCTCAGAAACTTCTTATCGTTGACAGATGCACCTTCAGGGTATTCCTGAGCTTCCAAATATCTCTTCACCTCATGGTACCAAGGCTTCTCAGTCACCAATCCAGTCCCAAGATCACAACAGTATGCCGGTTCGTCCAATTTCCAGATGATGATCCGGGGAGCCTCATTGTCCCATTTGACCTTGAACATAGAAGACATTGTAGCTAATGCGTCTGCCAGCTAATTCTCCTCTCTCGGAAAATGTTCAAAGGTTATCTCTGTGAAGTGGGGGATCAATGTCAACACACATTCTCTGTAAGGAATAAGATTCGGATGTTTCGTATCCCACTCCCCTTTGATCTGATTGATCACGAGAGCGGAATCTCCGAAGACAATCAGAAACTTGATCCTTAAGTCGATCGCAGCTTGGAGAACCATGATGCATGCCTCATACTCCGCCATGTTGTTGGTGCAGTTGAAACATAGCCGGGCAGTGAGTGGAGTATGAGAGCCTTGGGGGGATATTATCACAGCGCCGATACCATTACCCAAAGCATTTGAGGCTCCGTCAAAGTGCATAGACCATCGGGATCCTTCCTCAGGTCCTTCATCCGGTCCAGGTACTTCACAATCAGTCACAATCATGATGCTCTCGTCTGGAAACTCAAAGTTCACTGATTGATAGTCGTCCACTGCCTGATGTGCCAAGTGGTCTTCCAATACACTTCCCTTAATAGCTTTCTGAGTCGTGTATTGGATGTCGTATTCCGTCAAGATCATTTGCCATCTTGCTATTCTCCCAGACAGAGCAGGATTTTTAAATATGTACTTTATAGGATCCATCTTTGAGATCAACAAAGTAGTGTGAGTCAGCATATACTGTCTCAGCCGGCGAGCAGCCCATACCAAAGCGCAGCAAGTTTTCTCGAGCAGTGAGTATCGGGTCTCACAGTCGGTAAACTTTTTTCTAAGGTAATAAATGGCATGCTCTTTTCGGCCAAACTCGTCATGCTGCCCCAGCACACACCCCATTGAGTTATCAAGTACTGTCAGGTATATTATCAGAGGTCTCCCTTCAACCGGTGGCATAAGGATGGGTGGTTCTTGGAGATACTCTTTGATTCTGTCAAAAGCGGCCTGACATTCATCATTCCAACGTACTACCTGATCTTTCTTCAGCAGCTTGAAGATTGGTTCACAGGTAGCAGTTAGGTGCGAGATGAATCGAGCAATGTAATTCAGGCGTCCTAGGAAGCCTCTGACCTCTTTCTCTGTCTTGGGAACTGGCATCTCTTGAATGGCTTTAACCTTGGCAGGGTCCACTTGAATACCCTTGTCACTTACAACGAAGCCTACCAACTTTCCAGATCTTACCCCGAAGGTGCACTTGTTCGGGTTCAACCTCAGCTTGTATAACTTCAGACGGTCAAACAGCTTCTGCAGATGGTCAAGGTGTTCCTCCTCAGTTTGGGACCTTGCAATCATGTCGTCAACATACACTTCTATCTCATGATGGATCATGTCATGAAATAAAGCAACCATGGCACGTTGGTAGGTTGCCCCAGCATTTTTCAACCCGAATGGCATGACCTTGTAGCAGAAGGTGCCCCACTGAGTAACAAAAGTAGTCTTCTCCATGTCCTCAGGAGCCATCTTGATCTGATTGTAACCTGAAAAACCGTCCATGAAGGAAAACACCTTATGATGAGCAGTATTGTCAACAAGGACATCAATGTGAGGTAGAGGGAAGTCATCCTTGGGGCTGGCCCTGTTCAGATCCCTGTAGTCAACACACATTCTGACTTTACCATCTTTCTTTGGTACCGGCACCACATTAGCAACCCACTGAGGGTAAGAAGTCACTGCAAGAAACCCGGCATCAAACTGTTTCATAACCTCAACTTTGATCTTCTCAGACATCTCTGGACGCATACGGCGGACCTTTTGCTTAACCGGAGGGCAGTCTTCCTTGGTAGGCAAATGATGGACCACAATGTCGGTATCCAACCCAGGCATGTCTTCGTAGGACCAAGCAAAGATCTCCACATAATCATGTAACATCTGAGTTAACCGTTGCTTCATGCTGATCTCTAGGTTGGCACCAATCTTGACTTCCTTCCTATCTGTATCAGTACCCAGATTTATTGTTTCCACTGGCTCTTCATGTGGTTGAATTGCCCTCTCTTCCTGAAGTAACAGTCTTGCAAGTTTGCCAGGCACTTCGCAATCATCTTCACCTTCGTCTTCGGCTAAGTTGATCGGATTTTCGAAGTCATAACTGGCAGTAGCAGAGTCGTTACCAGTGAGATCCAGAGTGCATTGAAACCTGTATGAGTGAGTGTGTGTAAATACAGCTGTTTTGCAATATATAAAGAAAGGAAAGAAAGAAAAGGAGCATAAGATTTGAAATGCGAGAAAACGTCCAAGGTCTTTATTCATGATATATGAAATGACAATTAATATGCCCTCACAAATGAAGCCACGGTGCCCCGGGTAAGACACCGGGCCATAGAGTTTTAATTCATTGTTTATTACAAATAACAAAAACCAAGGAGTTTATTACTGCGTAACAAAAGTAACAGGAGTATGATCTTTAGCAGTCCAATTGGTCAATCCACCGTCAGTCGTCGGGTAGATCCAGCTATCAAACTCTGACTCTTCCACTTCATCTTCATCCCCAATGGCATTCACTCCTGGATTGGTGATGAGCACAGGAGGTCTTCTGGTTCTGGCTTTGCGCACCGCCCTCTGAGCCTCTGCAGTAAAACCTAGTCCAAACTTGTCAATTTTAGGTGTAAAATCAGGGAGCCTGCCCCAGTTAGCACATTCACCTTTCTTGATCACAGCCCGGGCGTCCTTCAAGGAAGCCATCTTCAAAGGAAAATCCTCTTCAACCACTGTTTCTGCTGCTGCCAATGTTGGAGGTACCTCTTTAAAATGTTGAAAGGGGGTTTCAATAAACTCCCCGTCCATCTCAATATATCGGAAGGAATTCAAGTGACTAACCATATACTCCTCCTCTCCCTGCACGGTGACAATCTTCCCTTTGACAGGGTACTTGAGCTTCTGGTGTAGGGTAGAGGTCACTGCCCCAGCTTTTTGAATCCAAGGTCGACCCAGTAAACAAGAATAAGATGGACGGATATCCATCACATAGAAAGTTGAGTCGAATACTTGAGAACCCACGCGAATAGGAATGTCTACCTCTCCATGAACCATCCTCTTAGAACCGTCAAAGGCTCTGACAATGATGTTGCTAGGTTTCAGCTCCAGGCCCTCACAATCCAACCGGTCTAAGGCCTTTTTGGGTAGCACATTCAGGGAAGAACCGGTGTCCACCAACACGTGTGCAAGAGTAGTGCCCCTGCATTCAATAGAGACATGCAGGGCGTCATTGTGGTTCTTTCCCTTAGCAGTAAGGTAAGCATCCGAGAAACCCAAACCATTGTCGGCTGTCAGATTGGCTACGCAATCAGTAAACTGGTCTGCAGATGTCTCCTGTGGCACATGAGTCGTCTTGAGAAATGAAATTAGGGCCTTAGCATGGGCCTCTGAGCACAGTAACAAGGAGAGCATAGAGATCTTGGAGGGGGTATGCCCCAGCTGTTCAATAACATTAAAGTCACTCTTCTTGATTATTTTCAGAATTTCCTCCATCTCTTGTTGGGAGGCTTCAGCATTCACAGACTTTGGTGCCTCCATCCGGGCAGGCTCATCTTCAATCCCTTTGCCCCGAGCATTAGATGACTCGGCAGCAGGGGAATCAACTTGATCAGAAATGGGAACAGGTGCACTTGCAGGTGTTATAATGAGGGGTCTTCGAATAGCTGGTGGTGCAATGTCGGGCGAGAAGAGCCTGCCACTGCGGGTAACTTTGGCTGGACCAGTGATATTGCTGATGCTGGTGCCAGTGTTGAACTCTTGCTTTATACCATGTACATATACATCTGCCCCATAGTGCCATAGGACAGCCTTATCAGACTCATAGGGGAGAGGCCCCGGAATAGTAATAACAATGGGTGCGACAGTCATGATTTTCACTGGCTTCCTCGGGGGAGCCTTGATTGGATTGTTAAAAATGGTAACAACAGATACATCTTCCACAGGAACAGACGGAACAGCGGTCTTCTTGAACAGAATCTCTTTGCTGTCCATCAGGCTTTGCATGCCTAACTTCAGCAAAGGACAACCAGAAAGGGAAACAGCACACAAAAGGCAACCTTCGCTACAACCCGGAAATAAACCGGCCAGCAGTAGGTGTGATCGGTGGATCTGGAACTGACTGTTTAACGCTGGTTCGCGAAATGTCGCGGAAGCAAGAGTCGCCACCGTCTTTTATTTTCTCCAAATGGAAAGGACAAAAGCACAGAAAAATTCCTTATAGAGATTGCTCTCGGTTCGGGAGGTAGGTTATAGAAAGGGAAGGTGTTAGCACCCTTTCTATCCATGGTTATCCATGGGCTCTTAGATACTTGCTCATTTGTGTTTTCAAAATTGTTTGTTTGCTTTTCAACTGTGGGTTTTAAAAAAGTTTCTTTGAGAATTCCAGTTCGACTCTTGTATCGGTCCTCAAGAGTGTTTAAAAAAATGATTTCGAAAGCTTTTTGAAAAGGTGTCGGTGTGAAAAGTATTTTGAATTTTTTTGAGATTTAGAGCAAGTATCTACGAGAACCTACCTACCTTAAGGAATTCGTCTGTGTAAATGTCCTTTAAAGTAGTGCCGTCCCACCATTGAGAGGTAGGTAGCACCACCGTTGGAGGTGTTCGGGTCAATTCGAGGTTCGGGACATGGTGATCACCAGAGCAATGGGAAGACACCTTAGAAGCTACCCTCATGCCAGGTTCCCGGATCATGAGGACTTACTAAGACATCCTCTACTCGACGATCACCTTTTCGAGGCAAGGCAACAGTGAGGCGTACCCTAGGGGTGGTGTGTGATTTGTGTGTCGTTTTCATTTATTTTTGTCTTTTGTCATGTCATGGGTGATCTAGCGTTCGTTTTTATTTTTATCCATTCATTCTTTCATGCCTCAATTAACAGTTAAAATATTTGCGAGAAGTAAAAATTCTAAACTATTACAAAAGGCGCGGGTCCACATCGCCAAAATTTCTTGAACCTGATTTGACAGAAAAATAAAGAAATAATGAAAAGTAAAGTGCGAGAAATTAATTTACAAGGCTTTGGAAGAGATACATAAATATTTACAAGAAATAAAATAAATATGCGAATTAAAAAAAGAATTAAAACGAGGGCGTTGGACCCTTTTTGCGGAATTAAATGATGGAATTAATTAATTAAAAAAAAAGTAATTGTTTTTTTTTTTGGTATTTTATGATTTTAATGGGAAAAAGAATTAAATGCAATTAAACCTAATTCTACAATTTTTTTATTTTTATTATGAAAACATATTAAAGTTTAATCTAAAATTAACCCTAATTATTTTACATGTAATTTAATTACAAAAATAAATATTTAATATTTAATTATTATGGAAGAAAAAAAAAGGAAGAAAAATTATCATAAACCCTAATTCTATCAATTTTAGATTAATTAAGAAAATATTAAGGTTTTCTCCTAATTTAAAACTAATCAATTAAAATTATTTATTTACAAAAAATAAAAATATTTATTATTTTTTTGTCTTTTCTGATTTTTTTATTATTTTGTGATTTTATGAAAAACAATTAAATTACAAGAATTAATAAAAGAATAATAATTGAAGATAAAAAAAAAGAATGAAAATTAGAAAAATATTGCAAACCTCAGGGGGGTCTGCCCCCGAATTGGGAGGTTTTTTTGTGATGATTCAGGCCCAATAACTCTGGCCTCTTTGACTTTTGCGCTAGTGTACCCAAGCGCTGACTCATGCGTATCATGCCCTCCAAATCTGTGCCCTTGAATTGATCTCATCATATGCATGAAAGGCTGGATTTTGTGGACATACGGTGGTCTTTGATGCTGAAACTGCATAGGATAATATTTGAAATAAAAATAATATGAAAGAGTGAGGACCTGGGGCTCGAACCCAGGTCATTAACGTTACCAACCAAGCGCTTCACCACTGCTCCACTTTGTTTATCTGTAAATTAATATAACAAATAAATATAATAAAACAAAACGCGTTAATGCTTGGTTTTCCGCGCGAAAGTTTAAACCAACCAATTGCTCCTTGCCACCTAGTCATCTTCTCCATTGTTTTGTTTTTCCTGAAAAAATAGCAAACATTTAACGGGGGTTTTGAACCCCCTCAAAACATGCTCATTCTGATAATAGCGATTAGGCCATGTGGCCTCAGAAATTTGGCGCGATGGTCTCTTCCAATTCGTTCCAACCTGCTGATTTTGTTTATGGCATTGACATGTCTCAATTTTACAGGTATGGAAAACGCCTAAATTGAAAACCTGGAAACCCTAGATGTCACTAATGGTGAATCCTCATATGGGGCACGAAAACAAAATCAAACTATTGGGTTAGCATTAGAATCAAACCATGAACATGAATCAGGCGTTAAAATTTACAAAAAATGCATGAATTGAGATGCACGATTATGATTTTTTTTCTGTACAGGGCACATTTGTTTTACCAATTCTTGATGTTATGATGAACGATTTTGATTGGAAATCCTTCCTTGAAGCTTCAGGAAGGTGATGGCACAAGTCTTTTGCCTTGAATCGTCCTCTAACCTTGATTTTAGTTTTCAAATTTTCAACCAAAAAACTCAAGTTCAATCCTTGGTCTGTAGCGCAGCTTCTTGGTTCCTGGCATTAGGTTTTGCTTCTTTGTATATGTATGAATGAATTAGGTCAAAAATCTGATCAAAAGAATCCAAGAATTGATTATGCAATATTTGATTTTCAAGCATTAGTTTTTCCAATCTTTTTCATGCAATTTGATATCAAATCATATCCAATCCTTCCCTAATTGATCATGCACGAATTTGAGTGTCCAATGAAAGTATTTTCTGCACAAAAAGATTTTATTTCATTAGTTTAGCATTTTTCCATATTTTATTTGGTTTAAATGAATTAATTGTAATAAAAAATTCAAATAAATAAATAAAAATAATAAAAAAACTTCCCTTTGGGCCAAATGGTCGTGTGCATGTCTTGGATGATGAATTGTGGAAGAAAAATAGGCCCATTAGCAATTTTAGGTCATTTGAACCAATGTTGACTTTTCAAAATATCCAAAACTTTCCGAACTTCCACAAGGCATAACTTGCTCAATTTTTAAGCTTTGCTCATGTTTTTGGACATTTTGGAAAGGTCTTTGAGTCCCCTAACCAATGCCTTTGGTCCCATGTCATTTTGATTTACGAATCTCAAGTTATGGCCTTTGACTTAAAGTCCCTTTTTGTTGACTTTTGAAAATGACCTATAATGTTGAAATTGATAAATTTTTGTGAGAGCATTTCTTGGAATTGAAGTATGAAGAGGAGTTGTAGGAAATGTCTTTCTCTTCAAAATGAGCTTTGGATGGAATTTTTCTGATAATCCATGTGAAAGTTATGCCCTGGTCAATTTACAGTTGACTTTTTCAGCTGTCCAAATAAGGAAACTTTTGCATCTTGATGATTTTTGAGCCAAGCTTTGAGAATCATGATCAAGCATTGATCAAATGATGTTTGTGGCTTCAAAATGAGATGTTGACCAAAAATTTGAACTTTTGACTGCCAAATGACCATTTTGCCCCTACAGTTGACTGTAGTGCAATTAGGGTTTTTGACTGTGCAATTTTGTGCTGAAAGTCTTGAAACTTGATATGAGGATGCTTGACCATGTTTATAAGCATGTGGGACTTGATTGGGCCCTTTGAAACTTCATTTTCTTGATCAGAACCAAAACCCTAATCTTGACTGTTTAGGAAACCCTTGAACTGTGCAACCCTTGGGGAGATTTTGAAGCTTGATTTTGCAATTCTTGAAGAATATGGGAGGGAAAATTTTGGGGTACAACAGTTGCCCCTGTTCAATCTTCTTAGACCTGAGGATGCAGATTGGCTGTCGTGCCTTTCGTAATCCGAGGGTAGAAGATGATTGAACACTAGAGTGCCCAGAAATTTGCGCTCACATGGTAGCAGTGTGATGATGGGAATGGGCTTATAGATGCCATTTGGAGATTGATGGATAGGATGATGGGCTTATAGATGCCATCTGGAGGTTGATCGCGTAAGAGATTCCTTAGCGAGAGCTTGCATACCTGCAAAAGAAAAATGAGTACCTGACATGTTGCAGGATCTGGTTTTTGGATGCTTTGTATAGATGTGTCCTGACTGGTTACAGGAGCTGAATCTGGAGCTTCAAATGGTGATGAATGAACCAGGGATGGTTACTACCTCAACGGGAATGGTGAGAGAACCTTGGGTGACTTTAAACAGCAAACGTTGAGAAAATTTTGGGATTACCACCTCCGCAGGATCGGGAAGAGAACCATAGGCAATTATAATCTCAATAACATTCATTGAAAAAACCTGGAATGGAATTATCCTCTCCGCAGCATTGGGGAGAGAACCATAGGAAATTATAATCTCAAAAGCGGATGTTTGAGAAAAACCTGGAATGGAATTATCGTCTCCGCGGGATCGGGGAGAGAACCATAGGAAATTATAATCTCAAAAGCGGACGTTTGAGAAAAACCTGGAATGGAATTATCGTCTCCGCAGGATCGGGGAGAGAACCATAGGAAATTATAATCTCAAAAGCGGACGTTTGAGAAAAACCTGGAATGGAATTATCATCTCCGCAGGATCGGGGAGAGAACCATAGGAAATTATAATCTCAAAAGCGGACGTTTGAGAAAAACCTGGGATGGAATTATCGTCTCCGCAAGATCGGGGAGAGAACCATAGGAAATTATAATCTCAAAAGCGGACGTTTGAGAAAAACCTGGGATGGAATTATCGTCTCCGCAACATTGGGGAGAGAACCATAGGAAATTATAATCTCAAAAGCGGACGTTTGAGAAAAACCTGGAATGGAATTATCATCTCCGCAACATTGGGGAGAGAACCATAGGAAATTATAATCTCAAAAGCGGACGTTTGAGAAAAACCTTTGGTAACTTCTACTGAGTCTTCATCAGAAAAATCTGTTAGGGGTCGATTTAGCTGGACTGGAGAAGGCCTTGGACTGGATAAGAAATCTTTGGAGTCGATTAACTGAACCGGTCTAGGTCTTGAAATATGATTGAGAATTTAACTGAATCTTTCCTGAAAGAATAGAGGTCAGTCATATGCAATGCATGATATGGATCAAGCAATGATGTTCTCAACATGAATGAGATTTGTATGATGCGTCTATGCATGCTATAATGATGTATGTGATGTTTAGGAATGTATGTTTTCGTCTAGGAAAGTAAATCCTTGACGGGTGCCGGGAAGTCATATCCTGGGCTGATGTTGGAGAATAGATTTTGCTTCCGCTGGAGATGATAGTTGCAAGAATACCGGTAGGAGAAGATGACTCCGTTGGGGAATAAACTTGGCGAATGGAATATTCTGCGGGGAGAAACGTACTCTAGCGATCTTGCTGGGAAGCAATACTCTGTAGGGATAAAGATACTTTGCTGAGTTGTTGATAATAACTTGCTGGGGATACCCTTGTTATGTTGGAAGTGCTGATAGACTTCGCTGGGGGTAAGAGAACTTCGTCGAGGACGCTCTTTCCATGGCTTTTGGCTGAGGATAACCCAGTTATATCCTAGTAAGGAAATAACTCTTTAAATAAGGCCGGGAGACGCGTTCGTGCTTTGCGAGGATAAGCTTCCAGAATCTACTGGGGATAAGCTTACTGCTTGGGGAGATGAATTCCAACTTTCCTGGGGACACTGGATTGGACTCTCTTGGGGAAGTTTTGAACTGCGGGGGAAGTGATTCCTTTGAATGTTGGTATGCCGCCGGGGAACAATCTTTAGGCCAAGACTGCCGGGGATGCTTGTTAAGAATATATATGTTGCCGGGGAATGTTGAGATCTGCTGGAGGATACCCAACTTCCTTAAGATTTGATAGCTTTGCTTGAGGAAGAGTGCACTGACTTGCTGACTCACTCTCTGGGGAATTAAGATATACTGGTTATGTTCTTTAGCTGAACCTACCTTGGTACCTTGGAGGACAGAACAATTAGATTGCTCAGACAACTCTTTATTGCCCCTGTTTCTAATGTTACCTGTAATTAATCCTTTGTTTCGCATGCAAATATTCACGAGTTAGCAAATTATTGTCAATGCATATATCACAAATTGAACCTTGGACGTTCTTCGCAAAACAAAACAGAAAAATAAAAACAATTGGCACTTTTAACTGAAAAGTATATTTGTATTGATTTTGAATGGCCTGAAAATAGGCGTTTTTGTGTACAAGAGGCTGACGTCCTAGTAAGAGAACGCCGCCGAACAAAAGAGTTTATACAAATTTTGTACAAAAGAAAATAAAACAGCTGTGTGAAATGAATGATCCCACTGGGTTTCCACTCTGCTATTTCCTTTATAACTCCGAGCGTCTCATCATTTGATGACCTTGGTTGAAGGTGAAGCTGACTGATCGATGCCGTCTGAACTTGATGTAGATACCGGATTCTGGATGCAAAGTGATCTAATGAGACATAGAATTACGCTTTTATCCCTAATTTTTGCCTGGACCGCCCTTTCGGGTTTTCAGTCCACCGGGATACCCATTTTTGCCCAAGCCGCCTTTTCAGGTTTTCGACTTACCGGGTGTACAGATTTTTTCATTTCATCCCTTCATTTTGCCCGAACCCTTTTGGTTCGCCGGGAAGCCCTAATTTTTGCCTAGGCATGTCAGCCTAGCGGGTCTTTTTTCATGCGTAGTATCTTTTTACTATGTCTGCATTGGCGGGGTGAGGAAGGTCGTCACCATCCATATTGGTTAGAATCATGGCTCCTCCTGAGAACACATGTTTAACCATAAATGGTCCTTCGTATGTAGGGGTCCACTTGCCCCTTGGATCACTCTGAGGAAGGATGATTCGCTTGATTACCAGATCCCCAACTTGATATTCCTATGGTCTGACCTTTTTGTTAAATTCCCTGATCATCCGTTTCTGGTACGTCTGACCATGGCAGATAGCAGCAAGTCTCTTTTCATCAATAAGGTTGAGCTGATCAAGTCGTGTCTGAATCCAATCATCCTCGTTCAGATTTGCATCCTTCATTATCCGGAGAGAGGGTATTTGCACTTCGATCGGTAAGACTGCTTCCATGCCGTAGACCAAGGAGAAAGGAGTTGCCCCGGTTGACGTCCTAGCTGAGGTACGGTACCCATGTAGAGCGAACGGTAACATCTCGTGCCAAACTTTATAAGTCACTGTCATCTTCTGCACGATTTTCTTAATGTTCTTATTTGCTGCTTCGACAGCCCCATTCATCTTTGGTCTGTAAGGAGAAGAATTGTGGTGATGTATTTTGAACTGCTCGCAGAGCTCAGTGATCATCTTGTTATTTAGATTGGTACCGTTGTCTGTAATGATCCTCTCTGGGATGCCGTATCGACAGATCAGATTATGTCGAATGAACCGTGCCACAACAGTCTTGGTTACCGTAGCATAGGATGCTGCTTCAACCCACTTTGTAAAATAATCAATCGCCACTAGGATGAAGCGATGCCCATTGGATTCCGTAGGTCTGATCTCATCAATCATATCGATGCCCCACATTACAAAAGGCCACGGAGCTGTCAAGACGTTCAGAGATACTGGAGGTATATGCACCTTATCAGCATAGACTTGGCACTTATGGCACGTCCGAGAGTGCTGATAACAGTCGGCTTCCATAGTGGACCAATAATATCCTGCCCGAAGGATTTTCTTTGCCATTGTATGTCCACTGGAATGTGTACCGAAGGTCCCTTCATGTAGCTCTTCCATGATCCTTTCTGCTTCAGTCTTATCCACACAACGTAGTAAGGTTGAATCATGGTTTCGCTTATACAAGATGTCGTTGCTAAGAAAGAACTTTGCCGCGAACCTTCTCAGGAACTTCTTATTGTTGATAGAGGCACCCTCAGGGTATTCTTGAGCTTCCAGATATCTTTTTACTTCATGGTACCAAGGCTTCTCAGTTACCAATTCAGTCTCGAGATCGCAACAGTATGCCGGTTCGTCCAGTTTCCAGATGATGATCCGGGGAGCCTCATTATCCCATTTAACTTTGAACATAGAAGACATTGTAGCTAACGCGTCCGCCAGCTGATTCTCTTCTCTTGGAAAGTGCTCAAAGGTTATCTCTGTGAAGTGGGGGATCAGGGTCAACACACATTCTCTGTAAGGAATAAGATTCGGATGTTTCGTATCCCACTCTCCTTTGATCTGATTGATCAAAAGAGCGGAATCTCCGAAGACACTCAAAAACTTGATCCTTAGGTCGATCGCAGCTTGAAGACCCATGATGCACGCCTCATACTCCGCCATGTTGTTGGTACAGTTGAAACATAGTCGGGCGGTGAGCGGAGTATGAGTGCCTTGAGGAGATATGATTATGGCGCCAATACTGTTACCCAAAGCGTTGGAGGCTCCGTCAAAGTGCATAGACCATCGGGATCCTTCCTCAGGTCCTTCATCCGGTCCAGGTACTTCACAATCTGTTACTATCATGATGCTTTCATCCGGAAACTCGAAGTTCATTGACTGATAGTCATCTACGGCCTGATGTGCCAAGTGGTCTGCCAATACACTTCCCTTGATGGCTTTCTGGGTCGTGTACTGAATGTCGTATTCCGTCAAGATCATTTGCCATCTTGCAATTCTCCCAGACAGAGCAGGCTTTTCAAATATGTACTTTATAGGATCCATCTTTGAGATCAACAAGGTGGTGTGAGTCAGCATATACTATCTCAGCCGGCGAGCAGCCCATACCAAAGCGCAGCAAGTTTTCTCAAGCAGTGAGTATCGGGTCTCACAGTCGGTAAACTTTTTGCTAAGGTAATAAATGGCATGCTCTTTTCGGCCAGACTCGTCATGCTTCCCCAGCACACACCCCATTGAGTTATCAAGCACTGTTAGATATAGTATCAGAGGTCTCCCTTCAACCGGTGGCATAAGGATGGGTGGTTCTTGGAGATACTCTTTGATTCTGTCAAAAGCAGCCTGACATTCATCATTCCAACGTACTACCTGATCTTTCTTCAGCAGCTTGAAGATTGGCTCACAGGTAGCAGTCAGGTGCGAGATGAACCGAGCAATGTAATTCAGGCGTCCTAAAAAACCTCTGACCTCTTTCTCTGTCTTGGGAACCGGCATCTCTTGAATAGCTTTGACCTTGGCAGGGTCCACTTGAATACCCTTATCACTTACAACGAAGCCTAGCAACTTTCCAGATCTTACCCCGAAGGTGCACTTGTTCGGGTTAAACCTCAGTTTATACAGTTTCAAACGGTCAAACAACTTCTGCAAATGATCTAGGTGCTCTTCCTCAGTCTGGGACCTTGCGATCATGTCGTCAACATACACTTCTATCTCATGATGGATGATGTCATGAAATAAAGCAACCATGGCGCGTTGGTAGGTTGCCCCAGCGTTCTTCAACCCGAAAGGCATGACCTTGTAACAGAAGGTGCCCCACTGAGTAACAAATGTAGTCTTTTCCATGTCTTCAGGTGCCATCTTGATCTGATTGTAACCTGAAAAGCCATCCATGAAAGAGAACACCTTATGTTGAGCAGTATTATCAACAAGGACATCAATGTGAGGTAAAGGGAAGTCATCCTTGGGGCTGGCCCTATTCAGATCCCTGTAGTCGACACACATTCTAACCTTACCGTCCTTCTTCGATACCGGCACCACATTAGCAACCCACTGAGGGTAAGACGTCACTGCAAGGAACCCAGCATCAAACTGCTTCATAACCTCGGCTTTAATCTTTTCAGACATCTCTGGATGCATCCGGCAGACCTTTTGCTTAACCAGAGGGCAATCTTCGTTAGTTGGCAAGTGATGGACCACAATATCGGTATCCAACCTGGGCATGTCTTCGTAGGACCAGGCAAAGATCTCCATATAATCATGCAGCATCTTAGTCAACCGTTGCTTCACGCTGAGCTCTAGGTTAGCACCAATCTTTACCTCTTTCCTGTCTGCTTCAGTACCCAGGTTTATTGTTTCCACTGGCTCTTCATGGGGTTGAATTGCCCTCTCTTCCTGAAGCAACAGTCTTGCAAGCTCGCCAGGCACTTCGCAATCATCTTCACCTTCGCCTTCGGCTAAGTTGATCGGATTTTCGAAGTCATAACTGGCAGTAGCAGGGTCGTTATCAGTGAGATCCAGAGTGGATTGAAACCTGTATGAGTGAGTGTGTGTGTAAATACATCTGTTTTGAAATATATGTAAAAGAAAGAAAGACAGAAAATGAGCATAAGATTTGCAATGCGAGAAAACGTCCAAGATTTTCATTTATGATATATGAAATGACAATTTATATGCCCTCACAAACAGAACCACGGTGTCTCGGGTAAGACACCGGGCCATAGAGTTTATTTATTGTTTATTACAAATAACGGAAACATAGGAATTCATTACTTAGTAACAAGAGAAACAGGTAGATTGTCCTTTGCACTCCAATTGTTAAGTCCACTGTCGGTTGCCGGGTAGATCCAGCTATCAAACTCGGCTTCGTCCACTTCCTCTTCGTCCCCAATAGCATTCACTCCATGAGCAGGCAGGGGAGCTGTCACTACATTAGGCTTCTCAGATGCCTCAAACTGTACTTCTTTGGCGTCAATAAGGTCCTGCAGCTTGCTCCTTAGGGCCCAACAGTCGTCAGTGGAGTGCCCTGGGCTATCAGAATGGTAAGCACAACGGGCATTTGGGTTGTACTTAGGAGATGTAGTATTGGGGAACTTCGGAGCCTCTCTGACAGTCACTAAATTGGTGGATAGCAACTGTGGCAGGATCTGCGATAAGGTCATGCTCAAACGGGTAAACTCTCTCCGGGATGAAGGCAATGCATTCAAGGGTTCGAAAGTTCAAATTTGTTGTAGACAAAAAGGAACACATGTTATCATTAAGGAAATAATTGTTCAGTACATCAAAGCCTCATGGGAAAAATAATACAAAAGCAAATCAATCCCAAAATATACTACGCATCCTCTTTGGAGCTATGTAAGTGTTGAGATTCCTCTCCTCATGCAACAGGCGGGTGAGTTCCAAGACCTTCTTTTCACTAGCATGTAGACTGGTCTCAAGAGAATTCTGTTCTTCCTTAAGCTGGATCCAGCGCTTCTGCATCTCTTCCCAGGATGTGGGCATATCAGGGTGCTGAACAGTGCAGGACACTTCTCCTTCCAAGACTGGCTCTTTGATCACAGGGAGCATATGGGGATAGGGCATCACTAACTTCTGGGAGCGGGCTCGTACCCACTTGAGATAAGGTTCCAACGGGATGGAATTCCTGTGCCCCAGTGTCTTACTGTCTATCCTACTTGGCATCTTCCAGGCTCTGATAAATCTCTGGCGAAGTCCTTGAGTATCATGGTCGAAGTCAAAAACTATGTCAGGAATTAACATGTCATGAGGACCATCCCTCCGAGCATAACCAAACTGTCTCCAAGCCAGGCATGGGCTGTAAGTAATACCTCCTCTGATTCCAAGTAAAGGAACATTAGGGTACTCCCCGCAACGATCAATGATAGTGACATCTTCTCTGGACCTAGGGCACCAATGTATATCTGCATGTGTGAGAGTCATCAACCGTTGTGACCATCTCAAACCCCGCTCATTCTTCAAAACTGATTGTGGAAGGTGCGAAATAAACCACCTTCCCAGGAGGGGAGTGCAACACATAAGGACACCTCTTCATCTCATGGTTCGAGTGTAACATGAGTGAAGGATGTCCCCCAACAACGTAGGTATAGGATTCCTGGACATAAAGATCTGGACAGCACGGATATCAATAAGCTGATCTGGATTAGGGAACAACACCAAACCATAGACAAGGAGGGCCACAACTTCTTCAAAAGCTTGCAAGTCAAGGGAGTTCCAACATTCATGGGCCTTTTCAAACAGAAACCTGGCTAAGAACCCTTTGATACCACTTCTAACTTCCCAATGTCCCTTAAGGTCAGATGACTGTAGGTGCAAGGCTTTAGCAATCTCTTCAAGCTTAGGTTCCTTTTCTGTACCGTTGAAGGGTAGCTGATCAAGGATAGGGATCTTCAGGAGCCGGGAGAACTCCTCCAATGTAGGTACCAGCTGATAGTCCAAGAAGGTGAAACAGTGATGCAGAGGGTCAAAAAACTGGAACAGGACCTTTATCATGTCTTCCTCAATGTTGGTGTTGACCAAGCTGATGAGACTTCCATGTCTTTCACTGAATGAAGAGTTCTCGGGAATCCTGAATATAAGCTCCTTAAGCTGAGGAGGGATCCTTACAAGACTGATTTGAATTGTCTTTCTACGAACAGTTTCCATGTCCTACAAAACAAGAACAAAGATGAAAATTCGAACCCATGAAATGGTTAGTCAATGCATATGATGCTGGATGATGCCATGATGCTATGATTAAACATACCACAGATATTTACAAAGACAAACATGTAAGGCACACAAGGCACACAAGACAAGCCCTTAGGGTTTAAGGCCAGCATGGGGTCTGGGTAGTACCCTCTTGAAGTTGGTGGGTTCATCCTGTCCTATCAAAGTAACCGGGTTCTAAGGGTCCCAATATCACGGGGTTGCTTTCATTGTTCATCGTTTCGATTTAGCCACTGAACTGGCGACCGAAATATTCCAGGAAAGCAACCCTCAATTGAGTGTAGTATCGAGTATCAACCAACCTCGGACTGCACCAAAGTCAGTTATCTCACTACCCTAAAGAGGCCAAGATAGTTCAATTAAGGTTCCTAAGGTCTGTTGATGCTTCACGACACCACGCGGAGGCCCCGTACTCTCCTTGACTGAACTCAAGGGTTACCGGTACACACCAAAGTGCCACATCAACGTAGCAGACTGTTTCAACCATGTCGGTATACCCCGCACAGTTCCCTCACAGCCTTGTTGCTACCTTCTAAGAAAGGTATCCCCAGATCCGGGTTAGGATCTATAGAACTCCCAGGCAACCCACAATTTAAAGCAAGCAAAGAAGACAATTGAAAACACAGTTATGAACTAGCCCTATGGTACACCTCACTTTAAGTATTTATCCCCAGCAGAGTCGCCAGTTCTGTGATCGGTGGATCTGGAACTGACTGTTTAACGCTGGTTCGCGAAATGTCGCGGAAGCAAGAGTCGCCACCGTCTTTTATTTTCTCCAAATGGAAAGGACAAAAGCACAGAAAAATTCCTTATAGAGATTGCTCTCGGTTCGGGAGGTAGGTTATAGAAAGGGAAGGTGTTAGCACCCTTTCTATCCATGGTTATCCATGGGCTCTTAGATACTTGCTCATTTGTGTTTTCAAAATTGTTTGTTTGCTTTTCAACTGTGGGTTTTAAAAAAGTTTCTTTGAGAATTCCAGTTCGACTCTTGTATCGGTCCTCAAGAGTGTTTGAAAAAATGCTTTCGAAAGCTTTTTGAAAAGGTGTCGGTGTGAAAAGTATTTTGAATTTTTTTGAGATTTAGAGCAAGTATCTACGAGAACCTACCTACCCTAAGGAATTCGTCTGTGTAAATGTCCTTTAAAGTAGTGTCGTCCCACCATTGAGAGGTAGGTAGCACCACCGTTGGAGGTGTTCGGGTCAATTCGAGGTTCGGGACATGGTGATCACCAGAGCAATGGGAAGACACCTTAGAAGCTACCCTCATGCCAGGTTCCCGGATCATGAGGACTTACTAAGACATCCTCTACTCGACGATCACCTTTTCGAGGCAAGGCAACAGTGAGGCGTACCCTAGGGGTGGTGTGTGATTTGTGTGTCGTTTTCATTTATTTTTGTCTTTTGTCATGTCATGGGTGATCTAGCGTTCGTTTTTATTTTTATCCATTCATTCTTTCATGTCTCAATTAACAGTTAAAATATTTGCGAGAAGTAAAAATTCTAAACTATTACAAAAGGCGCGGGTCCACATCGCCAAAATTTCTTGAACCCGATTTGACAGAAAAATAAAGAAATAATGAAAAGTAAAGTGCGAGAAATTAATTTACAAGGCTTTGGAAGAGATACATAAATATTTACAAGAAATAAAATAAATATGTGAATTAAAAAAAGAATTAAAACGAGGGCGTTGGACCCTTTTTATGGAATTAAATGATGGAATTAATTAATTAAAAAAAAAGGAATTGTTTTTTTTGGTATTTTATGATTTTAATGGGAAAAAGAATTAAATGCAATTAAACCTAATTCTACAATTTTTTTATTTTTATTATGAAAACATATTAAAGTTTAATCTAAAATTAACCCTAATTATTTTACATGTAATTTAATTACAAAAATTAATATTTAATATTTAATTATTATGGAAGAAAAAAAAAAGGAAGAAAAATTATCATAAACCCTAATTCTATCAATTTTAGAGTAATTAAGAAAATATTAAGGTTTTCTCCTAATTTAAAACTAATCAATTAAAATTATTTATTTACAAAAAATAAAAATATTTATTATTTTTTTGTCTTTTCTGATTTTTTTTTATTATTTTGTGATTTTATGAAAAACAATTAAATTACAAGAATTAATAAAAGAATAATAATTGAAGATAAAAAAAAAAAGAATGAAAATTAGAAAAATATTGCAAACCTCAGGGGGGTCTGCCCCCGAATTGGGAGGTTTTTTTGTGATGATTCAGGCCCAATAACTCTGGCCTCTTTGACTTTTGCGCTAGTGTACCCAAGCGCTGACTCATGCGTATCATGCCCTCCAAATCTGTGCCCTTGAATTGATCTCATCATATGCATGAAAGGCTGGATTTTGTGGACATACGGTGGTCTTTGATGCTGAAACTGCATAGGATAATATTTGAAATAAAAATAATATGAAAGAGTGAGGACCTGGGGCTCGAACCCAGGTCATTAACGTTACCAACCAAGCGCTTCACCACTGCTCCACTTTGTTTATCTGTAAATTAATATAACAAATAAATATAATAAAACAAAACGCGTTAATGCTTGGTTTTCCGCGCGAAAGTTTAAACCAACCAATTGCTCCTTGCCACCTAGTCATCTTCTCCATTGTTTTGTTTTTCCTGAAAAAATAGCAAACATTTAACGGGGGTTTTGAACCCCCTCAAAACATGCTCATTCTGATAATAGCGATTAGGCCATGTGGCCTCAGAAATTTGGCGCGATGGTCTCTTCCAATTCGTTCCAACCTGCTGATTTTGTTTATGGCATTGACATGTCTCAATTTTACAGGTATGGAAAACGCCTAAATTGAAAACCTGGAAACCCTAGATGTCACTAATGGTGAATCCTCATATGGGGTACGAAAACAAAATCAAACTATTGGGTTAGCATTAGAATCAAACCATGAACATGAATCAGGCGTTAAAATTTACAAAAAATGCATGAATTGAGATGCACGATTATGATTTTTTTTCTGTACAGGGCATATTTGTTTTACCAATTCTTGATGTTATGATGAACGATTTTGATTGGAAATCCTTCCTTGAAGCTTCAGGAAGGTGATGGCACAAGTCTTTTGCCTTGAATCGTCCTCTAACCTTGATTTCAGTTTTCAAATTTTCAACCAAAAAACTCAAGTTCAATCCTTGGTCTGTAGCGCAGCTTCTTGGTTCCTGGCATTAGGTTTTGCTTCTTTGTATATGTATGAATGAATTAGGTCAAAAATCTGATCAAAAGAATCCAAGAATTGATTATGCAATATTTGATTTTCAAGCATTAGTTTTTCCAATCTTTTTCATGCAATTTGATATCAAATCATATCCAATCCTTCCCTAATTGATCATGCACGAATTTGAGTGTCCAATGAAAGTATTTTCTGCACAAAAACATTTTATTTCATTAGTTTAGCATTTTTCCATATTTTATTTGGTTTAAATGAATTAATTGTAATAAAAAATTCAAATAAATAAATAAAAATAATAAAAAAACTTCCCTTTGGGCCAAATGGTCGTGTGCATGTCTTGGATGATGAATTGTGGAAGAAAAATAGGCCCATTAGCAATTTTAGGTCATTTGAACCAATGTTGACTTTTCAAAATATCCAAAACTTTCCGAACTTCCACAAGGCATAACTTGCTCAATTTTTAAGCTTTGCTCATGTTTTTGGACATTTTGGAAAGGTCTGTGAGTCCCCTAACCAATGCCTTTGGTCCCATGTCATTTTGATTTACCAATCTCAAGTTATGGCCTTTGACTTAAAGTCCCTTTTTGTTGACTTTTGAAAATGACCTATAATGTTGAAATTGATAACTTTTTGTGAGAGAAATTCTTGGAATTGAAGTATGAAGAGGAGTTGTAGGAAATGTCTTTCTCTTCAAAATGAGCTTTGGATGGAATTTTTCTGATAATCCATGTGAAAGTTATGCCCTGGTCAATTTACAGTTGACTTTTTCAACTGTCCAAATAAGGAAACTTTTGCATCTTGATGATTTTTGAGCCAAGCTTTGAGAATCATGATCAAGCATTGATCAAATGATTTTTGTGGCTTCAAAATGAGATGTTGACCAAAAATTTGAACTTTTGACTGCCAAATGACCATTTTGCCCCTACAATTGACTGTAGTGCAATTAGGGTTTTTGACTGTGCAATTTTGTGCTGAAAGTCTTGAAACTTGATATGAGGATGCTTGACCATGTTTATAAGCATGTGGGACTTGATTGGGCCCTTTGAAACTTCATTTTCTTGATCAGAACCAAAACCCTAATCTTGACTGTTTAGGAAACCCTTGAACTGTGCAACCCTTGGGGAGATTTTGAAGCTTGATTTTGCAATTCTTGAAGAATATGGGAGGGCAAATTTTGGGGTACAACAGTAGGTTCCTCTTAACAGTCATTAGAGGAGTAGCTACATCATTCACAGAGACGGCATACACATCTTCATCAACGGCATTCACTCCATGCTGAGGCATAGGAGCAGTCACCACATTTGGCCTCTCAGGCGCTTCAAATTGTATCTCCTTCGCATCAATAAGGTCTTGCACCTTATTCCTCAAGGTCCAACAGTCATCAGTGGAATGCCCCGGGCTATCAGAGTGATAAGCACAACGGGCATTTGGATTGTACTTGGGAGAGGCAGTATTCACAACCTTTGGGGCCTCTCTAACAGTCACGAAATTGGTGGATAGCAACTGCGGCAAGATTTGCGATAGAGTCATACTCAACCGGGTAAACTCTCTTCTAGGTCTTTCAGCCCTTTGTTGATTGGTTTGCCGAGGAGCGGCAGCAGGTTTAGCAGTCATTACCGCATTGGCAGATTGGCGGCGTTCTGGTTTCTCTTGCCTCCTAGGCCCATACACAGCACTGGCCTCCTTTTTAAAGGGTTTCTTCTCAGCACTTGAAGACGTACCTTTCTGAATTTTACCGGACTTCATTCCAGCCTCTATTCTCTCCCCAGTCAGAATAAGATTAGTGAACCCTGCAGATGAATTACCGATAAGATGATTGAAAAATGGCCCAGATAGGGTCCCCAAGAACATATCCACCAGCTCACGGTCTGTTAATGGAGGCTGCACCCTGCCAGCCAGATCCCTCCACTTCTGTGCATACTCTTTAAAACCTTCGCTTGATCCTAGCGACATACCCTGGAGTTAGGTACGTGTAAGAGCAAGGTCGGCATTATATTGATACTGCTTGTAAAAAGCAGTAGCCAACTCCTCCCAGTTACGAACTTTGGTCCCATCCAGCTGATAGAACCATTCGAGATGAGTCCCTGAAAGACTCTCCTGGAAGAAGTGGATCCACAAGTTCTTGTCCACTGTGTACGGTTGAATCTTCCGCACATAAGATATGAGGTGTAGCTTGGGGCAAGACGCCCCGTCATACTTGGTGAAAGATGGTGCCTTAAACTTGTGAGGAATAATCACACCAGTAGATAAGCCCAAGTCTCCGAAATCCAGCCCAGGCACTTGTTGGATCTCCATGGCATTCAGTCTGTCTTCCAACTGCTTGTATCTGTCTTCAGCCGGAGGATACTGTTCCTCATTAAAATCAGTCTCGTTGTCAGAGAATACTGGACTTGGAGCTCCTCCCCCCTGGGGATTGTCTTTGCCTACAGAAGAACCAGCTTCTTCATTCTGCAGAGTGTTACCAAACCTCCGGCCTGAGTTGAAAAGAACAGTTCTCTTCTTCTTCTTCTCCTTCTTCAGGAGCAAAGCCTTCAGCTCTTCTTGACCCTGAGCCAAACCCATGATCAGCTCCTGAAATTGCGCGTTCTGCGCCTGAAGGGCCTTGATAGACATCTCGGTTGATGATGAGTCAGGATTCATGATGCTGAAATAAACAGCGAAGAACAGTAAGCAACCTGAAAAGAAGGATACCTGCTATGCACATGATGAATGGAATGCGTATGATTTATGTTTTCAAAGACAATCGGGAATCAACTTTGTAAACAAAAAGGAACACACTTCATTAGATTCAACTTTGAAACTTAAATTGTTCAACAGGTTGCCCTTAGGCGTTACATAAAATGAAAATACTGAAAAGGGAAATAAAACTGTAAAAGAACATCCAAAACTCCTCATTGATCCCAGGGTCTCCTCTTCTCAGTACGGATGTAGTCATTCAGAGCTCGCTCATTCTCCAACTGCTTTGTCAGCTTCTGGATCTTCAATTCCTGCTCATTGAACTTTTCCCGATACGAATCCCGTTCTTCTCGCAGTTGCGACCAAGACCTCTTTAATGTCTCATAATCAGTAGGTATCTGAGGAGGGAGGACAGTTGGAGGAGCCCCATCTTTGTCAGGATACTCAAGAATGACGGGTCTGACAGCTTCGTATGGCATACCTAACTTCTGAGCACGGATGCGAACCCATTTGCAGTAGGCTTCCATAGGTAGAGAAGTCTTTGGCCCCAACTCTTGTGGGTCAGCTTTATGAACTTTGTCCCAAGCCTTGATGAACCTACGACGCAGCTCGTCACTATCCACCTGAAACTCAAAACTGATGTGAGGCACCAACATCTCATGAGGCCCTGCTCTCCTGGCTCTTCAAAACTGACGGAGTGCTAGACATGGATTATAAGATATTCCTCCTTGAGTACCAATCAAAGGAACATTAGGGTATTCTCCGCAACGATCAATAACAGCTATCTCATCCAAACCTCTGAAAGTCCAAATGATGTCCTTATCAGTGAGAGACATTAACCTGTGAGCCCAATCTCTTCCTTCTTGGTTCTTTAGCATGAACTTAGGGAGGTGCGAAATAAACCACCTCACCAACAAAGGGATACAACACCACAGAGTTCCTCGTATTCGGGTAGTACGAGCATAAAGTTGTTGCAGGATGTCACCCAAGAGAGTGGGCACAGGGTTCTGAGACATAAAGATCCTTATGGCAGTGACGTTGATGAAGTTGTCAGGATTAGGAAACAAGACTAACCCATAGATTAAGAGAGCCAAGATGTCTTCATAGGCCCTAAAGTCCAAGTCATTCCAGAAACTGTTGGCTTTACCAATCAGAAACTTGGCCAAGAAACCCTTAACTCCGCTTCTAGTCACCCAGTTGTCCATTACTTCTTGATGGGTCAAGGGAAGAGCTGCAGCAACCTCCTCAAGCCTAAGAGTCTTTTCCCAACCAGTGAAGGGAGTCTGATCCAAGATAGGGATACCAAGCAAATCAGAGAACTCTTCCAGGGTAGGGACCAGCTGGAAGTCTTGAAAGGTGAAGCACTGGTACAGAGGGTCATAGAACTGGGTCAGGACACTCATCAACTGTTGATCCCGCTTTGCAGTGACAAAACTGAGAAGAGGACCATGCCTCTGGATGAAGGAAGTGGTGTTTGGAATTCTGCTAACCAATTCTTCAAGTAACTCAGGTGGGTGAACAAAGTTAAACCGGATAGTATTCCTTCGCATAGGCATCATGATATCCTACAAAACAGAGCAAAGGTGAAACCCTCTTGTCTTTGAAATGGTCAGTCCTTATGCAGGATGCATGCAATGCTCATGATGTTATGATGTTATGATAAAGCACACCACAAATATTTACAAAGGCAAACATGATAAGGCACACAAGTCACACAAGACAAGCCCTTAAAGTTTAGGCCAGCATGAGGTCTAGGTATTACCCTCTTTCAGTTTGTTGGTTCATACCTGTCCTATCAAAAGTAACCGGGTTCTTAGAGGATCCCAATATCATTGACTACCCTCAATCGGTCATAACTCCAGCATCGCAATCTTTTCTTGCGGCCAGAACCATCACGAGAGTTTAGCCTCAATGGGCGTAGCATACTGCTACTGTTCTAATGGCCAAGTTGTGTCATTTAAGGTTCTAAGGTCTGTTGGTGCTTAATGACTCCTCAGAAGACCCATATTCTCCTCGTTGCAACACAAGGGATATCGGTACAGACCAAGGTGCCACACCAACGTAGCCACTGCTTCACCCATGTCGGTCTACGCCGGACAGGTCCCTCACAGCTTATGCTACCTAAACAGGGTATCCCCAGATCCGGGTTAGGATCTATGTAACTTCGATGCAACCTACAATTTAAAGCAAACAAGTCAAAGCAATTGAAAACACAGTGATGAACTATCCTAAGTTACACCTCACTTTATAAAGTATTCCCCAGCAGAGTCGCCAGTTCTGTGATCGGTGGATCTGGAACTGACTGTTTAACGCTGGTTCGCGAAATGTCGCGGAAGCAAGAGTCGTCACCGTCTTTTATTTTCTCCAAATGGAAAGGACAAAAGCACAGAAAAATTCCTTATTGAGATTAGTTCTCGGTTCGGGAGGTAGATTTATAGAAAGGGAAGGTGTTAGCACCCTTTCTATCCATGGTTCCCCATGGGCTCTTAGATACTTGCTCATTTGTGTTTTCAAAATGTTTGTTTGCTTCAAAGTGAGTGGGTTTGAAAAAGTTCCGTTTAAAATTTCAGTTCGACTCTTGTATCAGTCCTCAAGAGTGTTTGAAAAGTTGTTTTTGAAAGCTTTTTGCAAAGTGTCGGTGTGAAAAGAGTTTTTGATTTGTTTTTTGAAATAGAGCAAGTATCTACGAGTCATCCACCTACCCTAGGGAATTAGGCTGTGTAAATGTCCTTAAGATAGTGCCATCCCACCATTGAGAGGTAGGTAGAACCACCGTTGGAGGTGTTCGGGTTAATTCGAGTTTGTAGGGGCAGTGTGGTCACCGAGCAACGGTAAGATACCTTAGAAGCTACCCTTATGCCATTGATCTTTTTATTCCGAGGCGACCGTTCCGAGGCAACTTATTCGAGGCAACTAGATCAATGGAACATAAGGACTCACTAAGACGTCCTATAGTCGACGACCACGTTTCGAGGGACAAGGAAACAGTGTGGTCACCAGAGCAATAGGAAGACACCTTAGAAGCTACCCTCATGCCATGTTCATGGACATGAGGACTTACTAAAACATCCTCTACTCGACGACCACATTTCGAGGGGCAATGCAACTGTGAGGCGTACCCTAGAAGTGGTGTGTGATTTGTGTGTCATTTTCAGTTATTATTTATCTTGATCATGCATTGAGTGTTCTACGCTTTGATTTTATTTTTGGCATACATTCTTCCATGTGTTTTAACAGTTTAAAAAGGTGCGGAAATATAAAAGTCCTACGCTATTACAAAGGCGCGGGTCTACATCGCCAAATTAAACCAAGACCCGATTTGAAATAAATAAAATGCGGAAAGTAGACATCCTAATTATCTATTACAAAGCTTTGGGGAAATTACATGAAATTTAAAAAAAAGGGAAATAAAAGTAAATGTGCGAAAAGAAATAAAATCGAGAATGCGAGGGCGTTGGACCCTTTTAAAGAAATTAAATTGCAATCATAAATTAATTAAGTTAGAAAGAAAAGAACTTATTTTTGGAGTTTTTGTATTTATGAAATTTAATAAGAAAATTAATTATTATAGGAAACCCTAATTCTAATTGTTTTTAATTTATTAAAAAAAGTGTTTAAGTTGTAACCTAATTTAACCCTAATTATTTAAATGGCATATTTGTTTACAAAAATAATTAATTATTAATAGTAATAAGAAGAAATTTTAATTATAAAAAGAAAGAGTAAAAAGCTAGAAACCCTAATTTTTATATTTTTTAGTTTATTAAAGAAACATTAAAATTAAACCTAAAATTAAAGCTAAATTGGTTAACAAAATTTATTTACAAAATAGCATTAAATAAAATATATTTTTATTTTCATGATTTTCTGATTTTTTTGGTATTTTTATATTATTAAAATTAATTTAAGGAATTAAATAAACAATTAATATAATTAAAATAAATGAAAGAAAAGAAAACAAAGAAGAGAAGAAAATGCAAACAGATGGGGGTGTTGACCCAATGGAGGAGGTGAATTTGCAGCAATTGAGCCCATTTGAAGGAGGCCTTTTTTTACTTTTCTGGCTTGTATGCACATGGTTGACTGAGGGTACATGATGGACTGCGTGATCTGGCCATTAGATGAATCTCCCTGGCGCGTGGCAGGCACAAACGTTGAGGCCTATGGTACTCCCTTGAGTGTGGTGATCACCTGAACATATAAACATAAAAAATATAGAGGAATATGGGGACCTGGGAATCGAACCCAGGTCCCAAGGCTTGCAAACATCACTTTCCACCAACTGAGCTATTTGGCAACTTTGTTATTATAATGGAAGACAATTAATATAATAAAAAATAAGGGTTAGTGATATGAAGACAAAAAACACGCCAGCTTTTTGAACCGGCCAACCATATGATGACAACCAACCTTCTTCTTCGTTTGTTCGTTTTTTGCCTGAAAAATATGGAATGGATAGCGGGGGTTTTAAACCCCCACTAAGTGAAGAACACAAAAATAGCGATTAGGCCCTGGGCTCATATAAATTGAGCACGAGGTATGGAATTAGTTCGTATGAAGGTCACGAATCCAATGGTCCTGGTCTTGTGGCTTAACTTTTCCAGATACTCAAAGCCCCAAATGGAAGCTTCTGAAACCCTAGAACATTTCAATGGTATATTTCGCTACAAGCAAGATTAGTTCAATTAACATACATCAAAAGCTTCAGTGAGTCCATATTAGTACAAATCAACATTTAAAATGTATGAAATATGCATATAAATCAAAGTATGATTATGAAAAATATCAAGAACATGGCGGCTTCATTCTACTGATTCTTGAGGTTAGAGGTTGTGGTTTTGATTGGAATAGATCCCTGGTAACCTTGGCAAGCTTGTGGGATCGTTCTTTTGCTTTGAATTACCCTGCAATACAGTTTTCAGTTTTGGAATTTTTGGTGAAAAATGCAAAGTTTGTTTTTGATTCTGAGCGCAGCTTCTGAGTACTTGTGATTAGGTTTAGGTTTGTGTATGTATATGGAATGAATTAGGGTAGAAATCCAAGTCCATAAACCTTTGCAATCAATGTTTCAATATTTGATTTTAATGGTATCTTTTTCAATCTTTTTCATGTGAAGAACATGCCAATCATTGTCAATCACCTTGATTCTTTCCTTATTGAATAGTGCACGAAATCTTGAGTGAATTCTATGCACAAAAAGATTTGAAAAGCATGGATTAGTATTTTTCTTATAATTAATTTTAATTAAATGAATTAAATAGATTAAATATTCAATTAATTAATTAAAAATAGGAAAATAACTCCCCTTTGGGTCAATGGGTCGTGCATGGCTTTTGGGTGATGATTCTTGGAAGAAAATGTGGCCCATTAGCAATTTTGAGGCATTTGAAGTAAAGTTGACTTTTCAAAATTCCCAAAAATTTCCCAACTTCCACAAGGCATATCTTGCTCAATTTTTAAGCTTTGATCATGTTCTTGGACATTTTGGAAAGGCCTTGAAGTCCTCTAACCAATGCCTTTAGTCCCATGTCATTTTGATTTACCAATATCAAGTTATGGTCTTTGACTTAAAGTCCCTTTTTGTTGACTTTTGAAAATGACCTATAATGTTGAAATTGATAACTTTTTGTGAGAGCATTTCTTGGACTTGAAGTGTGAAGAGGAGTTGTAGGAAATGTCATTCTCTTAAAAATGAGCTTTGGATGGAATTTTTCTGATAAACCATGTGGAAGTTATGCCTTGGTCAAGTTACAGTTGACTTTTTCAACTGTCCAAATATGGAAACTTTTGCATCTTGAGACTTTTTGAGCCATGCCTTGAGAATCATGATCAAGAATTGATAAAATGATGTTTGTGGCTTCAAAATAAGAGGTTGACCAAAAATCTTGACTTTTGACTATCAAATGACCATTTTTCCCCTGCAGTTGACTGCTGAGCAATTAGGGTTTTTGACTGTGCAATTTTGTGCTATAAGTCTTGAAACTTGGCATATGGATGCTTGACCATGTTTGTAGGCATGTGGGACTTGATTGGACCCTTGGAAACTTCAATTTCTTTTCTAGAATCAAAACCCTAATTTTTGACTGTTAGGAGGCCATTGAACTGTGCAACCCTTGGGAGATTTTGAAGCATGCTCTTAGCAAATCTTGAAGAATATGGGAGGGCAAATTTTGGGGTACAACAGCTTCCAATAAAGAGATGGAAGAAATTTTGAAAATTATAAAGAGAGGCGACTAGAATGTAGTCGAACATCTAGGGCAGACCCCTTCAAAGATTTATATGCTAGCTTTATTGTTGTGCTCCGAAGCTCATACGAAGGCTTTGGTGAAATTTCTTAAAACTGCCCATGTGCCACAGGAAACCTCTGCTGACCAATTCGAAGATTTTCTGGCTAGTTTGACAGCTGATAACAGTTTGGGCTTTTCTGATGCTAATCTGACGCCTAGAGGAAGGAAACACAATGATGCGTTGCATGTCTCTGTCGAATGCAGGGGCACTACTTTGGCCCATGTCCTTGTAGATATTGGTTCATCATTGAATGTACTTCCTAAGAAGGCTCTGGATAGACTAGACTGTGAAGGTTTCACCTTAAAACCCAGCAACATAGTGGTAAGGGCCTTCCATGGTTCAAAGAGAATGGTGCACGGGGAGGTGGACAATCCCATCAAAGTTGGAACTTAGACCTTTGATTCAACTTTCTATGTGATGGATATTCGCCCTTCCTATTCCTTTTTATTGGTCCGACCTTAGATTCATGATGCTGGTGCCGTCACCTCTATATTACATCAGATGTTGAAGTACCCAATCAAGGGAAAAATCATCCCTGTCCATGGATAGGAGGAATATATGGTCAGTCACCTGAACTCCTTCAGGTATGTGGAAATGGAAGGTGAATTCATTGAAACTCCATGTCAGCATTTCGAGGAAGTCCCACAAACAGTTGCGGCAACCAAGACTGTTTCCAAAGTCCCTAAGATTACCAGACCTCCGCTAAAGATGGCTTCTCTGAAAGATGCCAAGGCAGTAATCGAAGAAGGTGGGTGTACCATTTGGGGCCAACTTCCAGATATTCCCTACAAATCTGACAAATTTGGTTTGGGTTTTACTTCAGGAGCCTAGAAAGCTGTTCGTCGTGCTCGTGTCGGGGGACCACCTTTACGGATCAGTGACTATGGAGTCAACACAGTGGAAGATAGTGATGACAGTTGTGACCTGGAAGAATGGATTTTTCCAACTATCAGCGGAGAACTCAACAACTGGGAAGCCAAAGAATTTGTCCCTATTACTTTTATCCAATAGTAACTGTCTTTAAATTTTTGTCAGACTTGTAATAATTAAACAATTTAGACTTTAAAACCTTGTGTCTTACCTGAGGCACAACGGTCCATTTGTGAGGGTTGTTACTTCCTTTTCATATGTCATCAATAAATCATGTACGTTTTAGCAAGCAAATTTTATGCTCTTTGTTCTTCTCTTTCTACTTTTTTATTTTTTCAAATATAGCTATGCTCTTACACACACTCACATATCAAAATGCAGATCCACATCAACTCAGGATCCCATGGGTAACGATTCTGCTATGGCCTATTGTGACTTTGAAAATCCGATCTACCAAGCTAAAGACGAAGGTGAGGAAGATTATGAGCTTCCAGGGGAACTAGCCAGGTTACTACAACAGGAAGAAAGGACCATACAACCCCACGAAGAGCCGCTTGACACAGTTAACTTAGGTACCAAAGAGGATAAGAAAGAAGTCAAGGTAGGTGCCAATCTGGAACCTAGTGTTAAGAAGCGCTTAACTTAGTTACTCATTGACTATGTTGAGGTCTTTGCCTGGTCATACGAAGACATGCCAGGACATGACGCTGATATCATGGTCCATCGTCTACCGACAAAAGAAGACTACCCTCCGATAAAACAGAAATTTCGTTGCATGCGGCAAGAAATGTCAGAGAAGATCAAGACTGAAGTCGTGAAATAGTTCAACATTGGATTCTTAGTCGTCACATCCTATCCACAATGGGTCGCCAATGTTGTTCTAGTGCCTAAGAAGGACGGTAAAGTACACATGTGTGTGGATTACAGAGATTTGAATAGGGCAAGCCCTAAGGATGGTTTCCCGCTTCTCCATATCGATATTCTGGTTGACAACACCACAAAACATAAAGTATTCTCCTTCATGGATGGTTTCACCAGGTACAATCAAATCAAAATGGAACCTGAGGACATGAAGAAAATGACCTTCGCCACACGGTGGGGCATGTTCTGTTACAAAGTTATGCCATTCGGGTTGAAGAACGCTGGGGAAACTTATCAGCGCGCCATGGTAGCTCTGTTTCACGATATGATCCATCACGAGATAGAGGTCTATGTGGATGACATGATAAACAGATCTCAAACTGAAAAGGAACACCTTGACCATTTGCAGAAACTGTTTGAAAGACTGAAGAAATACAAACTAAGGTTGAACCCGAGTAAATGCACATTTAGAGTGAGGTCCGGTAAACTCCTAGGCTTCATTGTCAACGGTAAAGGTATCGAAGTGGACCCTGCAAAGGTAAAATCAATACAAGAAATTCTTGCTCCTCACACCGAGAAGGAAGTCAGAGGATTCTTAGGACGGCTAAACTACATCGCCAGATTCATTTCTCACCTAACCACTACTTGTGAACCAATCTTCAAATTACTGAAGAAAGATCAAGTGTTGGATTGGAACGACGACTACCAGGGTGCCTTCGACAGGATCAAAGAGTACCTTCAAGAGCCTCCTGTTTTGATGTCGCTAGTCGAGGGAAGACCTTTGATCATGTATCTAAATGTCTTAGAAAATTCAATGGGGTGTGTGTTGGGGCAACATGACGAGTCTGGCCGAAAAGAGCATGCAATATACTACCTGAGCAAAACGTTTACCGACTGTGAAACCAGATATTCACTGCTCGAGAAAACTTGTTGCGCTCTGGAATGGGCTACTCGTCGGCTAAGACAGTATATGTTAACCCATACTACCTTATTGATATCCAAAATGGACCCAATTAAATACATATTCGAGAAGCCTTCCCTCTCTAGAATAATAGCAAGATGGCAGATGATCTTGATTGAATACGACATTCAATACACTACCCAAAAAGCAATAAAGGGCAGTGTGCTAGCCGATCACCTTTCTCATCAGGCTGTGGATGACTACCAGTCCATGAAATTCGAGTTCCCAGATGAAGACATCATGTTTGTTAACAATTGTGAAGAACTCAGACCATATGACGGACCTGAACAAGGATCCCGATGGACTTTGGTTTTTGATGGAGCTTCCAACGCGCTTGGCAATGGCATAGGCGATGTGATCATATCTCCTGAAGAATGTCATACTCCCTTCACTGCAAGACTTTGTTTCAACTATACCAATAATATGGCGGAATATGAAGCGTGTATTATGGGTCTCAAAGCCGCCATAGATTTGGGAATCAAGTCCTTAAAGGTATTTGGAGATTCAGCCTTAGTCATCAGTCATATTAAAGGAGAATGGGACACGAAGCATCCTAATCGCATCCCTTACAAAGAACATGTGTTGACATTAATCCCACATTTCGAGGAAATTACCTTTTAGAATTTTCCACGAGAGGAAAATCAACTAGCGGATACGCTAGACACTATGTCATCCATGTTTAAAATCAGGTGGGATAACGAGGCTCCCCAGATCTCCATTGAGCGGATGGATGAACCAACATACTGTCACGAGATCAATACTGAAGAAGTAGTGAACAAACCTTGGTTCCATGAAGTTAAGAGGTATCTCGAGGCCCAAGAGTATCCGGAGGGCGCTTCAGTCAATGACAAGAAGTTCTTGAGAAGATTTTCTGCTAAATTCTTCCTTAGTAACAGAATCCTTTATAAACGCAACCACAACTCTACTTTGCTTCGTTGCGTAGACCAGAGTGAGGCAGAAAAGATCATGGCTGATTTACACGAAGGTACCTTTGGCACTCATTCTAGTGGGCACACGATTGCTAAAAATATCCTACGGGCAGGATACTACTGGTCCACCATGGAAGCGGATTGTTATCAACATTCACGAACATGTCACAAGTGCCAGATCTATGCTGAAAAAGTACATGTGCCTCCGGTTCCCCTAAACGTCCTGACTGCTCCTTGTCCCTTCGAAATGTGGGGCATTGACATGATTGGAGAGATCAAACCCACAACTCCTAATGGACACCGCTTCATCTTGGTTTCCATTGATTACTTCACAAAGTGGGTCGAGGCAGCTTCATTCTCTTCTGTTACCAAGAACGTTGTGGCCCGATTCATTAAATAGAATATCATTTGTCGGTATGGTATCCTGGAGAGAATCATCACAGATAATGGTACAAATCTCAACAATATTATGATTACCGCACTATACGCGCAATTCAAGATCCAGCACCACAACTCTTCTCCTTACCGACCGAAGATGAATGGTGCTGTAGAAGCCGCAAATAAAAACATCAAGAAGATCATACAAGAAACGATAGTGGCCTATAAGGACTGGCATGAGATGTTAGCATTTGCTCTCCATTGTTACCGTACCACGACGCACACGTCAACAGGGGCAACTCCTTTCTCTTTAGTATATGGTATGGAGGTTGTCCTACCAATTGAAGTCCAAATACCTTCTCTGAGAATCATAAAAGATGCAGGGTTGAATGAAGATGAATGGATTCAAACTCAACTTGACCAGTTGAACTTGATTGATGAGAAGAGGCTTACAGTTGTCTGTTATGGTCAGATGTACCAAAAACGCATGATCAAAGCTTTTAACAAGAAGGTCAAACGTCAGGTATATCGGGTTGGTGACTTGGTAATCAAGCGTACCATATTGCCACAAGGTGATCCCAGGGGAAAATGGACTCCTACATATGAAGAACCATTTGTGATCAAAAACATATTATCTGGTGGAGCAATGATCTTAACCACTATGGATGGCGACGACCTTCCGCATCCTATAAACACAAACATAGTCAAAAGATACTACACATGAATAAAGACCCGCTAGGTCGACTGGCCTAGGAAAAAATTAGGGCATCCCGGCGAACCAAAAGGGGTTCGGGCAAAAATTAGGAATAAAATACAAAAAAAAATCCATACACCCGGCAAGCTGAAAACCTGAAATGGCAGTTTGTGCAAAAAAAGGGTGTCCCGGTGGACTGAAAACCCGAAAGGGCGGTCCAGGAAAAAGTTATGGATTGAAAGCATATGACTATGTCTCGTTGGATTACCTTACAGACAACCTTTAGCATCGACTGACAAACTCAAACGGTTCTAATCGATCCAACCAGCTTCGGACAAAGCAGCAAGTGGGTGAGACACTCAGAGACATGAAGGCTATAGCTGAGTGGGAACCCCATGGGATTATTTCACATAGCTATCTTTTCTTTATATCAATTTTCATTTTCTACGACGACATTCCTTACTTGGATGTTCGTCTCTTTGTACAAAAATACTTATTCAAGTTAATACAAAGATATTCCTTTAAAAGTGCAAAACTATCTGTTTTTCTTTTATTTTCCTGATTTGTTTGCAAAAACGTCCGATGATTATTTTTGAACATGTGCATTTGAATGTGATTACTGTTTACAAATGAGCAAAAAAAAGGGGAACAGAAAACAGAAAGACAATTACTAATGGCTTTAAGAGATAGGATAATATCTATAGGCCATTCCATAAAATCCCTGCAAGTACTTTTTCCAGCAAGAGCGGAAGCAAGGACATCCTACTACAGGAACACTAACGTATCTCCAGTATGCAGCCTAATGGTATCAAGTGCTCTCACATTCCCGACGGAGCAAAACTTTCAGCTACCATTCCAAAGATTCCCCAGTGAAAGTCACCCAGCTTCTCAGTAGGATTTCACGAAGTTCACAAGAAATGCACGATATTTCCCTTCCCCAACAGAGTTTATTTCTCTAATTATGAAAACCCATCCATCAACACTTCAATTTCAATAAAATATGAAGACTTGCACCCCACATCCCCAACAGCAGTCAGGGATTTATTTTCCGTAATCCAACAACACTGCAGCATAACAACTTACATGTGCATACATTACATTCATACATCACAAACATCGATAACACAAATGCATTGCATTATGCATTTCATGCATCATGGAATTACATATCACTAACTCTCTACCTTTTTTCAGGAAAGATCAATCAACATAAAATTATTATCAAATTTTCAACGAGACAAGACAAATATCTATGAACAAATCCATTGTAGATCAATTCTCGAAACAAGACTAAATTGACTATCTACATGACAACTACTCCCCTTCAGGTCTCTGCTGGTTCAGTTTAAATCTCTCAATGGTTTATCCTGATTCTTTCCCGCAGACATCTTCTCTGGTTCAGATAAATCGCCCCAAGATTTATTCTGATTCTTTTCCAGACCCCTACTGGTTCAGTTTAAATCTCTCAACGGTTTATCCTGGTTCTTCCCCACAGACATATTCTCTGGTTCAGATAAGTCGCTTCAAGATTTATTCATATTCTTCTCCAGACCCCTGCTGGTTCAGTTTAAATCTCTCAACGGTTTATTCTGATTCTCCCCCGCAGACATCTTCTCTAGTTCAGATAAGTCGCTTAAAGATTTATTCTGATTCTTCTCCAGACCCCTTCCGGTTCAATTTAAATCTCTTAATAGTTTATTTTGATTCTTTCCCGCATACATCTTCTCTGGTTTAGATAAGTCGCTTCAAGATTTATTCTGATTCTTCTCCAGACCCCTGTCGGTTCAGTTTAAATCTCTCAACAGTTTATTCTGATTCTCCTCCATAGACATCTTCTCTTGTTTAGATAAGTCGCTTCAAGATTTATTTTGATTCTTCTCCAGACCCCTGTCAGTTCAGTTTAAATCTCTCAACGGTTTATTCTGATTCTTTCCCGCAGACATCTTCTCTGGTTCAGATAAGTCGCTTCAAGATTTATTCTGATTATTCTCCAGACCCCTGCCGGTTCAGTTTAAATCTCTCAATGGTTTATTCTGATTCTTTCCTGCAGACATCTTCTCTGGTTCAGATAAGTTTCTTCAAGATTCATTCTGATTCTTCTCCAGACCCCTGCCGGTTTAGTTTAAATATCTCAACAATTTATCCCGATTCTTTCCCACAGACATCTTCTCTGGTTCAGATAAGTCGCTCCAATATTTATTCTGATTCTTCTGCAGACCCCTGCTGGTTCAGTTTTAAACCTCTCAATGGTTTATTCTGATTCTTTCCCGCAGACATTTTCTCCAGTTCAGATAAATTGCCCCAAGATTTATTCTGATTCTTTTCCAGACCCCTGTTGGTTCAGTTTAAATCTCTCAACGGTTTATCCTGATTCTTTCCCACAGACATCTTCTCTGGTTCAGATAAGTCACTCCAAGATTTATTTTGATTCTTCTCCAGACCCCTGTTGGTTCAGTTTTAAACCTCTCAACAGTTTATTCTGATTCTTTTCCGCAGACATCTTCTCCGTTTCAGATAAATCGCCCCAAGATTTATTTTGATTCTTCTCCAGACCTCTTTTGGTTCAGCTTAAACCTCTCAACGGTTTATCCCGATACTATCCAAATAGGTATTTTCTATTGTTCAGATAAATCGCTCCAAGATTTATTCTGATTCTTTCCAGTCAAACAATATTCAAGACTTCTGCTAGTTTTAGTTTAAATTGACCAAAGATTTTCTCTGATTCTTTTCCCAGTTGAAGTCAAATTCAGACTTAGTCTAATTTCTGTCAATAATCACCATTGGATGGCATCTATAATCCCATCTCCGACAACTCTCCATCATTTCTCCAAATAGAATCTTTAAGACCATTCCCTATACAATCAACCAACACACCATCGAGTGCAAATTTCTGGTCACTCTAGTGTTCAATCATCTTCCACTTTCAAGCTATAAACGGAAAACATGTCGATCTCACTTTTCAAGTTTAAGAAGATTGAACAGGGGCAGCTGTTGTACCCCAAAAAAGACTCTCATGCTCGCTTCTATCATGTTTCAACTCTTGGACTACAATTTCCCAAGAAAGACATTCACAAGGACAAAATGGGCAAAATTAGGGTTTTTACTGAAAATGACTGAACTCTAATTTTTGACCTAATACGTGGGTTATTGGTTGGAAGTATGATCACAAGGATCCGAGCGCGTCATTTTTGACCTAGTTTCATTTTTAAATTCATCTCCTGAGATCAGTGAAATGATAGACAAAATTTAGTCAACTGGTGGGAAAAGTCAACTGTACACTAAAAAAAAGTCAAACTTTGACTTTTTGACCAAAAATTGAGTCCCAAAAATCATATTTCATCAAGACATCCAAAATATGAAATTTTATCATCAAAAATCAAGAAAGTCAAAAATCCAACTTTTGCAAGACTTGGAAATTTTTCTAAGTTAAGTTCGTTGCTTCATGACATCTTGTCACTACAATTAAAAATAATTCAAGTTATTACAAAGTGGAATTTCTACAAGTTTACAAATCCTAAACTTTGTATTGCTTGGACTTTTTCCTTTGACTCAAAACCTTGCCACAATGCTTTGTCTTTGATACAATATGCATAAATTACTCCACAAACCAAACTTGTTTCATGCTGCAAACTATGATGTCTAAGTTATTGCTGAACAAAAATGATATGATTACTTCTATCCATTGCCACAACACTCCAAAAAAACTGTTCATTTGTTGTCCTACAAAACCTTGTGCTATGCTGCACCACAAACCTGTCACAAAACCTGTATATGTTGCCCTATACAGTCCAAAAAATCAGTCCAAAACTGCTCTATGCAGTCTGCTCCAACCTGTATTATAACAGCCACAAAATTGCACCAAAGTGGCAAAAGAAAATTGTATGGAAAAAGCATCAAAGCATTAGGCAAAAATAGTTCAAAACAAATTATTCTGTTTCCCTCTTAAACCTCAGTCAAGGGGCTACAAAAGGGACTGATTCATAAGACATGGGGAGGAGATTTTTTTTGGAGAAAAGAATGAGAGAAAAGAAAAACATAATTTTTGTTAAAACCAGCTTAGTCATAAAACCCATATCATCCATAAAAGCTATGTTCATCTTCAACTCTGTTTTGGACTCATCAAAATAGAAAAGATCCACAATCCACTATTATACAACCGTGTTAACCCTCCCATAAATCCTCAAAACACTACATATCACATAGATACTGCTCAAGCTCAAGAACAGTTTCTGTAGTGCTCTTATTCTTAACTTCTAAACAAAAGACAGTACTACATAAACTTGATTGTTGGGAGTTGATTCAGCAACCTTCAAAACAAAGGAAAGTCTAGCAGCTTCCTGGAGTTTCGTTGAAGTCCACACAGCATCTTGAAGGGTTTCAGACTCAAAACCGAAAGTGCAGTTGCAAGGTAAGTCATCTCAACCTTACATTTTCCATACATCATTTTTGGTTTATTTCTGAGGATAAGATGAAGTAATCATTACTCTTGAAGATAATCACTTCCTTACTGTTCATTTTTATCATTTATATGTTGAAAACTGACTGATACATGCAAAAGAATGGTGATAGAGGCAACAAACTGTAACATGGGTCGATACATACCCACATGGGTTGACTCATTCTAAGTGAAAAAGCAGGGTATGAGTCGACACATGGTTGTATGCATCGACTCATACTGCTATCCAGGGCCTTAAACGGAAAGATGGAAAGTGCATGAGTCGACACAAAATGCGTATGTGTCGACACAAGAAGGAAATGAGTCGATACATCACATTATGTGTCGACTCATACTGAGTAGATTTGGTTTGGCAGGGTCAAGGAAAGTTATGTGTCGATGCATAACAGCATGTGTCGACACATAATAGTTCAAAATGTTGTTTTTCTCTCTTTTTACACTGTTTATATATTATATTTATATATACTCCATTACTGTCCACTTATTCGATATGGTTGTAATAATTAGACGCTTATTTCATCCCCATTTGCAATCTGTATCCCCATCCCCCTAATGGTGTAATAGCGTAGGATTTTAATTTTCGCAAGTTTACCGCTTTTCATATAATTGCTAGTAAGATAGGGTGTCTATGGAAAGATAAAAACAACCGCTAGATAACCCTAATCAAAGACAAATTAACTTGAATCGAACACACTTTTCACACGCGCACCTCTAGGGTAACCTCGATTGTTGTCTCGGAAACATAGTCATGTCCCTCGAATATGGGACGCTTTAGCAAAGACCCTTCAATAAAAAAGATTGTAGTCCCTCGATTTCCCTCGATGTTGCCTTCGGTAAAATGATCTAGTTCCTTACAAAAAATTGCTAAAGCGTCTCACAAATTTCCTTTTATGACTGTACGATTGACCCGCGCCATTCCCTCACATCCAACGATGGGGCTTATTACCAAATCAATGGTAAGATATCCACATCTAAAGGAGGAGGAAAATAACATCTAAGACTTTTTGAGTAGGTAGATTCGCTCCTAGTTGCTCGTTTGCTCACAACAAAAAAATCATTTTTACACCAACAATTTCATCTTGAAACATTTTCAAAAGACAAACACTTTGTACGCTTTCTTATAGAAACGAGAGCCATTACAAATAAGACACCTTTTCAAAATCACTTTCAAAAACACATTCCAAAAACACACTTTTGAACTATTTTTGAAACAACACTTTGTACGCGTTCTTATAGAAACGAGAACCATTACAAAGACATTTTGAAAATACTTTCAAAACCCACATCACAAGCATACTTTCAAATAAAAGCAAGTGATCTAGAAAGCAACTAAGAGCCTGTAGATAACTACGGATGAAAAGGGTGCTAATACCTTCCATTTTCATAATCTACCCCCCGAACTCAAGAAAACATCTCTAAAGGTCTTTGTTATTCTTTTCAGCCTTTCCTTTTGGATAAAAAAAAAGTCGGTGGAGACTCTTGCTATCCACACAATTGCGATCAAACGCAAAACAACCAAGTCAGTTCTCCCACCGTATCACATCAACCTCTTGACCTTTCTGCCAATTTGATTTTCGACCAGAGTCTTCCAACTTTTAAAATTCTCAAAAGTTTCATTCTTAGTCTTCTGGATGAATACCCATAACTTTATAAAAATAATCATCTACTATGGATAGAAAATACCTTGCTCCTGAATATGATGGACACCATGCAGGCACCCAAGGATCAGCGTAGATGTAATCATGGGATCCATGAGTTTTTTGTTTGCCTTTGTTGAACTTCGCTCTACAAGATTTTCCAAGTACACATGGTTCACAAAACTTTAGCTTTTCGACTTTGTCTCCACTAAGAAAATTTTGTGGAGAAGTACTAACGATGTCCTAGACCATAAAACAATTTGGATGAGATGAGAAACAAATGATAAGGCTCAAAAGAAAAGTAGTTGAAGAAATCATGAAAACCCCAATCCCTTTTTGCACTAAGTAATGATTGTAACAACTTTGATAGCTCGGGTCATAAAGCAAAATGTCATCTGAATGTGCACCAAAAAGAAACATATCAAAAGAGAATGTGACACAACCATTTTTCATGTTGTGAAAACGATGCCTTGGAAACAAAGTATAAACTGTTTCTTTATGATCAAGAAACACACAAGGGTTGAATATAATGAGGAACACGAAGAACAACATGGATTGGTTATAACTTCTATTCTTTAATTTCTCTTTGAAACAAGATTACAAGTGTTAAAAAATAACAAATAACCTCTCTCACCCTAAATTTGTATTCGTAGTGTGCAGTGATGAGAGACTAGTATGCTATTTGTAATAAACCTAAGATGCTAAACTAATGGGGTGTTTTACAAATATCTATTACAAGCTAACTTAGGGTAAAAGCTAACTTAAATAATTGGACATAACAAATAGACCTTATTCGACATGCTAACAAACCTAGCATTTTCGACAACTGCATGCTTGACCATACTTTGACTATAACATACACTTCTTTTACACTAGCATGTGAGTGACCTTTGACCGCATGCTAACCTCTGTCGAACTTGTCGAACCACGAAGCTACTCTTAGACTCAATAAAGTTAGATCCAATATCTTCCATAAATCTCCACCTTGGAATAAACTCTACTTCATCAAGAAAACACACTAGCTTTCTTCATGCAGCTTTATCAACTACATATAGTGGTAAAACTTGCAACTTGGTAATGTCTTGTTGATCATATCAACAACATTGTGATCTGTAAAAACCTTCAGCACTTGGACTTCTCCATGCTATATTACCCCTCTTATGAAATGCAACCTCACATCGATGTTCTTGGTTAGCTCATGATAGATTGAGATCTTCGACAGGTGTATTGCACTTTGACTGTCACATTTAACAGTGATAACTCGACCTTGAAGTTTCAGCTCCTTAGCAAAACCTTCAAGCCACAATGCTTCTTTCACGACTTCAATGAGGGTGATATATTCCATTTTAATGGTTGATAAGGCTACAACCTTCTGAATTCTTGCTTTCAAACTAATTGATGTGCCAAACATAGTGAAAACATATTCAGAAATAGATTTTTTGGAATCCATACAACCTGCATAGTCAGAGTCGACGTATCCTTCAATTACGGCTTTACTATCTTCACCCAAGGCTCCACCATAAATTATGACTCTATTCAGAGACGCATTTATGTACCTTAGAATCCACTTCTATGCTTGCCAGTGAGTCTTTCCAGGAATTCACCATGTAGATACTTACAAGACTTACTACATATGCTATGTCGGGTCTAGTACAAAGCATAACATACATCAAAGAACTTACTATATTAACATATGCGATACTATTCATATAAGCTCTTTCGACATCGGTACTAGGACATTGATCTATACTTCACTTGAATTGAGGGTTTATCGGAGTCACAACAAGCTTTGAATTTGACATACCAAAATTGTCGAGAATCTTCCGTAGGTATGCCTCTTAAGATAAGCATAATTTCGACTGCTTTCTATCTCTTCAGATGTCAATCCCAAGAATCCTGGATGCAGATCCAAGATCCTTCATGTCGAACTCCTTATTGAGTTCAACCTTCACCCTTATTACATATTTGACATTGTTGCTTGCTATTAGAATATCATCCACATAAAGAAACAAAATTACAAATGAATTACCAGGTTGAAATCTGAAGTAAAAACACTGGTCTAAATGGCTTCTAATGAAATCTATGTGTGCCATGAACTTGTTGAATATCCTATTCCACTGTCGAGGAGATTGTTTCAGTCCATATATATATATATATGTTCAATTTACACACATAATCTTCCTTCCCCTTTTCGACATACCCTTCAGGTTGCCTCATCAGGATTGTTTCATCTAGATCACCATACAAGAACGCAATCTTCACATCCATTTGATCCATTTCAAGGACGAACTGTGCCACCATTGAAAGAAACATTAGAATGGATCTGTGGTTAACATTGGGAGAGAACACATCATTGAAGTCAACACATTCTTTTTGAGTGAAACCACTTGTGACCAACCTTGCCTTGTATCTTTTCGACATCATTCCTTTGATTCCTTCCTTAACTTTGAAAATCCACTTACAACTAACTAACTTGGCTCCAGCAGGTTTCTTGATCAGTTCCCAAGTGTTGTCACCATGAAGAGATTTCATCTCATCATCCATGGAATTCAGTCATTCAGTCTTATTTTGACTCCTCATAACTTCCTTATGATCTCTAGGTTCTTTGTCTATAACCTCACTTATAGAGATTAAGGCATAAGTTGTAAGATATGCATACCCAAGTATCTGAGGTGCCTTGATGACTCTTCTCGACCTATCTTTTGCCAATAGGTAGTCATCGATTGTTTCCTCAACTTCCTCAACATCTTCTTCTTCTTCTTCGACTTCATCTGGGATACGTAATTCAACATCAACATGCTCCACCTCAACATGAATCTCTACCTGTTCCATCTCTTCGTCAGATATCTTTGCACTTCGACCAACATCATCTGTTTTCTTGAAAGCCATTTTAGTTTCATTGAAAACTACATCTTGGCTGGTGATACACCTCTTGTGTCCTGGCTCTAGGAACCATAGCCTATCAGCTTTGACTTCTTCAGGATATCCCATGAACATGCATTTTAGAGCTCTAGGTTCGACCTTGTCTTTCCAAATGTGAGCATTGGCTACACAACCAAATATTCTCAGTTTGTCGAAATCTGATGGATGTCTTGACCAAACTTCTTCAGGTGTCTTCATATCTAACATAGTCAAAGGACATATGTTTATCAAATATGTAGTTGTTAACAGAGCCTCGACCCAGAACACCTTCTTTAACCCAACACTAGTCAACATGCATCTAACTCTCTCTAAAATAGGTTGACTAAACCTTTTAGCCAAACCATTTTGTTATGGAGTACCTACAATAGTTTTTTGCCTTACAATACTAGAGGCAGCACAAAAATTGTCGAAAGCCTCATTACAAAATTCAAGTCCATTGTCGATTCTCAACCTCTTGACCTTTCTGCCAGTTTGATCTCCGACTAGAGTCTTCCAACTTTTGCAATTCTAAAAAGTTTTAACCTTAGTCTTCTGAATGAATATCCATGACTTTCTAAAAAAAATCATCTACTATGGATACAAAATACCTTGCTCGTGAATGTGATGGACACCTTGCAGGCACCCAAAGATCAACATGGATGTAATTATGGGATCCATGAGTTCTTTGTTTTCCTTTGTTGAACTTGGCTCTACAAGATTTTCCAAGTGCACATGGTTCACAAAACTTCATCTTTTCTACTTTGTCTCCACTAAGAATTTTTTTTCCCCCAATTCGACCAGACCCTTTCGCTGATATGGCCCAATCTCATGTGCCAAAATTTTGCCTTTGACAAAGGTGTTGTGGATGCAACATTTGTCGAACCACTTACAACTTCAGCCTCAAGGGTATATAAGCCTTGTTTCTTCACGCCTCTTAATACTTCCTTTGAACCCTTCATGACTCTTAGGATACCTTTCTCTCCTTGGAAAACATATCCTTTCTTGTCGAATTCACCAAGAGAAATCAAATTTCTCTTCAAATCAGGTACATACATGACTTCAGTCAACAACTTTATTGACTAATCATGGAGCTTGAATCTCACAGATCCAACACCTATAATCTTGCAAGCTTTGTTGTTTCCCATCAATATAGATCCACCATCTTGATCATATAATTCCTCGAGAAAGTCTTTTTTTGGAGTCATGTGCCAAGTGAAACCTAAATCCATAATCCACTCCTTACTCGAGTTGCTGCTTGAAACCACAAAAACATCAGATGATTCGAAATCATATTGAATAATGGTTGAATTGCCATTATCCTTACCTCCATGATATTTCAGGAATTTAGGGCGCACCTTTCTTTTGTGACCCTCCTTCTTACAATGATAGCATCAAATACCAGATACCTCGCCACTATAAGACTTTTGCTAACTTTTTTCCTTTCTTCTTGTCAAACTTACCATCCTATCACAATAATTTTCCTTTAACCACCAAACCTTCACCAATCGTTGAAGGTTTATGCTTCTTTCGTTCATTCAAGTCCTTAGAATACAACTCTGATTGAACTTCTTCAAAGGTCAAGGACTCTCTTCCATACAAGAGGGTTTCTTTGAAGTGGTCATGTGTTATGGGTAAAACTCACAACAGCAACATCGCTTAATCTTCATCATCGATCTTCACATTAATATTTTCAAGATCAAGAATCAGCTTATTAAACATATCCAAATGCTCAGCCAATACTTTGTCTTCAGTCGTCTTGAATGAATACAAAGCTTGCTTCAAGTAAAGTCGATTTACCAACGATTTGGTCATGTACAAACTTTCAAGTTTTACCCATAACCCTAATGTCGTCATCTCCTTTCATACATGTCGAAGAACCGTATCACCAAGGCTCAACAATATTGTATTGTGGCCTTTTTCTATCATGGTCGTCTTTTCTTTTTCTATTAACGCAACATCCATGGCCGTCATTCCCTTCAACGCTTCCAAATAACCCTGTTGAACCAATAAGGCTTTCATCTTCATGCGCCATATAGACCAAAATCATTCATTCTGGTGAACTTTTCAATCTCATACTTTGTTGAAGGCATCTTCTCCATGCTCGCGGCACCAATTTATTGTGAAGTTAGATTCCTTTGAAACAAAATATAAACCGTTTCTTTATGATCAAGAGACAAACATGGTAGGAAAAATGATAGAACACAAAGAACAACAAGGATTGGTTATAACTGTTATTATTTACTTTCTCTTTGAAATAAGATTACAAGTCTTACAGAATAACAAATAACATCTCTCACCCTAAATTAGGATTTGCACTGTACAATGATGAGAGACTAGTATGCTATTTATAATAAACCTAACATACTAAACTAATGAGATTTTTCACAAATATCCTTTACAAATTAACTTAGGGTACAAGCTAACTTAAATAATTGGACATAACAAACAAATCCAATTCGACATGGTAACAAACCTACTATTTTTGACAACGACATGCTTGACCATACTTTGACTACAACATACACTTCTTCGACACTAGCATGCGATCGACCTTCGACTGCATGTTAACCTCTGTCGAACTTGTCTAACCACGAAACTACCATTCGACCCAATAGAGTTCGATCCAATATCTTTCACATTTCACTTATGACACCAACGAAGTACTGATTATGAGATGGTTGAGACTTCTGTAAAATTGATATAAATGAGTTGAAGATAAAATACATTCATGCAAAAATAAATTAAACAATAAACTTCGGTGTAAAAATCACGTTTAAAATAAAATAAAAACTACAAATCATATCTTCAAATATAATTAATTTTGAAAGAATAATCAATTATATTTTAGAAGAATTAAACATATCAAAATCATATCAAAATCAGTTTTACATCTTTAACATTGCTACTAAACATTCACTAAACTAATCGTATTTTTACCATTAAGGCACTTGAAACCATTCAATTTTTGCATTTTGACAGTCACTTGTTACAATTTTTTGGGTAGTAAATTAATTGTGTTTAGTTAAAATGTCAATATTGAATGAAAATGTAAGTAGATGAGTTGGATGACAACAATCTAGGTTTATCCTATGGTTATAACAATGATGAATGATTCTAAATTGCAAAGCAATGATGAGAATTGCCAATAAGAGATGGCGACATAGGCTATTGTGTTTTTTTAATCAAAGAAATAATTTTTATTAAGATTCAAAAACAATTTCATCAAAGTGATCTAGAGATCCATCTATCCAAAAGAACAACTCAACTTAACACAACTCAATTAGGGCATAAGAAGACTAAGTTTGATCAATAGACTACAATTCTTAATTGGTTGTATTCACTATAGGTGAATTTCATCGTTAATTTAAAATTAGTAAAATAAACACGATGATTAATTTGTCCTAGTTCATTGACTATTCAAAATCATGAAAACTTATTTACTTTAATTTCTCTTATCTTGGCCAAAAAGTATGCTTTAAAGTTACCACCAAATTGAAACGAGTACTAGGATTTTTCAATAGAAAAAAAGAGTGCTAGGGTGTTTATATAGACAATTAAGTAGCCACTTTATATTTGCTTATTTTTCCTTTTTTGTGAAACCCTAACACATTACTTAAACCATACTTTCATCTCCATGCTTATTTATATTCACTCCATGTTCACATTTCAACTATCTCAAAGTGTAACCAAACAATCTTCATTTTCTTAAACCCTTTTAAGTATGAGAGATTATTTTCCAAATTTTCACTTTAAAAACATCTTTTTTTATAGGTCGGCAAAAAAGATTGTGGCAACAAACTATTGGCCTTATCTCTTGTTAAATGAGAAACTTTTTTATGTTACAAGAATCATTGAATTCCACCACCTGAAAATTTGATCATGGTATGTAGTGTCTTGAAACTCGTGACATGAACCATTTTAACTCTCTTTTTCCACTTGTTTTTCTCTATATTGGTCTCTACCAAAAAGTGTACATAAAAGAAATCATTTTAACATAGTAGTAGCTTTATAATAAAGATGAGGACTTTGTCAACCAAAAAAGTGATTCATCCATTACTTTTTAACCAACCAAAATAACCATGTTTAACTGATGAACTACACTCCTTCCTAACCACCGTAAAAAGGTGAAAACATAATTCTATCCTCAAAATGAAAAATGGGGTCTCTATGTCTATGCTTTAGACTACAAATATAAAATATGAATGTGAAAAAAATAACATTTTGGATGAAGTTATGGGTAGTTGTACTAGTGACAAATATTTGTTATTTGGTTGGGTGATGTAAATTTTGTTTATACTAGTGAACAAGTTATGGGTAGTCTGAGATGTTGTTTCTTTCCATTCCTCATATTCTAAAATATCTCAATTCTTCAACCATCTTGTCCCTAACCCCATTCTAATTTGTCTCTCCATTCTCTCTTCTCTACTACCACAAGTTTTTTTTCTTCTTTTAAACTCCTTTCACCCATAACTTACAAACATATATTGAAATTGAATTTAAAATTATAGTTTAGTAAAGACAATTTTTTTTCCAAATATATAAAAAATTATAAAAATTATAAAATGGTCTAATATGCTAAAAGGTGTACTAAAAAACTAGATGTGAATATCAAATATTCTCTCCCTTCTAAAATAATTTAGAAGTGGCATACTTCAATCTTTCACTTAGATTAAAAAAACATATTAAATAAAAGAAAGAAATAATTTTACTAACTTATTCTTATTCAATAATATTGAATTAGATCAATCCGTCAAATCAAAAATCGGAAGAGTAACTAATTTATTTTGATTGTTGGACAGATAAACTATTAAATTAGTAAAAATCCGTCATATTCAATAAAATCGTTAAAAACCGATGAGCCATCAATTTTGAAAATTAGTGGGTTAAATATTTGTTTTTCTCTCAAACAAAACAACATTTTGATAAAATAAAATAATAAAATTAAAATATAAATAAATTTGTTCAAAACTTATTTAAAATTATTTTCTCTTCTTACAATTAAATTTATTAGAATTTGAATTTGTTCAAAATTTAATTATATTTTTATTTTGTATTATTTTGTTATAAGTGATGAGTATGTTTAAATTTTGAAATTAAAGAATGAACACGTGAAATTATAATATTATGAAATTTTAAAAATATCATGATGTTTTTTTTAAATGAGTCATCTAGCAATTATATAATTTTATTATAAAAACCATTTTATTCAGAATTATCTAGGATAATCAAATTTAATCATACAATTTAATAGATGACTCAATAATTTAACCATATAAATTAGTGACACAATATCATCGCGGATTTCATTATCAATTTTTAAAACAACTAAAGATATATTTTATTAATTAAAAGGTACAATTAGAATTAGAATGAGAATGGAAAGGTAAAAGTTAAAATTATATTGAAAATTAAAAATATTTTAAAACAAATCATTTTTCTAAATATTACACTTATTTTTGGGATGGAGGAGTAGTTAAAGTAAAAATAAACTTACAATTAAGTACTTGGCCTATGATCTACGACACTAAAATATGGATCACAATTTAATGTATCAATCTTTTTCTATTGTGATTTGTAAATCGACAATGAACCGTCCAAAAGAAGATAAAACAAATTAAATTTTTAATAAATTAATTATCCCACTTGTTTTATATTTTACTTTAATTAAAAATATTAATATTAAAATTTAGGTTTTGTTTGGTAAAATTAACTGATAGCTGATAGTTGATAATTAATAATGGATAGTTGATAGTTAATGACTGATAACTTATAACTGATAAATTAATTTGAATGTTTGGTAATTAGCTGTTACACTAGCTGGGAAATATAAAAGGACATAAAAAGACATTTTTATTAAGACATTTTTAATTTATTTATCTTATTATATTATTTTATTTTATTATTAAATTAATTTTCATTTTATAAAAATAAATATATTAATAAAAACATGCCAAACAATTTTAATATATTTAAAAATTTTAAAATAATATCAAAATATATTAAGTTTATATATAAATTTTATAATAAAGGGTTTAAGATAATGGGAAGCTCTCGTGGGAGGGGGGAGACCACCGAAGAAAAAGGTACACCACTCGCCGGAAGCAATCACGATACGACATGGGGGAGGGAGAGGAACTGGAGGAAAAGGAGAGTGCGATGGAGAATGATCAATATTTGAAGGAAGAAGAGAAGAATGTGGTGGGAAATGGTTCAAGGATGTATGGGTCTCTACAAACCCTAAATCTGGGAGTGACATGAGGGGAAATGGTGAAAAGATGGAGAATCCGGGAAAACTGTGGGTTGATATCATCCGGGGGAATCAAAACACAATCAACGACAAAAAGCTTCAGTTTACTGTGCCAAAAGTCACAAATGAAAATGTTGAAGTGGAAATTGAAGAAGAAGATGTAGTATCAGAAATCAGATTATGGGAAACAGCGATGATTATGTATGTTTTGGGTTCAAGCCTCAGTATGAATGCGGTGAAAAACTATATGATTAAATCGTGGAATTTCGTTACACTGCCGAAGATGTTCTACAATGATGAAGGATATTTCATCTTGAAATTCAAATCGGAGAAAGATCGGGAGCAGGTTATGCCGAGGGGACCGTATACGATTCACACCATGCCAATGGTGATTATGGAATGGAGACAAGACTTCTCAATGGAGCGCGACATGCTTAGGACAATATCATTATGGGTCAAGCTTCCTCAACTACCGGTGTCACTATGGGGGGAAAAGTTTGGGAAAAATAGGGAGTGTGTTAGGAAACCCTTTGTTCACAAATGAGTGAACAACAGGAAAATTGTGCATTACCTATGCCAGACTTATGGTGGAAGTGGATGTAACCCAGAAATTATGTGAAGAAATCACTATATGTGATCAGAATGGAAACTAAAGACAACAGAAGGTGGAGTATGAGTGGCGGCCCCAATTTTGTGAGAAATGTTAAAAAATAAGGCATGTTTGTACAAAGGAAAAGAGGAATACATAAAGGAAATGGAATCCAAAGAAGACTGGATTAGAACATGGAAACAACACAAGTGGTACCAAGAGAAAGGATGAGGAAAGGAGTCATAAAGATGTAGAGCCTATGGAGTAAACCATGCTTGGCACAGAATCTCCTGCGGAGGATCAACCTTGGACTTCAGTTGGAAAGAAGAATCGAGACAAAGGGAAAAGAGTCATAACAGGTACTATGCTTCCACCCTCTTCTTGCACTAATGGTTTTGAGACCTTGGATGTTGGGAATGACATCAAAGGTGCTACTGAGAGGGTGCCATGATTATGTCCTTGAACGTCAGGGGGCTGAATAAAGTGGCCAGGAGTAGAGATATTAGCTCCCGTCTCTCTGGGCTACAATCAAGTATTGTCATTCTGGTGGAAACCCGTGTGAAGAAGAAAAATGTTGAGAAGTGTAGAAAGTTTTTGTGGAGTAATTGGAAGGTTTATGATAATTATGAAAGCCATGAAAATGGTAGAATTTGGTTTTTGTGGGATGCAAATAAGATAAAAGTGCAGATAATTCAGAGTACAACCCAATTGCTGCATTGTGGAGTATACAACTGTGATGGTAATTTTACTAGTTGACTCACTGCTCTGCATGCCTCAAACAACCTTGAGGAGAGGAGGAAGATCTGGAATGATGTAGACAACTTAGGGAGAGGTATACAGGGGCCTTGGAGTATTACGGGAGATTTCAATAATGTGCTTGGGTCTCAAGATAGAGTGGGAGGTAGAGAAGTTAAGGAATATGAATATATGGATCTTAGGAATATGATAGAGAAGAATAATCTGTTTGAGATGGAGAACGAGGGTGACAGATTTACTTGGTTCAATAAACATGTGCAAGGGGCTATCTACTCTAGGATAGACAGGGTTATAGCAAATATGGACTGGTATCAGGAAAATCACCATGTTAGCCTGCATATTTTGGAGCCACGCATCACTGATCATTCTGCTTTTCCTAAAGGGTGATGACCAAAAGAATAAAAGGAAGTACATGTTCAGATTTATGAACAAGGTTACTGATCTGGAGGGATATCATGATGAAGTATCTTGTAACTGGCATAAGGGTAGTAATATGTGTAATAAACTAATCAAGATGCAACATGTGATTAGGAATGTAAGAAGACCCTTAATTGGTATAAAGACCCAACTTGAAGAGGCTAGAATGCACCTAAAGGAAGTCCAGTAGAACCTGTTAAAGGATATGTTGAATACCACCCTTATTCTGCAGGAAAAGAGTAGCATTGAGAAGCTTATTCATCTTAATGGGATGGAGGAACACCTGTTAAAGCAGAGATCCAAGATTGCTTGGATTAGGATTAGGGATGTAAATAACTATTTTTTTCATGCAGCTTTGAAGAGTAAGTATAAGCAGAGCACTATTAGTGGTCTTCAGCGAGATGATGGTAGCATGGCAAGTTGTCATGAGGAGATCTCTAAGGAAGTCCTAAGTTTTTATGGTAGCCTCATGGGAAAATCAAACGTGAACATTGCAGATGTGGATATTGGAGCTCTTAGTAGAGGTAGACAGCTTACTATGTAGCAGCGAGGGGAGCTGGTTAAAGAAGTGACTGCTGAGGAAATAAGGAAAGCTCTTAGAAGCATTGATGACCTGAAAGCCCCTGGAGTGGATGGGTTTGGATCCAAATTCTTCAAAGCATCTTGGAATATTGTGAAAGACAACGTAATTGCTAAGGTTCAGGATTTCTTTAATGCATGGAGATTAGATAATAGATTTAACAGAACCTTAGTTACTTTGGTTCCTAAACAGGATAATGCAAAAACCATTAGAGATTAAAGACCCATCTCTTGTTGTACTACTACCTACAAGATCATTTCAAAGGTGATGGCTGATAGGCTTGGGAAAGTTCTGAACTACATTATTAGTAAGAACCAAGCTGCGTTTGTCCCAGGCCAAAAGATCCATGACCATATTCTACTGGCGTTTGAGTTACTCAAAGGGTACAATAGGAAAAATGGAACCCCCAGGTGTGTGCTGCAGATGCAAATTCAAAAATCATATGATTCAGTAGAGTGGTTTGTTGTGAGAACTATCATGACTGAGATGGGCTTCCCCAAAAAATTTGTGGGCTGGATTATGTAGGCCATTCAAACAGTGAGCTACCAATTCAGGATAAATGACCAGGTCACTGCTAGATTGCAAGCGAAAAGGGGCTTAAGGCAAGAGGATTCGATCCCCCCTATGCTTTTTGTAATAGTTATGGAGTATTTTCATAGAAAGGTTGCAGACCTAGGAAATGTCCCTAATTTTAACTTTCACGGCAAGTGTGAAAAGCTGGGCATAATTGACATTAGTTTTGTTGATGACCTCCGGCTTTTCACTAGAGGAGATGAGATTTCTGCGCAGTTGGTGATGAAGAAATTCCATGAGTTCTCTAGCAAAACGTGGTTGTTTGTGAATCCTTCAAAGTGTAAGCTGTATTGTGGAGGGATGGATGGAAACACCATGAATAATATTATTGACATTACTGGTTTTAGTTTTGGTCTTTTACCTTTCAGGTACCTTGGTATTCCCTTAGCCAGCAAGAAGATCTCCACAAATCATTGCCTGATTTTGGTGGATAACATAGCAGCCAAGATAAATCATTGGATTTACCATTTGCTTAGCTATGCAGGAAGGGTGCATCTCATAAATAATGTTGTGTTCAACACTATTAACTACTGGCTGCAGGTTTTGCCTCTCCCCAAAGGTATTCTGCACAAACTCAAAGGCCTGTGCATGACTTTTTGTGGATAGAAAAAGGTGATGTCAGCATAAAGTCCCCCATAACTTGGAGCAAGCTGTGTCAACCAAAAAACAGAGGAGGGCTGAATATTCTGGATATCTCACTGTGGAATAAGGCATGCCTTATCAAACTGCCATGGAACCTGAGAAATAAGGAAGATAACCTGTGGGTGAAATGGCTAAATGCTTATTATCTGAAAGGTGAGGAAACTATGAGAGTGCCTATTAAATCTTCATGCTCGTGGATTTTGAGAAGCATCCTGCAGACTTGGCCTGGTTTAGGAACCCTCAAGTATTGGCAGCAGACGCAAAATGTGTGCAGGTTTAAAGTGAGGAAGATGTACTATGAGTTGATGGATCCAAAGCCTAAAGTTCAATGGAGAAAGATGATGTTTGATAATGAAGCATCCACAGGGGCTCTGTTCATTATGTGGTTGGCGTGCAATAAGAGGCTTGCAACCAAGGACCTGTTATATAAATATGGCTTAATTAGAGAGGAGAAGTGTGAATTTTGTAATGAGAAAGAAGATTTTCAGCATCTTTTCTTTGACTTCCAAGTTATGTACAGTATTTGGGTGAAAGTGTTGTAGTGGATTAAGAATTCCCACAAGACTCAACATTGGGATAAGAAGATGAAGTGGATTGCTGGAAAAAGTAGAGGGAAAAACTGGTACACCATAATTTTGAAGACTGCGTTTGCGGAGACAGTTTATGGGTGTTGGACCTTTAGAAACCAAAGTGTTTATAGCGATAACAAGAATGATAGGAAGGATCAGAGTGGTATAGAAAAGAATATAATAAATAGAATAGTTTATAGATGTTGGAGAAAGCAAAAGCTACAAGAGCATGTTGGTCATTTGATTCTAACTGCAGATTAGTAGCTTAAATTTTTTTTGGGCTGGACCTTATGGATCTCTATGTGCTAAACTGTTTTTTGGATGTATATATAATTATTTTTTTCAAAAAAAATTTTTATAATAAATTTTAACAAGATACATGAAATTTGAATTCAATCAAATTAATTTAAAATGATGGTAAAAATAAATTTATTATTTAAGATTCTACTATAAAACTACAATAAATTTTTTAATTTTTTTCGTCTTAGCTGATCTCATTGATTCACTTACGATATTTCACTGACTTGACAATTATCAACACTAATTTGAAATTTATTATATAATATAGATGTTATTTAAAATATTAAAAATTCATCATCTTGTAAATTGACGCAAATATATCTAAAGGTAAGGTACTACATCCAAGGCTAAGAATGTGTTTTTGTTAAAATAATAAAAATATAAATGGAAGAAAAAAGTCATAAATTAAAAGTTACGAGTTCAAAAACTACTTCAAATAACTTTTAAAAAAAAATCAAAAGCTAGTAAAAAAACTAAATATTAAGAGCTAAAAAAATTACCAAACAAATTTTTTTATTATTTATATGAGCTGAAAAGCTAAAAAAATCTTTTTTTGATCTTATCAAATAGACTCTTAACTATTTTATATTGAATAAATTTTTTTATTAAACAATTAAATAATAAAGTTCACACAAAGCAATACACATTAAACAAATTTTGAAAATTAGTCCAGTTAAATTAATTCAATTGGTCCATATAAAAAAATATCAAATGCAGTGTTGCATGTTGGAATATGAGATATTTTACTTGTTTATCTATAAATAATGGACTCAAGCCATTAAACTACATGATTAAAATATTCTAAATACTAACATAGTCACTAACTTTTAAATATTTTCTTACCCAAAATTAACTCTCCCAACTAATGGGGTTTAGTTATAACTTACTCATAAATTAATTGTTGACATTTTGTTTGTATATGTTTTTGACAGAACTTAACACCCATGCCACTAACCTGGTATTGGTTATAATATTAATGTTACAATCCCAAAATAGCTTCTGGCTGTTCTTGTTTAGCTTTATTACCATGTGTCTAGTTCTTGTCCTCCTCTATTTTGGATATTATAAACGCATAATCACTCTTTCTTAATTGGGGATTGAATTTAAGTATCAAAACTGAGGTTAAGCTCTTGCATGCTTGCACGCGCGTTTAAAGTATGATTTTGTGTGTTAGTGCAAAATGGATCTTGAGTGTATTGGTTGTTTTATTATCTCAATATCTAAATATGGTAAATTAATTGCATACTAGTACAAAGTAACATGCATGATTTAACTTAGATTTTAGGCTCGGATAGGTGATGAGACATCATTTTGAACTTATGTCTTATACCTTATAATTTATAAATTTATATGATAATTTAAATTGGTTTGATAATAGTCTTTTATTCTGAGTTTATAGTTTATTTTGCTAATTTATAATTTATTTTTTAGACGTTATTTCAAATAATTTATAATTTGTAATTTATAATTTATAGTTTATTATTTTTTTTATCCTTATTATTTTAACAAAAACTCACATTTATTCTTTATAATTTATTTTAATTTAAAATAAAATAGTTATGTATTAAATATTTTTTTATGTTATTTATCATTTTTAAATTAATTGAACCGCTAATTTTACTAAACACTTTAATTAGCTTATCGACTATCAATCTCAATAATCCGTTATAATTATAAGCTATTAATCATCGGTCAGCAATTATAAATTATAAGTTATCAGCTAACTTATCAGTCAACTGCTATTTTTATCAAACAAACCTTTAAATACAATACTAATTCAAACTAAACAAAAAAGTAAAATATTAATTTCTTTTTTAAGTTTAAGTATTTAACCTTACGATCGACTAATCCAATTAAATTTTAACTTGATTCAAATTTGAAACTTTAAAAAGAGCACACTCTTTGAATCCAATCTTTTACCACTAAGTGAACCTTTGGAATTAAGCAACTTATATTAAGATTAACCAAAAAAATAAACCAATGGTTTACATTACATTTTCACTCTATACTTTAAAATATTAAATATATAAATAAACCAATGGTTTACATTACATTTTCACTCTATACTTTAAAATATTAAATATATAAATAAACCAATAGTTTACATTACATTTTCACTCTATACTTTAAAATATTAAATATATAAATTATTCTTTTATATATCAAACATATAATTGATTTATAGTTGATACGAGACTTAACTGCTTATATTTAAACTTAACAATCTCTTTTTTAAATATAAATTTCTTACATCCTATGACATAATTTATTATCTCTCATAAAGTCGAATCAAATCTCTTGATATTAATTATTTAAAAAAAAACATAAAGAAATAATGAATACAAGAATATAACACAAATACTCCATATCATGAGAGAAAACAATGAACAATGTCTAATGCAACTAAATAATATCATTGAAAAAACAAAATAATATTCTTTGATTAATTTCATCTAACCCAAAACTTAATGGCGGGACTTATGTTTGTAAAAGTAAATCATGCACTAGAAAAGAGAGGTGAATTCATAATAGATAAACTTAACTTCCAAGTCTTTTCTAGCTAAAATATTTTTAAAATAAGACTTTCACAAAACAACGTTCTCACATTATCGATTTTCTATTTAATGTAAAAAAATCACACATTACTGAAATCACAAAATATATTAAGAATTCTTATCTTTGGATTGAATTAAAAATTTGGATACTATTTATTAGAAAGTTCAAAGGAGTGTCCAAATTGAAAAAACAACAAATCAATATTAAAAAATGTTAGAGAGTCGAGCGAAGAGTATTTTTATTTTCGGGAGCACAAACTCACCTTTTGTCTCTTAATTTGATACAAAGTTCAACAAATCAAAGTTGGAAGTGTCACCAAAAATCCCAATAACACAATTGAAAAATAATAATGTAGAGAATTGGATTATGAGTAGACTGAAAGTAGGGCAAGAGAGGACAATATGAGCAATTTATTGCTGTAAAGTGTGTTGCAAAATTGGTGTCAAGAAATCGTGCAGAGCATAAATAGCCAGCAAAAGAAGCTAATGGGGAACAAGTTGATGAATATTTGAAGGTTAGTGTAAGTGCCAACCAAGGAACGAACGTGTGATATGATAGTAAGAGCAATTCACTGTCATTTAGTACTCCTAACACCCGACCTATTTCTTTACTTCATTCATTTTCCAAACGCTTATGTTTTAAGCCATGATTTCCTCCATAACTTTCTGGCTTACTATTCTTTTTATAATAAATATTTAATCTATTTTATTTCTAATTTTGAAAATTTAATGTAAAATTAGTTATTAATTTATTTATAACACTCTTAATTATTTATTAAAAAAAAAGTAAACGAAATAAAATAATTGCTTATTAAGAGTATTTTGAAAAATAATAATAATACTACTACTACTACTACTAATAATAATAATAATAATAATAATAATAATAATAATAATAATAATAATAATAATAATAATAATAATAATAATAATAATATTTAATTTAGTAGAAAAGAAGTATATATGAAAAGTTAATAAATAACATTTAATAAAAAAGAAGTATTTAATTTAGTAGAATCTTTTATTTTATTTTTATTTCGTGTGTGTTAAGGCATTGATAACTCTGAGCACTCATCACCATCATATATAATCGATTGACCCCTTCATGAAACGTTAGATCACACGGGAATAACTTTAACCGTCTAAACGATATAAAGTCTAATATGCACCATTTTAGATTTTCTATCGTTTACGCATTGAAACTACTTTCTCACTCATTTGTTGACTTGAGTGTTGTAATACAAATCTTGCAAGCCCATTCCCGCTTCGTCGTACCGAAAGCTCATTCCACCGCACTATAACTCAAACTCATTCAGTTTTCATATATTTTTGTTTAATGTACTAAATAATGGTGACGTCTATAGCAATCGACTTCTGATTCTCACGAATTTCCATGATCACCTTCTCTGATGTCAAAGTAAAAAATTGTTATTGCAATATTGCTCTAAGAAGGCAATGGTCTCTGATCCACCTACTGAAGTCACAACAGATATATCGACTCCAATATCATTCCATTATCTTGATGTTTCTTCAGTTAATGATGGATCATTTGGCAAGGAAGAGAGGAACGAAAAACATTCATTGCCTAATTCTTCAAGATCGTCAGTGGTAACTAAGAAACGTGAAGAAGATATACAAGTCTTAGGGTTTCGAGACTGCTAGAAAGTTGATGGAGTTCCTATTGTGACACTTCCATTAGTCGTAACTGGTCCTATAGAAAATCATTCAATGCTATAAATCGATTGTATATCAAATTATTCAATTCAGTGGTTGTGTAATCGATTTGTATAGACATATCTTTTGATTGTTAAACATTGTTTTGTTGATTACATTATATTCAATTAGATTGTAAGTGGTATTTCATATCAACAAAGTCAAAGGGAAAATTTGAAAAATCGATTGCACGCCAAGTGTTCGATAATTTGCTTGTTTTAGCTTTATCAATAATTTTATTGGAAATTAGTTAACAACTGTGATCATTATAAAACTATTGATTAAAAAACTATTCTATTGAGTCTTTTCATCATTTTAGATTTCATTTTATGGTTTACGCATACCCGAGTTTCTAATAGTCGGTTCGGTTTAGACGACTTGTTCGATCTAGGATTAATCTTCCTATTGCCATAGTTTTTTTGTTTTTTTCAAAAAAAACATTTTTAGAAGTAATTTTCACTTTAAGGATCTATTCACCCTCCTCTAGATAAGTTGTCATTGTCAAACAGTGTCCACTAAAATAGTCAGTGTGATCCTCGTCAAAAGATAAAGAAAGCATCTACGAAGTTGAGACTTTATTTTTTTTGCACATGTTGTCGTTGTTCACATTGATGTACCATTGAATCAAGTTCTCAATTAGGAGTTGAAATAAGGGAGGAAAAAATAAAGCTAGAAACTTATTCATTTTTGGTGGTATCATAATTCAAAAGAAAGGCTCATACTAAAGGCCCAATGTTACAGCGCTATGTCAACCTAACTAGAGAAAGATTGTCGAAGTTCAAATTTTACAAATTCTCACAAATCCCTAGAGAGAAAAATACTATGGAAGGCGTCATGTCTAAACTTTCTAGCATCAGAGCCTCTAAGTTCAACCATTCCTTCATCCAGGAAACCTTGAGGAATCCCAATATTGAAAATCATAAAGTAGTGCTAGAAATTACTGAAAATACTTTGCAGTCTTCCTGAATATCGCCCATCATGGCATGTATTAAACACAACATGTTGCCTACTAACCTAGTTGAACTCACCCTGGAAAGTTAGGGATCACTTATAAGTTAAATTTCATATAGAAGAGGACTATTGAACCCTCTTTAGAAATGCCTCGAAGTGAAAAAATACAGGGACACTTGGAACAACTGGACAAATCATAAAAAAAAACTCAATGAAATTTCCATCGAACGTTTTTATCCCGCCGAAAGGGAAAGGTAAACATCGAGTAAACCTGAAGGTGGAAATCACGGTCTTGCGACTATAAAGATCGAGTAAGAAAGTCAGTTATGCGAGGAAAAGTTATTAGCACCCCACACGTCTGTGGTACTCCACATGATCCATTTATGTTTGTTCTAATCTAAGGGTGTATAGGAGTCTAAGTCTAAAGCTTAAAAGCTAAAAGGGAATGCATGAGAAAGAAAATGCAGGGAAAAGAAAGAAGATTTTACAAAGTTGTGCTTGCTTAGGCCCAACGACCTAATGCCTACGGTATCCCTTTTAAGGAATCAGAGTGTCGTAGTTTGGATCAAAAGTTTCTGTTTGTTGTATGTTTTTTATGAACAATACTGGCAAAACATGCCCTTTTGAAAAAGGTTTTAAAAGAAGAAAGTTTGAAGACAAAAGAGTTTGAATTGGTTGGTGTTTTTGTTGTAGATAATAACTAGTTGACCTCAAGAGAGATATATTAGCCACTTCTCCACTTATCCATGAATGGAGTCTTTGAGACTTGAACCACACCCAAAACCAAGTATGAAAGAATAATAAGATCGAGAAGAAACCCACTTATCATTTCGCATACTTAATATTGTACCCCAAAATTTGCCCTCTTAATTCTCAAGGATTTTCTCACCAAGGTTCTCAGGGTTCAAGCTTGCACAAGTGCTTTGGGATTTTCCAGTACCAAAATTAAAAGGAAACTGTCAAAAAGGGAGAAAACAAATAAAAATAACATTTTGACAAAACTGGAGAAAAATAGGCTTCCTTCGACTCGGCACCCTTCGATTGACTTTTGGCCTCTTTCTATTTCTCAAAATGGCTGCTAGCGTGCCTCTTTCGTCTGGGAATTTGACTTCTTGTTGCAAGCTTCGTTTGTGTCTTCCATTTCCTACATGTTTGCTTTGAATCCCAAGTTTGCTGGCCACAAGTGCCTTCTGCAAGGCAATCCCTTCGATTCACCAAGCACACTACATGCATGCTTGCTTTGAAAACCAAAGTTTGTTGGCCACAAGTTCCCCCTGCAAGGCAAACCCTTCGGTTCACCCAACATTCTGCCTACATGCTTGCTTTGAGTACCATTTTTCGCTTCCACAAGTGCCCCATGCAGGGAAAGCCTTTCGATTAGACAAGTATGTTGCCTGCATGCTTGCAATCGAAGGCCATGACATGCTAGCCACATGTGCCCCCTGCAAGGCAAACCCTTCATTTAGACACAATTACCTGCATGCAAAGCTTCAATTGGAATGTGGATCCCCTTCGAATCAGCTTGCTTCGAATCCAAGCTGAACCATTCGAAGCAGTTTTCGTTTGAAGCAAATCTGAGGAAAATCTCATGGCCATACCCTACTTGACAGGCTATGTTGCTTCCAAATCTTTGTATAATCAGAGGGCCAGAAGCATAAGTCACGTCTTCTACACCCCAACTGCCAAAAGCCCTCCCACTTATACTTTCACGTTACATATATTTTATCATTTCTTTGCAAGGCTGGCTTTGGACAGCATGTCCATTCTTTCTCTATAAATAGAGGAATTATTTGCAAAGGCTAGAGAGGATTTTTTGACTAGAGGAACGAAACCTCCAAAATCTTCTCAAACACAACAAAACTCTCAAGTCCCTTCAAAACTTGTGAAATCAAACCCAAAATCCCATTATCACCTCCTTCGGTTCTGAAGAACAAATACCCTTCAGTTTCCTTCAAATCCCAAGGAGCATCACGTTTGCTCCTCTCCTTCAAATCCAGCATTCCAAGCTGAACTTTTGGCCCCTCCCTTCAAATCCAGGAGAAGCCTAGGGCCACCACTCAAGGCCCAGTTCACCTTCAAGACTGCAGCAAGGTAAGTTGCTCTTACCTTTGCATCTTTCATTTCAAACATCACATGTATATAATATTTTCATTTACACCCTTTAATATGTTTTTATGGCTGATCCTTTTGTTTCTTGTTCCTTGAGCTTTAAATATACTTTAATAATTAGTTTGGCCATAAGATAAATACTAGAATGGCCTTAGGCCATGTTACCATTTTATGTCCCAAACGAAAGAAACAAGAGGAAAAAGACATAAAACAAAGCCTTGGGCTCATGCTAACTTCCAAGGCAGAAAGGCAGAATCAGAAGGCACATTTGCATTAAATCCATCCAGAATCGAAGGCCATGACTTGCTGCTGCCAGCCTCAATCGAAGAAGGCAACAAGGCAAAACCAGAAGGCACGCCCAACTACTGACAAGCCCAATCGAAGACCATGACCAACTGCTGCCAAGGCCCAATCGAAAGCCATGACTTACTGGTGTCGACTCCCAATCGAAGGAGGCCAACAGAAGCAGAATCGAAGGATTCTCCTCCCCCAATTGAAATAGCTCATTTTCCTTATTTTTATTTTATTTTTTCCTTTATATTTTTATGCACTTCAATATGGTTGTAATAGTGTAGGATTTATTTTCTGCATTTTTTATTACTTTTGTACAAATGCTAGTAATTAGGTGTGTATGGCAAGATAAAAACCAACAAGTAGACAACCCCTAATCAAGACAAAATATATGCAAATCAAACACACTATTCACACACATGCACCCTTAGGGGAATCTCACTTGTTGCATCGGAAAATAGTCATGTCCCTCGAATATGGGCATTTTAGCAAAGACCCTTGATAAAATATCGTAGTCCCTCGATGACTGTGATACGGTGGGAGAACTGACTTGAGGTTTTGCGTTTTGTCGCAAATGTCGCGGTTAGAAAGAGTTGCCACCGACTTTTCTTTTATCCAAAAGGAAAGGTAAAAAAGCACAGGAAAGACCTTTGAGATGTTTTCTTGAGTTCGGGGGGTAGATTATGAAAAGGGAAGGTGCTAGCACCCTTTTCATCCATGGTTTTCCATGGGCTCTTAGTTACTTGCTTAGATCACTTGCTTTGCTTTGTTTGAAATGATGTTTGGTGTTTGGTGTGGTTTTTAAAGTATTTTCAAAAGAGGCCATTCGTTTAGGCAATCTTTGTAATGATTCTCGTTCGTGAGAATGTATACAAAGATGTTTGTCTTTTGAAAAAATGTTTCAATGTTTTGTAAGATGTTTTTGAAATGTGTGTGTGTTTATTTTTGAAAATAGCAAGGATTGTTTGAGAGAGAGCAAGTAACTTAGGAGCTATCTACCTACTCAAATGTCTTTCTTGTGCATTTTTATTCCTTTGACATTGTTGACTTACCATAGATTTGGTAAGCAACCCTATCTTTGGATGTTAACGGGACGGGCGTGGGTCATCGTATGACCATGATAGAAATGTTGCCATGTATCTTAGCATTTTTGAGGGACCAAGATCATTTGTTTAGGCAACCTTCGTATAGCGTCATCGAGGGACTATGATCTTATAATTGTTTTGTTTTGCCAAGATATTTCGCATGCGTAACATGGCCATTTTATTTTAGGCAACCAAGTGGGAGAAACCCTAAGGATGCTTGTGAGCAAAGTGTGTCATTTTTCATGCTTTTGTCTTGCATTAGGTTTTTTTTCTATTTGTTTGGTTTTTTGTTCTTGTCATGCAAACCCTAATTACTAAGTATAGTATATAAAGCAGTAAATTGCGTAAAATAAACTAAACTATTACAACAATTATTATGGGAGGGGGGATACAAGTTTTGAATAGGGATTTTGCACAAATATAAACCTAACTATATTATTACAACCAAATCGAATATTGTGCGAATTAAATAAATATACAAATATTTAAAATGCAATGCAATGTATTTATGTAAAAAATGTTTTGGTATTTGTTCTTTTTTGTATGCAAAATAATTTAACTTAAACCCTAAAAAAAAGGAAAAATAAATAATTTATTTTTGGAAGGGATGAAACCCTAGTTTTTTAATTAAAAGAAAATAATGCTTTATGTTATTATTTTGTCCATTTTTTGTACAAGAAAATAATAAATAATATTATATGTAAATATTAAAAATTAAGTATGTATAAAAATAATTATTTATGATTATAAATAGTATAATAAAAAATGTTAAGTATTTTTAATTGTATTTACAAATTATTTAAGAAAATAAAATTTATTTATCCTAATAAACTATTTGTTATGCAAAAAATAATAAAAAAATAAAATAAAATTGCAAAAAATAAATAAATTATTTTTAGGATTTTTTATTGTTCATAAAAAATGATCAAAAGCAATAAATATAAAAATATGAAACAAATATGAAAAATATAACAAATAAACCAGGGGGTGCAAATAGTATGTCAGGGGGTGCAAATAGTGAAAACAAAAAGCCCAAAAGCGCCAAAAAGCCCAGGCACGCTTCGTCCCTGTCCTCTGACCAGTCTTGCACGCGTTCTTCCCTTCAAACTGTAACTTTCATATGCTTGCACAAAAACAAAAACTCATAACATGAAACATGTGGCATGTTAGCTCACGATTCCAACAATATAAATTTTGTAACCTAACTCTCAAAGATCAGAGAGAATTTTGGAACCCCTAATTCGTGACTTAAAAATTTCAGCATATTCAATCTTCAAAATCTCTTAGCATAGTTAATATAAATGAAAAGTATGCATATGTACAGCTTCACCATGATATGGACTACATTATTTCTTCACAAATTGTGGCTTAAGGATGCCTATTCAGAGAGATAGAGTTCAAGAAAATACCTCCTTCAGTTGGATTTGAGTAGAGCAATGTAGGCACTTTAATGGAGGTCTGAGGATTGTGTGAGCTTCCTTGAACTTCCTTCAAGCTATTCCAATGCTTATCTTGCTTTGAGGATGGCTGGAACTCTCTGCACAAGTCAAGTTGCAAGCTTCCAAAGTGAAAATGGTGGATGCTGAAACAGGGGCTACAGAACTAGGGTAAGGAATTGGCTTGCTTTGGAATGATGTTTATGAGATGCTTGAAGTGTTTAAACACAAAACGCACGAGCCAAATGAGTGTTGGCTATGGTTTTGCAGAAACTGAGTTTTTGGACAGAATTTTAGTGTTTTTGAGTTTTGGAGAGTTTCAGCTTTAATCCAATCGTGCTAAGCCTTGTGACAAGTTTGTGAATATGTAGAGAAGGGATATAAAGTCAGCCCTTGCTAGTTGTGCAAGCTCTAGCACCTTTTGCAACTTTTCTTGCATTTTAAGTAAAGTGACAAGACCAATGCTACATGTCTGTCCTTGCTTGCTTGAGAGCTGAAATGCACTTGTACAATTTGCTTGAGACCTGTAGAAATTTCTTGCACCAAAGGGACAGGTCCAAGGCTCAAGATTGACAAAGTTACAAAAGCTTACCTTTATGAAAATGGCAATGTGAACTTTATGCCTAAAATGGAATTATAACTTGTGTAAAGTTCCAAAAGCAAAGATAAAGCCTTTAACTTCTGAGTTTGCATTTAATTATGGAGTTTAGAGTGAGTTTAGGACCTGTAAAGCAAGATTCAAACAAAATGGATTGGATTTGCAACTTGATGCTATGTGAAAATGGCTTGATCAAAAGTGAGAAAATGCCAACTTCCCTTCTTCGATTCTCCCTAACCAAAAATGATCTTGGAGAGTTCTTGGACATTTTAGAAAGCTTGCAATGTGCTCTATAATCCATCTTTGAAATTCAACTTGAGATACTTCTTGGAACTAGGTGAAAAATGTCCATTAAGTTGGGTCCAAAACCTGCCTAAATTAGGGCAAAATTTCACTAAGTTATTTAGTTCATGGACCTATATTCACAAATTCATAACTTGATATCCAAGCATCTTTTGGGAAAAGTTTGTGAAGCAAAGTTGTATATTTCATGGAGGACTACAAATTTAATGTTAGAAGTTTTCTTTGAATCAAAATGCATCATGGTGAAAAAGTGGTGCAAAGTTGGGAAAAAATAAGAAAATTTTATACTTAGAAAAATTCTAAGTTATGAAATTTTCAAATTCAAAACCCTAATTTTCAAAATTGGTTTTCTTGATGAAAAAGTTTCATATTTTGACATATCTTGATGGATTATGACCCTTGGAACTTGATTTTGACCAAAAAGTCAAAGTTTGACTTTTCAGTATATAGTTGACTTTTGATCAGTTGACTGCAAAATTCATTTGTCAATCCAATGAACTTGAGATCTTTTGAACCATGTAATTAGGTCAAAATGATGCCATTTAACCCTTGAAATCATGTTTGAACTTAATTGGTCATTGGCTAGGTTAAAAATCAAAAATTTCCCTTTCTCAGTCAAAACCCTAATTTTGACCATTTTGCCCTTTTGATGATTTGATCAAATTTCTTGAGGAGTTGTGATCCAAACTTGATAAAATGATACATATGAGTCTAAAATGTTGATGTGGATAAAAAAATTATGAAGTTTGACTGTAAATTGGCCATGGTTGACTTTTCTCCAATACAGCTGATTTTTAGGTCAACTTTCCAATTGACTGGTCAAAAATGTGGTTCAAGGCTTGAAACTTAACATGAGGAATCTTAGGGGTCCAAGATGGTGTATGAAAGTCACATGAAGCATTGGTGGTCCAAAAATCCTTGTGCAAACTCAAATCCTAATTTTAGGTTATCAGTGCAAGATGCAGTGTCTTGAGCTGACCAAACCCTAAACTTGTCTTGAGTCCAAGAAGTCTTGTAAGAAAAGTCTTGATAAATGAGAGGGAAAATTTTGGGATACAACAATGACCCTCGATGTTGCCTTCGGTAAACGATCTAGTCCCTAAAACGAAATTGCTAAAATGTCCCATAGGTTTCCTTTTATGACTATACAAACGTCCCACGCCCGTCCCTTCAGATCCAACGATGGGGCTTCTTACCAAAACAATGGTAAGATAGTAACATCTAAAGGAGGAAGAAAAGAACATCTAAGACCTTTTGAGTAGGTAGATTGCTCCTAATTGCTTGCTTGCTCACAACAAAATCATTTCATACACCAACACTCTCACATGAAACATTTTCAAAAGCTCAACACTTTGTATACGTTCTTACGAACAAGAACTATTACAATGTTTTCCTAAAGGAATGCGCCTTTTCAAAATACTTTCAAAAACCACACAAAGCATATTTTCAAACAAAGCAAGTGATCTAGAAAGCAACTAAGATCCCATAGATAACTATGGATGAAAAGGATGCTAATACCTTCCCTTTTCATAATCTATCCCTCGAACTCAGAAATAATCTCGAAAGGTCTTTCTTGTTCTTTTCAGCCTTTCCTTTTGGATAAAAGAAAAGTCGGTGGCGACTCTTGCTATCCGCAACATTGCGATCAAATGCAAACACCCAAGTCAGTTCTCCCACCGTATCACACTTAACAAGGATGTGATTCTCATCAGTAATTATTAATTTTTTTCAGAATTTAAAAAGAAGAATAAGATTTTAGTCTTAATGCAGATGCAAAAGAGAAAGAAAAGACTAAGGGAGACTAGCAAAATAGCCCTAAATTGTCATACAATGTTGATCCTATAATTGAGGATAAAAGAGATAAACATATACCTAATATTGTCATGCTTGGATAAAGATTCTAAGGTATATTTGGTTCAAACTTAGAGAAGAGTGAACTAAAGATCCTATAGGGAGTATACAAGAAGAGAATCTAATAAAGAGGGGAGAGAGATGACAAAACATCATAAACAAAGATGACAAGACATCAAGTAGCATATGTCAAGTATAGATGACAAAACATCTAACAAGGATGGCAAAACATAAAGAAACATGCATCAAGTATATATGACAAAACATATAACATGGATGGCAAAATATCGTGCAGAGATGTGATTATAGAATATCATGCAAAGAATGACATGTTAAAACATCATGTATGCATCAAGATGGAAAGACATTAAGTAACATAAGAAAGATGATAAAACATCAAAATGAAGATGACAATACATCAAGCATACATAATATTTATGTGACAAAACACATACGTGAGATGAAACTCTTAAACACACCAAAAGAAATAGAGGAGAAGAAGTAGAAAGCAAAAATAAGCAATCAAGGAAGTATGAGAAGATAAAGTGAGATGAAAAAGATGAAGTATCATACAAGTCAGAAGTGAACATATATCATCCTCATCAATATCATATAATCAAACTTGAGAAAGATTCACAATCAAATCATTCAAGGAAAGTTGGTTTGAAAATCCTAAGTGAACATAAGTCCTCATACAATGCTAACAAGCAAACGTGTGAGAGAGAAAAGATGATTTGAAGAAGAAAAAGTAAACATGGACATGTTATACACCCAACACATACCAAGTAATCAAGGTAAACCTCAATTAGTCATGAAGATCATGGTACAAACACCAAAATATGCAAACTAGGTCAAAACAAAGAGTGGATGTGAAGTAAGAAGAAGCTTGTGAGGGTTGAAAATGGCATGGAGTTTCAAATAAGAATGATGTCAGAAGCATACACACATATTAACACACCTTAAAACGTTCAAATGAAACATGCTCAAACATCATGCACAAAACACAAGCAAAAGGCCATAAGAGGCATATAAAGCTTGATAGGAGAAAGGGATGTTAGAAGTATGAGAAAAATGGGAGAAATATAAAATAATAGCACCAAGTCATTAACATATGTAATGCCAAAAATTATCTTAAAAATATGCACATAAGTTCTCAAATACAAGCATTTTGGTCAAGGCAAAATCCTATACATGCCTTTAAATCAAAATTAGGTTAAAAATAGGAAAAGGTCTTGAAAACCATGTCAATTAAACCCTAACTTTATAAAGACTTATAAAATTCAGGAACATGGTTTAAAATTCTTGTATTAACTTGAAAAGGTGAAAATCATTGGAAATCATCAAGACTAGTTGGCAAAGGGCTCAAACTAGAGAGTTTTAGCAAAATAAAATTTGTGAAAAAATATAAGATCAAAACTTAAAATTCAACGAAAATCATTTTTATGATATTAAGTCATCCAAGAATCTCAAACATATTTTATTTGATTTTTATTAGTAAGGGAAATTGGAGAAATAAATGTTTCTTTAGGCTTAAACAAGAAATAGGACCAAAAACAACAATTAACTTGCAAAATTTTGAAAAATAGGCAAAATGAACTGTAAATTCAATTAAAAATCATGAACAATTATATCAATATCTAAGGAACACTAAACATATTTTTATGGAATTTTATCTTGAAAGAAAATATTAAAAAAGAAAATATTTGCACAATGCAACAAAATTGGAAAAAGGGATGACACAACTAACCCATTGATTTAATTAGAGTGTCACGAATTTTGTAAAATAGAAAAGAAATTATATTCATTAAGTATACTCAAAAGGCTGTTCATAATAATTTTTGTGGATTTTTTTAGGTTTGTAAAAATTAGAGAACAAAATTCTAAAACCTAAAAGATGATTAAACTCCTAATTAAACTAAATGAATTATTTAGTAATCTAAAAATGACAAAATTATTAAATAAAATTCAAAAATTGAAAATAGACTAAAAATAAAGTCTATAATATTGTTGTTATAATTTTTTAATGGTGGAAACTATTTAAAATAAATTGGAGGAAAAAAATTAAAATGAAAGGAAATTTAAATAGATTGAAATCTATTACACCTGTTTTAAGCAATAAGCGCTGCAAAAATCCTTATGCATGCACGAATCAAAATGCGCCAACTCATAGTCCATACCAAATAATAACCCTAACTCGTTTGAAAAACAATTCAACATGCAATGTTCTCCAACTCATATCTCACTCATTTCTCCATGAAAATTCAAAATGTAAACATTAAGGTTCAAGATTAAAATGCATAGAACGCAATAAGATTAAGAATTTCATGAAATGATGCATGAATCATAGAGAAACTAGGGTGTGAATGTCATTGGTCTCAAGAACATCCTGAACATGCTTAAAACAGAATTATCATGCAATTTTCATATCTCCTTCGTTTCTCCACCAAATCAAGTAATCCAAACATCAAAATTTATCACAAGCATGCAAGGAACTATAATATGATCATAATTTCACAAATTATGCAAGATCGAGTAGAGATCTCAGAACGAAGACATGAATTCAGTCAAAATTTCAAGAAAGTTGCAGAGAACAAATTCAAAATTATTCCAATCATGTACATACTTCAGATCTAAGATTTGGCCAGCTAGCATGATAAGAACAAAATCTACATTGCAAATTCATGATGAAATGATGATGCGAAGTTCATGAAAACTCACCTCAATGAGTGAAAAATAAATTCACTCTTACCTTTGAACATGACCTTAGAAACCCGATGAACTTGATCTTCAAGCTTCAATGGTGATGAAATGAGGAGAAATTATGAACTGAAGTAGAGGAATGAAGAGCTTTGAGAAAAAAACTTTGAGAAATGAAGAGAGATTTTAAAGTTTGTTATGAGTGAATGAGGAAGTGTGTATGAAGAGCCTCTTCTGTAATGAGAGTGAAGAAAAGTTTATATAGAGTGAGGAATAGTATTGAGGAAGTTTTTTTGGGGGTGGAAAGGTCATTGGAGGTTCAGAGCCGTTAAAGGGCAATGTTGGAAGTTTATGGCAAATTTTGAGTGAAGCAATGCAAGCCTGCGTTTCATGCCTTATTGCTGACCATTTGTGTGTGTTTTGATGAGTGAAAAGAGATTAGAATTTCAGTGAGATAAATATGGGAAGGATGAGCTGGCGTGGACTGTACATGGATAGGAGGGAACTAGAGGAATATAGCCCAAAATAAAAATTCACGATGACTGCATGTACATGCATGTGTTTTACTTGATTTGGAAAGAAAATAATGATTAGGTCATGATGTGACATGTGTGCATGAAGTGTATGATAAGATTCATGCATGATAAAATTCCCTCATGCACATGAAATGCCTGTCTGCCTTGCTTGCCTTGCCATACACACTTGAATTAGCTTGTGGTAAATTCAATTTTTCTCAATATTTCCTCGTGCGATTTTAATGTTCTTGAGGCCTTTGGAAAGCTCTCATAATGAACAACAATATTGTAGTTGATGTAAATGATAAATAAGGCTTGCAATTGGGTGAAAAGTTGATATGAAGTTAGTTAAAACTTGAATCTGGAAAGCCTGGCATGCACGTGTTGTAGGCAGACATGGCATGACAAGGCAGTTTTGAGATCTTGACTTCAAAGGATCATATATTTCTCAATAATAATCCAAATGAAGTGAACCAAAGAGAAAATTTTAGCTTATACATCCAATTACAACTTCCTTTTGAATCACTTTTTTAATTTAAGCTTGATTCAAGAGATAAAGCATCACGAACACGGGCACACCAATTTTAACCTCCCAAAAAAAATTTCAATTTTCTTTTCTAATGCATGGCACACACTCCGAAAGTATATAGGTTGTCAAAATTTATTCTGCGTTAGAGAGACTTAGGAAAGTCTAAATAACATCGATACTGTTATGACACCCTAAACCCCCTCGTCATGTGATAATCAATTTAGATACCCATTATGCCGAAACCTTAGGCTCAAGTTTTAAAAGTAGCTCTTAATTAGTTTATATTAGTAGTCAACACCATCTTAACCACAAACTACATAGGGAGTCGATGAATTTAAGTGAATGGTCTCATTTTTAATAAATAAATTATTTAATTGAATAATAACCTTCTAAGTTAGGTGACCCTCTGTTGGTGTAAGCCCTTGAGGTCAATACTTTGGGTACTTGTATCGAACTATTTATTAATAATAAAAGGCATTTCTTTATTATGTTTTCTTTTCCAAAATAATAAAGTCCCTAAAATAGTTTGTTTGTTTAATGAAATATTAAGTGTGACTTAATCATGAGATCCCATTAAACATAAGAACACTATTCTTAAAATATCTGTAGTCGAGCTTTATTGCAAGGTGGGATAACATTAAAGCATTGAGATTATTATGAAGATAGACTGATGATCACACCTCATGGATCATGGATAAGGAGTTATCAAATCTTGACATAGGTATGAATATTAGGAGTAATATTTATACCGGATTGACGCGCTATGAGAATACTACAAAAATGTTATGCAAGGTGTCATAAGTTATTCTCATGGTGATAATGGTGTATACCACCCTTCAAACTGAAACCACTATGGACCCTAGATGTGGAGTTAAGTATTTTATTACGGATCAAACATTATCCATAACTGGAAGACCATAAAGACAGTTGATGAGTACTTCACAAAGCATGATGAGGGACATGAGTGACCTAGATGGAATTTGTCCATCCTGCGTAACATGATAAATGTCTAAGGGTCCAATATTGAACTTGACAAGGGTGACAGAGTTTATGCCTTGTGTTCAATATATACATAAGATAAAAAGGGTAATTGTACACACAAATATTATCACATAAAGGTTTTGTCAGATCACATGACATTTTCGTGACTTGGGTAGCAGTGATGTGTTGCTAGATACCACTTAATGTTTATTATATTAAATGTGTGATTTAATATAATTTCCAATATCATGAAAACCTACAGGGTCACATACATAAGGACAGGTTGATTAGAGATAGAGTAAATAAGGAGCACCGTAAGGTACGATTCACTTAAGTGAAATATGGAATATGCTAATGTACCAAGCGCTTAAGTGATATGCGGAATATCATAAGATATGCTACTCGTATGCTTAATTGGGATTTTAGCTTACAGCCTTAATTGGGCTTTTAGCTTGCAGCCCACATAAGTGGTTCTATAAATAGAACCCTTGTGCTGAAGCATTTGAGTTGATAAAATTACGGTCTTGATTTCTAGCCGTATATTTTATCTCACTCTATATCACTCAAAGTTTCTGTTCGTAAGCCGCTAGCACTGTGTCTGAAAGTGATATGTTCGTGTGGAATGAGCAGAGACATTCCCATTCATCAACGTTCGTGATCACAACATCAAAGGTCTAAACTATCACAAGAGGTAATGATTTCTATCACTGACCATGCCCATTCGTAAGGATCACTAAATGAAAATTTTAATTTTCCGTTGTGTTTTAGATCTCAATTTTTCTTCACCCTCACCCGGTCATTTAGTCGAACGGTTGTTAAGCCTGTAAGGATTTAATAATAAAAACCCATTATTGGTTGTTCCATAGGTATCTGGTACTGGACTTGGTAGGGCAGGCAACAATTTGATCCCCCACAACCGCAATTGGAAAAAATGGGGTTGCATCACTTACATACCAGAACCCCGGGCTAAAGAAAAGAAAAAGGATCATAGTCGCTAACTGATTTTCCATACTATGTGCATGTACGGATAACGGGCTTAATGTGATTGCATTGGAATGAAAAAGAGTGAAAGAAAGCGAGAGATATAGGTTCAGTTATAATGGCATGATTCAAATTGGTCTACATAAAGAGGGAGTCTTTGAACATTGTGTCATTACAGTATCCTTGGTATTGAATACTTAGTACATGTCAAACTAACATTAGCCTAGTAGCCACATATAATTAGGAGTCGTATCGTGCTCATGTTTCGAATCGCTCTTAATTTTTTATCTTACCGTGTTGGTTGATTGCTTGACGAAAAGCAATGGTTTAAGTGTGGGGAAATTTGATAACGCAAAACTATATCATATTTTTTGGCTCGACTTGTATGCATTTTATTATCATTTTCATTTATTTATGTCATACTATGCTGATATTTCTATTTCATTTCAGGTACATGCTGACACAGAGCTTCCATGTGAAAAACAACGGGAAATGGCCAAGGCATTGAGAAGAATTGAAGAAATTATTAAAATTAGCAGGAAAATACATGACTGAAGACTGCGATGACTCTTACATCCTTCATTCTGGTCGCCATGCCTTGAAAATATGAATGCCCCTCAGCACACATGGTGTTATGGTCGCCACAATTTGGAAGTTTGTGTGCCCCATGACACACAAGACTTTCCCCTCTCCACGTCTTCTTCATGTAACCACTCATAAAGCCCAACTTCCCTTTATCACACCATGATCTTTTCAACTTCCCATTTTCCAACTTCTTTCTCCACTTTCTCCATTATCTCCACTACTTCTCACATAAAGCTTGAAGTAACTTCTATTTTATTTCTCTATATATAGGATCTTAGAAATTAGTTTTGGGCATCCACGTTTTATGCATGGAAGCACTGTTCATAGTTTTAGGCAGCAAATTACTTATGTAAAAGTGGTAGTTTCTCACATTGAGGAACTAACACACCATTAGGGTAGGCCTATAATTTGTGTAACGCTTGGATCAATCTTGCCGAAATTGTTTCAAAGCTCTATTCAAGTTTTAAGATTTATTTTCTTCATAATTTTATTCAAGTTTATCTCATCTGCTTTACTTCCAGGTTTATTTATTTGCAATTATTTTAGTTTCTTATTCTTATAATATTGTTTTATCATTACAAATATAAATATATCTATGTTCATGGTTAATAATTATAATTGCATGTTTTTTTCTTTAAGTATGTCCAGGTAAATAATTTTGAGTCTGGTATGTGAGGATCGTCGTTTCTGACGGGACTCAGTAACAATGTTGGCTTAATTAATTAATTTGAAATTTCTGTTTTAGTCTTTGTTTTTAAACTTAATTTAAATAGCTTTGTCATGAGAGTGAGAGGTTATTTAACATGATTTTGTCACAAGAGTGGGAAATTAACTAAGGTTCGAGCCGGCACTGCGAGAGTGTGGGGGTTGAACCGGATAGTAAAAACTAGGCATTAATCCTAAACACAGCGAAAGCGCTTTAGGACTAATTAGATTTTATTCAATTTTCAAGATGTGTTCCATGATTCAAGTGGGCGAGCGAGAGAAAAATCCTACGGTTAAGGAGCGTTACTTTATTCAAAACCACGAGAGTGTGAGATATTGTCTTTAAATTGATATTTTCTACTAAACACTTTTCTAATATCAGTGTAAGCCAACAAGTTACACAGTCCCTGAGATACACGGAATCTACATTTCGGCCTCTCTTTTATTATATATTTCCTTAATCTTATTTTAATTTAGTTTTAGTTATTAGTTTCCATAAAATCCAATCATTCATTGGCCTTAGCTTTACACAGTAACATTAGATAACGATAAGTTTGGTTTTTTGTCCTTGTGGGTTCAATATCTTTTAAAACTACGTGATTAGGCTGTGCACTTGCAGTCGGTAAACCCGACAGACTTTCAAAGTCGCGATCATCATGTTGAGAAATTATTTGAACAAAGATATCTCAAATGATGATGAGAAGGTGATACTTCACAAATTTGGCTCAAACAAGCCTCAAATACTTCATCTGGACAAAACCCCAATCTCAAAAGATACATAGGAGAAAAATGATTCAAGAATCAACATTTGTAATTTCAAACTTCTGATAAATCAAAGAGACAATTGATATGTCTTGAGGCATGAGGAACCCTAGTAGCTTAAGAGACTCGAATATCGGTAGTATGAGACCCTTCTTGTCCTGATTTTCAATATAATTAAATTTCAATAGCTTGTAGAGGAACTTAGGAACCAAGATACCTTGATCCTATCATGAGTATGTATGATGAAAGACAAGCCATGCAATGGTAAAATGAAGAGGGCAAATTTTGGGGTTCAACAACTGCCCCTATTCAATCATCTTAAACTTGATAAGTGAGAAAATGCGATAGCTTTCGAACATTCAAGATGGAAGAGGATTGAGTACTAAAAGAACCCAAAAATTTGCGCTCTGAATAAAACAGAAGTGTAAAAACACTGATAATTGTATCTTGCAAGGATGACACCAAGCAAACTGGGTGGAAGATGAGAATATTAGCGAATACTAAATTCTACCAAAGAGCGTCAGATAAAACTAGATTCAAGAGATATACCAAGTAGAAATTGGATTTGAAATGATGAGCCAAGTAGAGATTGGTCTCGAAAAGTAAGCCAAGTCGATATTGGACTTACACCAAGAGAACTAGTGGATGCTAGTCTTCTAGAAGGGTTCTATAAGTAAAACTAGAGCACAAATTGTGAAAATGAGCTCAACTCAAGCAGGCTAGACAAAACTAGACTTTAGAAGAATGTGACACGACAAAACTGGAATACCAATTAAAATAATGAGATAAAACTCAACCCAAGAAAACTAGACAAGACTAGATTCTAGAAAAATGCGCCAGGACGAAACTGGAACACCAATTGCGATGGTGAGATAAAACCCAACCCAAGAAGACTAGATAAAACTAGACTCCAAATAAAGTGTCCGGACAAGACTGAAATACAGATTGTGATAGTGAGATAAAACTCAACCTATGAGGACTAGTTAAAACTAAATCTTGAAGATTGCGTCAGGGAAAAACTGAAACACAAATCAAAATGGTGAGATAAAACTCAAATCAAGAGGACTAGGTAAAACTAGGTCTTGAAGACTGTGTCAAGACAAAACTGGAACACATATCATAATGGAGAGATAAAACTCAACTCAGGAGGACTAGGTAAAACTAGACCTTGAAGATTGTGTCAGGACAAAACTGAAACACAAATCACAATGGTGAGATAAAACTCGACTCAGGAGGACTAGGTAAAACTAGAGCTTGAAGATTGTGTCAGGATAAAACTGAAACACAAATCACAATGGAGATATAAAACTCAACTCAGGAGGACTAGGTAAAACTAGACCTTGAAGATTGTGTCAGGACAAAATTGAAATGCAAATCACAATAGTTAGATAAAACTCGACTTAGGAGGATTAGGTAAAACTAGACCTTGAAGATTGTGTTAGAACAAAACTAAAACACAAATCAAAATGGAGAGATAAAACTCAACTCAGGAGGACTAGGTAAAACAAGACCTTGAAGATTGTGTCAGGACAAAACTGAAACACAAATCGCAATGGTAAGATACAACTCGACTTAGGAGGATTGGATAAAAACAGACTCCCATAAGATACAAATATATATCGGATCCTAACGGGTATACCAGAAATAAACTGGTCTAGATCAACAAAGAACAAACAAAACCGAACTTATACCATCTGCACGTTAGTGGAACGCTGGTGGGATCGAGTAGAGGTTATCGAGATAAAACTCGTGCCTCCGGGAGTACTTATAAAGAATGCGCCAGGTAGAAACTGGTGTGAAAACAAGGTAACAAGATGAAACTCGACCTAAGAGGAACTAAATGGGACTAGGATCTGAAAAAGTACTTAATAGGACAACAATAAAAATTGGGTCCTATAGCAAGGTGACAGAAAGTATGTGTATTTCACAAAATGCCTGCTGGTTTTAAACGAGGGTGTACCGTAGACGATGGTGAATGAACCCAACTAATCAAAGAGATAAATAACGAGTAGAAACTCGACTCAAGAAGAGTAGATAAAACTGGTCCAAGATAAGACTTAAAAACGAGTAAGGAACCTGACTCAAGAAGATTAGATAACACTAATCCAAAGATGAGTACCAGGACGAAACTGGATTACACGCACAAGTAACGAGACAAAACTAGACCTAAGAGAAACTAGGTAAAACTAGGTTGAAAGTGAATATCAGGACGAGACTGGTATTCAAAAGGTATATCAATAGACATTAAAATGAACCAACAAGGGTAGTAAAGACTAAACCTGAGAAAACTACGCCAGGTAGAAACTGGACTGCAATCAAAGATAGTGAGTAAACACTCAACCACTTATTGGTAACATCCAAAATGGATACTTGTATGGGGAGAAAAGCGAAATACCGAGGATTAAGACCTCGTTGGGGATATCATCTGAATTTTAGCAAATCCACTGGGGAAAGCAGAAACGATAATGACTTATGTTTCAATGCATGTTTGAATTTTTTTTTTTTCAATGGAGTAATGTTGTCAAAAGAGAATAGAAACAATAGACTTTAAGGATACAATGCGATGATACATGACTAAATGTTTCACTGGGGAATGGCCAATTAAGAAACAAACAACCAACAAGCCGAAATATGATAGGACTTACAAAAATAAATTGCAAAATCTAAGAGAAGATAAGATATAAGAAACCGCTAGAGAGGAACCCTTGAAGAGCCGAAACTGAGTCATCGGTAAAAACGGGATATAATCACTGAGAGAAGTTGCAAAAATAAATTGCACACTCTGCTGGAGAATATCAGATCAAAATTGTCAACTCTGATAACAAATGCCAAATGAAGATTGGGCACCGCTGGAGAAAATTAGGGCGAAACCATAATTTTGAAGGAGAACGCCAAATAGAAAAAGGACGTTGCTGGAGAAGATCAGGGCGAAACCGTAACTTATAAAGGGGAACACCAAATAGAGAATGGACATTTCCGGTGAAGACACCAACGAAATAGGGCCTGTAGGGAATCAAAATTCACATCTAACTTCCTGAGGAATAAATTATCAACCTTTCGCCTAGGGATAACAAAAACTTACACTATGGAAAAGGAACAATCCTTGACTAAGAACTTCCGATGAATTGACTTAACTGGGGAATGAACATTCCCAGGTAATTGATTTCCAAAAAGCAGCCTCACGGGGGAGATGAAAGAATTTTTGAATAAGAAATCTTCATGAAGCGACTTTGTCGGGAAATACAAGAAATCTTTAAAGGAAACCTTGTAGGGGAATAAGATAATCCTCAACCTGAACTCTTAGTCGGGGAATAAGATATCTTTTCTTCGGGGAATAAACATTCTCTCATAAATATAATAATAACACATATCTGTCAAGGAGGTATATCCTTTAACAAGAAATCTCATCAATCACAAGGATTCTCCACTAGGCGATACTGAGGAGAGAAAACTTCAAGAAGTTCTGGGGAATCATCCAAGAATATTCATATCAATCAAAATTTTGGCTACAAACCCTTTGTGGGGAAGGATCACTAGGGAGAAGTAGAAACTTCCATGCTATTGACGATACGACCCAAGCTGGAGATACCGTAGTCATCTTGAAAGATGTTATTATGGTATTGGAAAATTACACATAAATGAGTGAATGATAGTTCCAACAAAAAAAAATCACACCAAACATGCCCCAAGTATAGTATGAAGGAATTTCACTTCGAGAAGGTCCTTGTAGAAACATGGACTGAACTGATTAAAGATGAAATGTCCCTGCATGATGCCTTTCCCCAGTCTGTAGGGCTGTTGAAGAACTTGCCTTGAAAGGACTTCTTGGGATTTTTACCCTCAAGATAACCTGCCCAAGTGTTACACGACTTTGACTAACCAACATTAGAAGTGGCTTCAATGAAACTTGAGTAACTAAACCTGATCACTTAGCACTTTGAGAGCTTTGTCGAATCTCGACACAACTGCCCCAGATTATCAAAATCTTTACTCGACAGAGTATTCACACACTTCTTGCTCAACGGAGTACTACCATTGAAATACCTTCCTCTGCTCAATGGAGTTTTGGCAGTACATTTTCTTACCTCATGCTCATGGAAGAGAGAGAAGTTCACAGAGTCTTGGATGACAACATACCCTTAGAGTGGTTGACTTATATCCTGAAAGTAGGCTAGTACACAATTGTAGTTATCAACTTGAACTGCTTCGTGCTCAAACAAGTGTTTGGTTGAATTTGCACACTCCATTCCCTTAGGATTAACTCAAAGTAACACAAAATGGCTCAACAAAGACTTCTGGGTATTCAAAACTTCCTCTTGATTTGCTTCAGATAATTTTAAAATTGGTCTTCTTTTACTCAACGGAGTCAATAGAAAATCTGCCTCAGATTAAGATCAGTCTCAAAATGATTTTCTCTTCAACACATTCCTGAAGCAATTTGTCCCTCAAGATAATCAAACTTACATTTGATGCTCATTATGCAAGCTCACCTGATGTTTAAGTACTTTTTCATATGCAAATAATGTTTATTCTAAGAATGATAATTCTAATGCAAATCTTATGCTTCTCTTGAAGTTTAAAAACTTTTATTGAAAAGATGTTGAAACATCGATTTTTTTTACAAAAGACAGTAAAGAGATAGAGCGACACCAATTTAAAAGTTTTAGCAAGCCTACTAGGAGTCAAATTACCTCACTCTCGTTAAAGTTTTGCTCTTGAATTAACCTATGCTTCAATTAGGACTTTTCAAGGTTGTAACGTGGACGGGTTCACATTTTTAGAAAAAAGGATTTAAGGCTCAAAATATTTGGTGGCCATCCATTCTCCATGATGTTCTTTATTCCTACGTTCAGTTAAACTAAAATGAGCAATCATCTCCCGAGAGGATTTAGTTGATGGTTGAGGAACCATTAAGATTTCATGGACATGGCAGTCACTCACCTCTTTCTTTCTTGGTGTTTGATCACACAACTTTGTTCTTTGCTTAGGATTTTCATCTCGTAATCCTTTCTTGCCTTTCAGGATTTCCATTTATCCCTTGCTTTCCCTAACTTTCGCCTGAACAAATTCCTTATGAATTTGACTCTGAAGCCCAGAAGGATGTCCTGACTTTTGCCTAAGAGACTTGTTTTTCAATTTTTGACTTAGCGGGGATTTTTGTCTCTTTCTTTCATCATTTCCTTTTCTTTCCTTTTGAACACGTCTCATGACTTCAAGTCATTTTTGAAGAATTGTGACTTCCTTATTTCTTGGTAGATGAGGGATAACCTTTGTTGTATCGTCATATGCTGACCTCTTGATGTGCGAGAGATACCCATTGGGATATCATTAATTGACGCAGACTCTTGATAAGTGGAGGTTAGCCATTGCAGTTTGACTTTCCTCATCCTTTTGATGGATAACCATTGTTGTATCCTTAGATGTGCACTCCTGATGAGATTTGAAAGCTCAATCAGATTAACTGCACATTACCCGCCCCTTGTTAAAAATGAGGGTTTTTTCTAAACAAAAAAGAAACTCCCACTTCAAGGCTCAAAGGGTTTAACAAGGGTTTCACTCCCTTATATATCCAGTTTATAGGAATTTGAAACATTTCTTATACATTATCAACAGGGTTTTACTCAAAAGCATATTTTCTGAGATCCTTGGTATATTTCTCGTCATCCTCCCTCCAAAGGGTTTGCTTTATCAAACTAGAGTTAAGTATCAAAAACAAAGAAAAACATTTAAGAGTGATTGCGAATGGAATAATTCAAGACAATCATATTCAATGCATTATGATTAAGATTCAAAGATAAGCAAGTTTTGCATATAAGAAAGTACTGAACCAAACAATGAAAGATTACAAATGAGAATTTGGATGAAACTAGAAATTGTCATGTTGAGGAGGCAAGACTCTATACGGACTTATCACTTCACAAGACCTTTAGAATAATTTACGCTTACTCAGGCACAATATTCACATTCTTCCCTGGAGTGAACACAACCATCCCTGAATCAATCAAGTCTTGAACTTCATCTCTGAACGACATATAATCTTCTACTAATGGTCTGGTGCCCCAGGTATAGTGTGACGACTTTGTCTACCAATCGATCAACATATAGATCCTCAGAAGTTATAACTTGGATGGTATCCACTGAAGTCTAATTGTTGAACTCTTGACTAGGAACATTTGGGAAGATCCGATCATCAATACTGTAGACATAGTCTTTATCATCAACAGTTGCATTGGTTTATTCATTTCAGGCAAAACCAGAAATGGAGAACATTACTGGAGTAGACAAATTTGAAGCTTTGGGAGCTGCACTCTGCTTCCTGGGGTTAAAACCCAAACCGAACTTGTTAAACTTTGGAATGACATACACAACCTGACCACAACCTTCGGGGTAACCAGCCTCGAATAGTGCTTGAGCATCATTGAATGAAGTCAAAGAAGAATTAAGTTTTTTCTTCCGCTCAGGTGGAGGGATATTAACCGTCTGCACGGTCTCGAAAGCTTGGAAAGGAATTTCATGAACTTCTCCTTCAACTTCTACGTATCGGAATGAAGTCAAATGAATCATAATGTATTCTTCCTCACCACAAACAGTGATTATTTTTCCATCCAGAGGATAATTGAGCTTCTGATGAAGGGTAGAGGTAATTGCCCCAGCTTTATGAATCCATGGGCTCCCCAACAAACAATAATATGTTGGTTATATATCCATCACATAAAAAGTAACGATAAAAACCCCAACACCAACCTTAATAGGTAGATCTACTTCACCAAATATTGTCCTCCTGGACCCATCAAAAGCCTTCACTACCAAGTCACTGGGACGTAACTCCAAAACGGAATAGTCAATCTTCATTAATGCAGTTTTTGACAATACATTCAGCGAGGATCAGGTATCTACCAACACACGCGACAAAGTCGCCCCCTTGCACTCTATAGAGATGTGGAATGCCTTATTGTGATTGCGACCCTCAGGAGGGAGATCAAACTCAGTAAAACCCAAACCATTTTAGGAAGATATATTGGCACAAACTATATCAAACTATCCAACCATTATCTCTTGCAGCATGAAAGCTTTTTTCGATAGCTTCATCAGAGCATTCTGGCGAGATTTAGAATATATCAATAGAGATAAAATAAATATCTTAGACGGCGTCCGTTGTAGCTACTCTATGATGTTGTAATCACTCTTCCTTATGATTCTAATTAACTCTTTGATCTGATCATCGGGAGCTGAAGAAGTCCCAGGCACATCAATTAGTTTAGGCACACTAGCCTGCACAGGTTTCTGATTACCAATTATCACTTGTTTTCCCTTGGTCCTTGCTAAGGAATCAGTATCTTTTTGTTCAGTATCTGTGAGTAGTCGTCGTTAAACATCTTTGCTAAGAAAAGGCAGAACTACAAGATAAGAGGACCAGTAAAAAAACCTGTAATGCATGAAATGCGTGATTATGGATGTTATGTTTTTGTCGTTTCCCAGGTATCCAAGAGTTTTTTTTAACCATCAAGAAAGACCAAACAACAAGACAATAAAGATAAGAAAAAGTCAAGACGAGGTATCAAATCAAACACTATTTTATTTCATAACAAAGCTGCAAATCAGATGAATACATACAGACGGGACAATATACATCATAAGAGATCCAATATAAATTGAGTTTACACCCACGGTAGCAAAATACAACATCAAGATCCCATCCAACAATTCTGGTGGTAATCATGTGACAAACAACAACATAAAGACAAAAGCTACTTCATGGAATCTGTTAATGGAATGATTCTTCTCGGGGGTAAGGCAATAACATCGTTTCTACTCTCTTCATGACCCATCTAGTATAAGGAATCCCATCGCTAACATCCTTCCTACCAAGGATATCTTCATCTTTCTTATGAATCTCAGTCTAAGCTAGTTGTACGTTCTTCAACAATCCAGGATTTTCTGCCTTATCAAAGAAAACAGAACCTTCTACATCCTTGTTGAAAGGTTCACCATCCATTACATACCCTAACTAATGAAGTGTGAGCATAGGATTATTGTTGATGCAACTCTTTCTTCCAATGAGAGGGACGTTAGAAAACTCCCTGCAGCTCATAATAACCTCAGAGATATTCATCTAAGGGGTATGCCCTTTTTTATCATGATGAGTGAGACTCATGATTCTTTGAGAAAATGAGTAAGTGCCTCAGACGTCCACAAACTGTCCACTTACGGGTAGATAAGACAAGAACCACTTATTCAGTAATGGAAAATAACAAACAGTTATTCCTTTCGTCCCATACTTAGAGTGAATGGATTGGTAAGTATCAGCAAGAAGAATCAACATGGGGTTTTTATCCATGAAGAGATAGACAGTGGTGCAATCTACAATGTTCGTGACATTTGGGAACATAACTATTCCATAAATCAAGATAGCCACTATAATGTTGAAGGCCGACCAATTTCTTTCACTCGTAAACTCTTTAGCTTTCATTGTCATAAATCTGGAAGAAAAGCCAAAGACACCACTTTTGTGTTTCCAATTCCCTTTCACACCATTCAGGCTCAAATAAAGAGCCTCATCGATAACTTCAAGATTAAACACCTCTAGAATGTTGAAGAAAGGCACCCGATTTCGAACCTTGATGCTAAGAATGAATGCATATTTCCCTAGAGTAGGAAGAAGCGGATAGTCTTGGAAAGTGAAGCAGCGCAACTTTAGGTCATAGAACTGCAGATGAGTGATTAGAGCCCATGGCTCACTGGTAGAATTCAAGAGTGACATGATATTGCCATAGTCTTGAGTGAATATTCTTTAATTGTGATTGATAGCTTGAGCACCTAAATATCTTAATGATGTCAAATCCTCATGAAAGAAATTATAAGAAAAGATGTGTCTGGTAGCCATCTCTGATGAAGATACGAACTGTTGAATATCCCTGGAAACTGACAATGCATATGGAGGTTAAATTTTTTTACATTATTTTTTGAAAGTAAATATGATATGATGCAACATGATATGACCAAGGTTTCCATAAACTTGACCCTGTTGTACTGCTGTATAGAGCCATAAGATCAAGGGTTTGGGACAGACACCAACAATAGTCACCAACAAAACCAAAGTCACCATCATAACTAGAGTCACCATTAGAACCAGAGTCACCATTAGAACCAAAGTCACCACTTGTACCTGTACGAAATCATCCCTCCCACTCATGGGTGAAGACTAGGTCAGGGTAAGGCAAGGGTAACTAAAAAATCAAGGGTTTGTTTGAAAGTAAAATCATCGCAACACAAACATGTATGATGAAAATACCTTCATTTGAACCTCATCCGAGCATGGTATATGACATGACTACACTAATTGGACCACATCCTATAGCCGTCATGTCGCCACTCTATTCTTAGGTTTCCTATGAGCTCACAACTCTGGAACTATCACTGAGGACTATGAGGTTGGCCAAAGAGCATGTACATGTCAAAGGAAAAATATATTGTACTTATGGGTTTACCACCCCGAAGCAAGATGATATGTCAATTATATCATCCCAACTAGGTATGTTTATAATATTTGCAACTTTATCTTCTAAATAAGTCATTTCTCAAAGAAAGAGCAGGAAGTGACTATAGTAAATAAGAGAGAGAGAGAGAGAGAGAGAGAGAGAGAGAGAGAGAGAGAGAGAGAGAGAGAGAGAGAGAGAGAGAGAGAGAGAGAGAGAGAGAGAGAGAGAGAGAGAGAGAGAGAGAGAGAGATGGTACCTGGAGACGATTGAAGATGTAAATGAAATACATATAGGCAGAGCAACTTCTCACTGGAGTTCAAAGAGGGATGATCAGAGTTGGCAAAGAAAGAAAATAGTTTTCTATAAAGGTGAAACATAACATGAGAAGAGAAATAACCTTTATACAACCGAATAAGGGAGATGAATCAAAGACCTAGAACAAAGGAAGATAGGATGACGTAAATTAGCTGACAAAATTCTCCTCGGGATCACGAAAAACATTTAATGCATGTATTTCCAAAGTTATCTGCTCCTTGTCTCAAAGCCTTTCCACTTCTGCAAGATAGGAATACATCAAGCAAACCATGGTCGAGTGGGACAACGACTCGACACTCTGAAAAGTCTCTCCATTCCAACACAATGATAGACTTTAGGGGTGGGGGGAGTGGGGGGAATTATTTTGATTAGGCAACATGCCCAAGGGCAATACAAGCCAATCATGATGAGACCCAATCCAAGAATTTGTGCGCAAAGACATTGTAGACTCAGATCACTCCCCACCATCAGAAGTAATCGGACGGCTCCTCGATGAGGCGCCAGATCACACATGGACGATTCTTACTGCCCACGCTATGTAAAGTCTAGCAGCATACGTCATTTTAAATATTCTCTCATTCACACACTCAAACTACTTTTTCAGTAATTTATTAACTTGAACGTTTGAGTGTTATCCTTGCAAGTTCACTCCCACTTTACCGTGCCAGAAGCTCATTCCACTAAACACAAACTCAAACTCATTCCATCTCCACATATTTCTTGGTTCATGTCCGAAACAAACTTATACGTAATGTAACAACTATATCAGTTATGCATTTATTTACTAAAACGACACTCATTTTAAAACGTAGGTGTAAAACATTAACTATAGATTTCTCTAATTCTAGTTCAAAAAACCTGCAGAGTAGTAATTTGTAAAGATAGCAATGATATGATGTATAATGATAAAGGTTGAGTGAGACTGAAACATATTGCGAGTTAATGGTTGGTGAGATTAAGAAGCACTGATTGATGTCTATGATATTGTGTTGTTCTTGGCAGCTACCACAAAACTATGTCCAGAAATATAAGCTATAAACGCGGCATAATCACTTCTTACTAGCCCAGTGTTTCTGAATTCTGACACACACTCAGCCCCTCTCTTTTTCATTGTTCCAAATCTTCTGTTTTTGCATTTATTTTCAATAACATTGTACAAGTATGTAATGTAACTAAACACACATACAAAAACCGTCCCCCCAACAAGATGCGACGTTTCATGGTTCCACCTCACTCCTCATGTCTACTTGAATTTTCCATTTCATTCTCTTACTAACTTTCTTTCCTTTTTTTTTTTAATCAAATACAAATTCACTTTATTTTTTGTTTTACATATTCATAATAATTTTTTTGGAGATAGTGGTGTTTGCTCTATGTTTGATCAGTTTTGGAAAGAAAACTTATCATGTTTAAATATAAAATTACTGGTGGTTTGTTTTGTTTTTGGATGAATAGTTAGAAAAATTTAATTTTGATTTAATTCAATTTCATATGATTTAATTTGTGTCGGTTTTTGAAAATCCAAAATATAAGTTATAATTTTTCTACTAATACTAATATTATTAAATACTAAAAAGTAATAAGTTTAAGTAGTATACAACTTATATTAAAAATTAAAAATATAAAAAAAGAACGATTAATATTTTAAACAAATAAATAAATTAACGTAAATACTAAAATATATCAATGTTGTTTAGTTTAATTTTAAAAAATTAATTTGAAATCTAATTTGATATACCAATAGTTTTCATAAAAGAGAATCAAAAGCACATTTAAAACTATTCATGTGAAATTTTTTAAATTAATCTAGACTTAAATATCAATAATTTGAGAGATATTAAATATTAAATATAAATATTCTTTATTTCGTTAAATTAAGTCAGTTGACAGTTATGTAATATTAAAATTAGAGTTTAACTTAAATTATTTAAATAAATCGACTAATAAAATGAGTGTTGGTATAAATGTCTTTCTAAAATCTATCTCTAATAAATATATAATTTGATTGTAAAAATACAAATTCGAATATGTGACGCTCTATTTATTTATCATTACAGTGAAATTGTTGTTATTAAACGGATGTTGTTTAATTTGGTCCTTTGGTGCTTTTTGACCTTGTTTCTAACCAAACTAAACATGAGTATTTAGTTTGAAGTGACCCGCTTGTATTTCAAAGAGTTCAAGAACAATTCATATTAGTTTTTGGTAGATAAGGAACAAAATTATAAATATTATGGTAAAAGTCACCATTATTTGTGTAGGGAAATTTTAGTATAATTTATATGTCGAACATTTCGTATTACTTTTATGCTATAAACCAATTTAATTCGATAGTAGGTGGATGGATGTGTTCCTTTTTCTTATTTGCAGTTTGTCCCTTGAAATCTATCAAATCTTTATCTAACTCTAGTTAAGCTTTAGTGGGACTGTACGATTGCATCTTATACTTTTTATGGTATAATTTTTTGTATTTGTTTTTAAGTAGGCTAATAATCTAAATTGTATACTTAAAAATGAATATAAGGGATTTTGCCAACTTGAACAATGCTCTGGAATGTGCATATACACACTATTACAGAATTGTCATATTCTAACGGTTAAAAAAAACACCACAATATTTAATTAACTGTTGTGAGGTAAGACAAAGTTGTATGTTCGATACTTTCCACCACAGCCGCGAGACCGTGATAATAAGACATGACGTGCACTACTTATCACAATGGTTACATTTATCAATCATTGTTCGAAATCCAACAACATCAATTTATTTAGAATATAAATAACATTTTATCACTGTTACAATAGATAATTGTTGTGGAAAGTGTCATACCATAATTTTTACCCCTAAGATTCCACCTATCATATAATTTACATCCAAGCAAGGATCACAAGCATGACATCCTCCTAAACTTAACCCCTTGAATTTAATCTTTGTGGAAGATCACCAAACACCCTTTATGTTTCTTTTTGCATCTATTGCTTGTTTACATTTTAATTTTTGCTAACCTTATTCAAAATACAAAAACACGTGTTGCTTTCTTTTCTCCTTGTGCAAGGTAGGGATTGACAATCAAAGGACCAAGGTTGATTTTTAAATTAGGGTTTTGGTTCCCAAGGTCAAAGATTGGTCAACAAGTGATCCACAAGAGCTTTTACCTCAAGGCATGACCTATAATCTTAGGTCATATCCATGTCAAGCTTCATTCAACTTCATTTGGTCAAGAAAAGTTCAAGTTTGGTGCATGATTTCAAAGTTGATTCAAGCATGGTTCATGTGTTTATTTTCATGCCATCTTCATCCAATTCTCAAACAATTATTCAAGAGACAATCAAGTTTCTTTCATTTGGTATTCAAGTGTTCATCATTAGGCCTTTGGATGCAAGAAAATATAAAAAACTTTCAAGTTGGTAGATGTTTGGTTGACCTAAAATCAAGTATGGCATGCCACTTGGTCCAAACACCATAACTCTCTCAATTCTCAATATTTTTGTGATCTACTTTGATCCAAATTTCACATATGATCCCCTCTACAACTTTGTTTCAAGGGTCAAACATCAATTTTTCCTCTAAGCACCTCAATTTCGGAATTGGACAACATGCCCATGTGTGCATAAAAACTGGTCAAAAACCTTGTTCGACCTATTGACTGACCTAGAATTCCAATCATGACTTGAGCTTGTCATCAATTTCATTTTCAACTCAAGCATCCTTTTGATGTGATTCTTTTTGTATTTGATTTTTCATCATGAGTAGATCATTTGGCACGGAGAACATTTAAAAATGCACAAGTGAGTTTCATTTGGCTTAAGATCCAACATGGTGTCATAGACTCTGCATTTCACGCATGATCCACAATTAGAAATTACAAAAACTTCACTTGAGACCACCAACACATGTGCTCACTCATTTGTCCTTGCAAGACGCATAGAGTAGAGAGCAAAACGACCAGATTACATGCCCAAATCACACATTTCACCTTCTTCTCACACGGATTGGAAAACGAGAAATCTTAATTGGGTTGGAATGTTCTAGAATTAATTTCTCATGTACCATGACGGCATTATGTTTCTTATAAATAGAGGACCATTTTGCCTTCATTTGCAAGTTGGAAAAACCATAAAACATCTTCCATTTTTACACCCGAAAAACTTAAAAACCCATAAACTCTCATTCCAAATTAAGCTTATTTTAAATTCAAATCTCTGCCCAAAATCACTCATCGGCGCCATCTAAAGCTAACTGAACCATTACAAAAGCTTGCAACCTTCAACTCCATTTCACCATTGTTGACCTTCAAAGCTTCAATTGGAAAAGTATATACAAGTTAAATTTATGAACAAACAAGTTACCACACTCTTCATCTTGATTAAATAATTCAAAACCCTCATTTACTTATAATTTATTCTTCATATTTTTCATTTAATTTTACTTTGAAGCACCTAGGATTTTTTGTGTTTCTAAGCAAAAGCTCTCCACTTAGAGCCAATCAATGGTTCTAATGCAGAGAGACATGAACGATGACATGAGTAGAACCTTAACCATGTGGTGTTTGAGTTTGAAACTCAAAGTTCGTGAACAAATAAAAATCAAAGAAGGTTGAAGACGATGAAGCCTTCGCCCGCTGTGGTGGGAAATTTGAATCCTGACCAATCAGAAGGTGCCACGCAGCTAGCCGTTGGTCTTTCTTTCCTTTTCTTGTTTTTTTTAATTCCTTTTTCTTTTCTTATTTATTTTTAATAGCTCCTTTAACATATTTTATTCCAATTTTTTTCATAAATCAAAAAAATTATTTTCTATCACATATATATTTTTCCATAATTTAAAAATCATTTTTAGCATTTTTTGCTATTTTCTTTTTAATTTTCATTTAACAATTAATTTTCATGCACTTTGAAATATTTTTATTCCCACTTTTGAGATCCAATTTCTTGTAATGTTTCTGACTTTTTCAAAAAAAATTGACAATTTATTTGATGTTTTGACGCCTCTTTGGAATTTTCCATTTTAAATCTTTTTTAAATTTTTTTTGATTCATTTTTTATTGACTTTTTTTGTCTTTGTATCATGACCTAGTTGATTAATGCATCATCCATTTCAATTAGTTCTTGAATGATGCTTTGTTTGTATGAACTTTCATCATTTAAAACTTATTATTTAAATAATCATTTGATCATTTTTTGTACTTTAAATTAATGATAAGTTTATCCCATTGCATAATGAGCTTGGGTGATTAAAATTAATGACATATGATACCTTGTCTCATTTTAATTGTGGTTGATCATTTCTCCTTCTCCATCTTCTTCTTTTACATTTTTAACCACTGTGTTCCATTGTTTTAGGAGGATGGTTTTGTATCATTCCTCTAACATGTTTGACACATAAATTGCTATTGACCGTCCTCACCTAGGCATAACTTCTACACAAGTCCACTTACGATTGCTTAACATATCACTAAATTGTCCCGACTTGGTTGATTTCTCATTAACACGAACATTGACATATTAATTGTGTTAACATTTAACATTTACTTTTATGTCATTTAATTTTATGCACCTTATTTTCTTTCCATTTACATTCATGTCATTTACATTATTGTCACTTACATTTTTGATTTTACTTTATGCCTTTTATCTTTTGGCTTATCTTGCTTTATTTCTTTAAAAAGAACAAAAACATTAATAAAAATGGCTAAAACCCTAAAATTCATCTAATCTTGTGGACTTTGTGTTACTATGCCTTGCTTGAGGAGTATTTTGGACTCTAGACCTTATGAGTTAGTGCTTTCCTTTGTTTTGAGTGGTTGTGTCAAATACTTTGTGACTCATTTGTACCTTTTGACTTCAATTCAAGATTTGGTCTTGTTCTGAGAACTTTGATCATTGCATGAAAACTTGGAATTCTCTTTGTGGCTCTTTGACATTCACTTTCATATGAATCCATTGATGTTCATTTGCGTCCATGCTAGCTCTTGATGATTCATCTGCTTATGTGCTTGCTTATGCGATATGCTTATCTTGTGGCTTAATCCAAAGAGAAATGAATGTTCATTTTGACCAATGTCGAATGCTTGCTCCATCTTGTGGTTAGTACACTTGCACACACAAAGGCTTTATCTTGAGTTACCTTACTATGAGACCTTTTATTTAATGTCATTTTCTTTATGCTTTTGGATAGTATCTTCATCTCCTACCCACCTCTTCAAATTTCTAAACTTCTCCCTATTTTAAAAGCTTCTTGTTTCAAACTTCAAAATTTTCTTAATAAACCTTAACTTTGTCAAGTGATCCTGAATTTTTTTTATTATAAATGCTTAAACACTTAAGCATATTAAAACTCTTTTCAAAACTTCTAAAAAGACAAACCTCATCAAATTTCTTTTTGAGCCTTTGTGCACTGTTCTTTTTTATCTTTTTTCAAAGATTGGATATTAGTCTGTTCTAGTAGTGGTGCAAACCACTATACTTCTACAATATGTTGTGAATTTGTTAATATTTTCCACTTGAATGTTTAGATGTGCTTGTGAGAAAGTCCAAGTGAAAGTTCTCCATATCAATATGATGAAAATGCTCATTCCTCATACTTGTGGGTAGTAAGTTGTAATTTTCACTTGAATACGACGAAATGTATTTTCAATTTAAAATCAACCAACAAACTTTCGTGGTTATTTTTACCATGAACTACGAGGCTTTGACTTCCTTATAGCACTATGAGGATATGTAGGCACGTGACTCTTGAAGTCTTGGCGAGTACAAAATAATAAAATACTTCTTTTCTCACCACCCTAACCTTTTTGTAAAAAACATGGTTTTTATCATAAAACAAATTTTCAAGAGGTTCCTATGGAATGACATAGATGTGAGGGATGCTAATACCTTCCCCTTGCACAACCAACCCCTATATCTAGATCTCTTTTTTTTTTGCGTTTAGTTTTCTCGATATTTTCCCTTTCCTTTGGAAACAATAAAATTCAGTGGCGACTTTGCTCTTTTTCCATATACTTCACTAAAGAAATACAACCATTCAAATTGATGAGAAGTATATAATCTGAGAATTAAACTGTTCCTAAAAACAACTTAAACAAACCACAATTTTTTGAATTGCATGCATATCACAAGTCATATCTTCCTCTTTAATATTTAGAATATGATTCAATGGACTAAATCATTCAAGGCATCGATTCATTCGCTTCTAGTTTATTTTGAATAACATCAATTTATTGGCCAAGTCCGCCTCATTATCGTCACTATCATGATGATTGTGACAATGAGTTATCATCATAACAAGTGATGACGATGAGGAAAAATTGGCCAATAAATTAATGTTATTAAAAATAAACTATAAGAGAATATATCAATGCCATGAATGACTTAGGTCATTGAATCATATTCTACATGTTAAAGAGCGTGAGATGAATTATGAGACAAATGTAATTAGAAAAACATTGATTGATATAATTGGTTTTCAAATACAACTTAATTTCAGATTATAAGTTTCTAAACCAATTTAGATGAATGTATTTTTAGTGAATGGTTAGTGAAATAAACAATCTACATATAATATAATAAAATCGACTTTATCTTCTGTTAATCTGCATAAGAATTTAAAGAACAAAATATTGCTAAGCCACAAGAAGCCTTTTTCTTGGGATTTAGCAATGTTTTGTTCTTTTTCTGAGATTAATCATCAACAACAATATACAAAAACATTTACCAACAATACAACACAACATACAACAACATGAAAAACATACCTTTTATCAACAAAACACTGACAATATTCAACAACATACAACAACACAAAATATAATAAAGTTTTTCACGAATGTACCTTTTATTAAAAAGAAACATGGAATTAATGATGCAATTCATCTACTTTATGTTGCTATGAAAATAAAATAAAAAGGTGGATGAATTTTATACAATAGCTTCATACTTCTTGTATTGTTTTTCCATAGCAACACAAACCATATGTAAACCATAGCCAAAGTATGCGCTTTGTTAAGGTGGTTTTCTTCATTCATGAAATTCTAGTATATCAGACCTTAAATGTTCTATGACATGTTTGGGCATCTGATCCGACTTAAAACACACAGGCAAGGTAAAATCCATAATAAAACAGTACTGAAAAGCATAAATAACACACAGGAATTGTTAACACAGTTCGAAGCGACTCTCTTACTCTGGGGGCATGCCAAGCCATGGATAAAGTCCACTATAATAGTATCAATTCAAAGACCCTACATTTAATATACCAGTTTATGATCTTCTCACTCAATCACTATGCGTGCTAACTTTCTATCTAAGACTCACCTAGATATGAGGTCCTCCACAATCCGTCATCAATCACATACATTGATTAGAAACACATAAAGACACACTTCCATGACAGAAACAGATGACACACCTTCATGACAATACTCATCAAGACACTTGACAAGAACATAACTTGGAGTTACTTAAAAGGTTCCTCCAAGAACAATAATCACTCTTGCTTCCCAGCATCGAGGAGAACAATAATCAGCACATTACCTAAAGGCTTCTGAGTGATAACAGAACCTTGCGACTCAAGGAACACAATCCAAATCATATGCCGAGTGGATCAAAGCAACTCTTCTAGAGATTGGTACAGACTCAGCTCTAATGATTACATCTTTCCTATTCTTGGCCAATACCTTTCTTAGGTTACAATTCTTCTATTTATAACCTATCTCCCAACTGCATTTGGGCTTCTAATCACAACATATTAGCTGTTACAATTCTGTAGAAGATTCTGCAATAAAATAGATCTTCAATCAAATCTTTAATAAAAAGTCTCCTTATTTAGAAAGTCAATATTCTTCAATATTCTTCTTGATTCTTCCAAACCTTTAAGTGAGCGCCACATAAGATTGCATAATATTCCCATAATATTCTGCAATTGTTAGATCATAACAAAATCCAATTGTTCTGCTTAGCTCTGGCGCGATGTTGTATCACCCTGTATATGGCATCTTTATTCGACATGTTGCTCCAGATGTTGAAACATTTCAACTCAACATGTTCTTCATAAAATAAGACTTCTTGCTCAACCTGTTCTTTATGGCAAGTAATCACATCCTATTTAACATACTGCTGCTATATTTTTTTTTACTAAAATTAATGCCAATCCTAAAAATAGAGAATTAATAATACCCCCTTTGGAAAATTTTGGCTAAAACAAATAAGATAGATTACAACCTAGAATACATCCATAAACAAAAATTACAAATCTTCAGCAGTAGTCTTCAGTAACTACTGAACATAATAGCATAGTAACATGGAGTCAGTCTGCAAAAGCACAATGATGTTAGGATATCATATTCGACATCATGTTCATATCAACTCCATTGTAGCAATAACTTCAACACCAAAGAATAGAAACCCCAAGATAGGAGAATAGAAAGTCCTGAATTCACTTGGTGTACATGAGTAAGAAGATAGGTAAGACTCCCCCTTAAACCAAGAACCTACTCTCATCACAGAAGACCAATGGTGGCATAAGAGAACCCTCAATCACTCCTTAATCAACAACCAAACACAAACCTAGAGCATAAGAGTAAACTTAAGACCAAATCAACCACCACCCCTGGTAACTCAGAACACAGGTTACAACTGCGTTCATAACTCATATCACAGGTCACAAAAACCCAACCAGACATAGGATCAGACATCCTATTCAACATGTTTGTGCAACATCTGGAAACACAACCTCCAAACTGATCATCTGAGCAAACCCTTTCTCCCCCTTTTTAGCCATAAATTGACAAAGAAGGCCTTCACAAAACCATACCCAAGCACAACTCACCCATACCCGAATGAAACCCTTTAAGATTATGGAAACACCAAACACTCAAAGGGTGAAAGAGGAAAGGAGAAACCTCTATAAATAGTTGAGTATTTACTTGGGAAATAATGATCCTTGATTGTAGCAATGGTCTTGGTCAAAAGGAAACATTATTTGAGGTGAACTTGCCACCAAAATTAATGTGTACCGTTTAAAACATATTTGAGTGAATTTATTAGCTCTGTATTATTTCTGCTGAAAAGAAATAGTCCCAATACATGCACATGCACATTCAAACACACTTTATATACTCCCTTCTGACACGTGTTTGATCACACCGTCCACAAAAATCTTATGTTGATCACACATGAAACATGTCCTGAATAATATCCTGACATCCAGTCAGACATTGTATTCTTTCTCTTGTATGCACAACCTGTGATCAATATATCTTCAACCAGCATTCCAAAAAAGCTTCACAAGATTATCTAAATATGTTCTAAAGTATAAACACGTGTCTTCCATTGGAATCCAAGTGTACTCCTTTCACACATACCAAAACATCAGAATATCAAATACGTGACATCTCTCAACAACAAAGACCCTTAGAGAGCCCTTCTAAAATCTGCAGAGAAGTAAATTCTCCCAGACACAACTATTAACCACTAGAGAGATGTGTGTACTTCTGATTTAATCACCCATATTTTTTAGAATAACTCCAAGCACGTTGATCTATTCACACACAAGATACACCTGATTTGGAATTTCTCACATATTCTAGAACAAATGAGCTTAGCTTGCTTGCTACACAAGTTCAATATTGCCACCATCTCTTACTTGAAGTAGAAGAAACCACCATCTCAACATCATTCTGATCAGAAGAAGACCTCCAAAAACATTCAGTTCAGACCTTAGTATATGATAACCTTCTTCTGCCCTTACATCTTGGCATACTACTGTAGACATGATCAGAATCTACACATTCTAATCCATATAGTCAGAACTGCCACTTCTGACAATTGTGCTTGAGCATCCAATTCCTCATGCATAAACCCAAGCACAACCCAACATAATGTTACAACGTCATTTGGAACTTCAGCTTCTTATCACAGACCCCAAACACCCTGGTTCTTAAAAACATCATCCATATGACTTATTATTTTCATAAAAGTCCTAGACACTAGAGGATCTCCAATGATACACCTTCAGCAGCCAATTCAGGTTGTCACACCAGAGCACCACAGAGAGAAACAAACTCTCAGTAGTTAGCAGCTTCCTATCCCAAGCTACCCAACACAGCCACAAAGAAAAATAAATTCTCTATACTCCTTCTGAATCATAAGGTTTAGACTGCCGAATTGCACCAACACATCAGAAAAAATACTCAGCTCCCGTCAAAGTATTCACCATCATTCACATACACAACCTCAATAGAGGAAAGATAAATAATCAACTCCAGTATGAGTATTTGTAATAGTCAGATAAGGTTACCTTCTCACACAAGGTAGGATATTTGGTCTGGCATTCTTCTTCTGTACACCTCTAGAACCAGCTGATTCTTCTTCATGACAACCAGTCATGACAGTTATTCACACCACAAACTAATTCAAATTAGGCAAGTGGCTTGACCTTATACTCCACCATGGACAAACCTGAAAACTTCCTTGGCTGAAGAAGCAAAGAACATAAATGATGTTCCAATATCAATTCCGACATCAATATAAATCACATGGGTTTATGCATTTACTATGGCTCTGGAGACAACATCCATATCAATCAATATAAAAATCTTGCAAGGGATACAAGAGGATTAACCATAAGTAGCTGATCAACCTTTAAGATCAGATCAAAATACATGCAGAGCATGCACACCTCAAGAAAATTTCTTCTCATGAGCATAATGTCCAGACCTCATGTCCGACTTTGAGGTGTTAGACACCATTCTTCTGTACCTAAAGAGGAGATTCCCTCTAATCAGGTATCTGGGGCCGAATTCAACTAACATGGCATTTACTGATCATCATACCACAAACAGACTGTTTAGAATAAGTCAGCTGCTCCTAATATTCGTAACTACAAAGATGCCCTTCAATCCTTGAAAAAGAAAATGTTCCATCATGTGAGGCCACCACATAAATGAACCCATGCTTGATGAGAATTTTACCAGACAGTAAGAACCATGATCCTTTGGTTCCAAAACAAACCCCTCCTTTTTACTCCAGACAAAAATCTGAAATGCCCATCTTAGGTGATTCAGATGACACTTCAACAATGCAGACACAAATCAACCACTTAGCTCCAATGCAAACAATCCCTTGGGTGCATATTCCATTACAAAATAAGATTTCCATGCTCTCATAGACTTGATAGTGATATCAAGTTTGAGTAAACAACCTTCATCCTGTATATGAAGAACACCAACCAGACAAGTTGAGAAAAATAAATTCTCAACACACAGATGTCAAGATATTATGTTTGACATATCTTCAAGTTCTTCCAGATTCAGATTAAAGACTCCCCCTTATTAACTGCTGATAACTCCTAAGGTGATTATACATTCTCCCCTTCAATAACTGCACATATTGTGGTTGGTACACACCAATTACTCCCTTTAAGTAGAATTTATTCTATGGTCATACACAAGATTCCATAAATCTGGCACCTTTGTACATAAGGATCCTACAAATATTAGAGAGAATGTCCTTGACATTTGACCTTTATGTACAAGGAACCTAGATGAGATAATACAACTCTACTGGACACTAGAGCTCAATCTTTACACTTATACTAACTTGGATCAGAAATAAACTGAATCAAGAAGTAACCAATTGGTTTGTCAACATTCAACCATCCCACCAATCTAAGACATGCTTTCTGGATAAAACATCTTAGATATACAACCCATATGCATCCTCTTTCAAATCAGGAGTAGGTTCTAAACATATGTGATCGCACATTTGTTTAGCACCTAGAGAATGTGTTATGCAACAAGAATCTCCACACCTACTGACATGATGTCCCAACATCTAGTAGGACATCAGTTCCCTTCTTCTGGAACACAAAACCGAGCTTGGTTATGAAGCAATTACTGCTTCCAGAAACTCAAAACATACCTTGATCACCTTCAAGGTCTTCAAAATTAGTCCAAGCTCCAGCTACACCCACAATAATAAGACTCAGAGTCACTTTCCTAATTAGGTCAAGACTTAGGAAGACTCTTTTAGACACCAAAATAAATAGCTCTATCCTTTCTTCAATATTCTATCAAATAAATGACAGATTTCTTGAAAAATACACCAACCACACACTATAATGCTTTTATTAGTGAACTTGAGAGAAAAAGACTCAAGTATCATTGGAAATTTTACAAAGTTGGTTGAAATAGTCTTGCACATATAACCTGCTGAGGAGACCAAACCCTAATTCCCTTCCAAGAAAATACCACCAGAGACACAAGGAACAATCAGGGTTACATCAGATACCATGCAGCAGAAAAACACACAAAACAATCCTCATCATCCATCAAACACAACATAAAAACCTTTCACACAACCACCACAGTCCAGGTGCAAACACAACAACCTAGGTTTGAAAATAAATCAAACCCAACACAACAACTCACCATGAAATCTACAGGACTGATAACAACACAGACATGTCCAATACATACCTTGTCATGAATAATCCTTCCTCCACTTCAAGGGACCATTCAAACAAGAATATGAATTATCCAAGTTCAAACAACTTTTCAGTAAATACCTCCTTCCTTGCGCATGACCAGAAAGCATCATCCCAGGATCTCACCCAGAAACAGAACAAGATTCCTCCTTTGATACCAATTGAAATTTTGGTATATTAGACTTCAGATGTCCTATGACATGTTAGGACATCTGATCTGACTTAAATCACACATGTAAGGTATAATCAATAATAAAATAGTACTGAAAAGAAAAAATAACACACAAGAATTAGTAACTCTGTTCGGAGCAACTCTCTTCCTCTAGGGGCCTACCAAGCAAGGGATAAAGTTCACTATAACAATATCAATTAAAAGACCCTACATCAAACATACCAATTTACAATCTTCTCACTTAATTACTATCTGTGATAAATTTCTATCTAAGACTCACCTAGATATGAGGCCCTCCTCAATCCCTCATCAATTACAGACAACAATTAGACACAAAAGAAGACACACTTCCATGACAAAAACAGAAGGCACACTTCCATGACAATACTCATCCAGACACTTGACAAGAACACAACTTGGAATTACTTAAAAGATTCATCAAAGAATAATACTCACTCTTGCTTCACAACTTGGAGGAGAATAATAATCAACTCATTAACTAAAGGCTTTTGAGTGATAAGAGGACCTTGCAACTCAAGGAACACAATCTAACTCACATGGTAAGTGGATCACACAACCAGCTCTCCCAGGGATTGGTACATACTCAACCATAATGATTACATTGTTCCTATTCACAGTTGGTACCTTTCTTAGGTTATAATGCTTCTATTTATAACCTATCTCCCAACTGGATAAGGGCTTCTAATCACAACTTATTAGCTGTTACAATTCTGCGGAAGATTCTGTAATAAAGTAGGTCTTCAATCAAATCTAAAAGTCTCCTTATTTAGAAAGTCAATATTCTTCAATATTCGTATTGATTCTTCCAGACCTTTAAATCAGCGCCATATAGGACTGTATAATATTCCCAGAATATTCTGCAACTGTTAGATCAATATAGAATCCAACTGTTCTGCTTAGCTCATGTGCAGCATCGTATCACCCTACATAAGACATCTTTATTCGACATGTTGCTCCAGATGTTGAAACATTTCAACTCAACATGTTCTTCATAATATAGGGCTTCTTGCTCAACCTGTTCTTAATGGCAACTAATCACATCCTATTTAACATATTACTGCTATATTTGTGTTACTAAAATTAATTCCAATCCTAAAAATAGAGAACTAACAATTCACTTTCCTTATAAGTCAAAAAACATAAACATTATGTCATTAACAACATTACATGGAACATTCACCAAATGAAAAAAACGAGAAACCTTTTTTAACAAGAACTATGGGAAAATGGGAGAAGTTGATTACCTATAAGTTTTAAGAAGATTTTGAGACGATTTCACTGCATGGAAGAGACAGATGTTAGGGTTTTGTTTTGAGAAAAATGGAAGAAAGCTTATGATGAAGAAGAATAAAAATAAATCTTTGTGTCTTGCTGTGTTTGAACTTGATTAGCTTTAAGTTTGTAGAAGCATATTAGGACGAGTTTGATGCATATGAAAGAGAGATATATTAGGGTTTTGTTTTGAGAGTGATGATTATTTTATGCTGAAGCCTAATAACTTAACTTATATATATATGTAAAACATATCACCACGGCTATTAAAAAAACTGTGATAATAAATAAGACCTATTTACATGGTTTGGTTAACTAACCATGGTGGTAAATAATTTTATTTTATAATATATATCTTAGAACCCCCTTTTGTAATGAAAAGAAGAAAAAATGTTGGTGTTGGGAATCAAAGCAAGTAAACTTCAATATACCAATATATTGTAACATATTTGGGGGTCCTTAGGATGACGATGATCATGATGAGGCTATGGAGGACAATTGGGGAGGGGGCTAAACCATTTAGGCTTGACATTATGGAAGTTGTTTGTGGCTTAAATTTCCTTTAAATACTCGTGGTGAACTCGGAAAGGGATGAGGATTACTGGGGTGACTTGAGGCCCCACATCAATATTAAAACATTTAAGACTCTAAAAGACTAAGAACTTGATGAAGACGGAGTTAGGTGGTATCATGAATCTCGTGCATGCTCTAAGACTCACAATCATTATTTTTTTGTTGATAGTAAAAATGAGTTAGTTCATAGGGGACAACAAATTCTTAAGCTTCCCACCATTTCTGACCAGTATCCCTGGGTGGAAAGGGAGTTATTGGGGGCACCCTATATCTTTAACAAAGCACATAGGATGGAAAATGCTCATTAGGACGTCGACCTATTTGTTGTTCCTTTGATTGGGTACTTTAGGTAAAACAACATGGGAAACAAGATGTAACATGTGAAGAGGCATCATTAGGGACAATATGTTTCAGCATGAGGTGCAACATCTGACCTTAGTCTATTAGCTAGATTACGTGAGTAAATATCTGCAAGGTTGTGTTTGTTTCTATGAAGTTTGTTAATCCAAATCAGTTTGGAAAAAGGTTTTATTAAATCATAATTCGTAAAGGTTGAAGAAGATTTAATTGGATATAGTTTAATTAAAAGAATTTGCATTGAAAAAAAGATGATGATTTAATTTGATTGGATTTGCTTTGAAGAAAAGCTTTATTTGAATATGCCTTGAAGGAAGATTTGTTTCAAATTTAGTTTATTGGATATGCAAAGATATTGATTGAAGATTCATTCCATGAAGATATTTAATTATATATGATTTAATTACAAGATTTGGATTGACACTTAATGATAAAACCTTCAATCCTTATTAAAGATGATTTAAAGCGTGGTTCAGTTTTTTAAAAGAGATTTATTCTGAATCCTTTACTTGATAAGTTGGAATTATGTTTTATATCAAGTAAAGATTTTATTTGAATTGTTCAAGATTAAAATTTTTGTTACATGGACAAATGTCATGCCAAATATTCCAATGATTTGTGAGACATCTTTCTTTGACTGTTACTTGGTGAGAAAGATAAATTGAAGTATATCATGTCCTGTTATGATTTGTTTCATATTCTATTATATAAGTATGTTAGCTTAAGTTTGGATTTGGAAAAGATCTTATTTTAGCAAGTTTGCATGTGGAATGCTTAAATCAAGAATCTCAATCTTTCTAATAAACATTTGATTGATCATTTGTATTTTTGGTGCTTTTGATCTAAATAAAATATATTAAGAATAATCAAGAGATTCAAATGTATTCAAGGTGATCAATCAAAATTGGAAATCATCATTACTGAAGATTGTTCTCATGAACTTTTTAGAAGTCCAACTAAATTCATGATAGGCTTTTAGAGCTGGACTTTTGTGGTTATATAAGGAGTCCATCTCCTTTGTGAAGACTCAGAACTTGAGAGGAAATTTATACTCTATAGGAGAGTTTTAATTGAGTCTTTTCTTTGAGTATTTATTGTACTACTTATTTCCTAGATACTAATTCTATAAGCTTGATAATAGAGTATATTTTGAAGGTGTGAGAAACACAAGAAATGAGGGGTTTGAATTGGATTTCTAAGAATAAAATCTTTTTGAAACCAAACACTTGAGGTTAACACAAGAACAAAAATAATGGAACACAATTATTCTTATCCTGGTTCACTGTTAACTAAGTTAATCTAGTCCACCCACCAAGGTGATTTACCTTTATCAACAAGGACTTAATCCACTATAACTAAACTGATTATAGACACAAACAAAAACTAACTTTCAATGTCTTCTTGAGAATTCTGATTAAAGCCCTAGTCTCTCATGGAACAATTCACCCAAGGTTGAAATTCAAGATTGTCTGTTTAGAAGATGCTTATAGGAAATCATATTTACACAAGTTGAAATACACAGAAACAACATAATATTGTTAAAAGCAAGTTAGAGAACAATAATTCCCTTCTAGAAAGTTAACGAACAAAAGTTTCTTGATTTATAAAACTTTACAAAATATTTACAATGAAAGTTCAACAGCGTTTTAGATAAATGAATCAGCACAATTTTTCGATGTTCTAATTCTTCCAATACTTCCTTTTATAGCCAAAAAGAAATCTGTTGGAGGGTAGAATAGGATACCAGAATTCTAACTATCTAACTGCATAACGGTCAGTGTGAGTGGTAGACAACATTGTACCAATAGTAAATTATTTTCGCCATAAAATCAGAGTAATGGAAGGAGGTGATCTTGTACTATTTCTCACGTAAAAACATTTGATCTTATCTTCTAATCTTCAGAGGTTTCAGAATATGTATGAGTTGAAGCATGTTTAGAAGGATCAAAACTTGTCTTCAAAACTTTTGTCTTCTGAGTGTTCAGAACGTGTTCATCTGAACCTTATCTTCAAAATCTTCAGCACATTGGTCTTTATATCCGTTGGTCTTCAGAACTTGTTCACCAGAACCTTGTCTTCAGAATCTTTGGAACCTTGGAGCAAGAGATCTTAGAATCTTCAGAGCTTGAGAAGCCTTCAGAAGCTCTACTATCAGAGTCATAGACAGAAGCTTTAAACATTACCTCAGAACTGTTACTTTAGAAGCATTATGATCCTTGTAACACGCACTTGTATCACTTAGTATGTTGAGTTCTGAGTATGATGACGTCACACGCCATATCGTCAGATTTAGAACCTATTAACAAAATATACACACTAGATAAAACCATTAGGTTACTACATTATTATCTAATCACCCATGTATTGTTATCACCAAAACTATAGGCCAGCTGCAGAATACAATAATTTTCTTACAATCTCACCCTTTTTGATAATGACAAAACCATGTATTTTAATAAACAATTTATAGTAGGTTTAATCATATAAAATAATTCAGAGTTTAGCTAAACAACTTCCCTGAGTTTTATACTCTCAGAACTTATTTAATCTTGTTTAGAGTCTCCCCCAAAGGTAAAGACTTAAAGAAGTTTTGAGATATAACACAAATTAATCAACATGAAGGAATACTTACCTGATTGAATTAACATCAAGAGTCTGACTAGTGATGCAGAAATCTTCATCTCAGATTTTGGCTTACTATCAGAACAGGGTGAGGCATCTGATCAGAGTTTGGTGAAGTCTCAACATGGTTGTGAAAAACCAAAACTAGATTATCAAGTATCATAACTTAATCAATTTGTCACTTCATCAGAGTCTGGTTGAATTTCCTTTGAGAAAAGGCCTGATAACGCATGACTTCTGATTCTTTAGCTTCTGAATCTTCTTCGGAGCTTTAGAACTTGCATGTTAAGAAAAATTAAGTGAACTTTTTCAAAGTTCTTGAGTCAAACAATGTTATAGGCAATAATATAAAACCATGTTTGGGAATAGATTCTAAGATTATATATATCAAAATCATCTATTTTCTCCCCCTTTGTCAAAAATCAAAAATATTTAAAGAGACAGAGTAAAAAAAACGATTAACCAAAAACAAAGATACAAAAGTTTTTAGAAACAAAAGGTAAAACACTTAATTTCTAAAAGCAAAGGTAAAATAAATGGTCTAGGGGTTTGGTGGAGGAGGATTATGCATCCCTGCTATGAAGTCTTTCAGCAAGGTTAAGAGGGAAGAATGTTCGTCAGTTCTCTAGTATTTATTATCCAAATGTTATAGAATGACAACATTTGTCTTCTTCAACTATTCCACAATGTCCATCATCCCAGATTGTTGCACCCTAATATTTTCCCGCCTAACTTAACTTTTATCTGGATTAGGCTTTGCATTTCATTTGCATCTTTTAGATCATGACAATCACAATCATTCATATAATTGGTTATTAAAATCATGGAATCACAATTAGGGTTTTGAAAAGGAAAGGCTCATCTCTTAGAGTATTGGATCATCATCATGATAATTATTACCAAAGCATAAGTGCTATGGTTTCATCATTGGTTCATCAGTTGATCTGAAGGAAATTAAGGTTTTTTGGCATTCATCAGTATAAATTAGGAATTAGGGTTTTGTGGTTTAAGATTCAAGAGGTGTTCACTTCAAAGTATCATCAAACAAAATCATTTTATGGCCTCAAGTTATTTCAATTTCCTGACAATTACAAGATTCCATTGATTATATAAGATTTTGGTTCATATAAGAAAAGTCAACTACAAAGTCAAACTTTGACTTTTTGGGGTTTTTTGGTCAACCATGGGTTTCTCAAGTCAAGGATCATGAAAATGAAGTCAAAGGAGTCATTTTATAAAATGAATCAAGAGAAAGAATAAAAAATTCTCAAATTTGGATTTGAAAATTTCACTAAGAATGGTGACATTTCATGTTCAAATGCCATACCTTGCAAGACCATAACTTCCTCATCAAGTCATCATTTTTCATGATCCAATGCTCAAATTAAAGAGGATGATGTATTATACAACTTTTTAAATGTGAGCTCATCTCAAAAATGTGCATAAATCAAGAGATATAAGTCCATAAAGTCCTGACTTAAAAATCCAACACTTAGAGAAATTTCTCAAACGAATTTGCCCTCAAAAGTGACTGACTTTTTATGTCCATTTTCACCCAGTTCCTATTTGATTCAGCCAAATTGGTGAATATGAAAGTTGAAGAGAATAATCTAAGCTTTCCAAAATGTCCAGGAACACAATTTTATCATGCTTGAGTAAGAAGAATCAAAGAGATGAAGTTGGAATTTCAATCTTGAATTACAAGTCATTTTTGTAAAGAACTCAAGACCAAATATTATAACCATGCTATACAATCTTACTTTGCAGGCCTCTAAACTCTTAAATCTCTCCATAATCAGAAGATTACACACTCCCTTTGGCTATTATCCAACGGATTTAAGCTTTATCTAAGTTAACTTTCCATTTAAGGAAGAAAGGTCACACTTCCATTCTAGTAAAGAAGCTTTAATCAGTAAAGTCAACTTCTTGAGCCCATACCTTATTTATTATGATAAAAGAGCTTTGCAAAACCAAGAAGCAACCATCTACAACCTGTAAACCACTCTACGATCAAGCATGCTTGCATTGGAACCATGATCTTCCTGTAGCTTTCTCACTTGTATTTCAACCAAGTGTCAAAACCTTAAGGCTCAAACCTGATCAGCCTTTGCCCTCAAGTTTTTCTATAAATACGAGATCCTTTCTAACTTGAAAGGAGACTAATACACAACTTGAAAACACCTCAAACTCTATCAAATCAGAATTAGCTAAAAAATCACATTTTTTGGGCTTTGAAGTCCAAATCTTTGAATCTCATAACCCCATACACATCATATAGAAGTTATATAAACACAAAAATAACTTCTGCAATTACTCCACCGTCACTCCCCATCTCCATTTTTTTATCACTGCAATTTGACTTGGTCAGAGAATTCCTGCAAGCTTCAATACATTCTACCAATTGAGATACACTCAAGAAGGTCCAGGGAAGCTAAACATACCATTTATTTGAGTGTGGAAGTACTAAAGTAAGTGTTGGACTTTCTCCAATTCGGTAAAAAAATCAAACTTTAAACTCCTCATTCATACATACTCCCTCAATAAAAAATGTAGATATGATGTATATGAAGCTAACCATGTAGTTGTCTTGCATTAATTTTGTTTGTGTGAAGAGAATCGATGCTCTAAACATTTAGGGAACCAATTGTTTTGTTGATGAAATTCGTGTTCATCTTTGATTAATTGTTTCTGAAAGTTGTACCATTGCATTCCTGGTTGAATTTTAAGCAACTTTGGTCTTTAAAGTTTTCAAATTTGTTGAGAAATGAAGGACTTTGAATTTCAACAATGGTTGTTGTTGTCGTTGATGGCTCGGGGAAGAAGATGAACATGTGGTGCGAATTTAATTTTTCAAACATGTCTTTCTTACTTAATTAATTAATTGTGTTGGTTATCACCACTAAGCGTGTGGCTCAGTGGTTAATATTTTGTTTGACAACCAAGAGGGTGTGGGTTCAAACCCATCGAGTCCCCTCCTTAATTTTTATCATTTATTTTCTTGCTTTATTTTTCACTAACTTTCACTTTATTTCTCACTAATCAAATTAACTTTTTAAAGCTAATTCTTTACACACTCTTAGTTTGTCCCCTCTATATTATGAATACTAAAAAAATCACAAAAATATTATTTATTTCATCATTTTCCAATTAAGACAAAACTAGTCCTTTTTAGGGTTTTTCTTAAGGAGTTTTCATGATCTTTTGTTGATTTCTTAACTTTTCTCATAAAGCTTGATCATACCATGACAAGTATTAAATCTTACTTAACATCATGACTCTTGAGTAAGCGTATCATGATAGCTTGAGTTTATTCTAGGGTTTTTACTTTGGTTTAAAACCCATAATAATAAAACATGTTTTAAAATCCTAAATTATGTTCCATGACTTTCCTCTTGATTGTGATGCATATATTTGTTCAAACATTCAACTCATCCATGTTTTTATGAGCCTGTTTCATATTTTGAATATATTTAATTTATAAACTCCTTTAAAGCATAAACCATAAAACATCAAAAACTTGATTTCAACTTTCACTCTTTTTTCACAAATCTTTTGCCAAATAAAACTCTTTGATTCTCATCCACTTGTGTGCTCGTTGCTTGTGTGAATAACATGTTCCCTTAAGCTTACTTAGTTCATCTTAAATCTTTTATGAAACTTGAATCAAGATAGATAGTAGGATTTCAATCCAATTATGACAACATTCGGTTATATTTCCCCATAATCGCAACTATAGGATCAATCCTTGCATGATAACATTAGGATCAATAAGTCTCCCCATTAGAATTTTTACCTTTCCATTTGCATTGCATCATTAAGAATAAAATATTTTCTCAATCAAAATCTCAAAACACTTACCAATATTCAAAACTCTTTCAAAACTAAAGGTGTGAAAGTGATGGGTGTATCCTTGGATGAGGGTCCACTTGTTACCATTTCTTCCTAACAAAAACACCAACCAAATCCAAATGATTTTGCCTTAGGTCCATTTTTTTCACTTTACAATATTTTCAAAAAAAGGATATGTTATCTCTATTCTACACAAAACAATGATGTGTAGTATCCAACGATCGAGTGGCAACGTTAACTGTTAGAATGCGAATTTATCACCATCCATAAAAATACACAACAAACAAAACATTCTTAAGAAGAAATATGGTGTTATGATTCCCTTGTGGATACGTAGTTATGGAGTTTCAATGCTCGGGCGAACACACTAATAAAAACCTTTTCTTTTTCCAAATGAATTTATGCATACATTTCTCTTTAGCATGTAAGTTTTAGATATACACACCCATTGATTAAGATAACAAGAGTGGAACCCATGGGGTACCACGGATGTGAAGGGTGCTAATACATTTCCCTTACGTAATCGACTCCCTTACCCGAGATTTGGTTGCGAGACCATGTTCTTTTCCCAATTTCAAAAGTTTTCTATATAGTGTCCTTTCCATATATTTTTTGGGATAAATAAAGTTAGGTCTCGACTCTATTTGTTCCATCCGAAGTTATTTGTTTTATGTTTCCGAGTAGCTTCATAACTGGCATCTCTACAGTAGCAACATTCTTCACAATCTCAGAAGGGGTACCATCTTTAGTAGAATACTTCTCAAATTCAATAATATTAGAAGAAGCAACTTCTATAGGTTGTTCATCCATTTTAGAAGTAGGATCCTCTTTAGAAGTGGCTACTTCCAGAGAAGGCAGGCAGAGAGGAATTAAAGGAGGTGCATTAGCATCAAATATAACTTTATGCTTCTTCCCAGCTTCTTGGTTACAAAATACTTGAATGTCGTTGGAGTTAGCCTTCATTCATCTTTTGAAACCATACCATATAGTATTGGTCTGTTCAAGATCTGCACTATCAAAAGTGCTCTCAACAGCATAGCACATAGTATTTCCAGAGCACTATACTCAAACTGATATAAGAATTCATCAAGTGAGGTTAGTGATAAGTGCAAATTGTAGTTATTTTTGTATATACTCTTTGTTGTACTTATCGACTCTTTATTGTTAATATCATTGAATAAACCTGACTTTTGTTTAAATATGTTTCGTTTGTGTTTTTGTGTACATAATATACTGTTTGATGTTTTTCCATTCATTTTGTAGGTATTTGTTGCATTTTGGAGCATCGATGAAAAAGGTGTCGAAAGAGCAACTCCGGATGCATGTTTTCAGAATAAAAGACCCAGTTTCCAGAAGTTCTGCTCAGGCGACCGCGCTAAGCGCACCCTCTAGCGCGATATGTGAAATTTTGACATATTTAGCAGAAGTGATTTTTTATCCCGCTTAGCGCGCAAGTCCCGCTAAGTGCGGTTTAGGGTGATTTAGTGTGTTAAATAAATGCAGCCCGCTTAGCACGGTGAGCCCACTAAGCATGGTCTGCTGAGATAAGTTTTGTATAAATAGTTTAGAAACATATTTTTTAGATTTTTATAATTTATTTTCCTCTTGGAGGAGCTTTGATCCAATTCTTTGTAGCTTAGAGGTTCAAGAAACATCATTTGGTGGTTCATCATGTCGATTGGATATGGGTGGACTCGGATCATGTTGACACCGCGAGAAGTTTCCTATTCATCTCCCTTTTCCCTATGTATCATTCCTATGGTGGGTGTTGTATGTATATCTTTACTCTTAATGTATGTACATTTGTTAATCATGGGATTGTATGAAATCTCTTTTACAAATTAATATCGGTGTTTATTCTTGATTTTTTCTTAATCGCATAGTCTTGGTTTGTTGTATACATATGCTTTCCAAATCTTTTTCTTGAATGCATATCTATTAGGTCCTAGACTCTAGACATAGATTTAGGCTTAATATTCATGTGGGTATCGGTTATTAAATACATATGGATTATTTCAGTCAGTTGAGAGATCGTCGACGAGAGTAATATGGGTGATGTCTCACTTTGCGTTAGAGATAGCCTTAGTGTGAGCGATACATGATGGTATTGACAAGTGATTTAGGTCACATGCAATTGATAAAAAATTTTAAGTATTTGATAGGTAGAGTGAAACACGATTCTAGAATGAATTCTCTTATGCCGCAGATGATTGTTTATCGCTTTCTTTACTTCTTTATTTACTTTTCCTGTATTTTTTCTGCAAAACCCTTTTCCAAACATAGAAGGATTGAAACTGTTGAATGGTAATTTTCCCCTCTCACCTATCTCTGTGGACACGATACAATATAACCTATATGACACGGTAAATTTATAACTTACTTTTTGCTTGCCGCTTTATCACAGCAGCAAAATAGCACCGTCACCGGGGATTGGTGTTGATATTAACTACACCGCGATAGTTTTGCTTTCTAAGTTTGTAAATATGTCTATAATGTGTATTTGTACATTTTCTCCATACTTGTTTATTTTGTACATTTACGTGATTTATACATTTGTATATAGTATACTTGTTTTGTTTCACGTTTGCCAAAGTGTGGTTAGATGTGTAGTTCTAGTTATAACTTGAAGAGATTTGAGTGAAGGTGGGAGTGAAGCGTTTGGCTTATCCGAAGCAATGTGTTATTTTGTAAATATATGGCGTCGAGCTTACGATGTAAAATAAGGATGTTTTATCGTTTTTTGCTTTGTTGTTACTTTTTCATTTCTAGCTTAGGTAGTGTGGTGAACATTCATTAAACCAGTTGTACTCGGATTGTTCGTAAAATTCTAAAATTTTCACTTTACAACTTGTTTAATCAATTTTCATCCATTCTTTTAGTATGTTTATATTAGTTGTTTTATGCTGTTGTTTTTTTGATTTTTTCCGCAAGCTTGTTGTGTTTAGCTCGTGGAAGTGTGTTTGTATGTTGTAAATATTGTATGTTTGAGCTTGTGCAGGTGTAAGTGAAGCTTGTATAGCAACTACACCAGCTGCCTTGTTTTTCTGCAACTGGTGTAGCGCACTTAGCGCGCTTTGTGCCGCTTAGCGCGCCCTGTTGTGCAGAGCCAATAAATTCTTTTTAATTTTTCGCTTGGATCTCCTTTTTACCACTTCCACAAAGGCTTTGTAGTAGTAATTAACACTAGTATTATTTTTCTAATTCTTTTGTTGTTGTTTGGACTCTAATTTTGGTCTGGTAACTTGAGGATATTGAGGTGATTTATCAATTTTGATCGTTTCGACTTGCGAATGTGTGGTAATAATTTTGTTAAAGTTTTGTACACGTCCGAGGTATGTTTTTATCCCTTTCTATACTTTAGAATATTCATGATACTTAAAATTTTTACAATTTTTATGTCATTCGTTCTTTTTTATACTTGTTCATTTGTGAATTACTTTAGTTCCTACCCTTTTTGTGAGGTAGCTTTCCATTGTTCACATATGCTGGAGACCACAACTCTTGTTTTAGCTGAATTTTATTATGCTTAATCTTTTGTTTGTGTTGATTGTATGAATGCATGAAAAGGATCAAGGAATTTCTGTTTCATTTTGAGCATAACTACCTAACCAAATATCCAATTATCCTTGTGAGTGTGTGATCATTCGTAACCCCTTTGAGCCTTTTGTCATTGTCCATATTATTTGAGTTTGATGCCTATCTATAAGTATTGGTTTCACTTTTTGTACGGATTTTGATTGTTGATTTTTCTTGAACCCTCAACTTTGTATTATTGTATGAATTCTTACCTTGCCTTAAGAAGTAGGGAGTATTCACATGATAATGTTGGTTGAATTCAAGTTGGGGATAAAAATTATTGTGCACTTGTGGTTGATTTCTACAATGTTGAGAAAGAAAAAAAAAGAAGAGAAAAATAAGAATAGAGAAGAAAAAGAAAAAACATGAAAAAGCTTTGAAAACAAAAAGAGTTTGAATAATTGTGCAAATAAGTAATGTGTTTTTTGTAATAGTTTGGGATTCAGAAGAAGTTTAATTGAAATTTTGTGTTTGAAACTATGTGAGTTTATCACTCCCTTAGGTTTAGGCAAGTTTTTGTTTCGATTAGGCTTAGGAATTATCTCTTTCTTGTTTACCCGACCACACTACAACCTTGAAATTCCTTGTGATTCTTGCTTTTATGTCTTCAACATGATTTTTTGGATGAGTGTATAATTTAATCTTTTGTTTGCAAGGTTGTTTGATAAGTGAGAATACCTCATTTTTGTTTATTTGTCATCTACCGATGGTTGATTTTTCTAGGTGTAATTTATTTGTGAACTAGTGTTGCTTTAAAGTGTTTGACATGATTTTTGTATTTAGCATTTGTTTCATGTTTATGTTATAGTCGTAGTCTAGTTGTAAATGTTTACTTTATGTGAACTGTTTTTCATTTGAACCATTGTATTTGTTTTCCATTTTCAAAACTTGTCGATTCGTGATTCTTTGGTTGATCTTTCTTGTTTCTTTGAGTTGTTTGGCCTTGTTTGAGGACAAACAAGTTCAAGTTAGGGGGAGTTTGATAAGTCCAAATTGTAGTTATTTTTGTATATACTTTTGTTTCACTTATAGACTCTTTGTTGTTAATATCGTGAAATATACCTGACTTTTGTGGAAATACGTTTAGTTTGTGTTTATTTGTGTTTTTGTGTACATAATGTACTATTTTATGTTTTCCATTCATTTTGTAGATATTTGTTGCATTTTGGAGCATCGAGGAATAAGGTGTCGAATGCACGGCTCTGGAGGCACGACATTCTCTAGTGCGCTACACGCAATTTTGACAGATTTGGCAGAATTGATTTTTTTGAGTCTGCTTAGCGTGCAAGTCCTGTTAAGCACGATTTAGGGAGGTTTAGTGTGTTAAATAAATGCAACCCACTTAGCATGGTGATCTCTCTAAGCACAGTCTACTGAGATTAGTTTTGTATAAATAGGTTAGAAATAGATTCTTTAGGTTTTTATCATCTCTTTCCCTCTTGGAGGAAATCTGGTACAATTCTTTGTAGCTTAGAGGTTCAAGAAACACCACTGGATGGTTCATCATGTCAATTGGATATGGGTTATCTCGGATCACGTTGACACCACGAGAAATTTCATATTTATCTCCTTCTTCCCTATGTATCATTCCTATGGTGGGTGTTGTACGTATATCTTTTTTCTTAATGTATGTACATTTGTTGATCATGTGATTGTATGAAATCTCTTTTACAAATTAATATCGGTGTTTATTCATGATTTTTGCTTAATCGCAGAGTTTTGGTTTGTCATAGACATATGTTTTCCGAATATCTTTCTTGAATGAATATCTATTAGGCCCTAGACTCTAGACATAGATTTAGGCGTAATATTCATGTGGATATCAGTTATGAATTGCATTCGGGTTATTTGAGTCGGTTGAGAGATCGTCGACGAGAGAAATACAGGTGATGTCTCACTTTGCGTTAGAGATAGCCTTAGTGTGGGCGATACGTGATGGTATTGACAAGTTTAAGTATTTGACAGGTAGAGTGAAATGCAATTCCAGAATGAATTCTCTTAGGCTGCAGATGATTATTTATCACTTTCTTTACTGCTTTATTTACTTTTCCTGCATTTTTGCCCAAAACCTCTACCCAAACTTAGAAGGATTGAAACTGTTGAACGATAGTTTTTCCCTCTCATCAATCTCCATGAACACAATACAATATAACCTATATCACATGGTAAACTAATAACTTACTTTTTTTCCCGCTTTACCACAACAACAGTTAGACAAGCATTTGTTCTTTTAGGAAAGAATTAGACGGGGTGGAGTAAGGTTTGGGGGTTCTGTCTGGAAAGGCAATAATTTTAGGTTGTTTGATGACATTGAGGGGGTTAAGGAAATATCATGAAGATGAATTCTTAGCTGACATAGAGTTAAGAGATTCTATGTCAGTATCCAAATCTTTCGATGCGGTAACAGGGTGAGATGGGTTGATAAGGGATTCTAAAGAAGTGTCTATAGAAATGTTTGGTTTGGTGAGAGATGGTTGGGGATAAAAAGTAGAGGCTTCTGAGGTATTTGGCTTTTATCGATTTAGCATATTTACTGTTCCAAGTGTGGAGACAAAAGAAGGTGTAGAGGTTTTAAGGACGAAAGGATTTGATGAATTCAGAAACGCAAATATAAGCAGTGAACTATTAGACACAGAAGCGTCAACAACTATTCTGACTTCTTTCACTGGGTCTAGAGATATCTTCTGAGAATATAAATCTTTGATTACTTTGCATGTCTAGAAGGACCATCACAAGAACTTTTCTTAGAGAGTTTCTTCTTCTCCTTCTTCTTTTTAACAAGAGGAGCAAAAATATAGATATTCATAGTTAACCAAGAAATAATGTGTTTCTGGAAACCTTGTAAGGTTAAAGGCTAGGAAGTCTTTAACTATAATTATTCTACATGAAATAGCCTTTTCATTCAAGGTGTAATATTCATTTCGTGAATGAATATCTATTAGGCCCTAGACTCTAGACATAAATTTAGGCGTAATATTCATGTGGATATCGGTTATGAAATGCATCCGGGTTATTTGAGTCGGTTGAGAGATCGTCGATGAGAGCAATACAGGCGATGTCTCACTTTGTGTTAGAGATCGCCTTAGTGTGAGTGATACGTGATGGTATTGACAAGTTTAAGTATTTGATGGTGTGATCGGTGGATCTGGAACTGACTATTTAACGCTGGTTCGCGAAATGTTGCGGTAAGCAAGAGTCACCACCGTCTTTTATTTTCTCCAAAGGGAAAGGACAAAAGCACAGAAAAATTCCTTATTGAGATTGCTCTCGGTTCGGGAGTTAGATTATAGAAAGGGAAGGTGTTAGCACCCTTTCTATCCATGGTTATCCATGGGCTCTTAGATACTTTCTCATTTGTGTTTTCAAAATTGTTTGTTTGCTTTTCAATTGTGGGTTTAAAAAAAAGTTTCTTTGAAAATTTCAGTTCGACTCTTGTATCAGTCCTCAAGAGTGTTTGAAAAATTGCTTTCGAAAGCTTTTTGAAAGTGTCGGTGTGAAAAGAAGTTTTTGGTTTGTTTTTGAAATTAGAGCAAGTATCTAGAGTTCTCTACCTACCCTAAGGAATTCGTCTGTGTAAATGTCCTTAAAGTAGTGTCATCCCACCATTGAGAGGTAGGTAGCACCACCGTTGGAGGTGTTCGGGTCAATTCGAGGGTTCGGGGCATGGTGATCACCGGAGCAATAGGAAGACACCTTAGAAGCTACCCTCATGCCATGTTCATGGACATGAGGACTTACTAAAACGTCCTCTACTCGACGACCACCTTTCGAGGGGCAAGGCAACAGTGAGACGTACCCTAGGGGTGGTGTGTGATTTGTGTGTCGTTTTCAGATATTTTTGTCTTGTCATGCATTGGTGAGCTATGCGTTGCTTTTAATTTAGGCATTCATTCTTTCATGTAAATTATTAACAGTTAAAAAGATGCAGAATTTAAAGTCCTACGCTATTACAAAGGCGCGGGTCTACATCGCCAAAATTAATCCAAGACCCGATTTGAACTGAAATAAAATGCGGAAAGATAAATGTCTAATTAAGCTATTACATGGCTTTGGGAGAATTACATGAAAAAAGGAAATAAAATAAGCGCGCGAATTAGAATTATGATCGAATGCGAGGGCGTTGGACCCTTTTAAAGAAATTGAATTACAATTAATAAATTAATTAAGTTAAATGAGAAAAAGAAATTATTTTTAAGTTTTTTTTTGTATTTATGGAATTAAGAAAATTAAATGGAATTAAAACCCTAATTCTAAACTATTTTTAATTTATTAAAAAAAATGTTTAAATTTAACCTAGTTTTAACCTAATTTTTTAATGGCAAATTTATTTACAAAATAAGTAATTAATTATTAATAATGGTAAAAGAAAAGAAAAAAAAAGGATAAAAGTGTTTAAAACCCTAATTCTACATTTTTTAGTTTATTAAGAAAAATATTAGAATTAAACCTAGAATTAAAGACTAAATTAATTATTAAATTTATTTACAAAAAAAATGTTAGTGAATTAAATATAAAAACATATTTTTTATTTTATAGTTTCTGAATTTTTTTTGGGTATTTTTATGTTATGAAAATATTAATTTATGAATTAAAAGGAAATAATTAAATTAAAACAAATAATAAAAAAAAATAGGAAAAAGAAAAGAAATACAAACACTTGGGGGGGTGTTGACCTCAATTTGGAGGTATTATGGTAGCAATCAGGCCCAATGATTTAAGGCCTTTGGTTGACTTTTCAGCGCGCGTGTGGCTCCATTGACCAAGGCATATGGTGTTCTTCAGATCATGGCCATTGGATTGAGACCAGTGGGCGCGTGGCAAACACAGACATGAAGACGCATGGTAGGCCCTGGGGTTGGAACTGCATGGAATCACGTTAAGCCAAAATATATTGAGAAAGGGAGGGGACCTGGGAATCGAACCCAGGTCCCAGTACCTATTGGACAACACATCAACCAACTGTGCCAGGCGCTTTCTTTGTAACCTTAATGGAATGCAATTATTATAAGAAAAAAACAAGAGTTAGTGGTCTGAATCAATAAAACGCGCGCCAACTTTGAACTGCCCTTTCACGTCATGACACATAAGCGTCTTCTTCCTTTGTTCTTTATTTTGCCTGAAAAAAACAAACTGGATAGCGGGGGTTTTAAACCCCCACTACATGATACATGAAAAAATAGCGAATAGGTCGTCGTTTATCATAAATTGATCGCGAGGTATGGAATTGATTGGTCATGAGTTTCTGGTTTCAATGGCATGGGTCTCGTGGTCTGATTTTTCCTGAAGAGGAAACCCCTAATTTTGCAGCTCTGAAACCCTAGCAAGCTTCAATGGTAACTTTGCATATGGGCTATGAAAACTCAATTAAACAATGTCAATAGACTCAGAAGGTCCATATTAGTACAAAACAACAATTAAACTATATGGAAAATGCCCAGAAATTGAAATACGATTATGCATAAAGTATGAGAAATTTTGAGTTCTATATACCAATTCTTGATGCGTGGGGATTGGAAAAGGATGCAGTTAGGTTCCTCGAAGCCTTGGCAAGCTATTGAAATTGGTTAGAAGCTTTGAAACTCCCTGCAATATCGTTTTCAGTTTTGAAAAATTTGATGAAAAATGCAAAGTTGGTTTTGATTCTTAGGCGCAGCTTTCTGGTCGTGAGCATTAGGGTTATGATCAGTATATGTATGCCAATGGATTAGGGTTGCAAAACATGTCCAAAACCTTGGTAATCAATGCTTTTGAGATTTGATTTTCATGGTATCTTTTTCCAATCTTTTTCATGTGAAGAATATGCCAATCATTTCCAATCACCTTGATTCTTTCCATATTGAATAGTGCACGAAATCTTGAAGGTATTCTATGCACAAAAAGATTTGAAAAGCATGGATGAGTATTTTTTTCATAATTTTATTTAATTAAATGAATTAATGGTGATTAAAAATTCAAATAAATAATAAAAAATGATGAAATAACTCCCCTTGGGACAAATGGTCGTGCATAGCCTTTGGATGATGATTCTTGGAAGAAAATGTGGCCCATTAGCAATTTTGAGGCATTTGAAGTAAAGTTGACTTTTCAAAATTCCCAAAAATTTCCCAACTTCCACAAGGCATATCTTGCTCAATTTTTAAGCTTTGATCATGTTCTTGGACATTTTGGAAAGGTCTTGAAGTCCTATAACCAATGCCTTTGGTCCCATGTCATTTTGATTTACCAATCTCAAGTTATGGTCTTTGACTTAAAGTCCCTTTTTGTTGACTTTTGAAAATGACCTATAATGTTGGAATTGATAACTTTTTGTGAGAGCATTTCTTGGACTTGAAGTGTGAAGAGGAGTTGTAGGAAATGTCTTTCTCTTCAAAATTAGCTTTGGATGGAATTTTTCTGATAAACCATGTGGAAGTTATGCCTTGGTCAAGTTACAGTTGACTTTTTCAACTGTCCAAATATGGAAACTTTTGCATCTTGAGACCTTTTGAGCCATACTTTAAGAATCATGATCAAGAACTGATCAAATGGTGTTTGTGGCTTCAAAATAAGATGTTGACCAAAAATTTGAACTTTTGACTGTCAAATGACCATTTTGCCCCTACAGTTGACTGTTGAGCAATTAGGGTTTTTGACTGTGCAATTTTGTGCTGTAAGTCCTGAAACTTGGCATGAGGATGCCTGACCATGTTTGTAGGCATATGGGACTTGATTGGACCCTTGAAAACTTCAATTTCTTTGCCAGAACCAAAACCCTAATTTTGACTGTTAGGAGGCCCTTGAGCTGTGCAACCCTTGGGGCGATTTTGAAGCATGCTCTTTGCAAATCTTGAAGAATATGGGAGGGTAAATTTTGGGGTACAACAGATGGGTAGAGTGAAATGCAATTCCAGAATGAATTCTCTTAGGCTGCAGATGATTGTTTATCACTTTCTTTACTGCTTTATTTACTTTTCCTACATTTTCCCCGAAACCCTTATCCAAACTTAGAAGGATTGAAACTGTTGAACGATAGTTTTTCCCTCTCACCAATATCTATGGACACGATACGATATAACCTATAACCTGGTAAATTAATAACTTACTTTTTTTATTTCCGCTTTACCACAACAACAGTTAGACAAGCATTTGTTCTTTTAGGAAAATAATTAGACGGGTGAGGTAAGGTTTGTGGGTTAGTCTAGAAAGGAAATAATTTTAGGTTGTCTGATGACATTGAGGGGGTTAAGGAAAGTTGATGAAGATGAATTCTTAGCTGACATAGAGTTAAGAAATTCTGTGTCAGTATCAAAATCTTTCGATGCGGTAACAAGGTGAGATGGGTTGATAAGGGATTCTGAAGAAGTGTCTCCAGAAATGTTTGGTTTGGTGAGAGATGGTTAAGGCTCAAAAGTAGAGTCTTTTGAGGTATTTGGATTTTATCTATTTATCACATTTACTGTTCCAAGTATGGAGACAAAATAAGGTTTAGAGGTTTTAAGGACGAAAGGATTTGATGAATTCCGAAACGCAAATTTGAGTAGTGAATTATTAGACACAGAAGTGTCAACAACTATTCTGACTTATTTCACCGGGTCTAGAGATATCTTCTCATAATATAAATCTTTCATTACTTTGCATGTCTAGAAGGACCATCACAAGAACTTTTCTTAGAGAGTTTCGTCTTCTTCGTCTTCTTCTTCTTAACAAGAGGAGCAAAAATAGAGATATTTATAGTTAACCAAGAAATGATGTATTTCTGGAAACCTTGCAAGTTTAAAGGCTAGGAAGTCTTTAACTAGAACTCTTCTACATGAAATAGCCTTTTCATTCAAGGTGTTAGGCACCTTTACCACTTCAGTGATAAGAGACATATCCAACAAATCTTCACCATTGAAAGATCTACCAACCATGACGATTGGCTCATGTTGTAGATTCAAAGAATCTACAAGCTTAATTTCAATCAATATATCAGTAATTAATTTTCCAAAAGGAATCCAATTCTTTTTCTTCTTACTGCTTTCTCTAAAAATACTAATGAAATCTTGAAGATACTTGAACTAGAAGTTCTCTATGAACCTCTTGTAGTTTTTAGAATTTAAAGGTAAATGGATTAGATATTACTGAAGAACTGAACAATCAAGCCTGTGGAGTTGACTTCAAAAAACTTTTTGGTCCCATCTATACAAAATTTGTAAAGGAATTCTAGAAGCATGCTAAAGCTAATGACATGTATGTCATATCCCATGTTCTGGGGTCAAAGGTTGTCATTAAGGAAAATCCATAGCAACCCTACTTGGAATGGAAAAATAAAGAGGAAAAAGGATTTATCGAACTGATTCAAAATCCTCTTTTATGCTCGATGTAGTAACCGCTGAGAATTGTATATTGTACTTTCTAATGAAGGGAACAAAGGTATATCTCTCTTCTCTTCTCTTTAACTACTGAGAGATTCAGTTATAAAGACTAGAAAAATTAAATCTGAGAAGTCTATGAAGCGCTACATTCCTATGTGAAGATTAATTTTAGATATCCTAATCGAAAGTGGTCTTGTAGATCATCTTACCAAACAAACCCGTAAGAAAGATGTTGTGGCAGCTACAGGAAACCCCTTCAATGGCTAAAATTTTAAGACCCTGAATATCATTGATAAATCATGTGTATGGGTTAAGCCAAATATTCATGTAGATCCACAGGTTGTTAAGACTCTTAGGGTATATGTTGATGAATATCCTTCCTTCACAGAGCTTGAGTCACCAAAGTTTCCAATGGCATATATCAATACCCATGAAGCTGAATGTAATGATAATTCAGAAATATCGATTAAGGTTAGTAAGAAATCATCTGATCTTAAAAGGAAATCAGATTCTACCCAGAAGAAGAAGAAGAAGAAAGTGATTAATAATAAGCATAAAACTCTGGAGAAATAAAATTCTGCTAACATCATTGTCTCTTCTTCTCAAGCAAACAAGTCTACTGAAGTTGCTATATCTGATTCTGAACCTGTTCGTGTTACCTCATCTATTCTTTTGCCTCCTCCACAAACTTCTATCATAATTACTACCTCAACCATTCCACCTTCATCATGCCTCTTTCAGCTTCCACTGAAAAATCCAAATTGAACACTTCACCACCACAACAAACAAATACCAATCCAGAAATCACCACTACCACCTCCATTCCAGATTCTTCTCTTACACCTCCACCAATCTATGATTATCCTATATCAGAACCTATTCTCACCTCTCATACAGTCTCTTCTGAACCCCTTATCATCTCAAACATTCCACCATAGCCAACACTTTTTGATCCAAATAATAACAACATCATTGATGAAACCCATGACTCTATTGACTCTGATGATATAGGTTCTGATGAAACTATCCCTAAAAAGGAGAACATTTCCCAATCCTATGATCTTCCTCCTTCTAATATGAATTTATAAGAAGTTATTTCTATCTTCAAGGAAGAAGAAATAATGAGAGTCAATGAGCTTAGAGAGGAATCTAGTTTAAGTAATGATTATTCTCACTTGAACTCATTCTGGGATCAGTTTAAAGAATGGATGGAGAATAAGTTTCACACAATCAGAAACCTTGTTGGACAATTACAAGGAAATTTTGTCCAAGAAGCAGAAGAAAAATATCAGGCTTTAGAAGCTAAGAAAAAGGCAGAAGAGGAAGCTGCTAAGAAAAAAGCTGAAAAGAAGCAGCTAAGAAAAAAAGCACAAGAAGAAGATGCTCTGAAACAAGTTGAAGAGAAGCTTCCCAAAAAGAAGCTATTGGGAGATATATTACATATATTTCTAAAGATCCAGAAACTTCCATTGTTCTAAAACTCTTCAATAATTGAAAAAGGAACAAGCGTGAGTCAATGAAAAATTTGATAAACAAGAAGCTTTCAACATAAGCATTTTGGATATGCTCAATCAGATTCTTCAGAAACTTCTATCCTCTTCTAACCCATATGCATTTCTAAGAAACCTTGTTTTATTGTTTCTATGTTATCTTGTTTTTCTAATGTACTCTCTATCTCCTCAATCAATGAATCATTTTTTTGATTATGACAAAAAGGGAGAGAAAGCATAAAGATGATTTTGATGCATACCTAACTCTCTAAATCTCATTACTTACATTTCAAACGAATATATATATATATATATATATATATATATATATATATATATATATATATATATATATATATATATATATATATATATATATATATATATATATATATATATATATATATATATATATATATATATATATATATATATATATATATATATATATATATATATATATATATATATATATATATATATATATATATATATATATATATATGCAAGAGCTTTTAGAATGTGTTTTCAGGTACAAGATAAAGGTTATAATAAAGAAAGAAATTATGATAAAGTAAACCTTGATAAATTGCTTCCATTTGCTTCTATCAGAATTCTGAAAAAGAAAACCAAGCTCAGAAAACCCTACTTTTTGATAAGGTCTTCAATTTTAGATTTAGGGGGAAATTGTTTAATTCAGGGGGAGTTTTCTAAGAAATGCTCAGATATCCCTTGGCGGGACAAGAGTAGCCTTTTCTAAGGTGAACTTGTATAAACCAAACTTGTCATTATTTCTATCTATAGAAATGATTCTATTTTGATTGTTTCTGTAAAGCACTTCTAAACGAAAAAGTTTTTGAAAACCTAATTCAAACCCATCTTTCTTGTGTTTTTTCTAAACTTTCACAATCAATACCAGAACAAGAGCTCCGATGCCAATTAAAGGTGAGAAAAATACAAGAAAGAGGGTTTTAATTGGGTTTCTAAGAATAAAATCTTTTCGAAACCAAACAATTGAGGTTAACATATGAACAAAAATAAGTGAAAAAAATTATATTTATCCCGATTCATTATTAACTAAGTTAATCCAGTCCACCACCAAGGTGGGTTTCCTTTCTCAACAAGGACTTATTCCATTATAACCAAACTGATTACAAGCACAAAAAAGACTAATTGTCAATGTTAATGTCTTATTGAGAATTCTGACTAAAACCCTAGTCTCTCAAGGAACAATCAACCCAAGGTTTAAATACAAGATTGTCTGTTTACAAGATACTTCTAGGAAAGCAGATTTACACAAGTTGAAATACACAAAAATAACACAACAATGTTAAAATCAAGTTAGCAAACAACAATTCCTTGCTACCAAGTTAACGAACAAAAGTTCCTTACTTTATAAAACTTTACAAAAGATTTACAATGAAAGTTTAATAGATTTTTAGCATAATGATTCAACGCAATTGTTCGATGTTCCAATTATCCCAAGACTTCATTTTATAGCCAAAAAGAAATCCATTAGAGTGTAAAATAGGAATACCAGAATTCCATATGTCTTCTTGCATAACGGTCAGTGGGAGTGGTAGACAACATCATACCGATAATACAATCCTTTTGCCATAAAATCAGAGTAGTGGAAGGAGGTGATCTTGTACTATTTCTCACGTAAAACCATTTGATATTATCTTTAAATCTTCAGAGGCTTCTAAATATGTATGAGTTAAAGCATGTTTAGAAGGATCAAAACTTGTCTTCAGAACCTTTGTCTTCAGAACTTGTTCATTAGAACCTTGTGTTCACAGTCTTCAGCATGTTGGTATTCAAAGCCATTGGTCTTCAGAGTCTTCAATACTTGTTCACCAAAACCTTGTCTTCGAAATCTTCATAAAGTTGTAGCAAGAGTGCCTAGAATCTTTAGAGATTGAGAATCCTTCAGAAGCTCTACTGTCATAGTCACATACAGAAGCTTTAAACATTAACGTTCCTCGGAACCGTTACTTTAGAAGCATTATGATCCTTGTAACACACTCTGGTATCACTTAGTGTGTTGATTCCAGCGTCTGATGACGTCACACACCATATCTTTAGAGTCATAACTTGTTAGAAAAAGCTACACCCTAGATAAAACTATTAGGGTACTAAATTGTTATCTAATCATCCATGTATTGTTATCATCAAAACAAAAGGTCAGATACATAATTGAATCTTGTTCTTACATTTATTTGTTATGATTGTTTCATCCTTTCAATCATATCATAATTGTGCCAACACCAAGAAAATGTTCTTCTTAGTAGGTTGAATCTCAATTATAAGTTGTATGCTTGGAAACATGTCCCAGACATTGTTCCCTAAAATATTCCACATTTTAATGAGTTTGATCCGGCTACTGGTGAAAGCATTCTTAATGTTTAACTCATGTATGGGCCTGTAAGAAACCCTTTCCCAGTTAAAAGGTTGTTATTGATGAGACATGGGATACAAGTATTGGAAATAAATATGTTGATAAAGATGTGTCAAACATCATGTCCGACATGTTGGAGACTGAGTCTCAAATTCATAATGAGAGTGATGATGTGACCACTAAGAATAATTATGTGAGTGATGATGATCATGTCCATGAAGATATGGAGGAAGATTTTAATGAAAAATTGAACAATATAGATGTGGCTCTGAACAAGAAAATTAATGAGATTGTTACTAGAAAGAAGGCACAACTTGTAATACAAGACTATGCTCAAATCAAAGGTGTTGACTTTGATGAAGCTTCTACTCCTATTGCGCATCTTAAAGCCATCAGAATGTTGCTAGGTTTTTATTGTAGTCTTGTGTTCAAACTTTATCAAATGGATGTAAAAAGTGGCTTCCTCAATAGTCACTTGAATGAGGATATCAACCAAGATATTCTAGACAACCTGTATGACATATTGGTGATTGAGTTTTTAAGTTAGAGGAAGGATGAGAAAGATGCCAAGCTTAATGAACAAGATGTAGTACTCAATGTTGTACCTTTGAAGAATATTGTACCAGTTGATGTTTCAACGACCAAAGCTAAGAGTGCTTACATCAAGAAGTTAAAAACAATGCAAAAGGTAAGTCCCTCCAATAAAAAAGCGTAAGTGCATGTTCATATTGATAGACATGTTTATCATGTAAATAAAAATAATGGATCTAATGATGTTGATACCACCCTTCTTGAGAATATTGTTGAATATGCTGAAATCAAAGTTGACCAAATTTTAAACCACATGTTGAAGTATATGGTGAACCATCAAGTGAACCACTCGTTGAACCTCCTACTAAACCCAATATTGAACCAACTATTTACATACCCATATTTGATATTGTTATACAGTGGGAGAATTGACTTAGGTGTTTTGCGTTTGATTGCAAATGTTGCGGTTTAGCAAGAGTCGCCACCGACTTTTCTTTTATCCACAAGGAAAGGTGAAAAAGCACAGGAAATACTTTTGAGATTATTTCTTGAGTTCGGGGGGTAGATTATGAAAAGGGAAGGTATTAGAACCCTTTTCATCCATGGTTTTCCATGGGCTCTTAGTTACTTGCTAGATCACTTGCCTTTGTTTGAAAATGTGCTTTGTGTATTTTGTTGAAAGTATTTTGTAAAGAGGCTATTGTTTACGCAAACTTTATAATGATTCTCGTTTCTAAGAATGTATACAAAGGTGTTGATCTTTTGAAAATGTTTTCAAGTTTTGAATGTGTTGGTGTTTGTTTTGAAAATGACAAGGATGTTTTTGTTTTGAAATGGAGCAACTAACTAGGAATATTCTACCTACTCAAAAGTCTTTCATGTTCATTTCCTTTTTCCTTTGACATTGTTATCTTACCATTGATTTGATAAGTAACCCTATCTTTGGATGTAAAAGGGACGGGCGTGGGTCATCGTATAACCATGATTAGCAATGTTGTAAGATATCTTAGCATTTTTCTTTAGGGACTAAGATCATTTTGAAAAGGCAACATAGATAGCATCATCGAGGGACTATGATCTTGTAGTTTGCTTGTCTTTGCTAAGATACCTCACATGCGTAATATGGCCATTTTTGTAAGGCAACCAAGTGGATTTACCCTAGGGGGTGTTTGTGTGCAAGTGTATTGATTTTCATGCTTGATTTATCTTTGATTAGGGTTTTCTAAGCATTGATTTTAATCTTTCCATACAAAACCCTAATTACTAGCATTTGTATATAAAGCATTAAATTGCAGAAATTAAAATTACTACGCTATTACATGATTTAGGGGGAGGGGTATACAAATTACAAATAGGGAATATTGCAAGAAATTAAATCTAAATAATATTACAACCATATTGAATTTTGAATAAATGTAAAAAAAATAAAAATAAAGTGCAAGAATGCAAATATAAAAAAGAAAATGCAAACTTTGTTTGGTTTTTTAGGAAAAGGGTTTTCTAACCTAATTAATTAAAATAATTAACTAAAAAAGGAAAATTAATATTATATTAGTAAACTAAATTAATTTAAAGAAAACAAGTTTTTTAGGGTTTTTTATGAATTTAATTAAATTAGTAAATAAAAATAATAAAATAAAAATCCTAAATTCTAAATTGATTTTAATTTACAAGAAAAATAAATGATATAATATAATAATAATTAAAATTAAATTATCTAAGTAGTAAAAAGAAAGGGTAAATTTAATTATTAAAAATGTAAAAGAAATTTTTTTATTCTTTTGTTTTTGTGAAGAAAAATAAATAAATAAAAATAATAAAATATAAGTGTTTTTTTTGGATTTTTTATTAATAAAAATAATAATAATGATAATAATAGTAATAATAAAAACAATAAAGAAAATATGAAATAATAAAAAAAAAAGGGAAAACAAATAAAAATAGAAAATAAAATAATGGGCCAAGGGTGTGAATAGCAAGGCAGGAGGTCAGAAGTAGCAAAAATCAAGCCCAAAGGGGAAAGGCCCAACGCTGTAAAAAAAAGGGGTCCGAAGATGTCAAAAAATGGAAAAAGGTCACGCTGGGGCTTGAACCCAGAACCTCATGGTGACAGGCACGCGCTTAAACCACTGGGGTGGTGATACATCCATCAACTTATGTAAAACAACAAATATATAATCTAAGTCTTGCCCTGAATGTACTTCATCTTCAACCTCCAGCCAGAAGCCCTGCAACTTGTTCATTTCTCAACCATTTGCAAAAATATAAACATGAAAGTTGTGTAAAATTTCACCATGATTCCAGAAATGTAAACAACTTAAACTAATTCTAAAAAATGAGCATGAATTTTGAATGGTACCAAATTCTGACCTAATTTTTCCAGGATGTTCAGATTCAAATTTCTAACTACTTAAGCAATATAAATGAAATCTAAAGACATGGTTAGCTTCATAACAATGATACCTACATTTCTTATTCATAAATGAACTATTAATGATGCCTGTATGAAGAGCTCAAAAATCAGAAAACTCACCTTGTAAGAGAGTATCGTGTTTTGAGTTTGAGCAACTTTTAATGAGTTCCAATGATTGGATTAGCTTCCTCAAGTTCCCAAGAAGCTAATGTGATGCTTAGCTTGAGCTGAAAGTGCCTGAGGAGTTCTGGAGAAGTCCAAGTGCAAAGCTCTGTTTTTGAAAATGGAGGACGGTGTTAATGATGTTACAGTCTTGTAACAGGGTGTGAGATGAGTTCTAAATGATGTTTAGAAACTTTAGGAACCAAAAGGCTTGAAAACGCACGAGGGAGATGTGAGTTTCAAACTTTTGGTCAGGTTAGGCAACAATGGAGGTATGTGATGCAGTTCCGAGTTCTTGGTGTTTTTAGGGGTCAAGCATGCGTGTGTTTTGTTGGAAATGACTTGTGTATGTATAATAAAAAGGTTGGAGAGCTATTGCACAAAGGATTTCTGAGTTATAGAGTTATGGCTAGGTTGCTTGATTTTGAAGAAAAGTGAATGTATGGTTCCAAGAGGAAGTAAAAGCATGGGATGAGTGATTGTAAGGCTTGATATAAGCTTCTCTTGAGTTATGGGACGTGCATGATCAGAAGAAAACCATTGCAAGGCTCAAGAAAAATGTTTGTGCATAATGCTACTTTTTCAAAATGACATTGTGCACTTTCTTCCTAAAATGGATATAAAGCATGGCATTACATTGAATGCTTGAGTTGTGACCTCTAACAGCTGTGCAAGCAATTAATTATGGAGTGCCTAACAAGTTTGAGGCCTGTAAAGTAGAGATCATACAACATAGGTTTGAAATTTGAATCTTGTTCATCATAAAATTTGTATTGTAAAACAACTCAAAACCCTAACTTCTGAATTTCGATTCTCCTTGCTCATAAATGATCTCAAGGAGTTATTGGACATTTTTGAAAGCTTGTAATATTCTATACAACCCCTCTTTGAATCAATTTTGAAAATTACCCTTGGAACTAGGTGAAACTTGGTTCAGAAGTTAGGTCAAAATCCTGACCAAAAATGTTCAAAATTTCACGAAGTGTTTAATTTCAAGACTATGACTTCATGAATTAATAACTTGAGATCCAAGCACTTATAGAAGAAGTTGTGTAAATAAATGTTGTATATCTCATGGATATATAAAAATTTCATGTTGAAAGTTTCTTTTGAATCATCTTGCATCATGGTGAAAAATTTGCTCAAAGTTGTGAAAAAACATGAAGTTTTCAACACTTAGAAAAATTTCTAAGTTTGAAAACTTTGACTTTTTTCTATCAATCCAATTAATCTTGAGCAATGTTTTGGGTCATGCCATTAGGTCAAAATTATGCAATTGAACTCTTGAGATCATGCCTCAAACCAATTAACCATTTGCTAGGTCAAAAATAAAAAATTGCCCTTTCTCAGTCAAAACCCTAATTTTAACCATTTTGCCCTTTTGATGATTTGATTAAATTTCTTGAGGGATTATGGTCCAAACTTGATCAAATGATACATATGAGTTTATAATTTTTATGTGGATAAAAAATTATGAAGTTTGACTGTAAATTGGTCATAGTTGACTTTTTCCCTAATACAGCTGAATTTTAGGTCAACTGCTCAATTGACTGGGAAAAAATGTGATTCAAGGCTTGAAACTTGACATGAGTAATCTTGGGGGTCCATAATTATCCATGAAAGTAATATGAGGCATTGAAAGTTCAATTATCCTTGTGCAATCTCAAACCCTAATTTCAGTCATCAGTGCTTAAGGAGGTGTCTTGAGTTGATCAACCCTAGTGCAGTCTTTAACCAAGAGAGATCTTTGTGAGAAAATATTTGATGAGTGAGAGGGAAAATTTTGGGGTACAACAGATATGCTTGTGAATTATATTTTGAATGAAGACCATGGTTCCAATGAAGACTTAATGAATGAGGACCCTCAAATTGAAGATTCAGAGGTTCAAGATGAAGAGAATGTGAAGATTAATAAGCATGATTTAAAGGGTGTTACAAATGTTAAAATGTTATTTGTATGAAAGAATCTTCCCAATAACTCTCCATCTATTTATTTTAATTATGAAGAAAGTATAATCAAAGGAAATTTTGGTTACTATAGGATAATATCTCTTGATAAACTCTATGTTGAAGCACCTAAGTACAATGAAATTGTGGAGCTTCCTAGTGATGCTCAGCTGTTGAAGATAATGTTGAATGTTGGAACTTACTATCCTAAGTTGATGAAGGAATTTATGGTTAAGAATGATGGTTGTCATAGCGGTATAGCGACAAGTAAAAAGTAAAGTGTTATTTTACCATGTGATATTTAGGTTATATCGTATCGTGTCCATAAAGATTAGTTATCGATTCGCCGTTCGACAAATCATTCGTTAATGAGTTTGGGGAATAAAGGTTTGTTTGTAAGGAAAGGTAAAAGTTATTAACAGAAAATAAATTCATTCTTCATAGGGATACTCATCAATCATTCATATAATCCACTCCTCACAAACTTAAACTTATTGACCAATTATACTCAACCTACGATACTCATCAATGTCATCACGTGTCAAACACAACACCCCCTGTATCACCCCGATGGAGATCTCTCAACCAACCTCAATAACACACAAGTCAACCGTGATACTCGTGTTAACAATCTCTCAGTCAACACAAACAACACAGAGGAATTAATCACAGACACCCAAGTGAATTCCAGCTCTATATCTATCTCTAGAATCCAGAAAATAACAGAATATCATCCTAGATAAGAGTCTAAGCAGTATATGTCTATAGCAACTCAAATCCCTAGCACAGAGCAAAAATCTAGAACAACAATCGATAAAGATTTGTAAAGAAAATTAAATATAACGCCCTGGGCGACAAATATACATAAGATCAAAGTAAATATACAAACAAAACCCAACAAAAGAGAAATACATAGAGAGGAGAAGAGATAAACCACAAATCTTCTGGTTTGTAAACGTCGGTCAATGAGAAATCCACCTCCAATCATCCATAAGCAAAGCCCTAGTGTTGTTTTCTAATTTAATCCTAATGAAAATGATGTTGATGAGGTTGGGAGAGTAAACATCCCCCCCCTAAAACCATAACCCTTACAAAAGAAATGAAATAGAAATATATACAAAAATCTGGTCCGCACGCGTCGTCCAGTGACATAAAAGCTTCGCTAGACGATGACCCTTAAATACAAGGCCTAGGTTGTGCCACATATGTAACTGGTCTCAAATATCTTCCTCGCCCAATAAAGGGAAGCTTCTTCAAGCGAAATCCTTATTTTTTACCCAACGAGCTGCTGGTGAGCCCAAGTTAGTAGCTACTGAAAAAATGATCCATTCCTCTGGCCCCTCCGTCGCCCGACTACACAAACACAAAGGCTCCTCGCCTAGGATTCTCCCGACGAGGCACACCAGCACAATAACTTTTGTTGCTCTTCCTACATAACTCAATGGCTATCTCATCATGGCCTTATTCATTTATTGATCAAAATTGCATCTTGGAGCTTTTATTCCTCTTGCTCCATCAATGCTCAAATACCTACAAAATAAATATAAAACTATCAAATGACACACTTTATACACGAAAACACATTATACACAAACTAAACGTATTTATACATAAAATTAGGTTATTCAACTGATATTAACAATAAAGAGTCAATAAGTGAAACAAAAAGTATATACAAAAATAACTATAATTTGCACTTATCAAACTCTCCCCAACTTGAACTTGTTTGTCCTCAAACAAAGCCAAACAAACTTAAAGAAGCAAAAATAATCAACCAAAAAATCATGAATCAACAGGTTTTAAAAACAGAAAACAAATGTATGGTTTAAACAAAAACGTACACGCAAGGAAAATACTTACCACAATTCTACAAAGATAACATATAAATGAAACAAATCCTAAGTACAAAAATCATACTAAACATTCTAAAACAAAACAAGCTCAATCATAAATCACACGTAGCAAAAATTCATCGGTAGATGAAGAACACACAAAAGTTAGGGACAAAAATACTCATCCAAAATATTGCAAACAATAGACTAAAATTATGCATTCATCCAATCATTCACATTGAAAATATTAAGGCAAGAATCACAAGGGCTTTTCAAGGTTGTAATGTGGCTTGGTTAATGAACAAGGGATAACTCCTATAGCTAATCGAAACAAAAAGTTATCGAAACCTAAGGGAGTAATCAACTCACAAAGACTCAAGCAACAAAATTCCAATCATACTTCTTCTTCTTCATTCCAAATTTTAAGCCAACACACATCACTTATTATCACAACATTATTCCATACTCTTTGTTTTTCTTTTTCAAAGCTTTTTCAATTTTTTCTTTTCTTTTTCTAATCTTTCTTTTCAATTTTTTTTCTTTCTTTTTCTATTTCTCAACCTCATAGAAAATAACATATAAATGAGCAAACATTGCTCTCCCCAACTTGAGTTCAACCAACATCAATGAGTGAATACTCCCTACTTTCTAAGGAAAGGTAAAATTTTAAACCAAAAACAATGGTTGAGGGTTCAAGAAAACAAAGAATCAATATCCATACAAAAAGGAAAACCAAACACTTATAGACAATCATTTAGCAAAAAACAACATGAACATTTGCAAAAAGCTCAAAGGGGTTAACAAAAGATCACACACACAAGGTGAATTGACTATTTGGCTAGGTATTTGTGCTTAAAATGAAACAAAATACCTTGATCATTTTCATGCTTTCATACAACTAACACAAACAAAAGATTAAACATTATGAAATCCAGTTAAAATAAGAATTATGGCCTCCAGCATATATGAATAATGGAAAGCTTTCTCACAATTGGGATGAAAAGGGAACTAAAGTGATTCAAGTCAAAAGAAAGTAAGTGGTTCTATAAATAGAACCCTTAATTGGGCTTTTAGCTTGTAGCCCACATAAGTGGTTCTGTAAATAGAACCATTATGCTGAAGCATTTGATTTTTATGATAATCCGGTCATGATTTCTAGACGTATATTTTGTCTCATTCTCTCACTCAAAGTTTCCGTTCGTAAGCAGCTAGCACTGTGTCTAGAAGTGATCTGTTCGCGTGGACTGAGTAGAGACATTGCTATTCATCAATGTTCATGATCACAACATCAAAGGTATGAACCATCACAAGAGGTAATGATTTCTATCACTGACCATGCCCACTTGTAAGGATCACTAAAGGAAAATTTTAATTTTCCGTTGCATTTTGGATTGCAATTTTCCATTAGTGGTATCAGAGCCACTTACGAAACCATGGATCTGATAGTTTTTTATTTTCTATATGTTATTTATTAATCATATTAAAACACATAATGAATTGAATAATAACCGAGTAAAAAAATTAAACTTTGGCATCATGGTGTGTATGGTTTGGGCGAATCAGTGTTGATCATGCTTCAGAATCCAACACTAGTATGGTGAAGCAACAATACATCGGTCGTCCATAAGTTACACCAATATGATCAATCAAATTTATATATGATATAAACAATTTCGGTGCAAAGATGGTATATTGGATATACTATTTCGATTTCTTCCATTCAATCACAGAATGATGATTATTCTTTTGAAATATTATTGGTCGTTCGCTTCGGAATTCGACGTTAGTATGGTGAAGCAATGGCATATTAATCGATAATACTGAATTATCAATTGAGTTATGTTTGACGGTATGAAATTATTTTCATTAGGGTTCATTAAGGCATTAGGGTTTGCTTCGGAACCACCGCCTGTTGATTGGGCAGCAGAACCCCCAATTAACTCTGCATGGTGTGATCAATCGCTGAAATTTAATTTGACTTATTTAATTAACATAATTTAAATTAATAATAATAATAAAGTGTTTATTATTGTTGTCTTGTAATGATTGATTATAGCCTTAGATTCCTTTATTTTGTTTTTGGGATTTTAAAACACGACCTGCGTGTCCTTCCATTCTCTTGATCTCTCTATATAACTTCTTTTCTCATCTCATTCTCTCGTATGTAAAAAGAGTATTATTTTATGTAATGTAATGTAATTAATAAAAGGAATAAGACAAGATTGAAGGAAGACAACCATGGAGATCTATCTTGGAGAAGTTTAAATCATTATTAGGTTAGCTTCGGTTCTCTCATTGGCTTGGGAGAACAATTGTGCTAGGGACCATAATTGTATCCTTTTATATGTATGTTGATGCATGTGTTTGTATGTTGATGCATGTGAGAGACGATTTGCATGTTAAGCCGGTGAGTTCAAACTAATATCAAATTCCCTCAAAAGGAATATTAAGTTTATACTTTCCAAGTTTTAAAACTCATCAAGACTACTATCGAACAATGTAGGTTTCTCCTAACGCAAGGTGCATGTTCTATATTAGTAAGGTGCAATGGGATAAATGTAATATCCAATTGCTAAAACATTGGGTCAAACTTAACTAAGAAAACTATAATAAGATTATACATGTTTAGAAGCAAGAGTTGTGAATGATTCATATGATGAATTAGAATAAGGAGTTATTCTCCCAACTGAAAATATTCAAGAATTGTATGAGATACAATTGGAAGGATTTCCTACATAAATAACCTAGTTTTGTGTAATCATCCTAACGCTGACTTAAAACAAAGTGAAATGTGGGCTCGACCCACTAGAAAATCTTCCAACGATATTTTCCGAATCAAATGATGAGGGTCATTTGTTTTGAGTAATATAGTGGAAACATATTTGATTAAAGGCCTAATTGAATATGTTTTTTTAATGATACTTATATTTTAATATTTTTCTTGTAGATTACCATGACAATAAACACCTCTAACAACATTTTGCGATCAATCCTTGATAAGGAAAAGTTGTTTGGGACAAATTTTCTAGATTGGCACCGAAATCTGAGGATTGTCCTCAAGCATGATAAGAAGTTGTATGTCTTGGAGACACCTGTTCCTAAAGTAGAACCTCCTAGTTTTGCACCTAAGGCAGAACAAAATTCTTATAAGAAGTATGTCGATGATGCCAATGAAACCGCTTGCCTTATGCTAGCTACCATGAACATAGAGTTGCAAAAGAAGCATGAGAACATGTCAATGTTCAATATGATCAGACATCTGAAGAAGCTCTATCAAGAGCAGGCGAGAAACGAGAGGTTTCAGGTTTCAAAGGCCCTTTTTAATAGCAAGTTAGCTGAGAGAACCCCTGTAGGTCCCCATGTACTCTAGATGATAGGGTATGTGGAGAACCTTGAAAGGTTAGGGTTTCCCCTTGGAAAGGAACTTGCAACTTATTTGATCTTCCAATCGTTTCCAAAAAGCTTAAATTAATTTGTCTTGAATTTCAACATGAATGACATGGACAAAAGTCTTCCAGAGTTGCTAAGCATGTTAAGAACTACTGAGCAAAATGTGAAGTCAAAAGGGAAGTCCATTCTGATGGTCAGTAATGGGAAGAAGCTGAACAAAAGGCCCACCAAGCAGGTTGGTAAAGGGAAAGGCAAGGAAGTTGCCAAACCTAAATCTATTGTTCTTGCTTTAAAGCCTAGTGGAGGAATAACAAAAGAGGGTACTTGCTTCCATTGCGGTAAGACCGGACACTAGAAGAGAAACTTCCCAAAGTACCTGGAAGATAAGAAGAATGCAGTAGAGACTTCAAATTCAGGTGTTTTTGTTATAGAAGTTAATTTATCTACTACTACATCATGGATATTAGATACTGGATGCAGTTCTCAAATTTGTACTAATGTGCAGGGGCTAAAAAGGAGTAGATATTTGGCAAAAGGTGAAATTGACCTACGAATTGGCAATGGAGCAAAGGTTTCCGCTTTAGTTGTAGGAACTTATGTTTTAACTTTACCTAGTGGTTTAATAATTCAGTTAGAGACCAATTATTATGTACATGCAATTAGCAGGAATATTATTTTCGTTTATTTTTTTGGACAAGTTTGGTTTTTCATACATAATAAAGAACAATTATTGCTCCATTTACTTGAATATATATTCTATGCTTCTGCACAAATGAACAATGGGTTGTATGTCCTTGATCTTTAAATGCCAATTTATAACATTAATACTAAAAGGATTAAACCTAATGAGATAAATCCAAGTTACCTTTGGCATTGTCGCTTAGGCCACATAAATGAGAAACACATTTCCAAACTCCAAAAAGATGGACTCTTAGACTCTTTTGATTATGAATCATATGAAACATGCAGGTCTTGTTTAATTGGAAAGAAGACAAAGTCCCCATTCACAGGAAAAGGTGAAAGGGCTAACAATCTTTTGGCCCTCATACATACTGATGTATGTGGACCACTGAACATACCAGCTAGAGGAGGTTTTCAATACTTCATCACATTTACCGATGATTTCAGCAGATATGGTTATGTGTATTTAATGAAACACAAATATTAAACCTTTGAAAAGTTCAAGGAATTTAAGAATGAAGTACAAAACCAACTAGGTAAGAATATTAAAGTTCTTTGATCAGATCGAGGCAGTGAATATTTAAGCCTAGAGTTTGATGACCATCTAAAGAAATGTGAGATTCTATCCCAACTCACTCCTCCAGGAACACCAAAATGGAATGGGGTATCTGAGAGAAGAAATCGAACCTTGTTAGACATGGTCCGATCTATGATGGGTCATGTCGATCTTCTAAACTCCTTTTGGAGACATACACTATTGAGAACAACTTACACACTTAATCGGGTTCAATCCAAAAAGGTTGAGAAGACACCATATGAGATATGGAGTGGTAAGATACAACATATGTCTTACATGAAGATTTAGGGTTGCGAAGTTTATGTGAAACGACAAATCTCAACTAAGCTTGAGCCCAAATCTGACAAATGCTTATTTGTGGGGTATCCTAAAGAAATAAGAGGATATTACTTCTGCAATCCTTCTGAGGGAAAAGTTTTTGTCGCTCGAACTGGAGTTTTCTTGAAAATGACTTTATTTCCAAAGGAATCAGTGGGAGGAAGGTAGAGCTTGAAGAAATTCAAGAATCACAAAGCATTGATAAACTTATGGTGGAATTAGAGCAAGAAAAACAAGTAGTTGTGGAAGAACAACCTGCTCAAGTAGAACAAGACCAACGTAGGTCAAACAGGATATGTCACCAACCTGATAGATATGGATATCTCATAAGTGATCAAGGTGATGTATTGCTCATGGATCAAGATGAGCCTGTGATCTACCAAGAGTCCATAACTGGTCATGAGTCTGAGAAGTGTCTAGAAGCCATAAAATTTGAAATGGATTCCATGTACACAAACCAGGTTTGGACCTTGGTAGAACCTCATATAGGAGTTAACCCTATAGGGTGCAAGTGGGTCTTTAAAAAGAATACTGACATGGATGGTAAGTTACATACCTATAAGTCAAGACTGATTGCAAAAGGCTATCAACAAATTCATAGGGTTGACTATGATGAAACCTTTTCACCAGTTGCAATGCTTAAATTTGTTCGGATTTTACTTGCTATTGCTGCATATTATGATTATGAAATCTGGTAGATGGATGTAAAAATTGCTTTCCTTAATGGGAATCTTATTGAAGATATGTACATGACACAACCTGGAGGATTTGACATACCACATGAAGCCCAAAAGATATGCAAGTTACAACAATCAATCTATGGATTGAAGCAAGCTTCCAGAAGCTAGAATCTTTGTTTTGATGAAACAGTAAAACAATATGGATTCATCAAGAATGAAGATGAGCCTTGTGTCTACAAGAAGGTTAGTGGGAGCATGATTTTTTTCTTGATGTTATATCTAGATGACATATTACTCATTGGAAACGATGCCCCTATCTTGCAACAAGTAAAGACTTGGTTAGGGGAAATGCTTTATTATGAAGGACCTAGGTGAAGTAGCCTATATATTAGGAATCAGGATCTATTGAGATAGATCATAAAAACTGCTTGGCCTAAGTCAGAGTACATCCATAGACAAAGTGTTGAGACACTTTAATATGCATGATTCCAAGAAAGGATTCATACCTATGTAACATGGCCTGTGTTTATCAAAAACACAATCCCCTTCAACCAAGGAAGAAAGGGATCGCATGACTAAGATTCCATATGCATCTGCAATAGGATCTATCATGTATGCCATGTTATGTGTGATACGGTGGAAAGGACTGACTATTTTTTGGAATGCTGGTTTGCGTTTTGCATTTTTTGTTTGCAAAATGTCGCGGTAAGCAAGAGTCGCCACCGACTTTTATTTTATCCAACAAGAAAAGGAAAAAATCACAGAAAAATTCCTTTTACGAGATATTTCTCGGGTTCGGGGGGTATATTATAGAAAGGGAAGGTGTTATCACCCTTTCTATCCGTGGTTATCCACGGGCTCTTAGGTACTTGCTCATATTATTTTCAAAATTGCTTTACTTTGTTCTTGTGGGTTTGAAAAAGTTTTTGTTTTGAAACTTTGATTTAACTCTTGCTTCTATCCTCAAGAGCGTATGATAGTGTTTTTGAAAACTTTGTTCGAAAAGTGTAAGTGTGAAAAAGATTTTGTTTTTTTGAAAGAGAAAGTACTTAAGAACCATCTACCTACTCGAAAAAGGAATCGTTCTAAGCTAATGTCCTTTAGTCAATGCTATCCCACTATTAATGAGTAGGTAACACCGTCGTTGGAGTTTGAGGGTCAATTCGAATGAGGGACGTGCGGTCACTAAAGCAATGTTAGGATGCCTTAGCGGTAACCGTAATGTCTTAAATCATTTGTTTTGAGGCAACAATATCCGAGGCAACCGTTTCTAGGCGACTATGATCTTTCGACAAGAGGACGACCTCTAAAGTGACCTATACTCAATGACCTCGTACGAAGGCAACCAAGTGGGGTGTACCCTAAGAGTGCGCATGTGCGGGTGTGTCGTTTTTAGTTATTTTTATCTTTGTACATGTTAAAGGTGATCTATGTTGATTTTAGGTTAAAACATTCAGTCTTGTCATGCATTCCTATTATCAAACATCTAACAGTTATATTTTGCAGAAAATAAATTGTGGAATTTAAATTACAAGGCGTCGGGTATTTACATCGCCAAAGACAAACCCTTTAAAAATAAATAAAGCGATAAAAAATAATAAAAGTCCTATTAAGCTATTACAATCCGAGAGCAAGTACATAATTGGATAAAAGAAAATGGATCGCATGCGGGAAATTAAATCGAGTGCAAAGTTAGGGTTTTGACCCTTTTTGTTAAAGAAAAGATCTTATTTTGTTGTTTTTTGAATTAAGAAAGAAATTAACTTAAATTAATTACTAAATAAATAAATAAATAAATTAATTAATAAAAATAAATTATTTTTGGATTTTTGGTATTTTAAAAAAGAAATAAAAATTAATTGAATTAGTAAAACCTAATTAAGTCTAGTTAATTTTAATTATTTACAAAAATATGTTAAAATTATTCTAGAATTAAAACCTAAATTGATTTATTAGTATTTATTAAATAAAAAATAAAGGTTAAAGTTTAATTTGATAAAAATATTTTTGGTGATTTTATTGTTTTTATGAAAAGAAATTTTTTTGAGGTTAGTAAATTAAACAAAAAAAATAAATAAATAAGCAAAGTAAATAAAATAGAAAGAGAGAGGGGTATGGGCCTGAAGTAGGGAGTCTGAATAGCAAGCTGAAGGCCCAATTGTGTTGGCCTCGTTTGACTCTTGGTGATCTTGTGTGCACGCGTTGACCAAAGCCTTGGTGGTCCTTCCCCATCAGATCTGGCCATTGGCCATCTGTCCCTTGGATGCACGAGGATGTATGATGGGCTGTAGCTAGGCATATGCACGTAATCACCTGAAAAGCAAAATTATCAAAGAAAGTGGGGGACCTGGGATTCGAACCCAGGTCCTGATGGATGTTGCACGGACACGCTTGCCACTAGGACGCTTTGTTTCAATTGGTAGTAATATACAAAAATAATATAATATAATGAAATCCAAATACATGCCAGCGAAGCAAAAAGAAGCGCGCTTGGTTTGAACGGGCCAACCACGCCTTGCCACGCATCGTCTTCAACCTTCCATCCGTGGCTAAAACATTTCAGACTTATACCAACGGACACAGACCGTCACTATAAGTCATGCACATTCCAAAATCCGCTGTAAGCCATGAAAATGAATTCTAAGGGCATGGTTGTGCTCGTTTTATCATCCCGGTCACAACCATACCCTTCTTGATGGCCAATTATCCCTGAAACAGAAACACCCAAAAATATCCACGAAACCCTAACTATGGTATTTTGCAGTATGAGTCAGATAAACAAAATTAAATAATGCCAAAAGCTTGGAAATGTTATGAGGATCACAAATATGACAATGATTTGTTCAAAAGATGCAAGAATAGAGAGTTATGATTTCAAGTACAGAGCAGATTATTGTGACACTTACAGGGTTTTTGGGCGTATGAGCGAGCTTGCCTTTGATCCAGGAAGGTTGAGTGAACATCTAGGAATCGATTGGGATCGGTCTAAGCTTCTGAAATTGCCTCTAAGTACGATTTTGATTTCAAGCTTTTTGGTATATTTTCAAGTTTTGTTTTGCTTCTTTCTGCAGCCTCTAACCTCTGTCTCGATTCTCGTGGCTTGCTTATGTACTATAGAATGCATTAGGTTAAGAATTATGGATTGAATCTCTCTAAATCAATGCACCCATATTTGATTTGATCTCCTCTTTAAAGCTTACCAAATTTATCAAAAATCAATCCTTTTGCACATGATCTTGTTTGATTCGAGTTTGATGATGCTAATGATGATAATTAAGACCTGAAACAACCAAAAAGATCTTAGGTAATCAAAGTTTGGATTTTTTATGATTTAAATTGATTTAAAATGAATAAATTCTATAAAAAATCAAATTAAATAATAAAAATAGAATGTGGGCTCATGGATGAATCTAGGACACGTGGACAATAATTCAAGCTCAAATCAAGTGGAAAAGAATGGGTCCATTTGACAAAATTTGAAGTTTTGGGGATAGTTGACTTTTGGCAATTTTGCAAAAATGTCCAACTTCAACAATGCATAACTTCTTCAATTTTGTACTTTTGGAGGTGTTCTTGGACTTTTTAGAAAGCTTGAGATGTCCTGTAACCAACCCTTTTGTTCTCATCACATTTTGATATTTCATGCTCAAGTTATAAGCTTTGGCATAAAATGTGTTTTTGTTGACTTTCAAAAATGACCTATAATGTCCAAATTTGTAACTTCTTGTGAGTGCATTTTTTGATATTGGGGTATGAAGATGGATCGTAGGAAATTGCATCCTCTTCAAAATGAGCTTTGGATGGGTCATTTATCATAAATTATGAGAAAGTTATGCTTGGTCAAAGTTGAGTTGACTTTTCCTACAAAACCCTAATTTAGCAACTTTTGAATCTTGATAAATTTTGAGCAATCCTTGATGAATCATGATCAACCCTTGATCAAATGATGAAATATCCTTCAAAATGAGAATGTTGGCAAAACATCTTGAAGTTTGACTGTTTATAGGTCACAATTGACTTTTGCCCTAGCACAGTCGATTTTTGAACTTTTGAGCAATTGATTGAGCAAACTTCCTCTGCAAGACTTGAAACTTGACATGGATGATCTTGAGAACATATTGGGACATTAGGGAGCACTTGAGGTCATTTGGACTCAAAGATCTTGATGCAACACAAAACCCTAATTTGGGGTTGACTGCCTTAGGAGATAGCTTGATTGTCCAACTCTTGAGCAAACTTGAGCCACTTGGAGATTTTTCTTGCAATGTTTTGAGAAATATGAGAGGGAAAATTTTGGGGTACAACAGCTGCCCCTGTTCAATCTTCTTAAACCTGAGGATGTAGATTGGCTTTCGTGCCTTTCGTGATCCGAAGGTGGAAGATGTTTGAACACTAGAGTGCCCAGAAATTTGCACTTGCATGAAGTGGTATCAGCCTTGTGATGTCGGGAATGGGCTTACAGATGCCATTTGGAAGTTACTGGTGGGAGGATGGGATTAAAGATTCCATCTGCATGAGTGTCGATCGTATAAGAGATTCCTTAACGAGAACTTGCATACCTGTTGTTGTAGAAGATTCCGCTTGGGGAAGTCTGATCCTTGTTGAGATTTAGGAACTTGCCTGTACTTCAACTGAGAGAGCATCTCTGCTGAGTTTTAAGGACTTGTCCGTGATTCAATTGGGGGGAAATCTGTCGAGATTTAGAACCTTATCTATAATTCAACCGAGAATAATTCAATTGAGATTTAAGAACTGGTCAGGTCTTCGACTGAGGGAAACATCTTCATCAAGATCTAGGATTGTCTATTTACTTCAACGGAGTATAATTCTGTTGAGATTTAAGAACTCGTCCACACTTCGACGGAGGAAAATTGTCGAGATTGAGAACCTTATCTGCAAATCAAACGAGAATAATTTAGTTGATATTTTAGAGTCGGTCAGGTCTTCGACTAAGGGAAACATCTTCATCAAGATCTAGGACTGTCTGGTCTTCAACGGAGGATAATTCTGTTGAGATTTAAGAACTCGTCCACACTTCGACGGAGGAAAATTGCCGAGATTGAGAACCTTATCTGTAATTCAACCGAGAATAATTCAATTGAGATTTAAGAACCGGCCAGGTCTTCGACTGAGGGAAACATCTTCATCAAGATCTAGGACTGTCTGTTTACTTCAACGGAGAATAATTCTGTTGAGATTTAAGAACTCGTCCACACTTCGACGGAGGAAAATTGTCGAGATTGAGAACCTTATCTGTAATTCAACCAAGAATAATTCAGTTGAGATTTAAGAACCGGTCAGGTCTTCGACTAAGGGAAACATCTTCATCAAGATCTAGGACTGTCTGGTCTTCAACGGAGGATAATTCTGTTGAGATTTAAGAACTCGTCCACACTACAACAGAGGAAATTGTCGAGATTGAGAACCTTATCTATAATTCAACCGAGAATAATTCAGTGGAGATTTAAGAACCGGCCAGGTCTTTGACTGAGGGAAACATCTTCATCAAGATCTAGGACTGTCTGTTTACTTCAATAGAGAATAATTCTGTTGAGATTTAAGAACACGTCCACACTTTGACGGAGGAAAATTGTCGAGATTTAGAACCTTATCTGTAATTAAACCGAGAATAATTTAGTTGAGATTTAAGAACCGGTCAGGTCTTCGACTGAGGGAAACATCTTCCTCAAGATCTAGGACTGTCTGTTTACTTTAACGAAGAATAATTCTGTTAAGATTTAATAACTCGTCCACACTTTGACGGAGGAAAATTGTCGAGATTGAGAACCTTATCTGTACTTCAACCGAGAATAATTCAGTTGAGATTTAAGAATCGGTCAGGTCTTCGACTGAGGGAAACATATTCTTCAAGATCTAGGACTGTCTGTTTACTTCAATGGAGAATAATTCTGTTGAGATTTAAGAACTTGTTAGGTCTTCGACTGAGGGAAACATCTTCATCAAGATCTAGGACTGTCTGTTTACTTCAACAGAGAATAATTCTGTTGAGATTTAAGAACTCGTCCACACTTCGACGGAGGAAAATTGTCGAGATTGAGAACCTTATCTGTAATTCAACCGAGAATAATTCAGTTGAGATTTAAGAACCGGTCAGGTCTTCGACTAAGGGAAACATCTTCATCAAGATCTAGGACTGTTTGGTCTTCAACGGAGGATAATTCTGTTGAGATTTAAGAACTTGTCCACACTTCGACGGAGGAAAATTGCCAAGATTGAGAACCTTATCTGTAATTCAACCAAGAATAATTCAGTTGAGATTTAAGAACCGTTCAGGTCTTCGACTAAGGGAAAAATATTCATCAAGATCTAGGACTGTCTGGTCTTCAACGGAGGATAATTCTGTTGAGATTTAAGAACTTGTCCACACTTCAACGGAGGAAAATTGCCGAGATTGAGAACCTTATCTGTAATTCAACCGAGAATAATTCAGTTGAGATTTAAGAACCGGTCAGTTCTTCGACATAGCTGAGAACCTAACTGCATCCTTCCTGAAAGGTAAAGGTCAGTCATATGCAATGCAAGATATATATCAAGCAATGATGTTCTCAAAATAAATGAGATTGTGTTGTAATGATGCGTATATGCATGTATCATGATGTATTTAAATGTAATGTTTGGCTGGGGAAAATAAATCCCAGATAGTTGCTAGAGAAAAAAGATGAATTCTTCGTTTCCCCTGGGGATAACGAATGAAGATGATTGCGAGAATAAACCTGCAGGAGAGGATAACTCTGTTGAGGAATAAACTGATGAGGGGATTACTCTATGGAGAAGAGATGCTCTGCTAAGGATTCCACCGATAAATTCCGCTGGGGATGAATTACCGTTGCTGGTGATACTGAATCCTGCTGGGGATTTGAATTCTGTTTGTGAAAGGAAAGAAATCCGTTGGGGATGAGCTTTCGGTTGCGACTTTACTGGGAATAACCTCTTAGACTCTAATGGGGATAATCCTTTTAGCTCTGCTGGGGACAATCTTCCAAAGTCTACTGGGGATGATTCTTGAACTCCACTGGGGAAGCTTTTCCAGACTGCACTGGGAGAAATTCAAACTCCACTGGGGATATCTTGTATTCTGCCGGAGAATATTCTTATACTCTGTTGGGGAATATTAAGACTTCCAGGGATATTAAGCCTTTCAATGCTGATGGTAAATAAACTCTGATTGGGGAGAATATTACCAATTTAGTCACAGTTGCGAGTCTCAGCTGGGGAGAGCTATCATTACTGTCTTACTCTACGGGGAGTGAAAGCACCTCAACCATGTTCTTCAGCTGAATTTACCTTGTACCTGGTGAACGGAGCAACTGTACAGTTTGGAAAATTCTTATTTGCCCCTATTTCTGATATTACAAGTAATGGTCTTTTGTTTCGCATGTAAATTTTTATGAGCAGCAATTAATGTCAAATGCATATATCAAAAATAAACATTGGACGTTCTTTGCAAAACAAAACAGATAAAAGAAAAATAGTTTGAATTTTCTCTGAAAATGAATTATATTGATTTTGAAGTTTGGCCTGTAAATAGACGTTTTTGTACAAGAGGCTGACGTCCTAGTAGGAGAACGCCGCTGAACAAAAGAATTTACATAATTTATGAAAAGCTAAACAAAACAGCTATGTGAATAATCCCACTGGGTTCCAACTCTGCTATTTCCCTTATGCCCTCGAGCATCTCATCACTTTGCTACTTGGTTGAAGGTAGATCAGATTGATTAGTGTCGTCCGAGCTTGATAGTTGATATCGAAGTCTAGTTGCAAGGTGATCCAATGAGACATAGTGTTACACTTTGATCCCTAATTTTTTCCTGGACCGCCCTTTCGGGTTTTCAGTCCACCGGGATACCCTTTTTTGCCCAAGCCGCCTTTTCAGGTTTTCGACTTGCCGGGTGTACAATTTTTTTTTTATTTTCATCCCTTATTTTTGCCCGAAACCTTTTGGTTCACCGGGAAGCCCTTATTTTTGCCTAGGCCAGTCAACCTAGCGGGTCTTTGATTATGCGTAGTATCTTTTCACTATGTCTGCATTGATGGGGTGAGGAAGGTCGTCACCATCCATGGTAGTTAGAATCATAGCTCCTCCTGAGAAAATGTTCTTAACCACAAATGGCCCTTCGTAAGTAGGGGTCCATTTGCCCCTGGGATCACCTTGAGGTAAGTTGATGCGCTTGATTACCAGGTCCCCAACTTGATACTCTTGTCGTCTGACTTTCTTGTTAAACGCCTTGATCATCCGCTTTTGATACGTTTGACCATAACAAATAGCAGTAAGTCTTTTCTCGTGTATTAAGTTCAGGTGATCAAGCCGGGTCTGAATCCAGTCATCTTCGCTCAAACCTGCATCCTTCATAATCAGAAGAGAGGGTATCTGAACTTCAATGGGCAAGACTGCCTCCATGCCATAAACCAAGGAATAGGGTGTTGCCCCTGTTGACGTCCGCGCTGAAGTACGGTACCCATGAAGAGCAAATGGTAACATCTCGTGCCAGTCTTTGTATGTCACTGTCATTTTCTGCACAATCTTTTTAATGTTCTTATTAGCCGCTTCAACAGCCCCATTCATCTTCGGCCGGTAGGGAGAAGAGTTATGATGTTGTATCTTGAACTGCTTGAAGAGCTCGGTGATCATCTTATTATTGAGATTTATACCATTATCCGTAATGATCCTCTCTAGTACACCGTATCGACAGATTAGATTGTTCCAAATAAAATGTGCCACAACGTTCTTGGTTACAGTAGCAAAGGAAGCTGCTTCAACCCATTTCGTAAAGTAATCAATTGCTACCAGGATGCTGTAGGTATGATCTCGCCGATCATATCAATGCCCCACATTGCAAAAGGCCAAGGTGCCGTCAAGACATTCAGAGGTACTGGAGGTATGTGCACCTTATCAGCATAGACTTGGCACTTGTGACAGGTCCGAGAATGTTGATAACAGTCGGTTTCCATTGTGGACCAAAAATATCCTGCCCGAAGGATTTTCTTTACCATGGTATGTCCACTGGAGTGAGTTCCAAAAGTACCTTCATGTAATTCTGCCATGATCCTTTCTGCTTCGTTCTTATCCATACAACGCTGTAAGGTTGAATCATGGTTACGCTTGTAGAGAATACCATTGCTGATGAAAAACTTTGCCGTGAACCTCCTCAAAAACTTCTTATCATTAACAGATGCACCCTCGGGGTATTCTTGAGCCTCAAGGTATCTCTTCACTTCATGAAACCAGGGTTTATCTGCTACCTCTTCAGTCTCGATGTCATAGCAATGCGCAGGTTCGTCCAACCTTTCAATGATGATCCGGGGAGCTTAGTTGTTCCAATTGACTTTGAACATAGAAGACATCGTAGCCAGCGCGTCCACCAACTGATTCTCCTCTCTAGGGAAGTGTTCAAAGGTTATCTCTTCGAAGTGCGGAAGCAACGTCAGTACATACTCCTTGTAAGGAATAAGATTTGGCTGTTTAGTATCCCACTCACCTTTGATCTGACTGATCACGAGAGCGGAATCTCCAAAGACACTCAGAAACTTAATCCTTAGGTCAATTGCTGCTCGAAGACCCATGATGCACGCTTCATACTCCGCCATATTATTGGTGCAGTTAAAACATAGTCGGGCGGTAAACGGAGTATGAGAGCCTTTAGGAGATATGATCATGGCACCGATGCCATTACCTAAAGTGTTTGAAGCTCCATCAAAGTACATAGACCATCGGGATCCTTCCTCAGGTCCTTCATCAGATCCAGGTGTTTCACAATCAATTACTATCATGATACTCTCATCCAAAAATTCAAAGTTCATAGATTGGTAATCATCCACTGCCTGATGTGCCAAATGATCTGCCAACACGCTTCCTTTGATTGCCTTTTGGGTTGTGTATTGGATGTCATACTTAGTCAAGATCATCTGCCATCTTGTTATTCGTCCGGACAAGACAGGCTTCTCGAAGATATACTTGATTGGATTCGTCTTTGCTATCAATAGGGTAGTGTGAGTCATCATATACTATCTCAGCCGGCGAGAAGCCCATGCCAAAGTGCAGCAAGTTTTCTCAATCAACGAGTATCGGGTCTCGCAGTCGGTAAACTTTTTGCTAAGGTAATAAATAACATGCTCTTTTCGGCCAGACTCGTCATGCTGACCCAACACACTCCCCATCGAGTTGTCGAGTACTGTCAAGTATAAGATCAAAGGTCTCCCTTCAACTGGAGGCATCAGAATGGGTGGCTCTTGGAGATACTCTTTGATCCTTTCGAAAGCGGCCTGACATTCATCGTTCCATCTTAACACTTGATCTTTCTTTAGTAACTTGAAGATTGGATCACAAGTAGCAGTAAGGTGTGAGATGAATCGGGCAATATAGTTCAGACGTCCCAGAAAACCTCTGACTTATTTTTCTGTTCGGGGAGCTGGCATTTCCTGTATAGCTTTCACCTTTGCAGGATCCACTTGAATACCTTTATCACTTACAATGAAACCCAACAGCTTACCAGACCTCACCCCGAAGGTGCACTTGTTCGGGTTTAACCTCAGCTTGTACAACTTCAACCTGTCAAACAACTTCTGAAGGTGGTCCAGATGTTCTTCTTCAGTTTGGGATCTTGCAATCATATCTTCAACATATACCTCAATCTCATGATGGATCATGTCGTGGAACAAAGCGACCATGGCGTGCTGATACGTTGCCCCAACATTTTTCAATCTGAAAGGCGTGACTTTGTAGCAAAAGGTGACCAATTGAGTGACAAAGGTCGTCTTCTCCATGTCTTTGGGAGCCATTTTAATCTGATTATAACCGGAGAAACCATCCATAAAGGAGAAGACCTTATGTTGAGCGGTGTTGTCAACCAGAACGTCGATGTGAGGCATAGGGAAATCATCCTTGGGGCTTGCCCTGTTCATATCCCTATAGTCAACACACATTCAAACCTTACCATCCTTCTTCGGCACAGGAACCACATTGGCAACCCACTGAGGGTAAGAAGTAACTGCTAGAAAACCGGCGTCAAACTGTTTCATAACTTCAGCCTTGATTTTCTCAGACATATCCGGGCGCATTCGACGGACTTTCTGTTTCACGGGAGGTTAGTCTTCCTTGGTAGGAAATCAGTGAACCACAATATCGGTATCCAACCCGGGCATATCTTCATAAGACCAGGAAAAGATCTCAACATAGTCACGCAACATCTGAATCAACCGTTGCTTAACACTAGCTTCTAGATTTGCACCTATCTTGACCTCTTTCTTGTCTACTTCTGTACCCAGATTTACTGATTCTAGGGGCTCTTCATGCGGCTCAATAACCCTCTCTTCCTGAAGTAACAGTCTAGAAAGTTCACCAGGCACTTCGCAATCATCTTCACCCTCTTCTTCGGCTAAGTTGATCGGACTTTCAAAGTCATAACTGGAAGTAGCAGAGTCGTTACCAGTGAGATCCAGAGTGGAAGTAGACCTGTATATGTGAGTGTGTTTAAAATAGATTTTTTTCAATATGTAATAAAAGAAAAACAAGGAGCGCAAAATTTGAAACAAGAAAATGTCCAATGCTTTTATTAATGATATATGAAAATGACGCACATAAAGCCCTCACAAATGATGCCACAGTGCCCCGGGTAAGACACCGGGCCATAAAGTTTAAAACATTGTCTGTTACAAATTCAAAACAAAAGTCTCATTACTGGGTGATAACTGAAACAGGCATAAAATCCTTCGCTGTCCAGTTGCTCAATCCACCGTTGGCAGTCGGGTAAATCCAGTTGTCAATGTAGAACTCTTCATTATCATCATCCCTGATAGAATTCACTCCCACATCATGTTTAGGCTTTTCTGGTGCTCCGAACTCGATCTCCTTGGAATCAATCAGGTCTTGTACCTTGTTCTTCAAGACCCAGCAGTCATCCGTATCATGCCCCGGGCTACTAGAGTGAAAAGCACAACGGGAATTAGGGTTGTACTTCGGTGATGTTGTATTGGGATTCTTCGGGGCCTCCCTTGGAATCACTAGACTGGTTTTTAATAACTGCGGCAGAATCTGGGATAAAGTCATGTTGAGCTGAGTGAATTGTCTTCGCGGCCTCTCGGCCCTTGACTGATTGTTGTGCTGAGGAGCAATAACAGGTCTTGAAATAACCACCACATTAATAGCTTGGCGGCGTTCAGGTCTATTATGACTTTTTGAACTGTAAACAACAGTGGACTCTTTCTTAAAAGGCTTCTTCTCTGTGCCTGATGAAGAACCCTTCTGTATCTTACCGGATTTGATACCAGCCTCAATCCTTTCCCCGGTCATGATCAACTTTGTAAACCCGGAAGAAGAACTTCCAATCAGATGGTTAAAATACGGACCAGACAAAGTCCCCAGAAACATATCCACTAGCTCCCTATCAGCCAAGGGTGGTTGCACTCTACCAGCAAGGTCCCTCCACTTCTGAGCATAATCTTTGAAACCTTCGCCCGCACCCATTGACATACCCTGGAGTTGGGTACGCGTGGGAGCGAGGTCGGCATTATATTGGTACTGCTTGTAGAAAGCAGCAGCCAAATCTTCTCAAATACAGATACTGGCTCCTTCCAGCTGGTAAAACCATTCAAGCTGAGTCCCTGAGAGACTGTCTTGTAAGAAGTGGATCCATAGGTTCTTGTCAGCGGTGTACGGCTGAATCTTCCTTACATACGAACGGAGGTGCAGTTTTGGGCAAGAAACCCCGTCGTACTTAGCAAAGGCTGGTGCCTTAAATTTGCGGGGAATCACCACCCCAGATGACAGACCCAAGTCTCCAAAGTCCAGACCAGGCACTTTCTGAACTTCCATCGTGTTAAACTGGTCTTCCAGTTGCTTATATCTATCCTTGGCCGGAGGATACTAGTCTTCGTCAAAGTTGGTCTCGTTGTCTGAAACCACAGGGCTAGGAGCCCTCCTTTCTTCTTGATTATCTCCCCCTCCAGATGAGTGGGTCAAATCAACCTCTTCTGGCAAATCGTTTCCGAATCTACGACCCATATTGAATAGGACCGTCTTCTTCTTCTTCTTCTTCTTCTTCTTCTTCTTCTTCTCTTTCAAGATAAGGGCCTTTAGATCTTGCTGACTCTTAGTCAAATTCATGAACAACTCTTGGATTTGGGCGTTTTGAGCCTGTAGAGCCTTGATTGCTTGTTCAGTTGATGTTTCAGAAGACATGATGCTGGAATAAACAGCGAAAAAGATGAGAAAAACCTGTAAGGGTACCTGTTATGAGGTGCATGAGAATGATATGCGCATGATATGATTTCAAAGACGTCAGGGATTCAAATTTGTAAACAAAACGAAACACACTTTTATTAGATAAACTTTGAATTCAATTGTACAACAGATGCCTTTAAGGCGTTACAAGAAAGAAACACTGAAAGGTAAAGCAAAACTAGAAATAATCAAAAAGACAATCAGCGCTCCCATGGTCGTTTCTTGTCGGTACGAACATAATCGTTGAGGATCTGCTCATTCTCCAGCTGCCTTGTCAACTTCTAGATCTTCTGCTCTTGCTCGTGATACTTTTCTCGGTAAGTATCCCGTTCTTCCCTCAGCTGCATCCAGGACCTCTTCAATGCCCCAATGTCAGTAGGCATATAAGGGTGTAGGATGGTAGGAAAGATAGCTTCGTGGGGCATTCCTAGCTTTTGGGCACGTATGCGAACCCATATAGGAAAGACAACTTCGTAGGGCATTCCTAGATTTTGGGCACGTATGCGAACCCATCGGAGATATGGTTCCATTGGTAGAGAAGTCTTCGCACCCAGCTCGTGTGGATCAGACCTGTGTACCCTATCCCAAGCTCTTATGAATCTGCGGTGTTGCTCGTCACTATCTCCTTGGAAATCAAAGACAATACTAGGCATTAGCAACTCATGAGGTCGCCCAAACTGGCGTAAGGCCAAGCACAGATTATAAGTGATTCCTCCATTGGTTCCTATTAGTGGAACATTGGGGTATTCCCCACATCGATCAATAATAGCCACGTCTTCCATGCCCTTGATAGTCCAAATGATGTCATTATGAGAGAGAGACATAACCCTATAGGCCCAGCCCATGCCTTCCTTATTCTTCAGAACTGATTTGGGGAGGTGAGAAATAAACCACCTCGCCAGCAATGGCGCATAGCACATAAGGGTTCCCTGCTTCTGAGCAGTACGAGCATAAAGAGAATGAAGAATGTCACCCAAGAGAGTCGGCACAGGATTACCGGATATGAAAATCTTTACCGCATTCACGTCAACAAAGGAATCAGAGTTAGGAAACAATACCAAACCATATATCAGAAGAGCCAGAATGTCTTCAAATGCCTGGAAGTCTAGACTGTCCCAGAACTGATTAGCTTTACCAACCAAGAATTTAGTCAAGAAGCCCTTTGCTCCACTACGAGTTCCCCAGTTTGACATTACCTCAGCCTTTGTCAGATGAAGGGTTGAAGCAATCTCTTCCGGCCTAAGGATCTTCTCCCAATCTGTAAACGGGGTCTGCTCTAGAATGGAGATACCCAGTAGATCAGAGAACACTTCCAAGGTAGGGACCAATTGGTAGTCCGGAAAATTAAAGCAATGGTACAGTGGATCAAAGAACTGGATTAAGACTCTCATCATCTGTTCATCCATCTTGGAGATAACCAAACCAAGAAGGTGCCCATGTCTTCTGATGAAGGAGGTGGTATCTGGCATCTTTACAACCAATTCTTTAAGCAGAGTGGGAACCTGGACAAAGTTGATCCGAATGGTGTTTCTACGCATGTGTGCCATGACCTATAAAACAGAACAAAGATGAATCCCTCCCGTCTTTGAAAAAGGTTAGTCCAATGCAAGGTGCATGCAATGTCATGATGTCATGATGTTATGATAGAAAATACACCATAAGTATCCATAAATAGCAAACATGGTAAAGGCACACAAGTCACACAGAGAGCCCTTAGATTTCAGGCTGGCAAGGAGTCTAGGTACTACCCTCTTTCAGTTCAGTTGGTTCAAACCTGTCCTAAAAATAGTAACCGGGTTCTAGAGGATCTCAATATCACTGACTACCCTCGATCGGTCATAATTCCAGTTTAGCAACCTTTTCTTGTGGCCAGAATCATCGCAAGAGTTTAGTCTCAATGAGTGTAGCATACTGCTACTGTTCTATGGCCAAGTTGGTCAATTTAAAGGTTCTAAGGTCAGTTGGTGCTTAATGACCCCTTAGCAGACCCATATTCTCCTTGTTGCGCCACAAGGGATGTCCGTACATACTAAAGTGCCACACCAACGTAGCTACTGCTTCAACCGTATCGGTCTACGCTGTACAGTTCCCTCACAGTTTATTGCTACTTACCTAAAGGGTATCCCCCAGATCCGAGTTAGGATCTATGGTAACTCCGATACAAGCCCACAAATGTAAAGCATACAAATCAAGTAATTGAAAACAATATGAACTATTCCTAAGGTACACCCCACTTATAAAATATCCCCAGCAGAGTCGCCAGTTCTGTGATACGGTGGGAAAAACTGACTGTTTTTTGGAATGCTGGTTTGCGTTTTGCGTTTTTTGTTTGTAAAATATCGCGGTAAGCAAGAGTCACCACCGACTTTTATTTTATCCAACAAGGAAAGGAAAAAAGCACAGAAAAATTCCTTTTTCGAGATATTTCTCGGGTTCGGGGGGTAGATTATAGAAAGGGAAGGTGTTAGCCTCCTTTCTATTCGTGGTTATCCACAGGCTCTTAGGTACTTGCTCATATTGTTTTCAAAATTGCTTTTCTTTGTGCTTGTGGGTTTGAAAAAGTTTTTGTTTTGAAACTTCGATTTAACTCTTGCTTCTGTCCTCAAGAGCGTATGATAGTGTTTTTGAAAACTTTGTTCGAAAAGTGTAAGTGTGAAAAAGATTTTGTTTTTTTGAAAGAGCAAGAACTTAAGAACCATCTACCTACTCGAAAAAGGAATCGTTCTAAGCTAATGTCCTTTAGACAATGCTATCCCACTATTGATGAGTAGGTAGCACTGTCGTTGGAGTTTGAGGGTCAATTCGAATGAGGGACGTGCGGTCACTAAAGCAATGTTAAGACGCCTTAGCGTTAACCCTAATGTCTTAGATAATTTGTTTTGAGGCAACAATATCCGAGGCAACCGTTTCGAGGCGACTATGATCTTTGGACAAGAGGACGACCTCTAAAGTGACCTATACTCAATGACCGCGTATGAAGGAAACCGAGTGGGGTGTACCCTAAGAGTGCACATGTGCGGGTGTGTCGTTTTCAGATATTTTTATCTTTGTACATGTTAAAGGTGATCTATGTTGATTTTAGGTTAAAACATCCAGTCTTGTCATGCATTCCTATTATCAAACATCTAACAGTTATATTTTGCGGGAAATGAATTGCGAAATTTAAATTACAAGGCGTCAGGTATTTACATCGCCAAAGACAAACCCTTTAAAAATAAATAAAGCGATAAAAAATAATAAAAGTCCTATTAAGCTATTACAATCCGGGAGCAAGTACATAATTGGATAAAAGAAAATGGATTGAATGCGGGAAATTAAATCGAGTGCAAAGTTAGGGTTTTGACCCTTTTTGTTAAAGAAAAGATCTTTTTTTGTTGTTTTTTGAATTAAGAAAGAAATTAACTTAAATTAATTACTAAATCAATAAATAAATAAATAAATTAATAAAAATAAATTACTTTTGGATTTTTGGTATTTTAAGAAAGAAATAAAAATTAATTGAATTAGTAAAACCTAATTAAGTCTAGTTAATTTTAATTATTTACAAAATATGTTAAAATTATTCTAGAATTAAAACCTAAATTGATTTATTAGTATTTATTAAATAAAAAATAAAGGTTAAAGTTTAATTTGATAAAAATATTTTTGGTGATTTTATTGTTTTTATGAAAAGAAATTTTTGAGGTTAGTAAATTAAACAAAAAAAATAATAAAACAAAAAAAATAAATAAGCAAAGTAAATAAAATAGAAAGAGAGAGGGGGTATGGGCCTGAAGTAGGGAGTCTGAATAGCAAGCTGAAGGCCCAATTGTGTTGGCCTCGTTTGACTCTTGGTAATCTTGTGTGCACGCGTTGACCAAAGCCTTGGTGGTCCTTCCATCCCCATCCATCAGATCTGGCCATTGGCCATCTGTCCCTTGGATGCACGAGGATGTATGATAGGTTGTAGCTAGGCATATGTACGTAATCACTTGAAAAGCAAAATTATCAAAGAAAGTGGGGGACCTGGGATTCGAACCCAGGTCCTGATGGATGTTGGACGGACACGCTTTCCACTAGGACGCTTTGTTTTAATTGTTAGTAATATACAAAAATAATATAATATAATGAAATCCAAATACATGCCAGCGAAGAAAAAAGAAGCGCGCTTGGTTTGAACGGGCCAACCACGCCTTGCCACGCATCGTATTCAACCTTCCATCTGTGGCTATAACATTTCAGACTTATACCAACGGACACAGACCGTCACTATAAGTCATGCACATTCCAAAATCCGCTGTAAGCGATGAAAATGAATTCTAAGGGAATGGTTGTGCTCGTCTCATCATCCCGGTCACAACCATACCCTTCTTGATGGCCAATTATCCCTGAAACAGAAACACCCAAAACTATCCACGAAACCCTAACTATGGTATTTTGCAGTATGAGTCAGATAAACATAATTAAATAATGCCAAAAGCTTGGAAATGTTATGAGGATCACAAATATGGCAATGATTTGTTCAAATGATGCAAGAATAGAGAGTTATGATTTCAAGTACAGAGCGGATTATCGTGACACTTACAAGGCGTTTGGGCGTATGAGCGAGCTTGCCTTTGATCTAGGAAGGTTGAGTGAACACCTAGGAATCGATTGAGATCGGTCTAAGTTTCTGAAATTGTCTCTAAGTACGATTTTGATTTCAAGCTTTTTGGTATATTTTTCAAGTTTTGTTTGCTTCTTTCTGCAGCCTCTAACCTCTGTCTCGATTCTTGTGGCTTGCTTATGTACTATGGAATGCATTAGGTTAAGAATTATGGATTGAATCTCTCTAAATCAATGCACCCATATTTGATTTGATTCCCTCTTTAAAGCTTGCCAAATTTATCAAAAATCAATCCTTTTGCACATGATCTTGTTTGATTTGAGTTTGATGATGCTAATGTTGATAATTAAGACCTGAAACAACCAAAAAGATCTTAGGTAATCAAAGTTTGGATTTTTTATGATTTAAATTGATTTAAAATGAATAAATTCAATAAAAAATCAAATTAAATAATAAAAATAGAACGTGGGCTCATGGCTGAAGCTAGGACACGTGTACAATGATTCAAGCTCAAATCAAGTGGAAAAAAATGGGCCCATTTGACAATGTTTGAAGTTTTGGGGATAGTTGACTTTTGGCAATTTTGCAAAAATGTCCAACTTCAACAATGCATAACTTCTTCAATTTTGAACTTTTGGAGGTGTTCTTTGACTTTTTAGAAAGCTTGAGGTGTCATCTAACCAACCATTTTGGTCTCATCTAATTTTTATATTCCATTCTTAAGTTATAAGCTTTGGAAAAAAGGTGTTTTTGTTGACTTTCAAAAATGACCTATAATGTCCAAATTTGTAACTTCTTGTGAGTGCATTTTATGATCTTGGGGTATGAAGATGGATTGTAGGAAATTTCATCCTCTTCAAAATGAGCTTTAGATGGGTCATTTCTCATAAATTATGAGAAAGTTATGCTTGGTCAAATTTGAGTTGACTTTTCCTACAAAACCCTAATTTAACAACTTTTGAATCTTGATGAATTTTGAGCAATCCTTGATGAATCATGATCAACCCTTGATAAAATGATGAAATATCCTTAAAAATTAGAATTTTGGCAAAAAATATTGAATTTTGACTGTTTATAGGTCACAATTGACTTTTGCCCTAACGTAGTCGATTTTTGGACTTTTGAGCAATTGACTGAGCAAACTTCCTCTGCAAGGCTTGAAACTTGACATGGATGATCTTGAGAACATATTGGGACATTAGGGAGCACTTTAGGTCATTTGGACTCATAGATCTTGATGCAACACAAAACCCTAATTGGGGGTTGACTGCCTTAGGAGATAGCTTGACTGTCTAACTCTTGAGCAAACTTGAGCCACTTTGAGATTTTTCTTGCAATGTTTTGAGAAATATGAGAGGGAAAATTTTGGGTTACAACATTATGTACTCGACCATATGTATCGTATGCTTTAAGTGCAACGAGTAGGTACCAATCTGATCCCGGTGAAGCTCATTGGGTAGCTGTCAAGAATATCCTTAAGTACTTGAGAAGGACTAAGGACTCATTCTTGATATATGGAGGTCAGAAAGAACTTGATGTAATAGGATACACTGATGCTAGCTTCTAGACATATAAGGATGACTTTAGATCACAATATGGTTATGTGTTCTGCTTAAATGGTGGCGCTGTGAGTTGGAAAAGTTCAAAGCAAGATATAGTTGCTGATTCTACAACCAAGTCCGAGTATATTGTTGCTTCAAATGCAACAAAGGAAGATGTTTGGATCAAGAAGTTCATTAGTGAACTTGACATAGTCCCGATCATTGTGGACCTCATTGATATCTATTGTGATAACAATGGTGCTATTGCAAAAGCTAAGGAGCCTAGATCTTACCAACGATCCAAACACATACTTAGGCTTTATCACCTCATTCGAGAGATAATTGATCGAGGAGATGTGAAGATATGTAGAGTACCCACACTTGACAATGTTACTGACCCACTAACAAAGCCTCTTGCACAGTAGAAGCATGATGGTCATACTAGATCTATGGGTATTAGGGGTATGCTTGATTGGCTCTAGTGCTAGTGGGAGATTGTTGGTGTAAACCCTAGAGACTAATAATTTGGATACTTGTATCGAATTATTTATTAATAATAAAAGGAATTTATTTATTATGTTTACTTTTCCAAAATAATAGAGTCCCTAGAATAGTTTGTTTGTTTAATGAAATATTAAGTGTGACTTAATCATGAGATACAATTAAACATAAGAACATTATTCTTAAAATATCCGTAGTCGAGCTTTATTGCAAAGTGGGATAATATTAAAGCATTGAGATTATTATGAAGATAGACTGATGATCACACCTCATGGGTCATGGATAAGGAGTTATTAAGTCTTGATATAGGTATGAATATTAGGAGTAATATTTATAATGGATTGACTCGCTTTGAGAATACTACATAGAATGTTATGTAAGATATTATAAGTTATTCTCATGGTGATAATGGTGTATACCACCTTTTGACCTGAAACTACTATGGCCTTTAGATGTGGAGTTAAGTACTTTATTGCTGATCAAACGTTATTCGTAACTGGATGACCATAAAGAAAATTGATGGGTACTTCACAAAGCATATTGAGGGACATGAGTGACCTAGATGGAATTTATCCATCTTGCATAACAGGATTAATGTCTAAGGGCTCAATATTGAACTGGACAAGGGTGACGTGGTTTATGCCTTATGTTCAATATAGACATAAGGGCAAAAGGGTAATTGTAAACATAAATATTATCACATAAAGGTTTTTTCAGATCACATGATATTTTCGTGACTTAGGTAGCAGCGATGTGTTGCTAGATACTGCTCACTGTTTATTATGTTAAATGTGTAATTTAATATAATTTCCAACGTCACAAAAACCTACATGGTTACACACATAAGGACATGTTGATGAGAGATAGAGTAAATAAGGAACACCGTAAGGTACAGTGCACTTAAGTGAAATATGGAATGTGGTAAGGTACCACGCGCTTAAGTGATATGCGGTATATCATAAGATATGATACTCGTATGCTTAATTGGGCTTTTAGCTTGCATCCTTAATTGAAATTTTAGCGTGCAACTAACATAAGTGGTTCTATAAATAGAATCCTTGTGTTGAAGCATTTGATTTTGATGAAAATTCGGTCTTGATTTCTAGCCGTATATTTTGTCTCATTCTCTCACTCAAAGTTTTCGTTCGTAAGCCGCTAGCACTGTGTCTGGAAGTGATCTGTTCATGTGGACTGAGTAGAGACATTGCTATTTATCAACGTTCGTGATCACAATATCAAAGGTCTAAATCATCACAAGAGGTAACTATTTCTATCACTGACCATGCCCATTCGTAAGGATCACAAAGGGAAAATTTTAATTTTCCGCTGCGTTTTGGATCGCAATTTCCATCAATATTTACCTAAGTGAATATACATGGATAAATATCCTAATGTCTAGCTCGGGGACTAATACTATCTGAGAAATCCTAAGGGATCATGGAAAATATCTCATAAAAGATACGCAAGAGCGTCATACTGTTATAAGAGAAAGTATGAAAATGGATGATAAAACATCCAAAGGGAGATGGTAAAACATCACAGATCATGTGACAAGAATCAAACAAACAGATGGCAAAATATCTGAACAAACAAAAGCTCGAGCATCACTCAAATATCAAACACCTACAAGCCACAAGACAAGTAGTAAAAAGGAAGGTCCCACCATAGACAAGCAACCAAGCATTAAACCAATGGTCAAGCTGTAGCTAAGGGGATCAAATCACCCGAGTCAACCAAGCCATAAAACTGTGGGAATATAATAAATCCTTAACCGCGATATTAATTACTAGGGCAAGAAAGATCAAGGGGAAAAGATAAGGTGTATGCGTACACCAAGCATCAGTGCCGGTTAAAATGAGCTAAAGAAGATGTAGGGATCCGATTGTAGGAATCCTTTTCACTTGCCTTGATAGGGCTTAGATTCATTCAAATCTTGGTCAAATGTTCAGAGCATATACTTGCAAAAAGTGAGCATAAGAACGACACAGATGAAGGAGTGCAGAGGGTGATTACTAACCCTCTCCACTTGCCTACTTATAAGGACATATGGATGGTTGCCATAAAAGGACCTAAAACCATCATCCCACTAAGCAAGCACAAATAGTAAACAAACAAATACATGGCCTCCTAGTGAGGACTTCCAGAATTACCTGCCAAGTGGCACGGACTCTCAATCCTAAGTAAGCAGTAAAATGCGGGAATAGTAAATCAGATGAGAAAGTACCGAACAAATGTAAATACGCAATAAAGCAACTAAACAGTAACAAAACCCTTAGATCTTAGAACAATCTAGCATCAACAAAGAAACGAGTCAGAAGTCGTGTCATCAGACATAAACATTAAGGCCTTGATGTGAAAATAAATCACAAGTAATGTATATCAAATACAAACACATAAATGTCCTGCAAGGCAATACAAACAGACAAAGCACATAATAGTGTGTGTATATATATATATATATATATATATATATATATATATATATATATATATATATATATATATATATATATATATATATATATCCCATAGATATATGAGGAATAAGATAGATCTCCTCAAAAGCAAAGTTGTATCCCACAAATAAAGTGGAACACAAAGCAATGAAAGCTCATGAAATACATTGCACAACTTAACAAAACAGTTAAAATTTACAAGGTAATAAGAAGAAAATAAATGTAAATATAGACATTTAATAAATTTATCATGTATCAATAACTAAGAATGAACTCAATTAGTCATTTTAGAACAGGAGACAAACTCCATTGCAATGAAACTAGTATTCAACAAAATGGTGTAGTGAAATGCGCACAAATGTGTGATTAACCATACATGTATTAGTTGTGTCATGAGTGTTGAGGTCAGAATCAGTACTATATACAATTATCCAAATTCAAATAAAGAAGCAACATTAAAAAGTCATACGAAAAGCTAGTACATAAAATTAGTGAAGGTTTTGACCTAAAAGGCATTCAAAAGTCAAATGGAGCAAAGTTAAGACATAGAAGTAAGTGGCTACTAAATTAAGAACTCAATCATATTACGTTCAACCAAATGAAGTCAGTAGCATCAAATGCTTAAAAGCTTGGTTCCCAAATATGCACAAAATCACCCAAATAACCGTCAAATTGTTGAGGTAAAGCTTAAAGACTAAGTTCACAAACTTAAATCAAGCAAAAATAGAAAGAAGCTTCTAAGAATTAAATGACATTTTTTTTCAAAGTACTCAAGACTTATAAAAGTTATAATCAATTAATTTTAATCCTTGAATGTTTAGGGGAAATGTGAAACAAAATTCATCTTTCTCAACTAGTCGAGATAAAACTCCAACTAGACACCTTTAACCAAATAATTTGGGAGAAATGAAAATATAAAGGGTAATTTCAAATAAAATTAATTTCCAGAGACCTAACACATTCAAGAATCTCAAGCAAAAATTATTTGACCTTTACAAGTTTTAAGAATTAGTAAATCAAATCAAACTTGTAGTATAAGGAACAAAAAGTATCAAAGTGATTCACAAACTTTACCAATTATGAAATAAGAGAGTTAAGCATGATAAAATACTACAATCAAGATTAAACCATAAGGATATTATAATTTTTTTTTTTGTTTTGCATTTTTTATGTTCAAGGAAAATAACAAATAAGCTAAAAATGTGTGAATTAAGAATAAAATAAGAAATATATTTATACGAAATTTTTTATGAATAAAACATAAAAAAACCATGAACTCAATTCCAAAATATGAAAATATACTATAAATATGGTGTAATATATTTTTGTCTAATTTTTGTATCAAGGAAAAGTCCTAAAATATATGTGAAAATGTTACAAAAGCAATGAAATCTCACTAATTATTCGATTAACCAAAAATGTTAAAAATATAAAATAAAATTCAGAAACTCAAAATATACTAATTAAAGTACTTAAAATATTTTTACCATAATTTTTGTGTAAAGGAAAATCCAGAAACAAAAATTAACAAACATATTCCACAATAAAACAATTAATCCACAATTTTTTTCTCATTAATTAAACTATTTATTAAAATTATATAAAAATTATAATCAAATACTAGAGATTAAAATATACCTATGTAATTTGTAGTAGAATTTTATCACAAGAGGAAAATTTAACAAAAAATATTTTTCACAAAATAACTAAAATATTAAAGAAAAGGACATAACCAAACAAAGTAATTTAATTGCATGCCACGATTTTTGTAAAATTAAAAAAAAAATATTTTTGGGTAATAGGATAAACATAATATTCCGAATATTTTTTTATGGAATTTTTAGGTTAATAAAATTTAGAAAACAAAATTCAAAAATCAAGTAATACGATTATAACTTATATAAACTTAAATGAATTATTTAATTGTTTAAAATAGTAAAGAACACGAAATAAAATTCATAACTAGAAAATAGACTAAAATTATAATCTAAAATATTTTCTTGATAATTTTTTAGTAATGAAAACTATTTAAAATAAAATTATCAAAACAAATATAATGAATTAATATTTAAAAAGAAAATAAGATCTATTACAATTGTTTTAGCCAAAACAAGCTATGAAAGATTTTAAACATGAACAATCATATAAGGACACATCATCGTCCTTGCCAAACAACCAAGCCCTAACTCAACCAACTCAGATTATCATGCTATATTCAAGATGCAATATCTTTCTTATTCCTTCATGAAATTGAACAAAATTTAGATCAAATTAAAGATCTCTTAGAGTACTATCACATATCATCAATAATTTTAAAAAATGATTCACAAACTAATGAGAAAAATGCATGTGAAAATCACTAAAAACAAGCTTCGAAACCTATTCAAATATCCAGATCTTCCATACGATTTTCAAACTTAGATTTTTGTTTCGATTCTTAACCATTTTTCGTGATTCAAAGCACAAATCAAAGTTCGAACTAGAATCTACATCATGCTTTTCTTAAAATTGAAAATCATCAACCGTAGGATCATAAACAAAAAAGAACGTTGAAAAAATCAATTAATCATGAAAAACCAGAAGTTCACCAAATCAAATGAGCATCAAAATCAAGCAAGTTTATACATCAATGTAAGATCTGGCCAGCTATGAACATGATTACATGCTTTAAATCACTTGAAACAAGCAAAATTATGAAGAATCAAGATCTGAAAATACCTTTCGAGTTGAGAAATAAACTCAACTATGGCCTCTGAAACAATGTGAAACCCTTGCCTTTTGCTTCTAATGCTCCAATAAAGTGAAAATCATGATGAATTGAGCTCTCGAATGAAGATGAATGAAGCTTAGAAGCAAAAAAATTCTTTGAGAGAGAATGAGTTTCAGATCTGATCTTTTAGAAAATGAAGTGTGTGTAGCACGAGTGAAAGGGCTCAAAATCTTATATACGGGAGAATGATGTGCTAGCCTCTAATGATCATGTGGGCCAAGCTTTTGCAATGGATAGTTTCTTGCCAAAAAAGGAAAATTAGAAAGCCCAATGCATGCTTAGAGTGTGTTATGTTTAGCTTCATTTGGTAAGAAAAGGGTACTATTTTCGTGTCAATTATGTGACACAAAGAGACTGAGTAGCAACAAAACACAAATGCTAAAAAATGAACCAAAATATTCATATATACTCCTCATGACCATCTAACTTATGATCTAAGTAATTCAATATTCACACGTGCAAAATTAATGCTTGAGGGGCCTTTGGAAAGCTTGAAACATGTAGATGATAATGGTGTTTTAAATTTCTCAATTTGGAGTTGAAATGATGGAGATATGATGGAGAGAAGTTGATAAAAAAATGTGACTGGCTGGGCAAAGTCAGCGTGCGTGCATGGGCATGCATGGGGTATGTTTAATCAGCTCAACGTACCAACTTCAAGAATCCAAATCTTTCTCAATTTTTAGCCATTTTGAGTGATCCAAAGCTTAATAATCAGTTCTCATTGAAAACTACAAGATGCTTTTATTAGATTTTCATATTGATGCTTCTACATTTGGCACACCATGTGTTTGATCAAAATACATGCATGATTGGTCAATGACAAAGCAACTTGGCATCTCTTCATAGATATAACTTTTAACTTAATTTTCTCTTAAATAGTTAAATTTTGAGATTTTGGCCCTCATCGAAAAACTATTAGGATTTTTCTCAAGCTTTCTAAATATGTATCATTTGCCTCAATCAGATTAACCATACTCAAATTGTGATTGGCCAAAATTGTGTATTATGGACACTTAGAAACTTTTCAAATATTCAAGTAACTTTATGAACAAGTAAACCCTAATTTCTTAAATTCCTTTGATTCAATGATGAATTTGGTTATTAAACATGAAATGAGGATGTTTAAAATGATGGTTGACCAAAAGTCTACTTGGTCAACTTTCACTCTGATTGGTTTTGACCAAACTGATAATTTTCCACCTTGTGATCAATTGAATCCTTTCCAATCAAAATCTAACCTAAATCTTTCAATAAAAGATGATCAATAACATATAGAAATACATGGAATCCAATTTTAATCAAAAAGTTGAAGAACTCCTAATTAAAATCAAAACCCTAATTTTGCACCCTGTGTTAGAAGCATGATGATCAAACTTCATAACCCTAATTCCACTGGACCTCTGGAGCAATTCTTTGAAAGACGTTTACTCAAATGATAATAAGAAGATAAAGCTCCAATAAATTGTCCTGGACAAACATCAAATCACACAATAGGTTAAAACCCTAATTTCCACAAATGATGGAGACAAATGAGTTTCTTCAAAACCTTGCATAACTTCAACTCTTGATAAACCAATGAGACAAATGAGATATTCTAGTCCATGAGAGATTAATAGGACTTGAAACATCCAGTGATTGAGGTAATGAGGCTCTTCTTGAACCAATTATCAATATAATGAACTTCCACAACTTGAGGAGAACTTGATAGCCAAAACACCTTGATCCCAACACAAAGAAATGAATGCATTGCAATATGATGATTATTATGGAACATAAGCCTAAACGAGAAGGTAAATTTTGGGGTGCAACAAGTGTACTAATCGATCATCTATATCATCAGTCATTACGGGAATATCAACCAATGAAGTTTGACTTTATAGACAAAGATGTCATGTTCATAGATGACTCTGAAATACCAGGATCCCACAAAGGACCTGAACCAGGGGCACGTTGGACACTCATGTTTGACGGTGCTTCAAATGCACTAGGGCATGGTATTGGGGCGGTGTTAACTTCCCCAAAGAAATTTCATAAACCTTATACTGCAAGGTTATGTTTTGACTACACCAATAATATCACTGAATATGAAGCTTGTATCTTGGGTCTAGAAGCTACTATTGATCTAAGAATTAAACATCTCGGAGTATATGGAGACTCAACATTAGTAATATACCAAGTCAACGGTGAATGAGACACTAAACATCCCAAATTGATTCCATATTGGGATCATGTTTTAAATCTAACTATAGAATTATTGAGATTACCTTCACTCATATTCCGCAGAAGAAAATCAGATGGAAGGCGCCTTAGAAAATTTATCGGCCATATTCAATGTAACTTGGCCAAACCGCGAACCATGAATTACAATCAAACATTTTAAAGAACCTGCACATTGCCTTGCCATTGAGGAATGACTAGATAACAAGCCTTTGTTCTACGATATCAAGAGGTATCTCGAGAAGCAAGAATATCCAGAAAATGCCTCTACGATTGACAAGCGAACTCTGCGGAAGCTAGATTCAAAGTTTTTTCTAAATGGTGAAGTGTTGTAAAAACAAAACTACGATATTGTGTTGCTCAAGTGCATGGAGAATTATGAAGCCGATACACTTATGAGAGTAATCCATGAAGGAACCTTTGGAACTCATACAAATAGACATGCCATGGCGAGAAAGATCTTGCAAGAAGGTTATTACTATATGACAATGGAAGCGGATTGCTACCATTATACAAAGACATGTCACAAATGCCAAATATATGCTGAAAAAATGCATGTGCCACCGACTCCTCTGAATGTCCTAAGCTCTCCTTGGCCATTTTTGATGTGGGGATTTGATATGATAGGAATGATCGAACCAAAAGTCTCTAACGTGCACCAGTTCATACTAGTGGCCATCGATTACTTCACCAAGTGGGTTGAATTTGCGCCCTACGCATATGTGACAAGACAAGTGGTTACTCGGTTCATCAAGAAAAACCTTATATGAAGATATAGGGTTCCTAGCAGGATTATTACTGACAATGGGTACAACTTGAACAAAAAAATGATGAAAGATTTATGTGATGACTTCAAGATTGAATATCATAATTCCTCACCATATCGACCCAAGATAAATGGAGCCATTGAAGCTGTCAATAAGAATATCAAGAAAATCATTCAAAAAATGGTGAAGACATGCAAAGATTGGCATGAAATGCTCCCCTTCGCTCTACATGGCTATCGTACTTCCATATGTACGTCAACAAGTGTGTCATACCCCAATTTTTGAACTAAGATCCCATCTTCATTTTGTGTTTTTTGTTATATACATCAAGGCCACGAAATATGGTCGGTTTCAAACGTTTCGCCTTCGAGAATTGCCTGTGCAGAGATTATCGAGTATTGTTAACATTTTATATTATGCATGACTAACTTCTAATCAAGCACGAAGTGTATGTTTTTTGTTTCTTTGATTTCATGTGCAAAAACAAGTCTAAATCAAGAGCATCAGGCGTCACGCCTCAATTAGGGTTTTGAGTCTCTCAAGCCATAAGTAAGATTGATTGTTGATTCTCAAAGACTGATTCATCAAGGGAACTTTTAGAGAATTGTGTGTTTATTTCCATGCTCTGTCCAACAGATGGCCTTAAGCGTCTCCGAAAATCTTCATAAAAACAGTCAAAGTTCCATGATCATTGGTTCACGTGTGTTTCACCTTACCTTGAAATACAAGAAAAGACCAGGCTATGCGAGTCAATTCCAAACACTTCGACCAAAAGTCATCTACAAGTTTTCTTTAAAAGTTGAAGACAAATTGTGTTTAGAAAGCCATGAGAGAACTTTATGGGACGTTTGTCATGATTTAAGATTTTCTGGATCTCTAAGTTCAGTTCACTGTGCCAATTTCTCAAGGAGATAACATTTTGCCTCAAATCCCTCTTCTATTGATCATTTGAAGTTTTAAGTATGGTTCGACTTCTTATACTTACATGACATGGGGTGAATTTCGTTAGAGTGGAGTGATTGAATTCAAGATCTCTTTGGAAGAATTTATTTTGAATACTTGGAATTTTCGTCATGTGAATTCAAGTGTTAATTAAAAAGAAGTTATCGAAAGGACTCATTCAAGAATAATCGTTTGTCACATTAATATTTATTCAAGATTATTTTTGTGTGATTATTTTGATGGATTCACACCATGGCCTTTTGAATTCACATGAGGCATTTATTAAAGGAGATATTGAAAAGAGAAACTTGATTCAAATAATCATTCATCACAAGAACGAATACATGATGGTTACAACTTCATTACAAGATCAATTCATGTAATTCATTGGGATCTCTAATACAAGATGCAAGATTGAGGTCTTAAGGCTTGCATCATTGTTTATTCATCATTCAAAAATTCATTCAAGTATCAATCAATTCCTTTCCAAATTCAAGTGGAAGATTTCGAATTTCATCAAGATGAATATAAAGATTCAAAATGTTTACAATTACAAAGGAATTTAGTGAATTATATTCAAGAGAAGTTTTTATTCATGTTACAATTTTATTTGGAATTATCACTATAAAGTTACAAGAGGAATTACAAGTTTGTACATAAAAACCAAGACTAAAATTCTAATGTCCTAAAGCTTCATGCTTCAAACATGCTGCCCATATTTTCTAGCGTTATTTTAACAAATAACAGTCCAATTTTTGTGGTATTTTGCTGTCCAAAACAGTAACCAGCAAAATAGTTCAGATTTTGCCAAAAATCTACAAATCAGTCCAAAAAACAGTAGCTTGTAATAGTCCAAAAACTGCTGTAAAACTGCTAAAAAATTAGCCTAGACCAGTCTGCTACAACCTGCTGCCCTGCATCATAACAACTAAGAAATTCCATCAAAATGGAAACTTAAAATTTTATGAAAAAAACATCAAAATAGAGCATTCACAACAATTCAGTTATTCTACAATTTCCCCCTAAATGCTTTGTTCTTTCTCTATAAAAGCCATCTTCATGGACAGAAAAAGAGGACACAAGAAAAACTCAAGGGTAGGACACAAGAAAAACTCAAGGAGAGGAAAAACAGAAACTCAAGGAGAGGAAAAATAGAAAAGAGAGGAATTTGTTCAAGAGTCACAACAAAGAATCACAGCAAGAATTGAGCATCACCAAATTCTAAAAGAGGGAAAACTTACTGTTTTTGAAGCTCCATCGGAGAGACTCCGATTGGTATTTTTCTTCCTCTCTATTACTTCTACATAACTCTTTCACATGTACATCCATGTCTGCTAGATTTATTTTCATAGTAATTTTCATGCTTGGATCACTGGTTTTTGCAACTTGTTATAATAAAAACAGAACAAATGTTCTATATATGCTACAACCTGTCAACACCAAACCTAAAACCTGTTAATATAAGTTATAATCTTCTTCATTAAAACAAAACTTATTAACACCAAAAGTTATAACCTGTTTTAACCAGAAACTATAACCAAATAAACCTCTAATGTGAATTGAATGAACCCCTTCCTAAAAAGCACTCACATCCACCTGCAAAAAAAATAGTAAGAGAAATACAGAATAACAGAAAGATAAAATCCTTTGTGATACCTCCAATTCCTCTTCTCTTTCGCACAACCCCTCTTTCGTTCTCTACCACTCATAATAAAACCTTAGCCTCTGTTCCCCGTCCCTCACCACACTCTGCATCGATCAACTCAAACGGAAACTCGTCCTTGGAGATGATACTGTTGTTTCTATTCTTCCGGATATATATATGAACTTCCATTACATTTGATTGATGATTTAGTCTCGATTTTACCTCCTGTTGGATTGTATAATTTCCAACTTCACTTGCCATTCCAGGATTTAAGTAAGGAAGATTTTTTGCACAATGACTCAACAAACAAGATAAAACATTCCAGAGATTGGAACCTAAATATAGCATGGCAGAAGAAGTTTGAGTTGCAATGTCCTAATCTCATTAATCATATCCAACCAACCAACCGGCAAAATTATATTGGGAGACCCATGTGCAAAAGTGTCTGGATGAAGCAATAGAGAAAGAACTACTCTCAAATTTTATAGGACATATTGGTGACATACAGGTTATAGACAGCACACTGAACTATATTGGTTTTGTGGGACTTACAATTCAATCATATCGTAAATATTCAAACTTTCTTACCATTGCCTACAATTTGGCAGCCTTGTGAGTTGTCTAAGACTGCAGAATATTATGTGCAATACATAAACTACTCGTTTGTTGAAGCAATGCAAGTTGGAGAGTCTTGTGCTAAGATGTATCTGATCTAAGGAACAATTTGATGGATTATGCCAACTTATCACTCAACACAACAGAACATTAACGTCGCTGGAGTTCATTCACTACTAAATGGGGTGGTTAAACATCTACCTGATGGAGTACCAGAAAAGGAAAAGATGAAGGAGATGAAACATGCAGCAAATGCTCAAGGTCTCCCATCTAATCGAAATAACCTTAATAAACACCCAAACATTTGCAAGCTGCAAAACCCTAATGACCGTGACCGGGAGAGCGAGAGATTGAGGCAGTGGAGACAACCGTCGATGTATTCCGAAAAAGAGTATGTTATTGAGGTAAAAGAGGATCTGGATTCCATTCTTACGCAGTTGATTATATTGGAGGCGAAAGAACCTAAAGGGTTGCTACCAAGAAGGCTTCTGGTGGTGATAATGGTGCTACGGATGAGAGAGGAGAGGATCGCTTTTTGTTTCAACTTTTTCTTTTAAATTGTTTTTTGTTGGCATTAACAGTAATAATAATTAATCTGTTGTATTTCTCTTCCTAATAGACAACAACAGCGACACCTTTCCCTAATTACTTAGGGTTTCAAAAACTCCCTTTGCCTTTTCCCAATCGGGTCGGTCCAATGGGCCTATTGGCCCAATCACATTATCAATCATCACCTTTATTTTAATTAAAACATATATTTAACAGATAAATAACAAAACTTAGTGGTACATTTTATTCTTTTAGTATTATCTCCCCATATTCTATTAAATATATGATCACAAATATTAGTTTAAGTTTATTTTATATATAATTGTTTCTTGCTATTATAAATTAATCTTTTATTTAATTTTTGTTATTTAACTATTCAAAAATACGTGCTATTATAATTTAGTCTTTATTTAATTTTTGTTATTTATTTAATTGTTTAAAAATACATGATTATAAATTAATCTCTTAATAAATTTTTGTTATTATTCAATTGTCGCACTAATTAACTTTATTCTCGATAGTTTAATCTTTATGTCTTTCGTCCGTCTCAATTCCAAGAGAAATGTTTTATTGACTTCATGTCATCAAATATATATGTAATACGATTGTGGGAATCCCTTCATTAGTTTTTGTTTTACTATCTTGTTAATATTAAGTTAAGTTTTCTAAAAGAACTCAATTTTAAAACTCGCACCTTTTAAGTCAAAACTTCGACACTAGGTCGTCGTATCTTCAAAGCCCCATTCACACCCATTTTGACCAAACAAACCACTTTAACCAAACAAGCAATTTTTAACAAAAACAGATATTTCAAAAGGTTCCTGCAGAGTACCACAGATGCATTGGGTGCTAGTACCTTCCCTTTGCATAACCAACCCCCGAACTTTAGATCTCTTTCGAAAAACGCATTTTATTTTCATTACTTGTAAGTATTATTTTACATTGCATATTTAAGGGTTTTATTTCGCTCTTTTCCCTTTTCCCTTGGAAATAATAAAGCACAGTGGCGACTCTTGCTTTTGTGAGTCGAGTAATTAATAGCTCGACCTCTGATTTACACCGCTACATTTTTATCACTACAAGGTGCATCTCCTTTCTCTCTAGTATATGGAATGGAGGCAGTACTCCCTGTTGAAGCAGAGATTCCATCGCTACGAGTTCTAATGGAAACAAAGCTTGAAGAATTAGAGTGGTTCAGACTCAACTAGATCATCTTAACCTCATTGAAGAAAAATGCTTGAGAGCTCTGTGCCACGGTCAGTTATACCAAAAGCGGATGAAAAAGGCATTTGACAAGAAGGTTCATCCTCGAGTGTTCAAAAAAGGAGATTTAGTGCTCAAGAAGATTCTACTGCATCACCTTGATTCACGTGGTAAATGGACACCCAGCTACAAAGGTTCGTAGGTGGTAAAAACAAAACTTTCGGGTGGTGGTCTTATCCTCACAACAATGTATGGGGAAGAACGGCCACATCCGATGAACTCTGATGCAGTAAAAAACACTATATATAAAAAGCCCGCTGAGCTCGGACCTTAAACGGGCGACTTAGGCAAAAAGGGGAATTTCGATGGATTGAAAGCCCGAAAGAGAGGTCTAGGAAAAAATTAGGGACATAACCAAAAAAAATTATCCCGGATGATTGAAAACCCGAAAGGGAAGTCTAGCCAAAAAATTGGGGACATAAACAAAAAAAATTATCCCGGTGGATTGAAAACCCGAAAGGGCGGTCTAGGAAAAAAGTTAGGGATCTTATTCAAAATAAAGAAAAAATAGACTGCAATCAAAGAACCATGACTACAAAGGAGAGGGATTAATCCTAACCGTTTGACTTAGTGTTGTACCCCAAAATTTTCCCTCCCAATTTCAAGATAAAATGATTCAAGATACCTCATTATGCACATGAAGGTCTTAAACACTAAAGACTACTCAAGGGTTGACCAGACAAACTCTCCTCCTAAGCAATTGACCTAAAACTAGGGTTTTGTTTTTCTCAAAGGAAATTGAACTTCTAATGCCTCAAATGGACTCCATGGTTTCTCATATGTATCAAGGTATCTGCTTACCAAGTTTCAAGCCTTGCAGTACAATTTTGCTCAGATGATTAAAAATCAACAATATTGGACAAAAAGTCAACTTTGACTAATTTACAGTCAAACTTCAAGATTTTTGGTCAAAATCAATATTTTGAATTCAAATTCATCATTTGATCAAGGGTTTATCATGATTCATCAAGAAAACTCAAGATTCATCAAAAGTCAAAAGTTACTAAATTAGGTTTTTCTTTAGGAGAAGTAAACTGAACTTTTACCAAGCATAACTTTCACATAATTCATCAGAAATTCCATAATTAAAGCCTATCTTAAATAAAATTCAATTCTCTACAACTTTGTCTCTCTAAGCTCAAGGCAAAAAATGCTTCATTTGAGAGATATGGGCCAAAACATTACAGGTCATTTTAAAAGTTAACAAAAAGACATTTTTTTGTCAAAGCAATTTACATCAAGTTAACGGCTTCAAATGAAAAAATGACCAACATGATAGTTGTAGGAGACATCTTGAGGTTTCCAAAAAGTCCATGATCATCTTCATATGAAAAAAATTGAGAGAGTTGTGATTGGTACAAGTTGAGTAATTTTAAGAAAATGCATGAAACCTAAATTGAGCAAAGTTGATTATTTGGAATAATAGGCCTAACTTTTCAGGTTCAAGCGTGTTCATGATCTCATATTAGACTTCTAAATTCATTCAAATGGTTTTTATGATTTTTATTTCTTTTATTTGGATTTTTATTCATTTAAATGAAAATTAAATCAAATAAAATATGAAATATTAATACAAGGCGTTGTACCCCAAAATTTCTCCCCTCACTTATTAAGAAATTTCTCACAAGATCTCCTTGGGCTCAAGATTGCACTAGGGTTTTATCAGCTCAAGACACCTGCTTAAGCACAAATGATCAAATTAGGGTTTGAGATTGCACAAGGATTTTTGAACTTCGAATACCCCATATGACTTTCATGGATCATTCTGTACCCCCAAGATTACTCATGTCAAGTTTCAATCCTTGGATCACATTTTTGCTCAGTCAATTGAGAAGTTGACCTAAAAATCAACTGTATTGGGGAAAAAGTCAACTATGGCCAATTCATAGTCAAACTTCACAATTTTTGATCCACATCAACATTTTAAACTCATATGTATCATTTGGTCAAGTTTGAATCAAAATTCCTCAAGAAATTTGATCAAATCTCCAAAAGGGCAAAATGGTCAAAATTAGGGTCTTGACTGGGAAAGGGCAATTTCTGATTTTTGACCTAGAAAATGATCAATTGGTGTAAGACATGATCTCAAGAGTACAATTGCATCATTTTTACCTAATGACATGGCTCAAAACATTGCTCAAGTCCAATGGATTGAGAGATGAATTTTCAATCAACTGATCAAAAATTCAATTGTATACTAAAAAGTCAAACTTTGACTTTTTGGTCAAAATCTAACGCCAAAGATCACAATTCATCAAAAATTATCAAAATATGAAACTTATTCATCACGAAATCAAAAAGTCAAGATTTCATTTTGAAAAGTCAAAATTTCTAAACTTAGAAAATTTTCTAAGTGTTGGAAATTTCATGTTTTTCACAACTTTGAACAAATTTTTCACCATGATGCAAGATGATTCAAGAGAAACTTCCAACATGAAAGTTGTATATCTCCATGAAATATATAACTTTTCTTCACACAACTTCTTACAAAAGTACTTGGATCTCAAGTTATAATTTTAAGAACATGTGGTCATGAAACAAAAACACAGTGAAATTTTGCCCTAATTTGGTCAGGATTTTGACCCAACTTCATGGCACTTTTCCATATAGTTACAAGGGGAATATTAAAAAGCAATTCAAAGATGGGTTGTAGAGAACATTAAAAGCTTTCCAAAATTTCCTAGAACTCCTTGAGATCATTTTTGAGTAGGGAGAATCGAAGAGATAAAGTTAAGGTTTTATCCCTTGATTTACAAGTCATTTTGTGATGAACCAATTTCAAAATTCAAACTATGCTACATAAACTCTACTTTTCAGGCTTCAAAATTTTTAGGCACTCCATAATTAATGGCTTGCACAACTGTTAGAGATCTTATTTCAAGCATTCAATGCATGGACATGCTTTATATCCATTTTTGGAAGAAAGTGCACATTACCATTTTGATAAAGTGGATTTTTGCACAAAACTTGTTCTTGAGCCTTGCACTTGTTCTCTTCTGATCACACAAGTCCTATAACTCATGAGAAATGGTTTAGACACTTACAATAACCCATCCCATGCTTGAACCTCACATTGAAACTTAGTTTCCCTCTTTTCTTGAAAATCAAGTAACCTAGCCAAAACCTTGTAACTTGTACTTCTGACTTGCCAATGCACTCCAATCCTTTTGCTTATAGATACATAAACTATTTGCATCAAAGACACAAATTCTTAAGCCCTGAAAACAGCTAGAACTCAGAATCACATTCCATACCTCCATTTTCACATTAACTGACCAAAAACTTAAAACTCATAACTCCCTCGTGCGTTTTCAAGCCTTTTATTTCCTAAAGCTTCTAAACATCATTTAAAACTGATCTCAAACCCTGTTATAGAACTGTAACACCATTAACACCATCCTCTATTTTCAAAATAGAGCTTTGCACTTGGACTTCTCCAGAACTCCTCAGGCCCTTTCAGCTCAAGCTAAGCATTCCATTAGCTTCCTGGGAACTTGAGGAAGCTAATCCAACCATTACAACTCCTTGAAAGTTGCTCAAACTTCAAACCCGATACCCTCTTACAAGGTAAGTTTTCTAACTTTGGAACTTCTCATACAGGCATCATCAATGATTTATTTGTGAACAAAACATGTAGATATCATTGCCCTAAAGCTAACCATGTCCATAGTTTCCATTAATTTTGCATGAGCTTAGAGAATTTTAAGATTGAAATTTCTGATATTTTTAGGGTTCAGTTTAGGGCCATTAAAATTCATGTTTATCTTTGAGCTATAGTTTTAATGCTTTTTCATTTCCAAAATCGTGAGGAAATTTGGTACAAGTTTCATGTTTACAATTTTCATTTTTGTTGAGATTTGAACAAGTTACAGTTGGTCTGGGTGGAGGTTGAAGATGAAGTGTAACTCAGGGCGTGTTTTGTATCATATATTTATTGTTTTGCTTATGTTCACGGATGTATAGCCACCCCAGTGGTAGAAGCGCACGCCTGTAACCAAAGGGACCAGGGTTTGAGCCCCAGTGGTACCCATTTGGATTTTTCAATTTTTCTTGTTTTCTGCTTTTCTTTTTTGCACGCGTTGGGCCTCCTTTGGCCTGTTTATTTTTGTTTTTTTTACTTTCTAACCCCTGCAGGCTATTTGCACCCTGGCCCAGTTTTATTTATTTTTCTTATTTTCATTTTATTTATTTTATTAAAACATTTTCCTAATATTAAAAAATCATAAAAATTATAAAAATAATAGATTTATATTTTAACTTAGTTTATTTATTTTTTCTCATAAAAGTTATTTTTATTTAACAAATACTTTATTCATTTCACTAAATATCTTGTAAATTTAATTAAAACTAGGTTATTATTTATTTTATTTTACACCAATTAAAATGTATTATTTTATATTAAAAAAAAGGCCAAAAATATTTAATAATACCATAAATTATTTTCAAGACAAAAATACAAAAAATACTTTTCTTAAACTTAATTTCCTTTTAATCAATTAATAGATTTAGGGTTTTATTTAAAATCTTTTCCTAGAAAAATTTAGGTTTACTTTTTTATTTTAATTAATTATTTTCTTAGTTAATTAGGTAAAAAACAAAAGTCTTTTTCTTTAAAAAATTAAACAAATACCCATTTACTTTACATTTCACATTTTTGTACATTTATTCATTTTACACATTATATTCATTTAATTTCTTGTACATTTGTACCAATTCAATATGGTTGTAATAGACTAATTAGGTTTATATTCTTGCAATCCCCATTTACAATTTGTACACCCCCTCCCACAAGTGTTGTAATAGCGTAGTAACTTTAAATTCCGCAATTTATCGCTTTATACATAACATGCTAGTAAATAGGTGTGATACGGTGGTAGAACCGACTGTTAATACTGGTTTGCGTATTTTGTTCGCAAATGTTGCGGTAAGCAAGATTCTCCACCGACTTTTGTTTTATCCAATCAGGAAAAGGAAAAAGAACAGAAAAAACCTTTTTCGAGATGTTTCTGAGTACGGGGGGTAGATTATAGAAAGGGAAGGTGTTAACACCCTTTCTATCCATGGTTTTCCACGGGCTCTTAGGTACTTGCTCATTTTGAAAATTGCTTGTGTGTGCTTTGTTTTGAAAAGTTTTGTTTTACTTCGTATTAACCCTTATTTCTATCCTCAAGAGTGTTACGAAGTAGTTTTTGAAAACTTTGTTTGGAAAGTGTTGGTGTGAAAAAGATTTGTTTGTTTGAGCAAGTACCTAGGAACTAATCTACCTACTCGAAAAAGGTATGTTCATTTTCCTTTTAGACAATGCTATCACATTATTGAGAAATAGGTAGCATCGTCGTTGGAGTTTTTTAGGGACATTCGAAGGGACGTGTACGATTACAAAAGCAATGCTAGGAAATATTAGTAATCATCCTAAAGTCTTAAGGATATTTTTTCGAGGCAACTTCCGAATGGGTCATTTTAGATCTTTCGAGACTAGAGGACGACCAAAAACAAACCCTATTCTTCATGACCGTTTACCAAAGGCAACCAGAGTGGAGTAAACCCTAGGAGTGAGCATGTGTGAGTGTAATTTTCAGTTAATTTATCTTTGCATATTTAGGATTTTCTACCGTATTAATTTTCAGTTAGTATATCCATACAATCCTATTAACATTCATCTAAGCAGTTTATAGTTTACGGAAATAAAATGCGGGAAAGTTAAAAGTCCTAGCTATTACAGGGCTTTTGCAGATACATAATTATCTTAACCGAAAATAAAGATGTGGAATTGAAACCCTAATTACTATTACAAACTCGGAGCAGTTACAATAATAATAAAAAGGAAATTAAAAAATACGCGCGGCGAATTAAATGCGAGAATAATTAGCAAAACCTAAAAGATCTAATTGAAAAAAGATTTAGGTTATTTTTTGAGAAAAGATTAGGTTACATACAAATTAACCCTAAATCTAGTTATTGTTAATTATAAAAAAACAAAGTTAAATTGCCCTAATTTTAATTAACATAATTAATTAAAGAAATAAAATATTTCATGAAAAAAAATAATTTTTGATGTTTTTTGTGGTTTTTTGATTAAATAAAAAAGAAATTGATTTTTGTGTTATTTTTGTAAAAGGAAATAATTAGTAAATAATAAAAAAGAATTAAAGAGAAAAGAAAAAGAATTGGGCCTGTGTTTTAAGCAATCCAGGGCGTGTATGTTGAATTGTTCAGGCCCAAGAACTGTTGAGCCCATTCCATGCATGAGATCCAGTGCTGCCCCTTTCTGATGGTGTACCATGGCCCTTCTTTGATGGAGCACTGGATTTGGATTAGAGATGTATCAAACGGCTGGATGGTTGTAGTGTATGGTAGATTCCTGGTAAGGTAACACATGGGAACTACAAAGGGATGATAAGAAAATAAAATGTTGGGACCTGGGATCGAACCCAGGTCCTCCCACTTTCAAACTTATGCCTTGGCCATCTGTGTTGCGTGGGTTATTTGTTAACATAACAATAACAATAAATAACATATAAAGAAAACATGGATAATCAGAAACAAACAAAATGCACTCCATGTATTCAAATAGACCAATGGTATTGTGCCAAATTACCGTCTTCTTACCTGTCCGTCGTCTTAGGTATAATAGTTCTACCTACAGACAAAACTCCATGGCTATAGCTTTGCAAGCTTCAAAAATTCACAGAACGCATGATAAATTAATTGTAAGCACATGGATCAATTCGTTTTGATCTCACGAGCATCGTGTTATTCTTTTCTTGCCCCAATTTAACTTGTACATAGAAACCCTAAAACGGCAAGGTAAACCCTAACAATGGAAATTATGAATACAGGCATCAAAATATAAAATTAATTAAACCAAAACATTCCAAATGATGATACAAATACAATGTTATTCTTAAAAGTGGTTAATCATGCGTGAATAATCAAACTCAGATTCAAGAGATAAGCCAAACCGTGAGGGTCGTATGTCGTGTTTCTGGGCTTGTGGAGGCTTGGTGATGCTTGCAAACGCTTCAGAGGATGTCCAGGAGTGGATTGGTGGCTTTTAATTGCTTTGAATCGTCCTCTATGTTGGAAACCGATCCACACTTTTGCTTCAAAAATTTGAGTTTTTTTTATGCCTTGCACGACCTCAACCCCTATTTTTTTGGCCTGTGTATGTTCTATATATGTAGTAGAACTGATTAGGGTTACAAAAACAAATAAAATCCTTGTGAATCATGAAAATTTGATTTGATTTTTCTCTTGTATTATATCGTTCCAAAACAAGCATAATCATGCTATTTTTTATTCAATCATCCCTTGCACGATTTGATATGCTATGCCAGCCTAATTGGATTTGATTCCTACAAAAAACAGATCAAAAATCAATCTTTTATATTTTTTGCAATTTATTTGATTTAATCCAACTTTTAATAAATAAAAATCAAAATAAAATAAATAAATAAGAAAATAATATATGGAGGCTGATTTGGGTCGTAGATCATGTTTCCAACAAGATACAATCATGAAAAGTTAGGCCCATTTGACAAAAAATGCACTTTTTAGCACATTTGACTTATGGCAATTTTGCAAACATGGTCAACTTTGACAAGGCACATCTCCTCCAATTTTAACCCTATAGAGGTTTTCTTGGACTTTTTAGAAAGCTTAGGATGTCCCCTAAACAACCTTTTTGGTTTCATCTCAATTGGGTCTTCCATGTTCATGTAAGAGGGTTTGACCCAAAAGGTGTTTTTGTTGACTTTTCAAAAGGACCTATAATGTAGAAATTCATATCTTTTGATGAGTGCATATTTTGAACTTGTGGGCTGAAGATGAGTTGTAGGGAATTGTATCCTATTAAAAAATGAGCCTTGGATGGAAATTTCTGATAAAGTATGAAGAAGTTATGGCTTGTCAAAGTTTGGTTGACTTTTCCAGAGAAACCTTAATTCGACAACTTTTGGGTTTTGATGAATTTGGGGCATTCCTTGAGGAATCATGATCAGAACTTGATCAAATGATGGATATCTCTTCAAAGTGTTGATGTTGACCAAAAATCTTGAAGTTTGACTGTATGTGGGCCACAATTGACTTTTGACCTAGTATAGTTGATTTTCTGGCATCTGGGCAATTGACTGAGCAAACTTCTTGTGCAAGGCATGAAACTTGACATGGATGATCTTGAGAACATATTGGGACCATGGAAAGAATTTGGGACCCTTGGAATTCAACCATTTTTATGAGGAGTAAAACCCTAGTTTGAAGCTTGTTACCTTAGGAGAGAGTTTGTCTGGTCAATTCTTGGGCATTCTTGAGAAAGTTAAGGATCTAAATGGGCATATGTTGAGTAAAATGAGAGGGAAAATTTTGGGGTACAACATCTGCCCCTGTTCAATCTTCTTAAACTTGAGGATGTAGATTGGTTGTATGCCTTTCGTAATCTGAAGGTGGAAGATGATTGAACACTAGAGTGCCCAAATATTTGTACTCGTTTGAGATGGTGCTGGACTGTGTAGGTAGTATCGGGAATGGGATTACAGATGCCATTTGGAGGAGATAACAGAAGGTCACCAGAGATGGGCTTAAAGACTCCATGTAGAAGATATGACGGAGAATCGTCGGAGATGGGCTTAAATATGCCATATAGAGGATGTTGATTTCCCGAGATATTCCTTTGATGAGAATTCTTGTTCCTGTCATTGAGAAGGAATCTGCTGAGGAATGTTGGCCTCTGTCTTGGGAGAAATGGAATTTTAGGAACTTCAGTTGTCCGTTACTCTACTGGGGAATCATCTCTTAGTCGAGGAGATGAAAATGAACTGCTATTTGGTCGTGCTCCAGGCCTTACAGTGATTTGCTAAGGATAATAAGGTTGACTGCTATCTGGTCGTGCTCCAGGTTTTACAGTGACTTACTGGGGAGATGAGATTAAACTTGCTATCTGGTCGTGCTCCAGGCTTTGAAATCTCAAAAACTGTTATTTGGTCGTGCTCCAGGCTTCAGAAGGAATTAAGTGGTTATCTGGTCGCATCCGGGTTTCAACTTGAATTTAAGGTATACTATCATCCGGTCGTTTCCAGGCTTCAATAGTAATTGGCCGAGTAAACTGCTATCTGGACGATTTCCAAGCTTCACAACACTTCATACTTTTATCTGGTCGTGCTCCAGGTTTCACAGTGTCTTTTGCCGCTATCTGGTCGTGCTCCAGACTTCACAGCGTCTTATACGATTATCTAGTCGTGCTCCAGGCTTCAGTAATTTGGGGAAATTAAGCTGTTATCCGGTCAGTTTCCAGGCTTCATAGCTTTTTTTAACTGGAATAGAAATCTTAGTATCGATTTGACTGAACCAAGGAAAGGTCTTGAGCTGTCTTCAACTGCGAGAGAAATCTTAGTATCGATTAAACTGAACCCGGGAGAGGTCTCAAATTAACTTTGACTAGCATAGAAATCAGGGGAATCTTAGCGGTGATTCGGCTGACCCAGACGAAAGTCTTAGAACATCTTCAACTTGAATAAAAACCTTAGTGTCGGTTTGACTAAACCAGAGAAAATATTGAAAAGTGTTGGAATATCTTCAACTGGAATAGAAACCTTGGTGTCGGTTTGACTGAACCAGAGATAACTTGTAAGAACTTGATTGCATCTTTCTCTGAAAGGTAAAGAGTTAGTCATATGTAATGTCATGATGTATGAAATGTATTGAGTAATGATGTTCTCAAAATAAATGAGATTGTGCTGTATAATATGTATGCATATGCTATGATGTATGGATATGCAATGCTATTGTGATATTCTCTAGCTGGGGAAAATAAATCTTGGACTGCTGCTGGAGAGTATAAGGAGTTGAGTTCTTCGTTTCCGTTGGGGATAGTGACCGAAGATGATTAGCTGGGGATTTACATCCATTCTGCTTGAGAACATTCTGTCGGAGGAGACTCTGTCTGAGAATAATCCTGCGGGGGAATGACTATATGGGGAAGAGAGATACTCTACTGGAAGATTTGCTAATTTGGAGAAATAAACTCAGCTGGGGATGAACTTCCATTGCTGGAGAGAAGAGCTCTGTTGGAGATTGAGCTCCCGCTGTCAGAGAAATAAACTCTGCTCGAGAGATGGCCTTATAAACTGCTCATGGTTATAAAACTCGGCTGGGGAATGCAGATATCAGCTTTCTGAAGGAACCTGTTGGGGAAGGAATTCCTGCTTGGGGATACGGAGGTCGGACCTTGGTTGTCTCGGCTCTGTGGGGAATATAAGTATCATTGGATTGTATGTGATAGTGACTTCGCTTCCAACTGTCTCTTCCCCTTGTACCATGCGGGAAAAAGTACATGCAGAGATTTTATGGATGGATCTATGTCGTGATTGTACTTGAACATATATTTAATGAGTGTCAGGATGACATCCGTCTCAGGATCGTATCTTAACTTTATTTAGAGGAGAATCTGGAGTAAGTATCAGGATGACATCCGTCTCTGAATCGTACCTGAACTGTTTCTAGAAGAGAAATCTGGAATAAGTACCAGGATAACATCCGTCTCTGGATCGTACCTGAACTATTTCTCAATGTATGAAAATCTTGAATGAGTAGCAGAATGACATCCGTATCTAGATCGTATCTGAACCGTTTCTCGATGTATGAAAATCTTGAATAAGTAGCAGAATGACATCCGCATCTGGATCATATCTGAATCGTTTCTCGATGTATGAAAATCTTGAATAAGTAGCAGAATGACATCCGTATCTAGATCGTATCTGAACCGTTTCTCGATGTATGAAAATCTTGAATGAGTAGCAGAATGACATCTATATCTAGATCGTATCTGAACCGTTTCTCGATGTATGAAAATCTTGAATAAGTAGCATAATGATATCCGTATTTGGATCGTATATGAACCGTTTCTCGATGTATGAAAATCTTGAATGAGTAGCAGAATGACATCCGTATCTGGATCATATCTGAACCGTTTCTCGATGTATGAAAATCTTGAATAAGTAGCAGAATGACATCCGTATCTGAATCGTATCTGAACCATTTCTCGATTCTGGTGCTCTTGATGAATGCTAATCAAGGTATAAGTCTTCCACTGATAGACAGGTGATGGGACATAGTCGTACATTTTAAATCCCTAAATTTTGCATGGACCTCCCTTTTGGGTTTTCAGTCCACCGGGATACCTTTTTGCCCAAGCCGCCTTTTCAGGTTTTCGACTTGTCGGGTGTACAAATTTTTTTTATGTATATCCCTAACTTTTGCCCGAACCCTTTTGGTTCGCCGGGATTCCCTTATTTTTGCCTAGGTGTGTCAACCTAGCGGGTATTTTTTTCATGCGTAGTATTTTCCGACTATGTCCACGCTTTCAGGATGTAGAGAGTTGTCATTGTCCATAGTGTTGTGTTGTAGTACTGTCAAAAATGTTTTCTTGATGGCACATGATTCGTTGCTGGAATACATGTGTAATGCCCCAAGCGATTCAGATGGAGATATGCCCCTGGTTATTTGGCACTTTTGGAGAGACTGCCCCAGGTGTGTTTAGACATCATGTCATGCCCCTTGCTTATGGAATACCTGTTATTGGAAGTGTCTTTCCTACTGAGGTGATTCTGTCCATTGAGAGGATGTCTGTTCATTGAATATCCATTGTACGGATTTATCTGCTGTCAAACAATTAGTCATATGCAAACAATGTCATTTAAAGAATGCAAAAGTCATGTCTGTCTTGAAATTTTTTTGAAAATTTGTTTTGTGAAGTAAAATGAAATTTGCAAGAATGTGATATCAACTCAGGATTCGTAACAAAGACTACAGGAGTCAGGATACCTTTGTAACAGTATGCTCTCAAACTAACCCATGCTTCAGCTAGGACTTTTAAGGGTTATAACGTGGCCTGGTTCACGGTTCAAGAAACAAAGGATAAAGGCTCAAATTTTATTTATACCCGACCCACTCTTCGTGATGTTCTTTAGTCCTATGCTCAATTAATTGTGCGTTTAGATCCCGATTGAGTCTAGAATCTTTGCTCTGATACTTGGCGATGATTCATAAATTAAACATTTTTTTTGAAAAGGCAGTCATTTTTGTAATATTCTTTTTGTCGAGGATATGTAGTAACCTCTTTTTTTGGTTTTCGTTATCCCTTCTTTTTCCTGAACTGTTTCTTTTGTGATTACAGTCAGCGGGATGCCCCAATTTTTCTCTTAAGTCTACTTCATAGGTTTTGACTTAACGGGCTTTTATTTCGAGAGATAATGATTTCCTATCTTAAAAATTATACGGAACCATCACCATCTTTTGTTTTGGAAGGACGTCTTCGATGCCATTCATTGTGTACAAAGCGGCAGATTATGACTGAATGCGCCTCTGAATAAATGAGAAAACTACCCTGCCCCAGGTTATGATTAAGGGTTTTAATTTGTGTGAAAAGAAAAACTCCTACTTCTTTGGCTCGAAGGGGTTGACTAGGGATTATCTTCCTTATAACTCCACTACTTAGGATTTGAAACAACGTCTGTACATCGTCAGCAGGGTCTGTTCAAAAGCATACTGTAGAGATTGTGGTATCATTTTCCTCATCCTCCCTCTAAAGGATTAGAGCTTTTAATCGAGAGTTGAATATCACAAAAAGGAAGTATAGAGAAGTTTAATCATAGTGAAAACAAATTAATTCAAGAAAAACATGTATAATGCATTAATGAAATAACAAAGTTTTGACATGACAATAATTGTTCGAATAAGCAAAGAAAATACAAATTGAGAATTTAATGAACAAAAATGTTTTCAATCCTAGCCATGTTTTGGCACGGGAGCAGTGATCACATTGGGAGTCTCTGGAGGGTCGAATTCAATCTCCTTGGCGTCAATCTTATCCTGAATTTTGTTCTTCAGAGCCCAATAGTCATTGGTATCATGGCCTGGACTTTCCGAATGGTAAGCACAACGAGCATTCAGTTTATAGTAGGGAGAGGTGGTGTTCGGATTCTTCGGAGCTTCCTTTAGAGTAACCAAATTGGACTTCAGTAACTAAGGTAAAACCTGAGAGAGCGTCATGTTGATCTAAGTGAACTGTCTATCTGGTCTTTCTGCTATTGGATGATTATTTCTTTGTTGAGCAGGTGCAGGTTTGGGAATCATAACAGCCCCTACCGCCGGACGGTGCTCGGTTCGATTCTGATTCTTTTGGTTATAGACGGCACTGACTTCCTTTTTACCTGCAAATGGTTTCCTTGTAGCACTAGAAGAGGCATCCTTCTGAATTTTTCCACTTCAGATTCCAGCTTCCACTCTTTCTCCTGTTAAGATCAGTTCAGATGGTTGAAGAATAGCCCTGTCAAAGTTCCCAAAAACATAACTACGAGTTCCCTGTCAGCCAAGGGAGGTTGAACTCTTCCAGCTAAATCTCTCCACTTCTGAGCATAATCCTGGAAACCCTCGTTCGAACCCATAGACATATTTAGGAGTTGTGTACGGGTGGGAGCAAGGTCTGCATTATACTGATATTGCTTATAAAATGCAGCAGCAAGGTCTTCCCAGTTACGAACATTGGCTCTTTCCAACTGATAGAACCAATCCAGTTGTGTTCCAGACAGACTGTCTTGGAAGAAGTGAACCCACAAGTCTTTGTCAACAGTATGAGGCTGTATCTTTCTCAAATAGGAACGAAGATGCATTTTAGGGCAAGAGACCCCATTAGTAAATACCGGTGCCTTGAATTTTGGGGGGATGACAACCCCGGAGACCATACCCAACTCTTTAAAATCCAGCCCAGGAACCTTCTGGATTTCCATAGCACTCAGACGCTCTTCTAACTGCTTATACTTTTCATCAGCCGGAGGGTACTTCTCCTCATTATAATCAGTTTCATTGTCAGACTCTTTAGGACTAGGGTCCTCTTCTCTGGCTTCAACCTCTTGATTCTCTCCCTCTTTAGATGAAGAAGCTAAATCAAAAACCCGTCTTGGCATCCCTCTGAACCTTCTGCTCATATGTGCCACAGTGGCTGTCCTCTTGGTCTTCTTAGTGTTCTTCTTAACAATCAGAGCCTTCAGCTCTTCCTGTCCTTTGGCCAGAGCCACAATCATTTGCTGGAACTGCGTGTTCTGAGTCTGAAGATCTTTCACAGTTTGTTCAAGAGCCATTGCTGAAATAAACAGCGGAGGAGATGAGAAACCTGTTATGAATCCTGTTATGCAATGATATGTATGATATGTATGCAATGTTTTCAAGGGTTCTTAAAGGCTCAAATTTGCTTAAACAAAAAGGAACAAACACGAATTGTATTAGTAAACTTGAATTGTTACAAAGAATGTATTTTGAGAGTACAATTAAGCAAAATAAAACAAAAAGAAGACTAGGTTTCCCATGAGCGCATCCTCTTTGGCGCGATGTAGGCGTTGATATTCCTCTCTTCATGAAGTAGCCTAGTGAGTTCTAAGACTTTCTTCTTGCTGGCGTAGAATTGAGCTTCAAATGTATCCCGCTCCTCTTTAAGATGAACCCATGACTTTTGTAACTCTTCGTGATCAATTGGCATGTCTGGATGAAGAACAAGATGAGGAGTGTCTCCCTCGGCAACTGGTTCCATAATCATAGGTCGGATAGCGAGATAAGGCATCATAAGAGTTTTAGTGCAGGCTCGTACCCATCTGAGATAAGGCTCGAGAGGTATGGAATTCTTATGCCCAAGTGTCTTGTTGTCAACCTTATGTACCATACTCCAAGCTTGTATGAAGCTTTTGCGGTAACCCTGAACATCATTCTCATAGTTGCAGGCGATTCCTTGAATAAGTGTATCATGATGACCATCCCTTATTGCATAACCAAATTGTCGTAATGCTAAGCAAGGGTTATAAGTTATTCCTCCCCTAATGCCTAAGAGAGGGACATTAGGGAATTCACCACAACAATCGATGATAGTAACATCTTCCGAGAACCGTGAACACCAATGAATGTCTAAATGTGTAAGAGACATAAGTCAATGAGACCATATTTTAACTTGTTCATTCTTCAAAGTAGATATGGGTAGGTGCGAAATAAACCACCTAGCCAATAGAGGAGTGCAACACTGGAGGGCCCCCCTTCTTTTTAGAGTGCGAGCATGCAGAGAGTGTAGAATATCTCCGAGTAATATAGGTACCGGATTCCGAGACAGAAAAACCTGGATTGTGCTCACATCTACGAGTTGATCCGCATTAGGGAACAATACCATCCCGTAGACAAGGAGCACCAAAACCTCCTCAAAAGCTTGTAGATCCAGGGTATCCCAAAAATAGTAAGCCTTCTCAAACAAAAATTTAACTGGAATTCCTTGAACACTCCCTCTGGTTTCCCAATTTATCATTATGTCGGACCATTGTAAGGATAGAGCTTTAGCAATTTCTTCAGGTTTGGGATGTCTTTCCGTACCGCTAAAAGGTAGCTGATCAAGAATGGGTATCCCTAATAACTGAGAAAATTCCTCCATAGTAGACACTAACTGGTAATTCGGGAATGTGAAACAGTGATGCAGAGGATCAAAGAACTGAAACAACACTTTCAACATTTCTTCGTCATGTTTTGCAGTGACCAAGTTGAGCAACCGACCATGCTTTTCAGTGAAAGGATATCTTTCGGGAATCCTTACTGCCAAGTCTCTTAATTGGGGAGATACTTTCACTAGGTTAATCTGAATAGTGTTCCTGCGGGCAGATGCCATATCCTATAAAACAAAGCAAAGATGAGCCCTAGAAACCCTTGAAACAGTTAGTATGATATGCTATGGTATGGTGTTTATGATGTCATGATAAATCACAGGTATAGAAAACACAGACAAATCACACCAAGTCCTTAGCTTTAAGGCCTGCTTGAGTTTTATGGTTATACCCTCTTGAAGCTGGATTGGTTCAACCTGTCCTATAAATATGTAACCGAGTTCTAAAGGGATCTCAATATCACCGATCTTTCCCCCAAGCCTTGTTCAATCGATGATTGACTCGTAATCAAACAAAACTCAGAAGTCAAACCTCAAAGAGTGTAGCATCGAGTATCTGCCGACCTTGGGCATACACCAAAGTCGGCCATCTCGCTACGTCCTACTGGCCAAGTTGTGCAATTAAAGGTTCTAAGGTAAGTTGATGCTTTAAGACACCACGCGGCGGCCCCTTACATCTCCCTGATTGACTCAAGGGTTATAGGTACCAACCAAAGTGCCACATCAACATAGTTACTACTTAAACCGTGTCAGTATACCCCAACACAGCTCCCTCACAATTTATTGCTACTTACCTAAAAGGTGTTTCCCGATCTAGGTATAGGATCAAATAACCAAAACGGTTCCCATAAATATAAAGCAAGCAAGACAATCAAGAGAAAGAAGTTAAATATGACCTAGATCCTAAGGTTTACCCCACTTTATATTTTATTCCCCAAAAGAGTCATCGGTTCTGTGATACGGTGGCAGAACCGACTGTTAATACTGATTTGCGTTTTTTGTTCACAAATGTTGCGGTAAGTAAGAGTCGCCACCTACTTTTATTTTATCCAATCAGGAAAAGGAAAAAGAACAGAAAAAACCTTTTTCGAGATGTTTCTGAGTACGGGGGGTAGATTATAGAAAGGGAAGGTGTTAGCACCCTTTCTATCCATGGTTTTCCACAGGCTCTTAGGTACTTGCTCATTTTGAAAACTGCTTGTGTGTGCTTTATTTTGAAAAGTTTTGTTTTACTTCCTATTAACCCTTGTTTCTATCCTCAAGAGTGTGACGAAGTTGTTTTTGAAAACTTTGTTTGGAAAGTGTTGGTGTGAAAATGATTTGTTTGTTTAAGCAAGTACCTAGGAACTAATATACCTACTCGAAAAAGGTCTGTTAGTTTTCCTTTTAGACAATGCTATCTCATTATTGAAAAATATGTAGCATCGTCATTGGAGTTTTTTAGGGACATTCAAAGGGACATGTACGATCACAAAAGCAATGCTAGGAAATATTAGTAATCATCCTAAAGTCATAAGGATCTTTTTCCGAGGCAACATCCGAATTGGTCATTTTAGATCTTTTAGGACTAGAGGACGACCACTAACAAACCCTATACTTCATGACCGTTTATCGAAGGCAACCAGATTGGAGTAAACCCTAGGAGTGAGCATGTGCGAGTGTAATTTTCAGTTAATTTATCTTTGCATATTTAGGGTTTTCTACCGTATTAATTTTCAGTTAGTCTTTCCACACAATCCTATTAACATTCATCTAAGCAGTTTATAGTTTGTGCAAATAAAATACGGGAAAGTTAAAAGTCCTAGCTATTACAGGGCTTTTGCAGATACATAATTATCTTGACCGAAAATAAAGACGCGGAATTGAAACCCTAATTACTATTAAAAACTCGGAGCAGTTACAATAATAATAAAAAGGAAATTAAAAAATGCGTGCAGCGAATTAAATGCGAGAATAATTAGCAAAACCTAAAAGATCTAATTGAAAAAAGATTTAGGTTATTTTTTGAGAAAAAATTAGGTTACGTACAAATTAACCCTAAATCTAGTTATTGTTAATTATAAAAAAACAAAGTTAAATTTCCCTAATTTTAATTAACCTGATTAATTAAAGAAATAAATTTTTTTATGAAATTTTTTGTGTGTGATGTTTTTGTGGTTTTTTGATTAAATAAAAAAGAAATTGATTTTTGTGTTATTTTTGTAAAAGTAAATAATTAGTAAATAATAAAAAAAGAGAAAAGAAAAAGAATTGGGCCTGTGTTTTAAGCAATCCAGGGGGTGTATGTTGAATTGTTCAGGCCCAAGAACTGCTGAGCCCATTCCATGCGTGAGATCCAGTGCTGCCCCTTTCTAATGGTGTACCATGGCCCTTCTTTGATGGAGCACTGGATTTGGATTAGAGATGCATCCAACGGCTGGATGGTTGTAGCGTATGGTAGATTCCTGGCAAGGTAACGCATGGGAATTGCAAAGGGATGTGTAGAAAATAAAATGTTGGGACCTGGGATCGAACCCAGGTCCTCCCACTTTTAAATGTGCGCCTTGGCTATCTGTGCTGCGTGGGTTATTTGTTAACATAACAATACCAATAAATAATATATAAAGAAAACATGGATAATCATAAACAAACAAAACGTGCGCCATGTATTCAAATAGACCAATTGTATTGTGCCAAATCACCGTCTTCTTCCCTGTCCGTCGTCTTAGGTACAATAGTTCTACCTACGGACAAAACTCCATGGCTATGGCACTGCAAGCTTCAAAAATTCAAAGAACGCATGATAAATTAATTGTAAGCACATGGATCAATTTGTTTTAATCTCACGAGCATCATGGTATTCTTTTCTTGGCCCAATTTAACCTGTACAGAGAAACCCTAAAACGATAAGGTAAACCCTAACAATGGCAATTATGAATACAGACATCAAATTGCAAAATTAATTAAACCAAAACATTCCAAATGATGATACAAATACAACGCTATGCTTAAAAGTGGTTAGTCATGCGTGAATAATCAAACTCAGATTCAAGAGATAAGCCAAACAGTGAGAGTCGTATGTCGTGTTTCTGGGCTTGTGGAGGCTTGGTGATGCTTGCAATCGCTTTAGAGGATGTCCAGGAGTGGATTGGTGGCTTTGAATTGCTTTGAATCGTCCTCTATGTTGGAAACTGATCCACATTTTTGCTATAAAAATTTGAGTTTTGTTTGATGCCTTGCACAACCTCAACCCCTGTTTTTTCGGCTTGTGTATGTTCTATATATGTAGTAGAACTGATTAGGGTAACAAAAACAAATTAAATCCTTGTGAATCATGAAAATTTGATTTGATTTTGCTCTTGTATTATATCTTTCCAAAACAAGCATAATCATGCTATTTTTGCTTCAATCATCCCTTGCACGATTTGATATGCTATGCCAGCCTAATTGGATTTGATTCCTACAAAAAATCAGATCAAAAATCAATCTTTTATATTTTTTGCAATATATTTGATTTAATCTAACTTTTAATAAATAAAAATCAAAATAAAATAAAGGCAAAATACTCATTTTGGCCCCTTAACTATACCCTTGGGTTCATATTGGTCCCTTAACTTTTTTTCGTGTCATTTTGGTCCCTTAACTTTCAAAATGTTTCATTTTAGTCCTTTTGTCTAATTAGCTACGAATTTAGCGGTTGATTTCAAAGTTTTTCCGTCTAATTAGCTACGAATTTAGACAAAAAGGACTAAAATGAAACTTTTTGAAAGTTAAGGGACCAAAATGACACAAAAAAAAGTTAAGGGACCAATATGAACCCAAGGGTATAGTTAAGGGACCAAAATGAGTATTTTGCCTAAAATAAATAAATAAGAAAATAATATATGGAGGCTGATTTGGGTTGTAGACCATGTTTCCAACAAGATACAATCATGAAAATCTAGGCCCATTTGACAAAAAAAATCCAATTTTGAGCATATTTGACTTTTGGCAATTTTGCAAAAATGGTCAACTTTGACAAGGCATATCTCCTCCAATTTTAACCCTAGAGAGGTGTTCTTGGACTTTTTAGAAATCTTGGGATGTCCCCTAAACAACACTTTTGTTTTCATCTCAATTGGGTCTTCCATTTTCATGTAAGAAGCTTTGACCCAAACGGTGTTTTTGTTGACTTTTCAAAAGGACCTATAATGTAGAAATTCATATCTTTTGATGAGTGCATATTTTGAACTTGTGGGATGAAGATGAGTTGTATGGAATTGCATCCTATTCAAAATGAGCCTTGGATGGAAAATTCGTGATAAAGTATGAAGAAGTTATAGCTGGTAAAAGTTTGGTTGACTTTTCCTTAGAAACCCTAACTTAGCAACTTTTGGGTTTTGATGAATTTGGGGCATTCCTTGAGGAATAATGATCAGCCCTTGATGAAATGATGGATATCTCTTCAAAATGTTGATGTTGACCAAAAATCCTGAAGTTTGACTGTATGTGGGCCACAATTGACTTTTGACCTAATATAGTTGATTTTCTGGCATCTGGGCAATTGACTGAGCAAACTTCTTGTGCAAGGCATGAAACTTGACATGGATGATCTTGAGAACATATTGGGACCATGGAAAGAATTTTTGACCCTTAGACTTCAACCATCTTGATGAGGAGTGAAACCCTAGTTTGAAGCTTGTTGCCTTAGGAGAGAGTTTGCCTGGTCAACTCTTGGGCATCCTTGAGCAAGTTGAGGACCTCAATGGGCATATGTTGAGTAAAATGAGAGGGAAAATTTTGGGGTACAATAGCTGCCCCTGTTCAATCTTCTTAAACCTGAGGATGTAGATTGGATGTCTGCCTTTCGTAATCTGGAGGTGGAAGATGATTGAACACTAGGGTGCCCAGAAATTTGCACTCGTTTGTGATGGTGTTGGACTGTGTAGGTAGTATCGGGAATGGGATTACATATGCCATTTTGAGGAGATGATGGAAGGTCACTGGAGATGGGCTTAAAGATGCCATCTGGAAGATATGACGGAGAATTGTCGGAGATGGGCTTAAAGATTCCATCTAGAGGATGTTGATTTCCCGAGATATTCCTTTGATGAGAATTCCTGTTCCTGTCGTTGAGGAGGAATCTGCTGAGGAATGATGGTCTCTGTCTTGGGAGAAATGGAATTTTAGGAACTCCAGTTGTTCGTTACTCTACTGGGGAATCATATCTTATTCGAGGAGATGAAAATGAACTGCTATCTGGTCGTGCTCCAGGCCTTACAGTGATTTGATGAGGATAATAAGATTGACTGCTATCTGGTCATGATCCAGGTTTTACAGTGACTTACTGGGGAGATGAGATTAAACTTGCTATCTGGTCGTGCTTCAGGCTTTGCAAACTCAAAAACTATTATTTGATCATGCTCCAGGCTTCAGAAGGAATTAAGAGGTATCACCTATAACCCCTGCTTAGCCTTAAGACAATTTGGATACACCCTAAGGGATGGCCCTCATGAGATGTTCATCCAAGGTTTGGTATTTTACTACGAGAACAAAGACCAAGGTCTTCGCTAGAGATTTATCCGAGCTTGGAGGATGTTGAACAAGGTATATAGCAATACATTGGGGTATAAGAATTTCATCCCTCTAGAGCCTTACCTCAAATGGGTACGAACTCGTGCTCAGAGTCTTATGATGCCTTATCCTTCCATTCTATCGGTAATCATTGAGCCTGTTAGGGAAAGAGATGTTCCATACACTATGCTACATCTTGACATGCCCACCTCTCTTGAAGACTTACAAAGAGATTGGATACAACTCAAGGGGGAGCGAGATAGTTTTGAAGCCCAATTCTACGCTAGCAAGAAGAAGGTTTTGGAACTCACTAAGCAACTTCATGAGGAGCAGACTCTGAATTCCTACATTGCACAAAAGAGGATGCGTACTACCTTTTTATCTTAGAGTTTTTGTATTATTTGTCCCAAAGAGGCATTGATGTACTCAAGTTTTAATTCATTAATATAACGTGTGTTTCATTTTTGTCTAAAACAAATTTGAATCTCTAAAATCCTTGAAATCATTGCATATGCATTTACCATTCACCATAACATAATCAGGTTTCTTCCAATAAATCTCCTCATCTTCCTACTGTTTATTTCAGTAAGATGGATCTCGAGCAAACGGTGAAGGACTTCCAAGCTCAGAATGCACATTTTCAACAGATGTTCTTAACTCTGGCCAAAGGACAAGAAGAGTTGAAAACGTTGCGGGTTGAAGAGAAGAAAAAGAAGACAAAGAAGATAACTGGAGTTCTGAACATGGGAAGAAGATTCCAAGGGCAAACAAGAAGGGCCTTAGACTTTGCAATGACATCCGGTGAGAAATACAATCAATATGGGAAGGGTAAAGAAACAGTTGTCCAATCAGAGTGAGAAGAGGAAGAGGAAGAAGAAGACTATTATGAAGAACAATACCCTCCAGCCAACGACAAGTATAAGCATTTGGAAGAACGGTTAAGTGCAATGGAAATCCAAAAAGTGCCTGGATTAGAATTTGAGGAGTTGGGGTTAGTATTTGGGATAGTCATTCCTCCAAAGTTCAAAGCACCGGTGTTCGCCAAATATGACGGAGTGTCATGTCCCAAAATGCATCGCTGGTCCTATGTGAGGAAAATCCAGCCTCATACCACTGACAAGAATTTATGGGTACACTTCTTTTAGGGAAGTTTGTCTGGAACTCAACTTGATTGGTTTTATCAGTTAGAAAGAGCAAATGTTCACAACTGGGAAGATCTTGCCGCTGCATTTTACAAACAATACCAATACAACGCTGATCTTGCGCCTACCCGTACTCAACTCCAGAGTATGGCCATGGTTTCAAGTGAAGGATTCAAGGACTATGCACAAAAATGGATGGACTTAGAAGGAAGAGTCTAGCCTCCTCTATCTGAAAGAGAATTGGTAGACATGTTTTTGGGCACCTTGTCTGGTCCCTTCTTTAATCACTTAATTGGGAGTTCATCGGTAGGCTTTACTGAGTTGATATTGACCGGAGAAAGGGTGGAAGCGGGATAAAGAATGGGAAGATTCAAAAAGATGCATCCTATGGTGCTGTAAGGAAACCATTCATTGGAAAGAAATAAGTGGTTGTTGTATATCCTCAGAGAAATCAAGATAGGGTTGAATGTCGTCCAATGGTGGGGGCTATCATGATTCCTAAACCTGCGCCTGCTCAGCAAAGAAGCAACCAACCAAGAATGGAAAGACCAGTCAGACAATTCACCCGAATTAATATGAAATTATCTCAAGTATTGCCATATTTGTTAAGGTACAACCTAGTGACTTTGAAAGAAGCTCCAAAGAATCCTAACACAACCTCTCCTCACTATCATCCTAATGCCCGTTGCACATACCATTCCGAGAGTTCCGACCATGACACTAACAACTATTGGGCTCTGAAGAACAAAGTACAAGATCTTCTTGAAGCCAAAGAGATTGAATTCGACCCGCCAGAAAAGCCTAATGTCATTACTGCCCCTATGCCCAAACACGGCCATAATGCCAACGCCATTGAGGAAGATATGTTTGATACTTCGGTTGATGAACTCATGACCCCACTCATGACTATCAAGAAGAACTTATTGAATGCCGGTGTATTCCCAAGATGTGATGAAAGCTATCATTTCTGTTTGTCCTCACCAACCAACTGTCCTTTGTTGAAAGCAGACATTCAATTCCTAATAGATAACAAGGAAATTTTGTTCGAAAAGACTTATGTTCCAACTGTTTCTTATAATGATGTTTCCATCATGACCATTTTCGACAATTCTTCTAGGGTCTCCATCAAAAGACCCGTTAGAATTACATCAGTTCCTAAAGTAGCTCCTTTGATAATTACAATGCCTGGACCAATCCCATATTCGTCAGACAAAACCGTACCATGGAACTATGGAGGGGATGTCTACTACCATGGTATCAAGCAAGATTGGCCAGCTGCTGAAGATTCATGTTCCGAGAAAGTTGACTCCGATGTCAGTAATATCGCAGGGACTAGTAAGATAACCCGTAGTGGAAGGGTTTTCTCTCCAGAAATTGCACCTCCCAAAGCTATTTCTGGACCCGTAATAATTATTGTTGATGTTGCTCCTCCAAAGGCTATTCCTAGTCCTGCAATTATCTCTGATAATACTCATGTTGACAAAACTGTTATAATCCCTATTATCACCCCTACAGACATTCCTGCTGCCGAGTCAACTGAGACTCGAGGTAAAGATATTCTGGTTGAGCCTGTCCGAACAAAGGCACAATCAATGGATATCCCTGAGACCTCCCGAAAAGAGATGGAGGAAATTCTAAAGATCATAAAAAGAATCGACTAAAACGTAGTCGAGCAACTGGGGAAAACTCCATTAAAAATTTCCATGCTGGCTTTATTACTATGTTCTGAGGCTCATGCAAAAGCCTTGGTAAAGTTCCTGAAAACTGCCCATGTACCCCAAGAAACATCTGCCGATCAGTTCCAAGACTGCGTAGCTAGCTTGACTGCAGATAATGGCTTAGGTTTTTCAGATGCTGATTTAATGCCAAGAGGGAGGAAGCATAACGAGGCATTGCATGTCTCAGTCGAATGCAGGGGCACGACCTTGGCTCATGTTTTGGTTGGCACTGGTTCGTCTCTAAATGTATTTCCTAAAAAGGCTCTTGATAGGCTTGACTGTGAAGGATTGACATTGAAACCGAGCAACATAGTAGTGAGGGCTTTTGACGGCTCAAAAAGGATGGTGCATGGGGAAGTGGACATCCCCATAAAAGTTGGAACCCAAACATTTGATTCAACTTTTTATGTAATGGATATTCGTTCTTCATATTCCTGCTTATTAAGCCGACCATGGATTCACAATGCTGGCGCTGTTACCTCTACGCTGCACCAAATGCTGAAATATCCGATTCAAGGGAAAATCATCACCATTTATGGAGAAGAGGAGTATATGGTCAGCCATCTAAATTCCTTCAGATATGTGGAACTAGATGGTGAATTTATTAAAACTCCATTCCAGCATTTTGAAGAAGTCCCACAAGATGTGGCAGTGACCAAGGTTGTGTCTCAAGTCCCCAAGATTACAAGGCCTCCGCTCAAGATGTCATCTTTGAAGGATGCCAAGGCAGTGATAGAAGAAGGTGGGTGCACTATTTGGGGACAACTCCAAGATATCCCATACAAATCTTACAAATTTGGTCTGGGTTTCATTTCAGGTGCCAAAAAAAGTTGTACGCCGCGTTCGTGCCGGAGGACCACCCTTGAAGACCAGCAACCACCAAGTCAGCACCTTGGAGGATGATGAAGACATCTATGACATGGAGGATTGGATTTTCCCAACTTTCAGTGGAGGGCTCAATAACTAGGAGGCTATAGATTTTGTCCTGATCACATTTATCCCACAGTAATTTGTCTTTACATTTTGTTATATCTGTAATACTAAAACAATTCAGACTTTTAAAACCTTGTGTCTTACCCGAGGCACAATGGTCCATTTGTAAGGGTTATCATCTCATTTCCATATGACATAAATGAATCATGGATGTTTTTGCATACAAACTTTGTGCTAATTGTTTTTATTTTTACAATTTCATTTCTTTCAAAGATAACTATACTCTCACACACATTCACACTCACAATGCAGGTCTACATCCATTCGGGATCCCATGGGTAATGGTTCTGCTATGGCTTTCTGTGACTCTGAAAATCTAATCTACCAAACCGAAGATGAAGGTGAGGAAGATTGTGAAGTACCAGGGGAACTCGTTGGGTTACTGCAACAAGAAGAGAGGACCATTCAGCCTCACGAGGAACCAATGGACACAATCAACCTAGGTACCAAAGAAGACAAAAGAGAAGTCAAGGTGGGTGCCAATCTGTAACCCAGTGTCAAAGAGCATCTGATCCAGCTTCTACACGAGTATGTTAATATTTTTGCCTGGTCGTATGAAGACATGCCAGGACTTGATGCAGATATTATGGTACATCGCCTACCTACAAAAGAGGATTGTCCATCGGTGAAACAAAAGGTCCGTCGCATGCGACCAGACTTGTCAGAGAAGATTAAGGCAGAAGTCATGAAACAATTCAATGCTGGATTCTTGTCCATCACCTCCTATCCACAATGGGTTGCCAATGTTGTTCCCGTGCCTAAAAAGGATGGCAAGGTACGAATGTGCGTAGACTACAAATATTTGAATCGGGCAAGCCCTAAGGATGATTTCCCACTACCCTACATTGATGTTCTAGTTGACAATACGGCACAACATAAAGTGTTTTCCTTCATGGATGGTTTCTCAGGCTACAACCAAATCAAAATGGCGCCTAAGGACATGGAGAAAACAACCTTTGTCACACAGTGGGGGACATTCTGCTACAAGGTTATGCCATTCGGACTGAAGAATGTTGGGGCATCCTATCAGCGTGCCATGGTAGCTCTATTTCACGACATGATACATCACGAAATAGAGGTCTATGTGGACGACATGATAGCTAGATCTCAAACAGAAGAAGAGCATCTTGATCATTTATAGAAATTGTTTGAGAGACTAAGGAAGTACAAGCTGAGGGTGAACCCAAATAAATGCACCTTTGGGGTGAGGTCTGGTAAACTCCTAGGCTTTGTTGTCAGCAATAAAGGTAATTGAAGTGGATCCTACCAAGGTGAAAGCGATAAAAGAGATGCCTGCTCCTCGTACTGAGAAGGAAGTCAGAGGATTCTTGGGATGTTTAAACTACATTTCCAGATTCGTTTCTCACCTAACAACTACTTGTGAACCAATCTTCCAATTAGTGAAGAAAGATCAAGTAGTCAAATGGAACGACGAGTGCCAAACTGCTTTCGACAAGATCAAAGAGTACCTACAAGAGCCTCTTGTTTTGATGCCACCAGTTGAGGGAAGACCATTGATCATGTATCTAACTGTTTTGGAAAATTCAATGGGGTGTGTGTTGGGGTAGCATGACGAGTCTGGCCGAAAAGAGCATGCTATTTATTACCTGAGAAAAAATTTTACTGACCGTGAAAAAAGATATTCACTACTCGAGAAAACTTGCTGCACTCTGGCATGGGCTGCTCGCCGGCTAAGACAATATATGCTGACCCATACTACCTTATTGATATCTAAAATGGATCCAATAAAATACATCTTCGAGAAACCTGCTCTCTCTGGGAGAATAGCGAGATGGCAGATGATCTTGAAAGAATATGACATACATTATACTACCCAGAAAGCAATAAAGGGTAGTGTACTAGTTGATCACCTCGCTCACCAAGCTGTGGAAGACTACCAGTCCATGAAGTTCGAATTCCCAGATGAAGACATCATGATGGTAAACAACTATGAAGAATCCAGACCATATGACAGACCTGAACAAGGATCCTGATGGACCCTGGTTTTTGATGGGGAATCTAACGCACTCGGTAATGGTATTAGTGATGTACTCGTATCTCCTGAAGGATGTCATACTCCTTTTAAGGCAAGACTCTGCTTCAATTGTACAAACAACATGGCAGAATACAAAGCATGCATCTTTGGTATCAAAGCTACCATAGACTTGGGGATCAAATCCTTAAATGTATTTGGAGATTCAGCTTTGGTCATCAGCCAGATCAAAGGGGAATGGGACACCAAACACCCTAACCTTATCCCTTACAAAGACCATGTGTTGACATTGATCCCACATTTTGAGAAGTTTACCTTCGAACATTTCCTGTGAGAAGAAAATCAGCTAGTAGATGCACTATTCACAATGTCATCCATGTTTAAACTTAAATGGGATAACGAAGCTCCCCAGATCACCATTAAACGGATGGATGAACCAGCTCATTGTCACGAGATTAATACTGAAGAAGTAGTGGACCAGCCTTGGTTTCACGAAGTCAAGAGGTATCTCGAGGCTCAAGAATATCCAGAAGGAGCTTCAGTTAATGATAAGAAGTTCTTAAGGAGATTCTCTACGAAGTTCTTCCTTAGTAATGGCATTCTCTACAAACACAATCATGACTCTGTGTTCCTTCGATGCGTAGATAAGCTTGAAGCGGAAAAGATCATGGTTGATCTACATGAAGGCACTTTTGGCACCCATTCCAGTGGGCATACGATGGAAAAGAAAATCCTGCAGGCAGGCTATTACGGGTCTACCATGGAAGCAGATTGCTATTAACACTCTCGAACCTGCCACAAGTGTCAGATTTATGCTGATAAGGTGCACGTACCTCTGGTTCCTCTGAATGTCTTAACGACTCCTTGGCCCTTTGCTATGTGGGGCATCAATATGATCGGGGAAATCAAACCAAAAACCTCAAATGGACACCACTTCATATTAGTGGACTTCGACTATTTTACAAAGTGGGTTGAGGCAGCCTCCTTTGCTTCTGTCACCAAGAATGTTGTCACCCGATTCATCAAGCAAAATCTCATCTGTCGGTACGGTATCCCAGAGAGGATCATCACAGACAATGGTACGAATCTAAACAATACTATGATCACCACCCTGTGCGAGCAATTCAAGATACAACATCACAATTCTTCCCCTTACCGACCAAAGATGAATGGTGATGTCGAAGCCGCAAATAAGAATATTAAAAAGATCATACAGAAAATGACAGTCACATGCAAAGACTGGCATGAAATGCTACCATTCGCTCTCCACGGATATCGTACCATAGCTCGCACATGAATCAGGGAAACACCCTACTCTCTGGTATACAACATGAAGGTTGTCTTTCCTATTGAGGTACAGATCCCCTCTCTGAGAATTATGAAGGATGCAGGGCTGAATGAAGACGATTGGATCCATACTCGACTGGATCAATTAAATTTAATTGTTGAGAAAAGGCTTACTACTGTCTGTCATGGTCAGATGTATCAAAAACGGATGGTCAAGGCTTTCAACAAATAGGTCAGACGACAAGTGTATCAAGTTGGAGATTTGGTGATCAAACGTATCATACTACCGCAAGGTGATCCCAGGGGAAAATGGACTCCTACATACAAAGGACTATTTGTAATCAAAAGCATATTCTCTGGTGGAGCAATGATCTTGACCACTATGGATGGCGACGACCTACCGCACCCTGTGAACGCAGACATAGTCAAAAGATACTACGCATAATAGACCCGCTAGGTTGACACACCTAGGAAAAACAAGGGCATCCCGGCGAACCAAAAAGGTTCGGGTAAAAATTAGGGATAAAACAAAAAAAATTGTACACCCGGCAAGTTGAAAACCTGAAAGGGCAACTTGGGCAAAAAAGGGTATCCCGGTGGACTGAAAACCCGAAAGGGCGGTCCAGATAAAAGTTAGGGAATTAAAGCATATGACTATGTATTGTTAGATCACCTTACAGAAAACCTTTGGCTTCAAATTGACAAACTCAGAGGTTCTGATCAATCCAATCAACTTCGGACAAGGCAACAGACAGACAAGATGCTTAGAGACACGAAGGCTATAGCAGAATGGGAACCCCATGGGATTATTGCACATAGTTATCTTTTCTTTGTATCAAAATTTTCATTTTTTTTATGACGGCATTCTCTTACTAGAATGTTTGTCTCATTTTACAAAAACACTTACTCAAGTCAATACAAAGATATCCCTTTGAAAGTGCAAAACTACCTGTTTTTCTTTACTTTTGTGTTTTGTTTACAAAATTGTCCAATGATTTATTTTTGAACATATGCATTTGAACATAATTACTGTTTACAAAAAACAAAATAGAAATACAATCACTAATGGCTTTAAGAGATATAGAAATCTCTCTAAGTTATCTCCCGAAGTGTGTAGTTTAATCCCCAGCGGAACAGAGTTTCCAGTTATCAATCCCATAGAGGTCATCTAATTTATCAGGTTTCCCCAACCGGTTTTCACAGGCAATACACGACATTTCCCTTACGACAGAGTTTGTTTCTCTAAACGGAAATTCACCAACACTTCAACTTCACAACAGGAAGACTTACACTTCATATCCTCAGCAGCAGTCAGGGATTTATTTTCCCCAATCAAACAAGCAGTGCAGCAGATTAGCTCACATACGCATACATCACATCCATATATCATAAACATTGATAACACGAATGCATTATACCTTGCATTTCATATAACATGACATTGCATATTAGCTAACATTTTACCCTTTTTCAGGATAAGGTTAATTAACAGCTACCGTTAACAATATCCAGAGGTGTCTCAGATACAGTTCAGATACGCTCCAGACATGGATGCCATTCTGATACTCATTCAGATTCAACTTTCAAATACATTTCAGATACGCTCCAAACACGGATGCCATTCTGATACTCATTCAGACTCAAATTTAAGATACAGTTCTGATACGCTCCAGACACAGATGCCATTCTGATACTGATTCATATTCAGATTTCAAATACACTTCATATACGCTCTAGACACGGGCGTCGTTCTGATACTCATTCAGATTCAAATTTCATATACAGTTCAGATATGCTCCAGGCAGGGATGCCATTCTGATACTCATTCAGATTCAGAATTCAGATACGCTCTAGACACGGATGCCATTCTGATACTCATTCAGATTCAAATTTCAGATACAGTTCAGATACGCTCCAGACACGGATACCATTCTGATACTCATTCAGTTTCAGATTTCAGATACGTTCCAAACACGGATGCCATTCTGGTAATCATTCAAATTCAACTTTCAGATACAGTTCAAATACGCTCCAGACACAAACGCCATTCTGACACTCATTCATAGTCCACTTTTAGATAAGGTTCAGATATGCTCCAAATGCGGACGCCATTCTGATACTCATTCAGTTTCAGCTTACAAATACTGTTTAGCAATCATTTCTTGATGGCATCTACAAGCTCATCTCCAACAACTTACCATCATCCCCTCCAAATGGCATCTTTAATCCCATTCCCTACACCATCAACCACCACATCCTCGAGTGCAAATTTCTGGGCACTCTAGTGTCCAATCATCTTCCACACTCAAGTCACGAATGGCAAATCCGCCAATCTAACTCTTTAGGTTTAAGAAGATTGAACAGGGGCAGATGTTGTACCCCAAAAATTTCCCTCTCACTTATCAAGAATTTGCTCACAATATCTCCTTGGGCTCAAGACTGCACTAGGGTTTGATCAGCTCAAGACACCTCCTTAAGCACTGATGATCAAATTAGGGTTTGAGATTGCACAAGGATTTTTGAACTTCCAATACCAAATATGAATTTCATGGATCATTATGGACCCCTAAGATTACTCATGTCATGTTTAAAGCCTTGGATCACATTTTTGCTCAGTCAATTGAGCAGTTAACCTAAAAATCAGTTGTATTGAGGAAAAAGTCAACTATGGCCAATTCACAGTCAGACATCATAATTTTTGATCCACATCAACATTTTAAACTCATATGTATCATTTTATCAAGTTTGAACCACAATTCCTCAAGAAATTTGATCAAATCTCCAAAAGGGCAAAATTGTCAAAATTAGGGTTTTGATTGGGAAAGGGCAATTTCTGATTTTTGACCTAACAAATGATCAATTGGTTTAAGTCATGATCTCAAGAGTCCAATTGCATCATTTTGACCTAATGACATGGCTCAAAACATTGCTTAAGTCCAATGGATTGACAAATGAATTTTCAGTCAACTGATAAAAAAGTCAATTGTATACTCAAAAGTCAAACTTTGACTTTTTGGTCAAAATCTAATGCCAAAGATCACAATTCATCGAAACATGTCAAAATATTAAAATTGTTCATCAAGAAATCAAAAAGTTAAGATTTCATTTTGAAAAGTCAAAATTTCTTAACTTAGAGACATTTTTCTAAGTGTTACAAATTTCATGTTTTTCACAACTTTGAAAACAAATTTCACCATGATGCAAGATGATTCAAGAGAAACTTCCAACATAAAAGTTGTAGATCTCCATGAAATATAAAACTTTTCTTTACACAACTTCTTCCAAAATTGCATGGATCTCAAGTTATAATTTTAAGAACTTGTGGTCATGAAACAAAAACACTTAGTGAAATTTTGCCCTAATTTGGTCAGGATTTTGACCCAACTTAATGGCACTTTTCCATATAGTTCCAAGGGGAATCTTCAAAGGAAATTCAAATATGGGTTGTAGAGCACATTACAAGCTTTCTAAAATGTCCAAGAACTCCTTGAGATCATGTTTGAGTATGGAGAATCGAAGAGATGAAGTTATGGTTTTATCACTTGATTTACAAGTCATTTTTTGATGAACCAATTTCAAAATTCAAACTATTCTGCATAAATCTACTTTGCAGGCCTCAAACTTGTTAGGAACTCCATAATTAATGGCTTGCACAACTATTAGAGGTCTCATTTCAAGCATTCAATGCATGGACATGCTTTATATCCATTTTTGGAAGAAAGTGCACATTGCCATTTTGATAAAGTGGATTTTTGTACAAAACTTGTTCTTGAGCCTTGCACTTGTTCTATTCTGATCACACAAGTCCTATAACTCATGAGAAATGGTTTAGACACTTACAATCATCCAGCCCATGCTTGTACCTCACATTGAAACTTGGTTTCCCTATTTTCTTGAAAATCGAGTAACCTAGCCAAAAGCTTGTAACTTGTACTTCTGAATTGCTGATGTACTCCAATCCTTTTGCTTATAGATACACAAACTATTTGCATCAAAGACATGAATCCTTAAGCCCAGAAAACAGCTAGAACTCAGAATCAAATTCCATACCTCCATTTTCACATAAACTGACCAAAATCTTAAAACTCATAACTCCCTCGTGCATTTTCAAGCCTTTTGTTTCCTAAAGCTTCTAAACATCATTTAGAACTGATCCCACACCCTGTTACAGAACTGTAACACCATTAAAACCATCCTCCATTTTCAAAAACAGATCTTTGCACTTGGACTTCTCCAGAACTCCTCAGGCCCTTTCAGCTCAAGCTAAGCATTCCATTAGCTTCCTGGGAACTTGAGGAAGCTAGCCCAACCATTGGAACTCCTTGAAAGATGCTCAAACTTCAAACCCGATACCCTCTTGCAAGGTAAGTTTTCTAACTTTGGAACTTCTCATACAGGTATCATCAATGATTTATTTATGAACAAAACATGTAGATATCATTGCCCTAAAGCTAACCATGTCCATAGTTTCCATTAATTTTGCTTGAGCTTAGAGAATTTTAAGATTGAAATTTCTGAGATTTTTAGGGTTCAGTTTAGGGCCATTAAAATTCATGTTTATCTTTGAGATCTAATTTCAATGCTTTACATTTCTGAAATTGTGAGGAAATTTGCTACAAGTTTCATGTTTACAATTTTCATTTTTGTTGAGATTTGAACAAGTTACAGTTGGTCTGGCTTGAGGTTGAAGATGAAGTGTAACTCAGAGCGCATTTTGTATCATATATTTATTGTTTTTCTTATGTTAACGTATGTATAGCCACCCCAGTGGAAGAAGCGTTCGCCTCTAACCAAAGGGACCTGGGTTCGAGCCCCAGTGGTACCCTTTTGGATTTTTCACATTTTCTTGTTTTCAGATTTTCTTTTTTGCACGCGGTGGGCCTCCCTGGGCCTGTTTTTTTTTTGTTTTTTGTTTTACTTTCTAATCCCCTGCAGGCTATTTGCACTCAGGCCCAATTTTATTTATTTTTCTTATTTTCATTTTATTTATTTTCTTAAAATATTTTCCTAATATTAAAAAATCATAAAAAATATAAAAATAATATATTTATATTTTAACTTAGTTTATTTATTTTTTCTCATAAAAATTATTTTTATTTAACAAATACTTTATTCATTTCACTAAATTTCTTGTAAATTTAATTAAAACTAGGTTATTATTTATTTTCTTTTTCACCAATTAAAATATATTATTTTAATATAAAAAGAAAGGCCAAAAATATTTTATAATACCATAAATTATTTTCAAGACAAAAATACAAAAAATACTTTTCTTAAACTTAATTTCCTTTTAATCAATTAATAGATTTAGGGTTTTATTTAAAAACTTTTCCTAGAAAAAATTAGGTTTACTTTTTTATTTTAATTAGTTATTTTCTTAGTTAATTAGGTCAAAAACAAAAGTATTTTTCTCTTAAAAAATTAAACAAATATCCATTTACTTTACATTTCACATTTTTGTACATTTATTCATTTTGCACATTATATTCATTTAATTTCTTTTACATTTGTAACAATTCAATATGGTTGTAATAGACTAATTAGGTTTAAATTCTTGCAATCCCCTTTTACAATTTGTACACCCCCTCCCACAAGTGTTGTAATAGCGTTGTAACTTTAAATGCCGCAATTTATCGCTTTATACATAACATGCTAGTAATTAGGGTTTGTATGGAAAGACTAAAATCAATACTTAGAAAACCCTAATCCAAGACAAATCAAGTATGAAAATAATACATTTGCACACAAGAACCCCTAGGGTAAATCCACTTGGTTGCCTTACAAAATGACCAAATTACGCATGTGAGGTATCTTAGCAAAAACAAAGCAAAATACAAGATCACAGTCCCTCGATGACGCTATCTAAGTTGCCTTTCAAATGATCTTAGTCCCTAAAAGATAATGCTAAGATACCTTGAAACATTTCTAATCATGGTTATAAGATGACCCACGTCCGTCCCGTTTACATCCAAAGATAAGGTTACTTACCAAATCAATGGTAAGATAACAATGTCAAAGGAAAAGGAAAATGAACAAGAAAGACTTTTGAGTAGGTTGAATGCTCCTAAATTACTTGATCCATTTCAAAACAAACATCCTTGCTATTTTCAAAACAAGCACCTACACTTTCAAAACATCTTACAAACTTGAAAATATTTTCAAAAGATCAAACACTTTGTATACATTCTTACGAACAAGAATCATTACAAGGTTTGCTTAAACAATGACCTCTTTAACAAAATACTTTCAAAAACCACACCAAGCACAATTTCAAACAAAATCAAGTGATCTAGCAAGTAACTAAGAGCCCATGGAAAACCATGGATGAAAAGGGTTCTAATAACTTCCCTTTTCATAATCTACCCCCCGAACTCAAGAAATAATCTCAAAGGTCTTTCCTGTGCTTTTTCACCTTTCCTTTTAGATAAAAGAAAAGTCGGTGGAGACTCTTGCTAACCGCAATATTTGCGATCAAATGCAAAACACCCAAGTCAGTTCTCCCACCGTGTCACACAAGGCGTGTGGACCTTTGTTCTAATCATGTTGAAGGCCCAAAAAGCCCATGACCAGCTAGAAAAAACATGTAAAGATGCTTGGCATATGATTGAGCTTAAAAGAGAAAGTTTTCATGCAAAATTCCAATCAAAGATTTGATCATGAAATATAAAATATTTTTTTCACTTTTGTTGACCTTATCCAAAAATTTTAAATAGACAACACATTCATACATTAAAGGACACGAAAAATTGCCTCAAGAACACACCCCAAAAACTTCAAATTTTCAAGAAACTAGGGCACAATCAAACCCTTGCCTCTAGCTGTTTTTAGTCCATTCCAAGCATCACACTAGCCTTTTGAAGATCCCAGGAGCTCATCCGAATCATTGGTGAAGCTTAAAGCATCCCAAAGTTTCGCGACCAATCATCATTGATTTTGGTAACTCTATGAATTTCAAACTTTTAATTCATGCAATTAAATGAGTTTGATGCATACATTTATGTTCATGATGATATTTGGAACTGTTTTGGTCCATTACTTGTGAGGTTTGATGCAAGGATAAAGATCTTCCATTGTTAGGGTAGTTTGAAATATTTTCATCACATCTCATGTGGATTCGATCCCTAAGTTTTGCAATTATTTTGTTTCTTTTTCCAAACTAACGAGAGGGTTTATAATATATTGATTACTTCCCATTCCATAACACAAACGCAGTGTTGACGCAGTGGTAGGAAGGCGTGCTCGTGACTTCAAGGGCGTGGATTCAAGTCCCACCCCATGCATTTTGGTTCTTTTATTTTCTAAACCCTAATTTCATTCTTTTTTTAATCAATTCCTTTTTAATTAACCATCAACAAACCTAGTTATTTCAAAACTATAACAAATTAGGTATAGGGTTTTTAATCAGTAATTAAATTTTTTAATATATTTTTATTTACTAATTAATTAAATAAGTATTTCTAATATTAAAATCAATTAGAATTTAGGTTTAATTACTATTTATTAACACTTAAATTATTTTCTACAAAAACACCAAAAACATTAACATTTAGAACTTTAGGTCTTTAAACATTTTTCTAATATTTTTTATATTTTCTTTTTTCTATTTAATTTTCTTAGACAAAAATTTATAGGTCGCACTATGAATGTAATAGCTTAGATTTACATTCCCAGATTTTTCCTATTATGTATCTGCCTTGAGGATGTAATAGCGTAGGTTTACTTTTCCACAAATTTCTGTACCTATGTATCTCTTCCAAAGCCATCTAATAGTTTAGGTTTTCCAGATAATATAACTGAAATTAACACACTCTTCACAGTTGCACCTTTAGGGTAACCTCTCTTGTTTCCTTACTAATATTGGTTATGTCCCTCAAAAGTAGGGATACTTTAGCAAAAGACCCTCAATAAAATCGTCATTATCCATTTCGAATAAAGATCATAGTCCATTCAATGACCCTACGGACAAAATGATGATAGTCCCTTCGATACAATTACTAAAGTATCCTTACATGTTGCCTTCGATGACCATACGATGACCCTACGCTTGTCCCTTCACATCCAATAGATGGAATTACCTACCAGCTAATGGTATGGATAATACTATATCTAAAGGATAAGGAGAATAACAAGAAATACTTTAGTGGGTAAGAACTCCTAATTGTTTGCTCACAACTTTTTTCACAAACAATAAATTTTCACATCACTTTCAAACAAATATGTTCAAAAACACTTTGTATACATTCTTGAGGACCGATACAAGAATTATTACAAAGTTAGCCTTACATTGACATTTTAAAATATTTTCAAACAAATCGCACACACACAAAGAGAGTTTTTCAAAAGTGAGCTAAGCAATTAAGACCCCGTAGATAACTGTGGATGAAAAGGGTGCTAACACCTTTCCTTTTCATATATGACCCCCCGAACTCAAAATCTATCAAAGATATTTCTTGTTCCTTTCACCTTTCCTAAATATTGGATAAAAGAAAATTTGGTGGAGACTCTTTCTATCCGTACATTTGGATAAAACCAAAAAGTCAGTTCTCCCAACGTATTATAGAACTGGCGACTCTGCTGGAGACTACTTAAAAAAGAGAGGTTACCTTAGATTTCATAGCACTTTTACTTTCCTTAATTGTTTGAATTATTTGCTTTACTTTAAGGGTTCATGCTGGGGTATTATTTCTTGTAAGATCTTACACCCGGATCTAGGGATTCCTTAGGTAAGTAGCAATAGATCATAAAGACTGTACGACATAGACCAATATGCTTAACATGATAGCTACAATTAGTGTGATATTTTGGTTTGTACTGATGTTCCTTGAGTCAGTCTAGGATAACATTAGGCTTCTGCGTGGTGTCCTTAACACTAACTTACTTTTAGAACCTTAATTGACCCATCTTGGCCATTAGAAAGTCGTGAGATAGTCAGCATTGGTGCAGTCCAAAGTTAGTTGATATTGGAGGCTATGCTAATTGAGATTCGACTTTCGGGATGTTTTTTTGTGGCAAGCCAGATTTCATGCTAAAATAATGCATGTGAGAAAGATCGATGATATGAGATTCTTAGAACCCGTTTACTATTTTAGGACAGGTTGAGCAAACTTAACTCCAGTGGGGAAGGGTATTTATCTATGGACTTCATGCAAGCCTTTAAACCTAAGGCTCTTGTGTGACTTGTTTGTGTTTGCTACTCATTTAACATGAACATAACATCATAACATCATAACATCATATCATCATAACATAAATTTTTCACTAACCATTTCAAGGACCTAGGGATTTATATTTGTTCCTTGTTGCATGTTATAGCCTTCGCTCGGAGAAATACTATCTGGATCAACTTTGTGAAGATACCTTACAAGCTTAAGGAGTTAGTCTCAAAGGTTCTTGAAAACTCTCAATTCACCAAGAGGCGTGGTTATCTACTCAGTTTGGTTACCTTAGGTTTTGAAGAAGACATGATGATTGTTCTGTTATAGTTCTTTGATCTTAAGAATCACTTCTTTACCTTCCTAGTTAATCATTTGGTACCCACAATGGAAGAGTTTTCTAAACTACTTGGAGTACCTATTCTTGATCAGACACCCTTCACCAGTTTAGAGAAATTTCCAAAACCTGAAGTTATGCAGCAGCCTTACATCTGAAGCGGTCAGACATTGTGTCTATTTGGGAAACAAGAAGTGGAGTTAAATGTCTTCTTGCTAAATTTATGATAGAAAGGTCTCAGTTGTTCTTAGATGATATGAGTTTTCATGCTTTTGAGGAGATCTTGTCTCTGTTGATCTATGGTTTGATACTATTCCCTAATCCAAACCAACTCATAGATGTGAACGATATCAAGATATTTCTTACTCATGATCCTGTGCCTAATTTGCTTGGAGATATTTTGCGCTCTCTTCACACTCGTACTATGAGGAAGCGAGGGATTCTCATGTGTTGAATACCTTTACTATCCAATTAATTTATTTCACACCTTCCCCAATTAGTGATGAAGAATGAACAAGGTTTGAGATGGTATCAAAGGATGATGTCACTCTCTCATTCAGATATCTATTGGTGTTCCCGATCTCAAGAGGACATCATTATTATTGATCCATGTGGGGAATTCCCTAATGTTCCACTCCTTGGCATAAAGGGGAGGTATTGCTTACAACCCTTCTCTAGCTCTACGTCAATTTGATTGTGCTTGAAGAGACAGTCCTCATGATAATCTTATCCAGGGTATTATATTAGATTACGAAAATGATCACAAGATTGATAGCAAGACTTTGGGATACAAGAACTCCATCCCTTTGTAGCCCTACCATAGTTGGGTGCGATCTCGTGCTCAAAATCTTATAATGCCATATCATTCTATCCTACCAGTAATTGCAGAGCCTATTGTTGAAGGAGATATTCCTCATACCATTATTAATCCAGAAATTCCTACTGTTCTTGAAGAGCTACAGAAGTCTTAGATTCAACTAAAAGAAGAAAGGGACACCTTTGAGACTCAATTCTATGCTAGTGAGAAGAAAGTGTTGGAGCTGACAAAACAAATTCACGAAAAGAAGAGCCTTAATGCATATGTTAACATAAAGAGGAAGCATCCATGGGAGACTTGAGTCTTAGGTTTTAGGAGTTCATAATTTTGTTTCCTTGTAACCCTTTTTGTTTTCATTCTAAGCCTAAGAGGCATTTGTAATTCAAACTTACTAATAAGAGTCTTTGTTTCTGTTCCCTTTTGATTAAGAAATTTAAATCCCTCGAGGTCCTTGAAAACATTGAATATGCATCTACATGCCATATATATCATTACATAACAGGTTTCCATGACAGGTTTCTCATCTTCTTGCTGTTTACTTTTGCAAAAATGGCTCTCGAACAGACAATCCAAGAACTCCAGACTCAGAATGCTCAACCCCAAGAGATGTTCCTAAACTTAGCCAAGAGGTAAGAAGAACTAAAGGTTCTCATCAACGAGAAGAATAAGATAAAGAAACCAATCGGCATCCTTAACATGGGGAGAAAGTTTAGAAGTCCATTCAAGCAAGCTCAAGATCTGGATATCCCATTGGACGAAGATGACGAACGGGGTGAAGATGATAAGATTGAAGACGTGAAAATCACAAGAAGGGGGGGGGGGAGTTGAATTTTAATCACGACATACAATGGAATGAACACTTTGATTTTTATCCTGGTTTGTTTGAACTCAAACTACTCCAGTCCACCCGCCAAGGTGATTTCGCCTCTCTCCAGCGAGGTCTTAATTCACTAATCAAACTTGATTACAAAACTACTTTGACAACTGTCAAAGTCTTCTTCAGTCCAAAACCACAACCCGGTTTTCTCAAGGAAATGTATAAACAGTAATTGAATAAATGTGTACAATAATGTTTCTAATAAATAGAATCACTAACAATGATGTTTTACACATTTTAAATATGAATGCTTGTGGATGAAAGATGATTGTTGCGTTACTGTAGCTTCACGTGATTTCTTCTTTTTGTGCGCAGTAGTTCATCACTTGAAATCTTCTTTTTGTCTGCTTTATATAGGCCATGCAATAGTGACATAAGAAGATACTTTTGGTATGTCCATAACACGAGTTAATGAACTTTCCAAACCAGGAGATCCTTATCCGTTTGTAGCCATTACTTATGATATTGCATTGATGAAATTGTAACGCTTCAGAACTTCTCACATCAGAGGATGAATATTAGCGTTGAGAGTCCTTTACAGCTTGTATAAGAACTTTGCAAATCAGAGTATCAAAGATCCTGTTTCACAGCACTGGTGCATTCAGAAGTTGTAACAGAACTTCTTCATATAAGCGTGTCACACAGATTTGATGCATTTGAATCTATCATTGTACTCTTAACTTCTATGCTCGCATAATTAGAACTTCTAGTGATGTTTTGGAGAAAATTCCAGTTGCATCAGAACATCTTTTTCACATCAGAACTTCCTGCATGTAAAGATACTTTTATTAGCGAGCATATTTTTCTTTATATCATGTGTTTGTTATCATCAAAACTCTTACTGGGATGTAGAACCAAATTATGTTCTAACAATCTCCCCCTTTTTAATGATGACAAAAACTTGTATATTTTGATGGAATATAAAGAACAAAAATTAAAAGGCTCCCCCTGAGTAGAATACTCAAATAACGAGAAAATAAAATACTTAATACTTCCCTGAAGATCTTATGATATGGCTTCTGATAGGAGTCAAAATATTCTTCATTCTCCCCCTTTTTATAAAGAATCAAAAAGTGGTAAAGACTCTATTTGGCTTGCTTTACAGAATTTGCTTGAAAAGGTGTGACATACTCTTCTGGATACATCTGAAATTCTTTAGAGAGCTTTTGATGCTGTATTTTCATTCCTGTTTCCACTAGTTTCAGAGCCAATAACCTTTTGTTTCTGATTGCCTTTGAAACCTGCGAATCTTTTAAATTCCAGGCTTTAGAACACATGATTTCTTTCCTCCATGTGTAGAGAGCATCCATAGTCCAGGTGTTAATACTGGTGTTTCAACCTTTCTATTAAAAATATCTTTAACATAGATGATTTTGTCTTTTGGTACCCATATCTTTTTGGGTCCATGACTGTTAGAGTTTCCAAAATGCTATTTGACTTTTGGTTTGGCATAAAACACCTTACCAATATGTTTTATATCATGTGTTTTCCCAGTAGTGAAGTAAGAATAAAGAGGCGTGCATTTGATAACAAGATCCTTAACTTTCTTAGGTTGGGATACTTTACCTTTGTATCCTATACCTATTCTGCTATTTTTGCTAACTCCATAGATCATTGAAGCCATCTTGCTTCTATCTATGTTTTTAGCAAGGAATTTCTGAAAGCTGTGATCATATTCCTTTATGATTGTATCAGGATTACTAGGAACTTCTGAGACAGTTTCCTTCTGAGTATTTTGTAAATCATTTTCAAGTTTAAAAACCTTTTCTTTCAACTCAGAGTTTTCTAGTCTCAGATTCTTAGTTTCTTCAGAGCCAGAAACTAGATCCTTTTTCAGGTTCTTGTTTATGACTCGAAGCTTCTGATACCTTTATATAATTTCAAACAGAATCTCCTCTAATTGAGATCTAGAAAAGTTAGAAAATACCTCTTCTAACTGAGACTGATTCTGATTCTGATTCCGAGGATTCAGAGACATCTGATAAGTTGTTCGTTTGAGCTATATTGGCTTGTTCATCTTCTGATTCTGTTCCGTCTTCAGAAGATTCAGAGTCATCCCACGTTGCCATAAGACTTTTCTTCTTCTCCTTAACGAACTTCCTTTTAGGTTTCTCCTTCTGAAGCCTTGGACAACCACTTTTGTAGTGACCTTACTTATTGCATTCATAGCAGGTAATGTTTCTGTTACTGGATTTTCTGTATCCAGAAGATTGTTCAGAGTCATTTCCTGTTCTTCTGGAGTTTTTGAAAATCTTCTTCCTGTGCTTTCACATCTGATTGATTTTTCTAGATAGAAATAACAGTTCGTCTTCTTCTGGCGAGGATTCTTCAGAGTTTTCTGCTTATGCTTTTACTTGAAAATATTTGGTTTCATATTTATTAGATTTCAGAGCGAGAGTCTTACCTTGCATCTAAGGCTCATCATCTTCTAACTTCATCTCATGGCTTCTGAGAGAGCTGACAAGTTCTTCTAGAGATATTTTGTTCAGATCTTTTGCCAGTTTGAGAACAGTGACAATGGGTCTCCATTGCTTTAGTAAACTTTTGATGATCTTCTTTACATGATCAGCAGTTGATTACCCTTTGTCCAACACTTTAGCCCAACCACCATAATTTGAAATCTAGAGAACATTGTTTCAATGGTTTCATCTTCTTCCATTTTGAAGGCTTCATACTTTTGAATGAGCGCAAGGGCTTTGGTTTCTTTTACTTGTGTGTTTCCTTCATGCGTCATTCTCAGAGAATCAAACATGTCCTTAGCTGTCTCTCTGTTTGTGATCTTCTCATACTCTGAATATGAGATCGCACTCAAGAGAATAGTTTTGGCCTTGTGATGATTTCTAAAGTCTTGCTTTTGATGATCTGTTATCCTTTTCTATCAATCTTCTGACCTCTTTCATCAACAGGATGTATGCATCCATAAGTTACCATATCCTAGAGGTCGGAGTCAAAGGCTAGGAAGAAACTTATGATCATATCTTTCTAGTAATCAAAATTTTCACCGTCAAATATTGGAGGACTGCTGTTGATGTTCTGACTTGTTCCCATCATAGTGTTTTTCCTCCTTGGATCTTTTCCTGACACAGTTAAGTGTTTGCACTCAGATCTAGGTGCTCCGATACCAATTGAAGAAGCGAAAAACACGAGAAGGGGGGGGGGGGGGGGGAGGTGAATTGGAATCACGAAATACAATGGATAGAACACTTTGATTTTTATCTTGGTTCGTTTGAACTCAAATTAATCCAGTCCATTCGCCAAGGTGATTTCACCTCTCTCCAGCGAGGTCTTAATTCACTAATCAAACCTGATTACAAAACTACTTTGAAAACTGTCAAAGTCTTCTTCAGTCCAAAACCACATCCCGATTTTCTCAAGGAAATGTCTAAACAGTAATTGAATAAATGTGTAAAATAATGTTTCTAATAAAAAGTATCACTAACAGTGATGTTTTACACAGTTTAAATATGAATGCTTGTGGATAAAAGATGATTGTTGCGTTACTGTAGCTTCACGTGATTTCTTCTTTTTGTGCGCAGTAGTTCATCACTTGAAATCTTCTTTTTTGTTTGCTTTATATAGGCCATGCAATAGTGACATAAGAATATAATTTTGGTATTTCCATAACACGAGTTAATGAACTTTCCAAACCAGGAGATCCTTGTATGTTTGTAGCCGTTACTTATGATATTGCATTGATGAAATTGTAACGCTTCATAACTTCTCACATCAGAGGATGAATATTACAATTGAGAATCCTTTACAGCTTGTATCAGAACATTGAAAATCAGAGTATCAGAGATCCTATTTCACAGCGCTGGTGCATTTAGAAGTTGTAACCGAACTTCTTCATATAAGCGTGTCACACAGATTTGATACGTCTGAATCTATCATGGTACTCTCAACTTCTATGCTCGCATAATCAGAACTTCTAGTGATGTTCTGGCAGAACTTCCAGTGGCATCAGAACATCTTTTTCACATTAGAACTTCCTACATGTAAAGATACCTTTATTAGCGAGCATATTTGTTCTTTATATCATGTGTTTGTTATCATCAAAACTCTTACTGGGATGTAGAACCAAATTATGTTCTAACAAATAAGAGTGTTAAAACTGAAAAAAGCCATCATGGTTTTGACAAATATTCTGATGAAGAGGAAGAGGATTATTTGGATGAACAATATCCCTCTGCTGGTGAGAAATACAAGCTGTTAGAAGAGCGTCTGAACGCTATGGAGATACAAAAGGTTCCTAGTTTGAACTTTGAAGAATTAGGTTTAGTCTCAGGAGTCGTCATTCCTCTTAAGTTTAAAACTCCTACCTTTGCTAAGTATAATGGCGTTTTTTGCCCGTAGCTGCATTTGAGATCATATGTTCGGAAAATTCAACCACACACTGCAAACAAGAAAGTGTGGTTGCACTTCTTTCAAGAAAGCATGTCTGGAACACATTTGGAATGGTATTGTCAACTCGAAGGTACCAATATACATACCTGGGAAGATTTGGCTACAGATTTCTATAGGTAGTATCAATATAATTCTGATTTGGCACCAACCTGCATGCAACTATAGAGTATGCCCATGTGTTTCGAGGAAGGCTTTAAGGAGTACGCACAGAAACGGAGATATCTTCTAGGCAGAGTTCAACCTCCTTTGGATGATAGGGAATTAGTTGACATGTTCCTGGGTACGCTAACAGGTCCTTTCTATAATCACTTTCTTGGAAGTTCTTCATCCGGTTTCACTAAATTGATATTGAAGGGGATCATGTTGAGAATGGAATCAGAAGTGGTAAAATCCAGGTGGCTACATCTTCGAGTACTGCAAATAAGTCATACAACAGTAAGAGAGAATCCAATGTTGTGTACAGCTAGAAGGGTTGTAATAAGAGTGTCCACAACCAATCTGCGGGGGCAGTTCTAATCTCTAATCCTACGCCAATGCAACAACAACAACAATAGAATAATCAGCGTAGGAAGGATGCACCCAGGAGACAGTTCACAAAAATCAACATGCCATTGTCTCAAGCAATGCAACACATGTTAAAGGCAGAGCTGATTACATTGAAGAATCCTCCTTAGAATCCCAATACTTCCTCTCCCTGTTACAATCCCAATGCAAGATATGCATATCACTCCAACAGTCCTGGACATGACACTAACAGTTGTTGGGCTCTGAAAAATAAGATTCAAGATATGATTAACTCTAAAGAGATTGAATTTGATCCTCCTGAGACTCCTAATGTGATTAGTGCACCTATTCCCAATCATGACAAAGGCGTTAATTCTATTGATGTTGTTTCTTATGTTTCCGGTGTGAGTGACTTGACTACTCCTCTGAAGATTGTTAAGGAGAAGCTGTTGCAAGCCGATTTATTTTTGAGTTGCATTAAAAACTGCTATACTATGCATCCAAATCCAATGGTGATGTACTGCTGAAAGAAGGTATTCAATGTCTGATGGATGACCATGTAATTCTATTTGAGAGGACTCCTTCTGTGGAGAGCTTATGCAAAATTATGTCTCAAGGCTCAGAACTTGAAGACACGTCTATAATTAAAACTTTTGGTACTTCTGTAAGGATCACTTCTAAGGGTCCTGTGAAGATTATCGCACTTGGGCTAATTTCATATTCCTCTAACAAGGCTATCCCTTGGAATTATGGAGTTGATGACTACTACCATAACATTAAGCAAGAACCATTAATTTTCGAAGATGAAAATGCCAAAGTTATTGATCCTAATAAGGGAAATATTGCTAGGACTAGTAAGGTTACCAGAAGTGGAAGGGTTTTTTCTCCTGAGATCTTTCAAAGGTTGTTTATACACCAGTTTGTACCCCTGCTACTGAATCAACTACTAAGACGCGAGGCAAAGAACAGATGACCGAGCCTTCCTAGACCGAGACACCAAAAGAGGTTACTGTTGAAGATACCTCTAAGAAAGAGATGGAGGGAGGTACTGAAAATTATTCGAAAGAGTGACTATAAGATTATTGAACAGTTGGGGAAGACCCCCTGCAAAATATCTATGCTATCTCTGTTGTTGTGCTCTAAAGCCCATGCTCAGGCTTTGGTAAAATTTCTGAAATGTGTGCATGTACCGCAGGTAATCTCTATTGATCAGTTTGAAAAATGTGTTGCTAGCCTAATAATCGACAATGGGCTAGGATTTTCTGGCGCTGATTTAACTCCCGTAAGAAGGGACCGTAATAAGGCCTTGCATGTATCTATTAAGTGTAGGGGCACTACCTTATCTCATGTGTTGGTGGACACAGGTTCCTCATTGAATGTATTATCGAAGACTATTTTAGACAAACTTGCTTATGAAGGCGTTGTGCTAAAACCCAGTGAATTGTGGTGAGAGCTTCCAATCAAAGTGGGTTCCCAAGTTTTCGACTCTACTTTCTATTTGATGGAAATTCTTCCAGCCTATTATTGTTTGCTTGGACACCCTTGGATCCTTGGGGCAGGCGTTGTTACTACAACATTACACCAAAAGTTGAAGTATCTCGCGAAAGGAAAAATCATTACAGTTTATGGTGAAGAAGAATACACGGTGAGCCATTTGAACTCCTTCAAGTATGTTGAGATGGATGGTGAATTCCTCGAGACTCCTTGCCAAACCTTTGAAGTTATTCCTCCGACAACCCCTATTTCTAAAGTTGCTCATACTGTTCCTAAGGTTACCAGGATTCCACCAAGAATGGCTTCTCTGAAAGACGCTAAGGTTGTGGTAGAAGAAGGTGGTGGCAATATTTGGGGTCAACTTCCCGACATTCCTTACAAATTTGACAAATTTGGTTTGGGTTTCACCTCAGAGGCTCAGAGGTCTATCCGTCGTGCTCGAGCTAATTCTAGGAGACAAACATTCTGCATCAAGAACAATGGAGTTTACAAAAATCAATTCAACACTGTGGAAGACTCTAATAGTGATTGTGACATAGACAATTGGATTTTCTTTGCTATCGGCAGTGTACTAAAAAATTCGAAGGCTAAAGACTTTATACCAATCGCCTTTAGTCAAGAGTAAATTCTATTTTCTGTTTTCTTGTTTTCATGTTTTTGGTTATATAATTTGAACAATAAATTTAAGCCTTGTGCCTTGTGCCTTTGTCTTTCTTTTACTTTATTTCTTTCAAAATAGCTATGTGTTCTTTCACACACCCACATAACAAATTGCAGATCCACATCCACCCTAGGTCCCTTTGATAGCAATTCTCCTAATGCCAATTATGACTTCGAAAATCCGATATACCAAGCTGAAGACGAAGGTGAGGAAGATTGTGAAGTACCTAGAGAGCTAGCTAGACTATTGAAGCAGGAAAGAAAAGCCATACAACCGCATGAAGAGCCAGTCAAGGTTGTGAACTTGGGTACTGAAGACGACAAGAAAGAAATCAAGATAGGACCAGACCTAGAAGACAATGTCAAAAAGAGATTAATATGTTATGTGACTATGTTGAGATCTTTGCTTGGTCTTATGAAGACATGCCAGGGCTTGACACTAATATTGTGGTTCACCATATACCGATGAAGGAAGGTTGTTCACCTATAAAGTAGAAGATTCGTCATATGTGTCCCGAGATGTCTCAAAAGATCAAAGTTGAGCTCATAAAGCAGTTCAATGCAGGTTTCTTAGTTGTTACGTCCTATCCCCAGTGAGTTGAAAATGTAGTGTCGGTACCTAATAAGGACGGTAAGGTGCGTATGTATGTAGACTACGTGGGTTTGAATAGGGCAAGCCCCAAAGATGACTTTCCGCTTCCACATATTGATGTTCTGGTTGACAACACCACTCAGCATAAAGTATTTTCCTTCATGGATGGTTTCTATTGTTATAATCAAATCAAGATGGAACCTGAAGACATGGAGAAAACTAATTTTGTCACACAGTGGAGCACTTTCTGTTACAAAGTTATGCCTTTTGGTTTGAAGAACGTCGGTGCAACATATCAGCATGCCATGGTAGCTTTCTTACATGATATGATTCATCCTGAGATAGAGGTTTATGTTGATGACATGATATCCAGGTCTCAGACTGAAAAAGAACATCTCGACCACCTGCACCAGCTGTTTCAGAGATTGAATAAATACAAGTTAAGCTTGAATCAAAACAAGTGCACCTTTGGGGTAAGATCCAGTAAACTCCTAGGTTTCATCGTTAGTGGTAAAGGTATTAAAGTTGATCATGCCAAGGTTAAAGCCATTCAAGAAATGCCAGATCCCCGTATTGAGAAGGTAGTCAGAGGTTTCTTGGGACGTTTGAACTACATTTCGAGATTTATTTCCCATTTGACTGCTACTTGTGAGCCAATCTTCAAGTTACTGAAGAAAGATCAAGTAATGAAATGGAACGATGATTGTCATATAGCCTTCGAAAAAATCAAGGAGTACCTCCAGGAACCTCTAATTCTGATGCACCAGTTAAAGGAAGGCCTCTGATCATATACTTGATAGTGTTAGAGAACTCAATGAGTGTGTATTGGGGCAATAAGACGAGTCTGGTCGAAAAGAGCATGCAATATACTACCTTAGTAAAAAAATTACTGACTGTGAAACAAGATACTCACTGCTCGAGAAAACTTGATGTGCTTTGGCATGGGCTGCTCTCCGACTAAGACAATATATGTTGACTCATACTACTTTATTGATTTCTAAGACGGATCTCAGAAAATACATATTCGAGAAACCCGCTTTATCCAGAAGAATAGCAAGATGGCAAATGGTCTTGACAGAATACGACATTTAGTACACTACTCAGAAGACAATCAAAGGAAGTGTACTGTCAAATCATTTGGCTTATTAAGCTTTAGATAACTATCAGTCTATGAATTTTGAGTTCCCAGATGAGAATATCATGCTAGTTACTGATTATGAAGAACCTGGGCCATATGGAGGACCTGAATCGGGATCCTGATGGACTATGGTTTTTGATGGAGCTTCCAATGCACTTGATAATGGAATTAGTGTTGTGATTCTTTCTCTAAAGGGTTGCCATATGCCATTCACCACCAGATTGTGTTTTAACTGTACCAACAATATGGCCGAGTACGAAGCATGCATCATGGGTATCAAAGCTTCCATCGATATGAGAATTAAATGCTTGAATGTATATGGGGACTCAACCCTAGAAATCAATCAAGTTAAAGGAGAATGGGGCATGAAGCATCCAAATCTCATTCCTTATCAAGAACATATTTTGGCATTAATCCCGTACTTCAAAGAAATCACTTTTGAACACATTCCACGAGAAGAGAATCAATTTGCATACGCACTAGCTACCATGTCATCCATGTTCAAAATCAGATGGGATAATGAAGCTCCTTGAAATACTATTGAGAGACTGGACGAATCGGCAATTTGCTACGAAGTTGATACTGAGGGAGTAGAGGAAAAGCCTTGGTACCACGAAGTAAAAAGATTCCTTGAAACTCAAGAATACCCTGAACGAGCATCTATCAATGATATGCATGAAGTTCTTTCCGAGTAACATAATCTTATACAAGCGCAACACGATTCGACTTTTCTTCATTTTGTAGAAAAAAAGGAAGCTTAGAAAATTATGGAAGATATGCACGAAGGTATCTTTGGTACTCACTCCAGTGGACATACAAAGACTGAGAAGATTCTGAGAGCAGGATATTATTTGTCTACCATGGAAACTGGTTTCCATCATCATTCCAAAACTTGCCACAAATGCCAGATTTATGTTAACAAAGTACATATGCCCCCGGTTCCTTTGAATGTCTTAACTGGTCCTTGGCGGTTTGCAATATGGGGCATTAATATGATTGGAGAGATTAAGCCTATTGCTTCCAATGGGCATAATTTCATCCTCGTCGCTATTGATTACTTCACAAAGTGGGTAGAGGCAGCCTCGTTTGCTTCCGTTACCAAGAATTTTGTGGATCGCTTCATTAAGCATGACCTTATTTATCGGTATGGCATCCCTGAAAGGATCATCACGGACAATGGTACCAATCTTAACAATACTATGATCATAGAACTCTGCACGTAGTTCAAGATTAAGCACCATAATTCTTCTATGTAGTGACCAAAGATGAATGGCACTGTGGAAGCCGCCAATAAGAATATCAAGAAGATCTTGCAGAAGATGACAGTGACATACAAATATTGGAATGAAATGCTACAATTTGCTCTTCATGGTTATCACACTTCAATACATACATCAACTAGGGCAACCTTGTTCTCTCTAGTCTACAGTATAGAGGTTGTCTTACCTGTTGAAGTCCAGATTCCTACCCTAAGATTATAAAAGACGCAGGTTTAGATAAAGACGAATTAATTTAGACGCAACTTGACCAGATAAATTTGATTGATGAAAAAAGGCTTGTGGATGTTTTCTATGGTCAGATGTATCAAAAACACATGATTGAGGCTTTTAACAAGAAAGTCAAACATCATATGTACCACACTGATGATTTGGTAATAAAGCGCATCATCCTACCACAAGGTGATCCCAGGGGAAAATAGACTCCCACATACGAAGGGCCATTTGTAATCAAAAAGATATTTTCTAGAGGTGTTATGATACTTACAACCTTGGACGGTGAAGATTTTCTGCATCCTGTGAACGCGAACATAGTAAAAAAATACTACGCATAAAAGAGACGCGCTAGGTTGATAGGCCTAGGAAAAAATAAGGGCATCCCGGCGAACCAAAACGGTTCGGGTAAAAATTAGGGATATATATATATATATATATATATATATATATATATATATATATATATATATATATATATATATATATATTAATTGTACATCCGGAAAGTCGAAAACCTGGAAAGGCGGCTTAGGCAACAAAGGATATTTCGATGGACAAAAAACCTGAAAGGCCGGTCCAGGAAAAAGTTAGGGATTAAAGCGTATGACTATGTCCCGTTGGATCACCCATTTACTTACAGCCAGCTTTATTACTAGCGTAAAGTTCAAATGGTATAGATCAATTCAATCATCTTCTTCCAACAACAAGAGATAAGATACTTGAAGACATAGGGGCAATAACAGAGTTGAAACTCGATTGGATCGTTTCTACATAGTTGTTTTTCTTTGTTTATCACTTTGTACCCTTTTTAAAATTTTTACGATGATTTCCTCTTACTAAGATTTGTCTCCTTATATAAAATTGTCTTCTTATAGGAAAACTTTCAGAAATAATGCAAATATATTTCAAAATTTAAAATTGTTTTTACTTTGTGTTTTGTTTGCAAAAACGTGCAATGATCACGTTGAATGAACATATGCATTTGAATATGATTATTATTTACAAATATATGCATGAAAACAGGATTAACATTTACTAAAGACTCTAGGAGTTGGAATAATGTTCAAGTTATCGATAAATTCCCACAGAACAATCTCCATGGAACTATCTGTGCAGAGTTATCTTCACAAGCTCATCCCCAATAGAGATATATTCCCCGATAAATCAGATATGCCCTAAGACAGAAATTGGGGTATCCTCCAGTAGTGCACCTCCATATCCCTGATGGATAGCTTCACATGATCATCTTTCCTAATAGATCCCCTAACAGATAAAGAAGTTGGATCATTTCCTCAACATATAGTGGAAACTTCCTTAGCAAAGTTTATGAATTTCTAATCCCCATCAGAGATTATTCCCTTAATATAGTCTATGGGATTTGACTCCTCGATGGAATTTATTTCTCTGATATTGCAAATTCCCCGACAAAATTCTCTTCTCTAGCCAAATATCATTCAACGTTGTCCTCCCTAGAAGAGCTGATAACCATATCTAAAACCTGGTCAGATAGCACATCAGAAGGATATCCATCTCTTTTATCCCCATTCAGGATGCATAATAATCAGATCCTTCAATAAAAATAATGAGGAATGGTCGACTTTCCTGAAATTTTTCTATCCCCAAGAAAATTCGAACATCCCCAGCGGAGTGTCCTCAAACAGAAAGCGGGAATCCCCAGTAAAGTCATTCTAAACAAATTGAAGAATTATTGTCTTCATCCCCAGCAACAATAAAGATTTTATTTTCCCCAGCCAGCGTCGTTACACGAAGCTACCGATACGCTCCAATGACATGTTGCATCCATACATCATTCACGAAATATCATAACATGTGCAGCGCATATACCATTCTCATTTATTTTGAGAGCATCACTACAAAATATATTTCATGCATCATGACATTGCATAAAACTAACTTTGTCTTTTCAGGTTAAGTTCACAAACGAATATTATCAGCAATCTATAGACAAGTTGTAGATCAATTCCCGAAACAGGACGGGGCGACTATCTACATGACTAGATGATTTCCTTCATGGACTAATTTTGACGAGCATTTCCTTCAAACATTCATTCTCAAAAGCATTTTCCTCAGATAACATCGGATAGGTACATTCTAAAAAGTATCAGTCAGATAAAACCAAGTGAAGGTTCATTCTGATACTCCTTTGGATACAGTCAGGCATAGACTCATTCCAATACATTTTTCAGATACAATCGGGCGTAGATTTTCATTTTGATACTCTTTTGGATACAGTCGGGTGTAGACTCATTCCAACACATTTTTCAGATACAATCGAGCATAATTCATTCTGATACTCTTTCAAATATATTCAGGCGTAGACTCATTCTAACACATCGTTCAGATACAGTCGGGAAAAGACTCATTCTGATCCTCTTATAGATATAGTCAAGACATAGACTTATTCTATAACATCATTTTGATATAATCGAGACAAAAGATTCATTCTGACACTCCCCAGCATGTCTTCCAGATACAGTCGGACACAGACTCATTCTAGTATATTTTTTCAGATACAGTCAGGCATAGACTCATTCTGATACTCCTATCAACATTTTCTTTGGATGACATCTATAAGCCCATCTCCGATGATACTCTATCAACTTTCCAAACGGCATCCTTAAGCCCGTTTAAGAAATATAATCAGCCAATCGTTTTACTCCGTGCACATGTGATTTCAAATTTCTGGGCACTTATAAGTATTCAATCCTCTTCCACCTTCAGATCGCGAATGCCAAGCATGCCAATCTAACTCTTCAGGTTTAAGAAAATTGAACAGGGGAAGCTATTGTACCACAAAATTTTCCCTCCCATTTTTAAGACAAATTGATTCAGGATACCTCCTTATGAACATGAAGGTCTCAAACACTCAAGATTACTCAACTGGAATTCTGGTATCAGATATGTGATGTCGAAAGAGATGTCACGATACAAATATCTGTTTGCAAGTAAGGTGCAGTAAAATCAAAAGCAGTAAAAGCACAAGAGATTGTTCACCCAGTTCAGTGTACAACAACACCTACTTTGGGGGCTACCAAGCCAGGGACAAGTTCACTAAATAGTATCAATTTATAGACCCTCAGTAAAAAACTAGTTTACGATCTAATCACTTAATTACTACCCAAGCTAAACTTCTACCTAAGACTCATCTCGGTATGAGGCCATCCTCAAATCCCTTCAATCACTTACATAATTAATAAGTTTGGAACACTTCAATCATTCAATGCTTAAAAGCTTATGAACGGTACACAATTAACAACCCAAATAACAACTCAAGTACTTAAACTAATACTTAGAGTGTATTACAATAAAAATCCTAAACTTCTAATCAGAAACAAAGTATTCTTCTTCAAAAATTGCTTGTATTTTGAATAAGGTAACGAGTCCTTATATATGCGCAACTTTGGGCTTGGGCTTGAAAAGAAATATTCAAATCTTTTGAATGTTTCCATAAAAACAGGCTAAGATATAATTATGCAATTTGAAAAATATTCCTCCATATTTTTTGCAACCTGTAGTTCACAATCCTGAGTTATAGAGTGCTGGAAATCAGGAAACAAAAGATTTAACTGATTTTGGGCTGAGATCAATTCAGTAGGAAGATGTCAAGACATCTTCTTTGACATCATTCAAAACAGTTTTGCTCCAAATGTTAAGACATTTAGCAAAATATTAACAAGTCTTTTTTTAACCCAAATTGCTGCCAATAAACACTTGCAAAATCCCCCTATGGAAAATTTTGGCTAAAACATTGTTAGAATGTATTATCAGAGCAATAGCATAATTATCAAAGCATTGTTAGGGCAGCAGCAAGCGAGGCAATCAAAACATACATTTAGTTATCAGTTAGTTGTTAGCATATGGAGATGTCAAAACATCTTCTGGGACATGAGGCTCCCCCTTAATCAATGGTCTGTGGTTAGTGGTCAGTCAGTCACTCACTCACTTTCTCTCCCCCTTTTTAGTCATAATATGCCAAAGAAAGAGCAATCAAAGGAATATCAGTATTGGGGTAAAGACCATAAAATTCAAATGTCAAGCTCATGTAAGTGCCAAAAAAAAACAAACAAGGTGTTCAGAGAAACATCAAATAGTCTAACTGTTATCCTGACCAGTTAACTTGGTTGAACCAAGACTTCTTTCCTCACTGGAATCTTCACCTTCAGAGGTCATTACATCATCAAGGATGTTATCCTTTTGCAGGTCCTTGATCATCTTTTCAAAGACTAGCTTCCTAGCTGAGGTCACTCTGATCACATCATCTAATTACGTGCAAGCATCCTTTAGTTCATTGATCATTTCATCCTTAGTGAAGGTCTTTTCAGCAGGAGCAGATGTTAAAACAATGTCTGGGACATGTTTTCCTAAAAAGAGCTTAAAGTGGAGGGTAAAGGCAGACTCCCTCTTGCATACAACATCTTTTCCACTTAGGATTCCAGGGTGATGATTTAGGATAATTCCATAGAGGAGGGAAGGAAAAGCAACTGGCATCTTAATGGTATAAGTTCCTGCATGTTTGATGGTCTGATCAAAGATATAAGTCCCATAATCAAAAAAGTTTTTGGTTTCCAATAGCATAAATGAAATTTCCTAAACCAATTGAGATGGTTGAAGTGTGATTAGTGGGAACCCAATTTGCAGCTCCAATTCTGTGTAAAATTGCATATTTCACACTTAGTTTGCTGACAGGAAGTTTGTTTTTCATTGGCCACTCACTTACTTGATTGGTAGTAATGGCCCTACACACTTGATTGTGTGTAACTTCCAGCTCACAACATACATCTTCAGACCTATCTAGAAATTTGTTTATAATGGCAGGAGAAAATTCAACACACTTTCCTCTAACAAAAACTTTTCTATATTCCTTACTCTTATGGTAAACACAGTCAACAGGAATATTAACAATAAACTCCTTAACAAGAGTTTCATAGTGTGATATGGTGGGAGAACTAACTTGGGTGTTTTGCGTTTGATCGCAAATGTTACGGTTTAGCAAGAGTCACCACCGACTTTTCTTTTATCCAAAAGGAAAGGTGAAAAAGCACAGGAAAGACCTTTGAGATTATTTCTTAAGTTTGGGGGGTAGATTATGAAAAGGGAAGGTATTAACACCCTTTTCATCCATGGTTTTCCATGGGCTCTTAGTTACTTGCTAGATCACTTGCTTTTGTTTGATTGTGCTTGTGGTGTGGGTTTTGAACGTATTTTGAAAATGTAACTTCGTAATGATTCTCGTTTCCATAAGAACGCATACAAAAGTGTTTGTTTAGAAAATGATTCAAAAAAGTGTTTGTGAGATATGTTTTTGAAAGTGATTTTGAAAAGGTGTCTTTGTAATGATTCTCGTCTCTATAAGAACACATACAAAATATTGTCTTTTAAAAATGTTTCAAAGTGAAAGTGTTGGTGTATAGGATTTTTTTTATGAGAAAGCAAGTAACTAGGAGAGAATCTACCTACTCAAAAGGTCTTAGATGTTCTTTTCCTCCTCCTCTAGGTGTTGCTATCTTACCATTGATTTGGTGAGAAGCCCCAATGTGAAGGGACAGTCGTGGGTCATCGTATAGTCATAGAAGGAAACCTATGGATGTTTTAGCAATGTCGTTTAGGGACTAGATCGTTTACCGAAGGCAACATCGAGGGTCATCGAGGGACTACGTTCTTTTATCGAGAGTCTTTGCTAAAACGCCGATGTTCGAGGGACATGACTATTTTTTCGATAGGCAACAAGTGAGATTACCCTAATGTGTGCATATGTGCAAGGTGTGTCTGATTGCCTGCATTTTAGTCTTTGATTTTTAGGTTGTCTATTTGTTGTTTTTATCTTGCCATACACACCCTAATTACTAGCAATATATGAAAGCAATAAAAAGTGCGGAAAGTAAATATCCTACGCTATTACAACCGTTAGGGGGATGGGGTGTACAGATTTACAAATGGGGATTGCAAATAAAATTAAATCCTAAGTTACTATTACAACCATCTTGAATGGATAAGAATGTACAAGAAAATGTGAAATGAACTTGTTTTATTTCAGAAAAGAGATAAGTTTTGTTTAAGAAAATATTTTTGATCTTTTTGTTTTAAGAAATAAAATAAAGCATGTAAAATCTAAAATGTTTTTGGTGTTTTTGATTAGTGAAAATTGAAGTGATAGAAAAAATAGTATGGAAAAACAAAATAGAATCAGCTCATTATTGACTAAAAGAGATCAGAAGTTCTGACTCTGGCGTGCTGCAAAAGTAGAAATCATATTACTAGAAATAGGTAAAGTCATAAGTTCTGGGTCCACTAGGAACAAAGAAGATTTTAGAAGTTCTGATACCACTAGCAGAACATAGTCTCCCTCTCCATGCTAGTCAGAACATCTGCAACTTAGTCATTTCTCAACAGTACCGAAGATGCGCACATAACAGTTATGGCAGGTTTCATAATGTTTCAGAAACATGAGATATCAGAACTATAAATCAGAAGCAAGCATGAATTTGCTAATTCTAACTTCCTTAAGAAGTTCTGAAATAATTTACTCCCTACTTAGGCATACAAAAACGTGAAACCTCAAAATACGTACAACATCAGAATCATGATGTATACATTGTATTTTTGAACATGCAAATCTGATAATGCCTAAGTAATATGATGAGAGTCAGCAAAAGCTTACCTTGCAGCTGAAAAATATTCTGTGAGCTGGAGTCTAGTTCTGAAATCTGGTGATGTTTTGAATAGCTTCTTCACGTACTCAGCAGGATGGAAGCTTTCAACTTGGGCTATGAATGATTAAAGAAATTCTGGAACAACCAAGGGGTAAAGTTCTGACTTCTTGAGGTGGATGTGGATGGAGAGTGTGTTACAGTCTGAACTCAGAAGTTAGGGTAGCTTCTGATATGTGAATTAGAAATTGTATGGACGATTTTGGTCAAGAAACACTTGAGAAAAAAGGAGTTTGAATGCAAGAAATCAAAAGTTAACAGGTTTTTGTATTTTGTGTTTGCAGTTTTGGATTCTTGGAATTTTAGCAGGGGTTCAAGACTTTTTCTTTTTCAATTTTCACCCTTTTACAGTTGTCAATGGCTTTCAATTTATAGGCAAAGATCTTGTAGCTTGGATAGTACAACAATCACATGCTAGGGTGCTGCCTTGTTCTTGAAGCAAGTATGGTGGTTAGCAGCTTTAGCAGCGCCTAAGCTGGAATTGTAAGCAGGAATTAAGGAAAGGTAAACTCAAAAGTACAAGCAACGCATGGGCCCAGCACACTCTTGTAAAAGAGTTTTCTTTTCCAAGACAGTAATGGTACTTCTATGCCACACGTGGGGGAATCCTTTGAACAAAGACCCAAAAGTGGTTGTGAGAATTAAATGATGATGAGATTGATCAAACCAGAAATCCTGCAACGTCAGATTTTGCATCATTGCTTAATTCTGGATCAGAAGTTCAGCTTCAGCGTGATTTATAATAGACATCCAACTTCTGATCTTTGTATCTCCTTGTTGTAGCATGTTCTGAAGGAGCTCTCATACTTTCCAGGAAGCTTGCAGCATGCTTTGTTGCCTTCTTTGAATTACCCTTTCAAACTCTGACTGAACCTTTTTGAAAACTAGCCCAAAAGTTCTGACCAAACTCTATCTTTAAAGTGTCAAGAATTTGCTGAGTGCTTTAGTTTCATGGACGTGTCTTTGAACATTTATAACTTGAAATTCCAGCATTTTCAAGAGAAGTTATGTTCTGTAATGTTTTAGATCTTATTGAAATCTATAGCTTTTGTGCCTGCCAGAATTTCTTCCAGAATCAGCTTGCATCATGGTGATAATCTGATCAGAAGTTCTGAGCTTGTCATATTTCATAAACACTTAGAAAAATTCTAAGTATTTAGAATTTTGACTTTTCCAAAATAATGTTGAATTTTGAATTTCTTGATGAAACAAACTTCATATTTCAACATGTCTTGATGAAATATGGTCCTTGAAACTTGGTTTTGATCAAAAGTTAAAGTTTGACTTTTCAATGCACAAATGACCGTTTTACCCTTGTGAATGACTTTCTTGGAAGATTTGTAATTCAAGGCTTGAAATTGGATGGAAGCAAGCCTGAGGGTCCAGGGTGATATTTTGAGAAATTTATTGAGAAATGAGAGGGAAAATTTTAGGGTACAATAGCTGCCCCTGTTCAATCTTCTTAAACTTGGAGAGTTAGATTAGTGGATATGCCATTCATGACTTGAAAGTGGAAGATTATTGAACACTAGAGTGCCCAGAAATTTGCACTCGATGATGTTGTGGTTAATTGTATATGGAATGGACTTAAAGATGCCATTTAGAGAAATGATGGACAGTTGTTAGAGATTGGCTTATAGATGTCATACATAGGTGATTTTATCTGGACTATATTTGAGTGACAGAATGGCATCCGAATCTGGATCAGATCTGAACTGTTTCCGAATGAGTGAATTTGAATGAGTATCAGAATGCCATCCGTGTCTGGAGCATATTTGAACTATATCTGAAAACTGTCTTTGAATTAGTGTTGAAGGAATCTTTGACGATTACTACTCCAAAAAGATGATGAAGGAATCTTGGACGATTACTACCTCAGCAGGATGATGAAGGAATCTTGGACGATTACTACCTAAGTAGGATGATGAAGGAACCTCGGACGATTACTACCTCAACATGATGATGAAGGAATTTGGGACGATTACCACCTCAACAGGATGATGAAGGAATCTGGGATGATTACTACCTCAGCAGGACGATGAAGGAATATTGGACGATTACTACCTCAACAGGATGATGAAGGAATCTTGGACGATTACTACCTCAGCAGGATGATGAAGGAATCTTGGACGATTACTACCTCAGCAGGATGATGAAGGAATCTTGGATGATTACTACCTCAACAAGATGATGAAGTAATCTGGGACGATTACTACCTCAGCAGGATGATGAAGGAATCATGGACGATTACTACCTCAGCAGGATGATGAAGGAATCTGGGAAGATTACCACCTCAGCAGGAGGATAAAGTAATCTGGGACGATTACTACCTCAGCAGGATGATGAAGGAATCTTGGATGATTACTACCTCAGCAGGATGATAAAGGAATCTTGGACGATTGCTACTCCAAAAGATGATGATCTTTGTCTGTTGATTGATCTTTCCTGAAAAGGTAAAGAATTAGTTGTATGCAATGTCATCATGTATGCATTGCGTAATGATGTTCTCAAAATAAATGAGATATATGTTATATGCATTTTGTATGCATATGCTATGAATGTTGTTGAAATGTAATTTTGTCTTGGAAAATAAATCCTTGACAAGTGTTGGGGAGTCATTAAATCTCAGACTGTTTTTGAAAAAGTGAATTATTATCTAGTCAAAATCCAGCCTTCGCAGCACCTTATACTGTTATCTGGTCGAAATCTAGGCTTCACAGTGTTTTTGAAGAAGAGAACTGCTATCTGGTCGAAATCCAGGCTTCACAGCACCTTATACTGTTATCTGGTCGAAATCCAGGCTTTAGAGTTTTTGAAGAAGGGAACCACTATCTGGTCAAAATCCAGGCTTCGTAGCACCTTATACTGTTATCTGGTCGAAATCGAGGCTTCACAGTGTTTGAAGAAGGGAACCACTATCTGGTCGACATCCAGGCTTCGCAACACCTTATACTGTTATCTGGTCAAAATCGAGGCTTCATAGTTTTTAAAGAAGGGAACTACTATCTGGTCGACATCCAGGCTTTGCAACATCTTATACTGTTATTTGGTCGAAATCCAGGCTTCACAGTGTTTGAAGAAGGGAACTACTATCTGGTCGAAATCCAGACTTCGTAGCACCTTATATTGTTATCTGGTCGAAATCCAAGCTTCACAGTGTTTTTGAAGAAGAGAACTACTATCTGGTCGAAATCCAGGCTTCGCAGCACCTTATACTGTTATCTGGTTGAAATCTAGGCTTCACAGTGTTTGAAAAAGGGAACTACTATCTGGTCGAAATCCAGGCTTCGCAGCACCTTATACTGTTATCTGGTCGAAATCCAGGCTTCACAGTGTTTGAAGAAGGGAACTACTATCTGGTCGAAATCTAGGCTTCGCAGCACCTTATATTGTTATCTGGTAGAAATCCAGGCTTCACAGTGTTTTTGAAGAAGGGAATTACGATCTAGTCGAAATCCAGGCTTTGCAGCACCTTATACTGTTATCTGGTCGAAATCCAGGCTTCACAGTGTTTTGCTGGGGATTATAGAGTATTATATTGGGGAAGAGGATTTGCGGTCCTTTGATTTGTAGTAGTCGAGAAGGCCACCTCAAGTTGGGGAATCCTTTCATTTGTTGGGGAAATAAACCCTGTTGCTCAGTCTGTTGGAGAGGCAACAACTTCACTGGCAGAAAATCCTCGAGGACTCTTGAGGTTGACTTAGTTGGGAAAAGGTTTTTTAGAGATTGAAACTCTGACTGGGAGCCATCCTATGAGAAGGATTTTGGGGATATTTGTCACTGCCCCTAATAGTAAGTGTTTGTGGTACTGCCATGAAATGTTTGATTGTACGTAACCCGTTCAATGCCCAAAGTGATGGAGATGGAGACCTGCCCCTGGTTATTCTGTACTTCTTGAGAGATTTCTTGGAATCTTGACAGGACTGTCCCAGGTGTGCTTGGATAGTGACATGTCATGCCTCCTTGTTGATAGGAGATTTGCCATTGGAAGTGTCATCCCACTTGAAGTGATTGAGAGAGCTTTCGTTCACTGGATATTCGTTGTGTGAATTTCTCCGCTGTAAAACAAATAGCCATATGTAAACAGTGATATTCAAGTAATGCAAAGTTTATGTTTCTCTTGAAATTATTGAAAATGCGTTTTAGCAAGTAAAGAAATTTTGTAAGAAAAATTCAACTCAGGATTTAGAGTAAAGCTTTATAGGAGTCAGTATACCTTTTGTAACAGTATGCTTTCGAACTAACCCATGCTTCAATTAGGATTTTGGAAGGGTTGTAACGTGGCTTGGTTCACGGTTTTAAGAAACAAAAGATAAAGGCTCAAAATGTATTTGTACCCACATGCTCTTCGTGACGTTCTTCAGTCGTAAACTCAGTTAATTGTGCATTTGAACTCCAATTGAGTCTGGAATGACGTTTTGGTGATGGTTCAAACAAGTTAAGTTTGTCGGCAGGCAGTCATTTTTTAAACATTTTTTTATGTTGTTGAGGATTTTTAGTGACCTCTTTCTTTTGATTTGTTATCCATAATTTTTGCCTGACTGTTCTTGTTTTAAGATTACAGTCAGCAGGATGCCCCAGTTTTTCTTAAGTCTCCTTTGTAGGTTTTGACTTAGTGGGCTTTTCCTTTTTTTTGAAGAGATAATGACTGCCTATTTGGTAGGGAACCATCACTATCTTTTGATTCCAAAGGAATGTTTTTGTTGTCATTCATCGTATTACGAGATGAGAGTTTGCGGCTAAACGCGCGTTTGAATCAACTGAGAGACTACCCTGCCAAGGTTTTGATTAAAGGTTTTATTTTGTGTAAAAAAGGAAACTCCTACTTCTTTGGCTTGAAGGGGTTGACTAGGGATTATCTTCCTTATAACTCCAATGTTTAGGATTTTAAAGAACGTATGTACATCATCAGCAAGTTCTGTCCAAAAGCATATTGTATGAGATTAAGGCATTGTTTTCGTCATCCTCCCTCTAAAGGCTTGTAACTTTTAGCAAGAGTTGAATGTCATAAAGAGAGCAAAAAGCCTAGTTTAAATATAATAAAAGCGAATGGATGAATTCAAGACAAACATATGCAATGCATTAATGAAACAAAGTTTGATATTATTTGAATAACAAAAGAGATTACAATTGAAAATTCAAATTAACGAAAAATTTCCCCGCCCAGATCGTTGCTTCATGTGGATGTTCTTGAGGGGTGATAGAAGAGTTCCAACTGATCATCTTGTGTAAACTCCAACACTCCTTCATCAATTAGGTCTTGAATCCTGTTCTTCAGAGCCCAACAATCGTTCGTGTCATGCCCGGAATCGTCGGAATGGTAAGCAAACCTCTCTTTGGGACGGTAACTAGGAGAAGCAGTGTTAGGATTCCCGGGAGGAGCCTTTAATGTAATTAGCTCTATCTTCAACAGGTGTTATAGTACTTGAGCTAGTGACATGTTAATCCTTGTAAATTGTCTCTTAGGTGTGTCTTCCTTGCGCCGATTCTTTTGTTGTTGTTGGCGAGGTTGTTGTTGGACCCGTGAGGTAGTAGCAAATTGGGAAGGTCTTCCGGCCTCTTGTCTCATGGGAGGCTGAGTAGTGACTTGATTTCTAATCCTGGTTTTTTTCCCCGTATGGTTGCAACCGTCTTGACGAAGTTGGTTGACGAGAACTTTCAGCTCTTCTTGTCCTTGAGCCAAATTTTGGATAAGAGCCATTTGGCCCACCAGTCGTCCCATCATTTGTACCTTTATTGTGGTTATCTCAGTTTGTAGCCGCTCCAACTGGTCATCTCTGTTGTCCCCAGGTGTGATGCGGTGGGAGAACTAACTTGAATTTTTGCATTTGTGTTCACAAATGTTTCGGTTTAGCAAGAGTCGCCACTGACTTTTATTTTATCCAAAAGGAAAGCTAAAAAAGCCCAGGAAAGACCTTTGAGATTGTTTTTGGGTTCGGGGGGTAGATTATGAAAAGGGAAGGTGCTAGCACCCTTTTCATCCATGGTTTTCCATGGGCTCTTAGTTACTTGTTTTAGATCATTTGCTTTGCTTTTTCAATTGTTTGAAATGGTGCTTTTGTGTGTGGTTTTGAAAGTATTTTGAAAAGGGGCCTTTGTTTAGGCAACCTTTGTAATTATTCTTGTTTGAATGTATACAAAGGTGTTTGTCTTTTGAAAAATTTCTCAATATTTGAAAGTTTGTGTGGAAGTTGTTTTGAAATTGTGTGAGTGTTTGTTTGAAAATAGCAAGGATGGTTTGCAAATTGATCAAGTAACTAAAAGTTGTCTACCCTAATCAAAAGTATTTCCTACACTTTTTTATTCCTTTGACATTGTTGTTTTACCATTGTATTCGGTAAACAACCCTATCTTTGGATGTTAAACGGGACGGGCATGGGTCATCGTATGACCATGATAACAATATTTCCAAGTATCTTAGCAAGTTTTTGAGGGACTAGATCATTTTTGTTTAGGCAACCAAGATAGCATCATCGAGGGACTATGATCTTTTTGTTTTGTTTTGTTTTGTTTTGCCAAGATACCTAGCATGCATACCATGGCCATTTTAAGGCAACAAAGTGGAAGAAACTCTAGGGGTGCTTGTGTGCAAGGTGTTGTCATTTTTCATGCATTTTTGTCTTGTGTTTAGTCATGCTATTTGTTCGATTTTTGGTATTTGTATACAAAACCCTAATTTACTATCATGGCATTTGAAAGCGATAAAATGCGTAAAAGTAAATCTAAGACTATTACAACATTATTATGGGGAGGGGGATACAGGTTTGAATAGGGGGTATTTGCACAAAATAAAACCCTAAAACTATTATTACAACCAAATTGAAATATTGTACAAATAAATAAATAGATAATTATTTAAATATACAATAAAATGTAAATATGAAAAATGTTTTGGTATTAATTTTTATGTATATAAAAATGAATTTATTTAAGTCTTAAAAAATAAGAGAAAATAAGATGATTATTTTGGAAAGGGTGAAAACCCTAGTTTTTGTTTAAAAAGATATATTCTATATTATTTATTTATTCATTTTTTGTTTAAGAAAAATAATAATAATATATACAAAAATGTTAAAAAATTAAATATTGTATGAAAATATTAATTTAAGTGTATAAATAATAAAAATAAAAATATAGGATATTTTGATATTATTTACAAATTTATTTAAGAAAATATAAGTATATTAACCTAATAACTATTTTTTATGCCAAAAATAAATAAATAAAATATATGAAAAATGCAAAAAAATAAAGAAAATATTTTTATGATTTTTAATATTTAGGAAAAAATAAATAAAAGTAAAAAATGTGAAATATTCAAGAAAATATGAAAAATAAAAGAAATGGGCCAAGGAGGTGCAAATAACAGAAAGGGGGGGTGTCAAAAGTAGAAAAGCCAGGCCCAGGCCCACTTCACTTAATCCATGTCCTCTAAACAGAGTCAAAACATGCGCGCCATGTACAAATTATGTTCTCTCTTGTTCTTGCATGAAATCAAAAACTCACAACATGAAAGTTATAGCATTTTCAATCACGATTCAAACCAAATAAAAAACTTGACATAACTCTCAAAGATCAGAGAGAATTTTGTCACCCCTAATTTCTGACCTAAAAATTTCAGCATGTTCATCATCCATATTCTCCTAGCTTAGTTAATATAAATACAAGCTATGCATATGTACAGTTCAAGCAACTTAAGGACAACATTTTTGCTTCACAAACCTAAGCCTAAGGATGTCTAAATAAGGAGATAGAAAGTTTGAAATTACCTTGTTCAGTCAAGTTAGAATATGGCAATGTAGGAGTTTTGAGTGAGGCCTGAAGGTCTTTTGAGCTTGCTTGATGTTCCCTCAACCTCTCCCAATACTCAGCTTGCTTTGAAATGGCTTGAATCTTCTTGTAGAACTCAACCTGCAAACTCAGAAATTGAAAATGGTGAAGCTTGAAAATGAAGTTACAGTTGCTGAACAATGGCTTGGATAGTTTAGGTGTGATGTATGGAATGTGTCTGAAGTGGTTCAAGACAAAACACACGAGGAAATTTGGTTTTGGCTTGGTGTTTGCAGAGATGGCCCTGTTTTGGGCAGAAGTTGGTGTTTTTGTGTTTTGGGTGTTTGGAAGCTTGGCCAATCGTGTTTTCTAGCTTGGTATAATATCCTGAGCCTGTTTCAAATGATTCCAAGACTTGTTTTTAACAGATGCACAAGTTATGTTCACTTTTGCAAGTTGGCTTGTTTTTGAAGAAAAGTTGAGTTGACAAAGCCAAAGCCTGTACAGGCTAGCTCAAGGCTTGCACATAGTTGGTGAACTTTGGCTGATATTCATGGACTTTGTCTGCAAGAGATTGGGTCCAATGCTCAAGATAAACAAAATAGCATAAAGTGTGCTTTATGGAAATGGTATTGCTACCTTTATGCCATTTTTGGAATAAATCAATGTACAATGCTCCATAACTCAGAACTATGCCTTTGTCCAATGTATTTGAATTTAATTAAGTAGTGTGGAAAGGTTTAAGACCTGTAAAACCAGTACAAGCATGCTTAGCGAAGATTTGCAACTTGTGAAAATGTGAAAAATGCCATGGACAAAAGTGAGAAATGGCCATTTTCATTCCTTCGATTCTCCCTAACCATAAATGATCTTGGAGAGTTATTTGACATTTTGGAAATCTTGCAACATGATCTACAATCCATATTTGAAATGAATTTTGAGATTCCACTTGGAACTATGTGAAAAGTTTCCATGAAGATAGGTCAAAATTCTGCCTAAAATAGGGCAAAATTTCACTAAGTTAAAAGTTTCATGGACCCTTATTCACAAAATCATAACTTGAGATCCAAGCATCTTTTGGGAAAACTTTGTGTATCAAAGTTGTAGATTTTTTTCCAGACTACAACTTTCATGTTGGAAGTTTTCTTTGAATCCAATTGCATCATGGTGAAAAAGTTGGGCAAAGTTGGGAAAAAATAAGAAATTTCCATAACTTTGAAAATTTATAAGTTATGAAAATTTTCCATTTTAAACCCTAATTTCCAATTTTAGGTTTCTTGGTGAAAAATTTTCATGTTTTGACACCTCTTGATAAAAAATGACCCTTGGCACTTGATTTTGACCAAAAAGTCAAAGTTTGACTTTTCAGTGTACAGTTGATTTTTGATCAGTTGATTGGAAAATTCATATGTCAATCCAATGCATTTGAGATCTTTTGAACCTTGTGATTAGGTCAAGATGATGCCATTGATTCCTTAAAACCATGCTTAAACCCAATTGGTCATTGGCTAGGTAAAAAATCAGAAATTGCCCTTTTATAGTCAAAACCCTAAAAATGGCCATTTTGCCCTTTTGATGATCTGATCAAATTTCTTGAGGAGTTGTGGTCCAAACTTGATCAAATGGTTCAAATGAGTCTATAATGTTGACGTGGATAAAAAATTATGAGGTTTGACTGTAAATTGGCCACAGTTGACTTTTTCCCCAATACAGCTGATTTTTAGGTCAACTGTCCAATTGACTGGGCAAAAATTTGATTCAAAGCTCAAAACTTGGTATGAGCAATCTTAGGAGTCCAACATGAATTATGAAAGTCACATGAGGCATTGGAAGTCAAAAAATCCTTGTGCAAACTCAAACCCTAATTTCAGGTGAACAATGCAAGGAGAGGTCTTGAGCAGAGCAAACCCTAATTCTGTCTTGAGTCCAAAGAGTCTTGTGGGGAAAATCTTGATAAGATGAGAGGGAAAATTTTGGGGTACAACATATGCATTTCCCATGATCATTCCCCTGGTGAGGAGAGCTTTCACCTCTTCTTGTCCCTTGGACAGATTCAAGAACATCTCATGAAGTTGGCCATTTTGAGCATGGATGTGTTTCACCGTTTGTTCCATATCCATCTTACTGAAATAAACAGTAGGAAGATAAGGAGACATGTATGGAAGAAACCTGTCTTGATATTTTGCATGATATATGGATGCATTTTTTCAAGGATCTCGCAGGGTAAATGTTAGTAGTCACTTACAGCTTTGATTGGAGAACTTTGTATCGATAGATGTCTTTCCATGAGAATCAGCCTTACCATGCCGAGTGGGTTGTAGCACTTGACTAAAGTTTTTGTGCTTTTATCTTTGACGACATCTGGTTAGAGGAAAATAAGTCCTCTTGCCTCTTGTTAAACTTCTGGTTCAATGTAACCTTGCATCAAAGGCCCTCAAGATCCTTGAAATGGTTATCGAAAATGTCACGGTATGATACTATGATGTTATGTATAAGTATGAAAAGTAAGAAAGTTTATATACAACTATCATATTCACACAAAGCAGACAAGTCCTTAGGTTTAGGCTTGCATGGAGTTTGTAGGTAAGTACCCTGTCGAAGTTTAGTTGGCTCAAACCTGTCCTAGAAATAGTAACCGGGTTCTAAGGAGCTCAATATCACTGGTCTGTTTCCTTGGTCATTGTTTCAGCACAAGCCTCTTTAATGGCGACCGAAATATCAAAAGAAACCAAACCTTAATGAGTGTAGTATCGAGTATCTACCAACTTCGGACTGCGCCAAAGCCGATCATCTCATTACATCTTAAAGGCCAAGTTGGTCAAGTAAAGGTTCTAAAAGTTCATTAGTGCTTTATGACATCACTCAGCGGCCCCGTATTCTCTTTGATTAGCTCAAAGGCTACCGGTACCCACAAATATGTCGCACTAACATAGCTATTTCTTAGACCATGTCGGTATACCCCGCTTAGTTTCCACAATGTATTGCTACTTACCTACATTGTATCCCAAATCCGGGTAGAGGATTCAAACCCAAACAAAGAACCATATTGTAAAGCATACAAGTCAAACAATGCAAGAAAGTAAATGTGATCTAACCCTAAGGTAACCCAACTTTTAGAATATTCCCTAGAAGAGTCGCCAGTTATGTGATACGGTGGGAGAACTGACTTGGGTGTTTTGCGTTTGATCGCAAATGTTGCGGTTTAGCAAGAGTCGCCACCGACTTTTCTTTTATCCAAAAGGAAAGGTGAAAAAGCACAGGAAAGACCTTTGATATTATTAATTAAGTTTGGGGGGAAGATTATGAAAAGGGAAGGTATTAGCACCCTTTTCATCCATGGGCTCTTAGTTACTTGCTAGATCACTTACTTTTGTTTGAATGTGCTTGTGGTGTGGGTTTTGAAAGTATTTTGAAAATTTAACTTCGTAATGATTCTCGTTTCTATAAGAACGCATACAAAAGTGTTTGTTTTGAAAATGATTCAAAAAAGTGTTTGTGAGATATGTTTTTGAAAGTGATTTTGAAAAGGTATCTTTGTAATGATTCTCATCTCTATAATAACGCATACAAAATGTTGTCTTTTGAAAATGTTTCAAAGTGAAAGTGTTGGTGTATAGGATGTCTTTGTTGTGAGCAAGCAAGTAATTAGGAGCGAATCTACCTACTCAAAAGGTCTTAGATGTTCATTTCCTCCTCCTCTAGGTGTTTCTATCTTACCGTTGATTTGGTGAGAATCCCCATCGTTGGATGTGAAGGGACATGCATGGGTCATCGTATAGTCATAGAAGGCAACCTATGGATGTTTTAGCAATGTCGTTTAGGGACTATATCGTTTACGAAGGCAACATCGAGGGTCATCTAGGGACTACGATCCTTTATCGAGATTCTTTGCTAAAACACCCATGTTCGAGGGACATGACTATTTTTCCGATAGGTAAAAAGCGAGATTACCCTAAGGTGTGCATATGTGCAAGGTGTGTCTGATTGCGTGCATTTTAGTCTTTGATTTTTAGGTTGTCTATTTGTTGTTTTTATCTTGCCATACATACTCTAATTACTAGCAATATATGAAAGCAATAAAAAGTGAGGAAAGTAAATATCCTTCGCTATTACAATTGTTAGGGGGATGGGGTGTACAGATTTATAAATGGGGATTGCAAATAAAATTAAATCCTAAGTTACTATTACAACCATATTGAATGGATAAGAATGTACAAGAAAATGTGAAATGAACTTGTTTTGTTTCAGAAAAGAGATAAGTTTTGTTTAAGAAAATATTTTTGATCTTTTTGTTTTAAGAAATAAAATAAAGCATGTAAAATGTAAAATGTTTTTGTTGTTTTTGATTAGTGAAAATAGAAGTGATAGCAAAAATAGTAAGGAAAAATAAAATAGAATCAGCGCATTGTTGACTAAAAGAGATCAGAAGTTCTGACTCTGGCGTGCTGCAAAAACAGAAATCATATTAGTAGAAATAGGTAAAGTCAGAAGTTCCGGGTCCACTGGGAACAAAGAAGATTTTATAAGTTCTGATAGCACTGGAAGGACTTAGTCTCCCTCTCCATGCTAGTCAGAACATCTGTAACTTAGTCATTTCTAAATAGAACAGAAGATGCGCATATAACATTTATGGCAGGTTTCATAATGTTTCAGAAACATGAGATATCAGAACTATAAATCAGAAGCAAGCATGAATTTTCTAATCCTAACTTCCTTAAGAAGTTCGGAACTAATTTACTCCCTACTTAGGCATACAAAAACGTGAAACCTCATAATACGTACATCATCAGAATCATGATGTATACATTGTATTTTTGAACATGCAAATTTGACAATGCCTAAGTAATATGATGAGAGTCAACACAAGCTTACCTTGCAGCTGGAAAATATTTTGTGAGCTGGAGTCTAGTTCTGAACTCTGGTGATGTTCTGAATAGCTTCTTCACGTACTCAGTAGGCTGGAAGCTTTCAACTTGGGCTATGAATGATTAGAGAAATTCTGGAATAGCCAAGGGGTAAAGTTCTGACTTCTTGAGATGGATGTGGATGGAGAGTGTGTTACAATCTGAACTCAGAAGTTAGGATAGCTTCTGATATGTGAATCAAAAACTGTATGGACGGTTTTGGTCAAGAAACACTTGAGAAAAAAGGAGTTTGAATGCAAGAAATCAAAAGTTAACAAGTTTTTGTATTTTTTTGTTTGCAGTTTTGGATTCTTGGAATTTAAGCAGGGGTTCAAGACTTTTTCTTTCTCAATTTTCACCCTTTTATAGTTGCCAATGGCTTTCAATTTATAGGTAAAGATCATGTAGCTTGGAGAGTACAACCATCACATGCGAGGGTGTTGCCTTGTTCTTGAAGCAAGTATGGTGGTTAGCAGCTTTAGCAGTGCCTAAGCTGGAATTGTAAGCGGGAATTAAGGAAAGGTAACCTTAAAAGCACAAGCAACGCATGGGCCCAGCACACTCTTGTACAAGAGTTTGCTTTTCCAAGACAGTAATGGTACTTCTATGCCACACGTGGGGAAATCCTTTGAATAAAGACCTAAAAGTGGTTGTCAGCATTAAATGATGATGAGATTGATCAAACCATAAATCCTACAATCTGAGATTTTGCATCATTGCTTAATTTTGGATCAGAAGTTCAGCTTCAGCGTGACTTAGAATAGACATTCAACTTCTGATCTTTGTATCTCCTTGCTCCAACATGTTCTGAAGGAGCTCTCAGACTTTCCAGGAAGCTTGCAGCATGCTTTGTAAACTTATTTGAATTAACCTTGCAAACTCTGACTGAACCTTTGTGAAAACTGGCCCAGAAGTTCTGACCAAACTCTATCTTGGAAGTGTCCAGAATTTGCTGAGTGCTTTAGTTTCATGGACGTGTCTTTGAACGTTTATAACTTGAAATTCCAGCATTTCTAGGAGAAGTTCTGTTCTGTAATGTTTTAGAACTTATTGAAATCTATAACTTTTGTGCCATAAGTTCTTCCAGAATCAGCTTGCATCATGGTGATAATCTGATTGAAAGTTCTGAGCTTGTCATATTTCTTAAACACTTAGAAAAATTCTAAGTATTTAGAATTTTGACTTTTCCAAAATAATTTTGACTTTTGAATTTCTTGATGAAACAAACTTCATATTTCAACATGTCTTGATGAAATATGGTCCTTGAAACTTGATTTTGATCAAAAGTCAAGGTTTGACTTTTCAATGCGCAAATGACCGTTTTACCCTTGTGAATGACTTTCTTGGAAGATTTGTAATTCAAGGCTTGAAATTGGATGGAAGCAAGCCTGAGGGTCCAGGGTGATCTTTTGAGAAATTTCTTGAGAAATGAGAGGGAAAATTTTGGGGTACAACACATAGAAATTTGTAAACTTGATAACTATTTTCATCAGTCCAGCATAGGAGATCAGCTCCATGATTTCCTTACATTCTAAAGCTTCGCTCCTAGTTCTCTCTCCAGGGCAATCCTTCTTTGATACACATACTTCCACTTTTCAGCATTCCCAACAGAGTGAATGGAGATGTTGTCAAGTGGGGCATCAGGAACCCTAACAGACAATTTCTTAATTGCATACTTTTTGATAGGAGAGATGTCCTGAACATCTTGCTCGACATCATACTTAGAGTCAGTCTCTTCAACTAGAGCAACTTTCTTCTTATATTAGTCCCTTTTACAACATCCTCATCATCATCAGCAGAGGTAACATGTCCAGCTTTTCTCTTGCTAGAAGGAGGGACCACTTTACTTCCTGCTTTTGGGGGTCCATACATGGTTTTCTTCTTGATTGTCTTGGGAGGGGGTGTGATGCTTGCATCTTTCACTCTCCTAGACTTTAGCCTTCTAGAAATACCAGGTACACCATTAGTGATAAGCTCATTGTCACATAGCTCTTCAACATTGACAACATCCACAACATTGTGACATTCTCCATCCTTGGAGGAAGCATCATTTTCTTTAACATTTTGATCAACATTTTCTTCTTCCACATCTTTTAGGGCAGAGGTAGCAAGCTTCTCAAGTTTGCTATCAACAACATCATTCTTGGTTGATTCAGCAGCATCATTTGTCGATGATTCAGCAACATCATTCTAAGGGTTACATCCTATGTCAGCTGGAGGGCGCATGCGAGCAAGGGGAGTAGAAATCCCAGGCACAATAAATCCTTCATTTAAAACTCTGTCCACAAGTCTTCTGATACTTCTATCAACATTGACAATTTCTTCTTCAGTTATATTGTTAGTAGCATAAGAGGAGTTTCCTTTATCATCTTTAGATTTCTTAGCTGGTGATGATCTAGGTTTCTTGACCTTTTTATCAAGCGGAGGGATCATTGATAGAAGAGTAACATCTAGTACTCATTCAAGAGAAAGATTTTCATTTGCAGATTTTGAGGAAGATGATGTATGATGTTGAGACATGTTTGAAAAATTTCTGGCAAGGAGGTAAAGAATGGAGAGGGTTCTTCTTCTGTTGAGGAGAATGAAGAGTTTGTGAAGGTAGAGAGAAGATATGTAGTAGCGTGTGGGAAATAATTTTGGGCAGTCTTGTAATGATTGTTTTCTATTATTTATTTGTTGGAAACACAAACAATATAATATCACTTTAATAATATTCCCACACACTTTTAATTGCTACAAACCCTCATATAAACATATCCCTAATTTTCCTCTTAAATTCTCAAATTGATTAGCATCCAAAGCCTTTGTGAAGATGTCAACCAATTGCAATTCAGTGGCTACATGTTCTAAGGCCACAATCTTTTCTTCAACAAGCTTTGTTATGAAGTGATAACGGATGTCAATATGCCTGGTCCTGCTATGTTGAATAGGATTATTTGAAATGTTTATGGCACTTAAATTGTCATAGAATAATGTCATGACACCTTGTTTGACATTGTGTCAGTCTCTCATCGATAGTGAATTATCAGGGTTATGTTATTTATCCTTTAGGTCGTGATAAATACATAAGCTTATTCTTGTATTGTTTACTCTCTAGGTTTTAATAAATATACTAAATTTGCGATATAAATCATTGTGTTAGTCTCGAAGCAGCAATATGTCATCTTTCCCTCTGTGATATAATTTATTGTGTTAGTCTTCATGCGACAATGTGTTATCAAGCTATGTCTTACTCAAGTTGCAATGAGCATACGAAATATGCGTTATAGCTTACTATGTTAGTCTCGAAGCATTAGTAAGTCAATTTCCAAACTTGTGTTAGTTACCTCCTAGGGTATGGTAAGTACGCGAAAAATCTATGATCTCTTTTAGGTATTGACGAGTTATCCGCGTTGTTGTATCTAAGTAGAATCAAAACTCTTCGTTCAAACTCTGGTAAGATGATACATCATCATTTGTGCCTATTTTTCGTACTCTTTGGAACATTGTACGGTGTGTCCTCATAATCTTTTGGTCAAATTTTGGGGTCCTCCGTCATTTAATAAACCTCTGATTTGAATGTGCAAGACCTGCATATTCTCGTAGCCTTCAATCAAAGGGTGATTAAATAGGGACAATTGTCATACCCCAAATTTTCCCCCATCAAGTAATCATATTATGTTGCTATTTTTAGGTCTTTTAACATTATTATTTGAATTGTTTTTGAATATTATTTTATGGGGGTTTAAATTCATGGAAAATGGTGTATTATTCCAGAATGGACCATCAAAATCGGATGTCCCATTAATTTATAAAGCCCATTTCAAAAGTTAAAAATGGGGGGTACATTGCTATAAGGAGGTGTAATGTTTCAAGTGGGCCATCTAAATCTGATGGCCCGTTAAGGTTGTTACTCATTTATGTAATATAGGGGGTGTATCGACTGGTTTTAAATACAGAGTCGTCACTATTAGTTTTTATCCTAGGGAAGGGAATCTAATAGAAAACCCTAATTCGCAGATAGAGGTTCTAGGTTTCGGACTTCTTTAGACGAAAGGAAGGTGTTAGGCACCTTTCATCTACCTTGTTCACAAGGATACTAAATTTTAGGTTTGAGTTGGGGTAAATAGGGCTTTAAATATTATTAAGAGAAAAAAAAATTAATTTTTAATAGGGGAACTCGCTAGGATTTTTGATCGTATGCCTATGCGTATGCCTATTTTTGATCGTAGTTCGTATGGAGTTAGTGTTTTTTAGGGATTGCAAATGTATTTTGAATCTCCTCGCATTTGACCGAGAGTAGTGATTACGGAGATTTTGGCTAAATGCGCGATTAGTCAAATCCGTTAGGAACTATTTTGCAAAAAAGAATATTATTTAGTTTAATTTTTGCGAAAAATATGTTTGAGATTTGTTGAAATTTTGTAATCATATAAATTGCAAAAAATCTTAATTAATGCATGACTAAAAATATTTTAATGCAACGTAGAAAATAAGTTCATGAGTTTCTAAATGAAAATAATTTATTTACATGATAAATAAATAATAAAATATGATAATAATAAAAAATATTAATAATAATTATTATTATAAATAATAATAGTAATAATAATAAGAATAGAATAAAAAATGTAATATATAAAATAGATAAAAAATATAATAATAAAAAACTAATAATTGAATTAAATCAGTGGGTGTAGTTTTAGTTATGGCAGTAAAACTAGGGTCTTTAGATTAAGTAGAATTTTAATTTAAAAGTTTGATTTTGAATAATAAACCGGTAGACGATATCTCGACTCATTTAATTATTGGAAGATGGATTTTCTATTAATTATAGAATTATAAAAATTTTGAAAGTAATTTCTATAAAAAAACTAGCTTAAAGAATTATTAATTTAATCCTAAATTAACTTACTTACTATTCCTAAAATATATTCCAAAATCTCTTAATTAATGACTAAAAAAACTTAACGAATAAAGAGTTTATAGAAAAGAAAATATTTACTTGTTATATTTAATTATTAGCTTAATAAGGCTAAAAAGATTTGTATTTTATTTCTTTTTATTAACATTAATTCCAGTCAAAATTAGATTTGTGAGCAGATTTAATTAAGATTTAAAAATAAAATACACAAATTAACATACAAATATAACAATGGTGAAAAACAAGTTCTTTTTTTGTGTAGTTTTCTTTATAATATTATGCTAATAATTGTTAACGATAACAACTACATATTATTAATAAAATTAAATATATTATTAAAAATAAATTTTAAATAAGAATTATGTACAAAATAATCATAGACAAAGAACAAATTGAATTTTTGAAAAAACTAACCTGAAGTGCCGTGACCAAACTTAAGCTGCTTCCTCCAATCTCCTTTCTTCTTTCCTTTAGTGTAGAGACTTTTTTCAGGTTGATGGAGGGTTCATGTTTCTTTGTTGTTGTTCTTCGATGTGAAGAACAACAACTTTAGGAGGACTCTAGTGAATTGTAGATGAAAAATTATGATGGACAAGAGTCCTTTTTATAGACTGAAAAACTAGGATGACTTGCTAGAGAAGGAAATTGCCCAAATAATAAAAATATCAAATTTATTTTGATTAGTAAGCTAGCCAATTATATGTCAGAATGATGCAGGATGACCAATAGGGAACAAGTAAAAGATATTTGAATTTTTTAGTGAATTTTCAGACACTTTTTTGATGAAAATGCATAAAATAAATTAAATATTATTATTAAAAATTGCCTAAAATAGAAAAATGAAAATAATATTTAAATAATAAAAAACATGATTATTGGAAATATTTGAATGTAACTTGAAATTGAAATGAAATTAAAAAAAAATAGAATAAAATAAATCATCAATCTAAATAATTAAAACAAAAAAAAAATCAAATTTTTGGATTTATAATTATTGTAACAAATTACATTGATTCTCTCCTAAAACAAATATTACTACCTAAAATATAAAAGATAACAAAATATTTTTAAATCTTTTTGTATTTTATATTTTTTTTGTTATTTTTAGAATAAAAAGTGAAAAAAATAAACATAACTATTTTTTAAAAATTCATTAATTGAAAATACGAAATTTAATATTTAAATATTTAAAAAATGATTTTCTTTAATGATTTTTAGAAATGGAAATGAAATTAGTAACAATAAACAAAGAAATATAAAAAAAAATGTTAAAAAGTACACCATGAGAGATTCGAACCCGCAACCTTATATTTACAAGCTTCTTTCCTTACCAATTGCGCTATGTTACTTATTCAAAATAAAAAACCAATTGAAAGTACATGAAGACGAGCAAATATTTATTTATAAAAATACAAGTGATCTGATATAGATCATTATATTTTTAAATAGGTTTCGAAGTGAATATTTATTAAAACTCCATAATGTTAATATAATTAAACCAAAGGAGTTTTATACTCAGTAAAACCCAAGTTCAAAAATAAATTTGACGGTAGCACTCAGACGGACAAATTTGGAGTATGACAGGGGGAGGTGCGTTTTTTTCCTTATTGGAATTTATCTGACCCATTGAAAATTTTTAAACCCATATCAGTTTGTTCTTGAGGCCCATTTGGTCCAAGGAAGTTTACTGAGGTCAACCTTTGGTTTCTCTCATAAGTTATTACTATCATTTTTTAAATAATAATTATTATTTATTAAATAACTATTTTTCGTTATTACCAATTATTATTGTCGTTTCTCTATTCTTTATTTATTTTCAGTTATTATTATTATTATTATTATTATTATTATTATTATTATTATTATTATTATTATTATTATTATTATTATTATTATTATTATTATTATTATTATTATTATTATTATTATTATTATTATTGTTTTAGTTATGTTTTATAAGAGTTGTTGACCAAGTCAACGCGGAGGATTTTGTACCCTAATTTCCAACAACGATGTAACTATTCTTCATCCTCAAACAAAACCCAAGCCCATAAAAAGCGAAGATCCAAAAATCGAACGTTACAACACATCAAATCAAATCTTCAGAAACTCAATCAAATCAAATATTTACAAAACTAAGATTGACTTTACAAAGCATCCAGGACAAATCTCAGTCTAATAAATTTACAAACTGAATCAAGCCCTAATCCATAAATACAATAAATCAGAATGTCAATCTTTACAAATCCAATCCCTAATTTAATCTTCAATCAACAAATCTGTAACAGAAATTATAAATAATTTTCCTAATTAAATCTAACCTAATACACTATAAAAACCCTAGATGTTCTAAGAGAAGATGGGGGGGGGGGTGGACGAACGAAAGAGGAAAATTGAGAAGGAGAAAGAGTAAAAGAAGTCGCCCTTTGTTGACATCTTGATTTCAATTTCTGAAACCCTAGATTTGTGGTGTCACCACTGTCATCTTCAAGTTCTTCAAATACGCTGCCACTTCCGTCATCATCCTCCAAATACCTGCAAAAAAGACGAAGAGGTTGAGAATCAGAGGAGGATCAAACGAAAACACAAAGGTTTAAGGCATCGGAGGTAACCGTCTTGACACTTAGATTTTTCTACATTTTGGATCGTTTTTTTTAAGCTTTTGATGGAATAAGGGTTTGGGGAGTTAGCCACCGATCTAGGGTTTCAGCGGTGGTTAGTGTTATTATTCTATGAAAGAGAGAGAAAGAGGTGAAAACAAGAGAATGAAACAAAAGTGAAGGAGAATGAAGAAATATACTCTCTCTGTGTGCGACCTCGCCAAGGACACGTGGCCAACATCTGGCCACGTGATCTCATGCACCCTTGCCATACACCCTCACCTACAACCCTCTAATCATGATCAAACTATCACAATCTCGCATATATGCTGAAGCGGTAAAGCGGTAAGCAATAAAAGTTTTGGAAATATTTATCCGAGAATTTATCGTGTCCTCAGAGATTGGTGCTACTGAATTATCGTTAGATAATTTCTCGCATTTATGAGTTTGGGAATAGAATGGGTTTGTATATAAGGTGCGAGAATTAAAAGTTATAAACATAAAAAGAATTTCATTCTTCGATTAATAAAGAACTCTCATGTTTGTATTTCGTCTAACCTATAAAATACTTAAACTTACTACCCAGTTGCACTTAACCTTAACTACTCGTCAATATTATCGTGTATCGCTCACACAGAGGTCATCTCAAATGCAGAGCAAGATATCAACTGTATACCTCTATGTCGATGATCTCTCAGCACAACACAAAACAACAGGGAGGAATTAGGATTCGATACCTAAGAGATTACTAAGCCTAAGTCTATAACTAGAGTCTAAGCCCAATAGATATTCATCCTAACTCTAGATTCAATTCGTCCATCTCTGCAATGACTCAAATCCAAACACTTAGCAAGCTAAAAGGGATAAACACCAATAAATATTTGTAAAAAAGTTTCATACAACATCATGAGCAATAAATATACATATAATCAAGGTAAAGTTACATACAAAATCCAAAAAATAATAGTTACAAAGAGAGTAAGAGGAGAAGAAACCAAATTTCCCGCGGTGTCAAACATGACCCATCAAGCTCCCGACTCCGGATCATCCAATTGCAAGCCACAATATTGTTTTCTAAGCTCTAAATATCAAAGAATAAAGGTGATGGAGTTTGGGAACAAATACCCCAAAAACCATAACCTAGAAAATAAACTAAAATCTTTTTTATAAAGCTATTCTCAGTAGGTCATGCTTAGCGGCCTCAGCATGCTAAGCGGGCTGCACATTATTTACACACTAAACTGCCTATACCACGCTAAGCGGGCTCAAAATTTATGCTTCTTCCAAACTTCACAAAATCACTCGCAGTACACTACAACTTCTGCTTAGCGCGCTTGCCTGGACAGAACTTTCTCAAAAATGGTCTTTTATTTCAAAAACGTGCACCTGGAGCTGTGCCTTCGACGCCATATTCCTCTATTCTCCAAATATGCAAAAAATACCTACAAAATAGAACAAAACTATCAAACAATACACTATTTACATAAAAAACACAATTATTCGCAAAGTAAACGTATTTACAAACAAAGCGGAGAATTATTCAAAGAATTTTAACAAAAGTATCGATAAGTGGAACAAAACTTATATACAAAATAGCTACAATTTGCACATATCATACTCTCCCCAACTTGAACTTCTTTGTCCTCAAAAAGGCCAAACAACTCAATGAACAAAAAAACAATAATCAAAGAATAACGAATCAACAGGTTTTTAAAACAAAAAACAAATGTATGGTTCAAAATAAAAACCTACACACAAGGCAAAAACTTACCACTAAACTACAACGATAACATGAAAATGAAACAACTACTAAATATAGAGCACATGTAAAAAATTATAAAAAAATACAATGTTCACAAATGAATCAGACCTAGCATGCAGTTCATCAGTAGATGAAAAACACAAACACGAGGTGCTTAACTCTCACCCAACAATATTGCTAACAAGAACTAAATTATGCATTCATCAAAGCAAATTCATATTGAAAAACACAAAAGCAAAATCACAAGGGCATCAAGGGTTGTAGTGTGTCTTAGGTAACAAGGAAGGGTTAATATCTAGAGGTAATTGAAACAAAAAACAACGTCTAATCCTATGGGAGTGATCAATTCACAAAGTCTCAAGCACCGCTCAATTAACTTTTTCAATTTTCCCAAATGTTACACCAACACTAAAATTTTTCTCTTCTTTTTTTATTTTCTTTTTCACACACATTTTTTCACCACGATTTCATTTCAACCTCAAACAACCATCTTATAAACAAGCAACATTGCTCTCCCTAACTTAAACACGACCACACATAGTGACAAATTGCTCCCACTTTCTAAGGCAAGGAAAAATTCAACCACAATACATGATTGAGGGTTAAGTACCAACAAACAACATTAGAATCCATGATGAATTCTAACTAAAAGGCTCAAAGGGGTTCACAAATGATCACTAACTCACAAGTTGAATTACTTTTGGTTAAGTTGTTTTTCTCAAAATCAAACAAAATGCCTTGATAATTTCATGCCTTCATACGAATCAACATAAATGCAAGATTAAATATAATAAAATTTATTTAAGACAAAATTTTCGGTCTCCTGCGTATATAGTAAACAATGGAAACTAACATCACTAACGGTTTAGTCCTAAAGTAATTCACAAGTGAACACAAAATGCAAAAGAATAAATGACATGAAAATTTTTACAAAAGAAAAGTCTCCTAAACATGCTATGTACTAGAAAGCAATAAATAAGTACCTAATGTATACCAACATCAAAACACTATCATTACCATACATCCGCAAGTTGAAACGTAAAGACTTGGAAAATTGCCTCAAAATTCCTCATGAAATCAGACCAAAATTGGAGTCCTAACAACAAACAAAAGAATTAGCAAAATAACTTTATTATGTATTAATCTAAAAATCCTAGGTGAGAGTGGAAAAAAATAGAGTCAAGCAAAAAATTAAAAATAATTCATTGGTTGTACATAACATGGCGCGCTAAACAGCACATAGCGCGCTACACTAGTTGCAGAAAAACAGGGCAACTAGTGCAGCTACTATGGAAGCTCCACTTACACCTACATAACCTCAATGTATAAAATATTTACAATCGACAATAGACCTCAAGATAAACATGACAAGCTTGCGGAAAAACACAAATTGACATAACAAAAATAAAGGGTGAAAGTGAATTAAACAAACTGAAAAGTGAAAATTTGAGAATTCAAAACATGTCCAATTTCAACTTGTTTAAAACATAAGTCAACACATAACATAAACGAACATAAACATGCTTATTTTACGTCGTAAGCTCGATGCCTTTATTGTGTGAGCTAGCAACATCCTCTCGTCATGCCACAGTATTGTCACACCGCGCAAACCTAAAGAAAGTGTCCTAACAAACACATAACAAACGTTATGAAAATGAGATAATTTACAACAACACGAAAACAAAGAAAAACACATATGCGCACAAGTTTGGAAAGTAAACACAAAACATGTACAAGTAAAAATAGACATTTTTATGTACACATTCTATACAACATATACATTAATTACATAACTTAAAAACAAAGAAACTATCGCAATGCAAAATAATAAACACCAATCTCCGGCAACGACACCATTTTGCGGAAGCAGTAAAGTGGAAAGCAATAAAAGTTTCGGAAATACTTATCTGGGAATTGTAGGGGTAGAAATATTGATACTAAGCCATTGGATTGACTTGAATCGCACAAATAAAATAAAAATCGCCACCATGCTTTATTGATTCCAAAGAAATGGGAAAAGAGCGAATAACCCAAAAAAGAGGGGGAGATAATTTAGGTACGGGGGTTGGTTATGCAAAGGGAAGGTATTAGCACCCTAAACATCTACGGTACTCCGCAGAAACCTATTTGAAAATTTGTGTATTTTGGCTAAAAAAGTTGTACACAAAAATAGATGGTGGAGATGAGAAAAAAAGTATTTTTTACAATTTTTGCACCCGCCGCAGTTGCGAGCCTTTAGTGCCTACATACCATCTTCCGTGCAATAGGGGATCATGGTACTCGTAGTTATCCTTTAAAAATTTTAAAAATACAAGTGTGTTGGTTAATTTTAAGAGAAGAGACATCATCGTCATATCCGAGTGGAAAACATACTTACTACCCACAATTATGAGAAAGGAGAACTTCCTTCATCTCAAAGTGGAGTATATAGCTTAAATTTTAAAATCAACAAAGCCTCACTCAATACCAAAGTTGGAAATATCGCACTTCACTATATATCATAGAAGTATAGTAGCTCACATCACTACAAGGATTGACAAGGGTATAATATTTTGAGAAAATTTTAAAGTAAAAAGCCAAAGTGGAAATATTATTTGAATGAGGTTGATTGACTTTTAGTCTTCTCAAAAAAATGTCAAAATATGATTAAGTTAGTTAAAGTTTGATTAAGAAAATATTTTTTAAAATGCATGGACCTAAGTCAAAGTTTATTAATGAAAGTGGTTCAAGTTAGAAAACAAGAAGATTTTTGAAAAGTAGGGAGAACATTTTGAAATTAAAGAAGAGTGGAGGAGATGAAGGGACTATCCTAAAGCTTAAAGTAAAAAGTAGGGAAAAGAACCATCTAACTAACAAGAAGCCAACACTTGACATAAAGAGTCAATGTAGAATTCCCATCTGTTGTAACCTAAAATTTTCCCTCCCATTTTTCAAGAAAAATTAATTCAAGATACTTCCTCATGCATATGAAGGTCCTAAACACTCAAGACTACTCAAGATTTGACCAGACAAACTCTCCTCCTAGGCAGTTAACCTACTGCTAGGGTTTCACTTTTCTCAAAGGAAATTGGACTTCTAATGTCTCAAGTGGATTTCATGGTTTCTAATATGCTTAAAAGAATCCTCATTTAAAGTTTTAACCCTTGCAACACAAGTTTGCTCAGTCAATCAACCAGATAATTTAAAATCAATTATGTTGGACAAAAATTCAACTTTGACCAATTTATAGTCAAAATTCAATATTTTTGGTCAACATCAATATTTTGAGGTCACATTCATCATTTCATAAAGGTTTGATCATGGTTCATCAAGAAAACTCAAGATTCATCAAAAGTCAAAAGTTACTACATTAGGGTTTTCTTTAGGAAAAGTCAACTAAACTTTGACTAAACATAACTTTCACATACTTCATCATAAATTCTTCAACCAAATCCTATTTTGAAGGAAATTCAATTCTCTACATCTTTGTCTCTCTAAGCTCAAGGCCAAAAATGCTTCATTTGAGAGATATGGACCAAAACATTACAGGTCATTTTAAAAAACAACAAAAAGACACTTTTTTCAAAGCAATTTACATCAAGTTAAAGTCTTTAAATGGAAAAATGACCAATATGAAGATTGTAGGGGACATCTTGAGATTTCCAAAAAGGTAATGATAACTTTCATATGATAAAAATTGAGTGAGATATGATTGGTGCAAGTTGGAAAATTTTGAGAAAATATATGAAAATAAAATTGTGAAAATCTTAATTTTTGTGCTAATGGGCTTATCTTTTAAGGTGCAAACGTGTTCCTGACCTCATAATAGACTTTTTAATCTATTCTCTTACTTTTGTGGTTTTTATTTCTTTTTATTTTGATTTTATTCAATTAAAAGAAAAATAAATCAAATAAAATACCAAATCAAAGATATAAGGCACATGGATCTAATTTTGAATCAAATCATAAGGCTAAAAATCCGATAACCAGCTAGCAAAAACATGTGGGCTTGATTGGTACATGGTTGGCCTAAAAAAGAAGATTTCATGAAAAAATTCCAATCAAATATTTTATAATGAAATGCAAAAGATTTGATTCATGTTTGTTGACCTAATTCATGGACTATATATAGAGAACATATTCAGACCATCAAAGACACAAATTTTCCTCAAAAACACACTCTCTAAAGTTCCAATATTTGTTAAAACTAGGGAAAATTAAAAAACTTGTGTGCATCCACTTTCAATCCACTCCAAGAATTCCATCATCTTCTTGAAGATCCCAGGAGTCCGTCGGAGCCATTCTTGAAGTCTGAACCACACAAAATATCCACATCCAAGTCACGATGGTTAGGTAACTCTCTTGAACTCAAAATTTTTATTCATGCATTATGGATTGATTCGATGCACTCATACATTTTCATAATCATATTCAAAATTGTTTTGATCCATTATTTGTGAGATATAACACATGAATAAGGATCCGACATTACTAGGGCAGTTGGAGGCTTTTTCTTTGAAACTCACGATTCAAACAATTTCAGGCCAAACTAATGCCACTAATGGATTCAGGAGGTCCAAATTAGGGGGATTGGTCGTTCTTAATCTCGAACACATGTTATTTTTACAGGATTGAAAAAGACCTCACCGGAGAAGACGATCGGAACTAGGGCTCCAGCGCTTCCCTGGTTTACATTTTTATGATATATTTGTTTGTTTCCATTATATTAACAAAATTTAAGCGCAACGCAGATGGTTGAGATGGAGGCATGTAACGTGAAGGGCATGGGTTCGATCCCTGCATCTTGCAATTATATTTTGTTATTTTCAGACTAACGCGCAAGTTTCATATATATTATTCAATTCCTATTTCTCAAACACTAGCAGGCGCTTGGCTTAGTGGCAAGCAGTGGAGTTTGTGAAGTCAGGGGGCGTGGGTTCAACACCCACCCCATACAAATATTTTTACCCTATGTTTTCTAACCTAATTTGCTTTTTTTCCCTAACCCTAATTATTTTTAATTAATAATTAACTAATCTAATATTTTTTTAATACTAACAAATTAGGATTAGGGTTTTAGTTAATAATTAAACTTTTCTTATAGATTTTTTTACTAAATTAATTAATTAATTAACCTTTTTTCTTAAATATTAAAATCAATTAGAATTTAGGTTTTATTAATTATTATCACTTAAATTATTTTTCATAAAATATCAAAAATATTAATACTTAGAACTTTAGGTCTTTTAAACATTTTTCTTATTTCTTCTTGCCATTTAATTTTCTAGAAAATTGTATAGGTTGCATTATTTAATTGTAATAGTGTATATTTCTTTTCTCTCATTTTTCCCAATTATGTAATTGCTCACAGAATGTCGTAGTGTATGTTTACTTTCTCGTGAATTTTTATACTTATGTATCTCTCCTAATTGCTAGTAACTAGGATTTGTATGGCAAGACTAAAAACAAACATAGAAAACCCCAATTCTCAAGACAGATAAACTAAGTCAATACACTCTTCACACTTGCACCTCTAGGGTATCCTCTCTTGTTGCCTTACGATATTGGTCATGTCCCTCAAAAGTGGGGATACTTTAGCAAAAGACCCTCGATAAAATCATCATATTCCCTTACGAATAAAGATCATAATCCCTCAATGACCCTTTGAGCTTCCAAAAAAATGATCTAGTCCCTACGAGGAAAATGATGATAGTCCCTCAGATACAATTGCTAAAGTATATATTGCCTTCGATGACCATTTGATGACCCTACGCTTGTCCCTTCACATCCAATAGATAGGGTTACCTACCAACTAATGGCATGGATGGAACTATCCCTAAATGAGAAGGAAAAGAATAATAAAGACTTTAGTGGATAAGAAACTCCTAATTGCTTGCTCACATCTTTTCTCAAAACATTTTTTCACACATCACTTTCAAACAAATATTTTCAAAAACACTTTGTACGCATTCTTGAAGATTGATACAAGAATCATTACAAAGTCAGCCTTACATTCGCGATTTCAAAATATTTTCAAACAAATCACACAAACAAAGCAAGTTTTCAAAAGTGAGCTAAGCAATTAAGTGCTCGTATATAACTATGGATGAAAAGGGTGATAACACCTTTCCTTTCAATAACTTACCCCCCGAACTCAAAATCTATCAGAGGTATTTCCTGTTCTTTTCACCTTTCCTAAATAATGGATAAAAGAAAAGTCGGTGGCGGCTCTAGCTATCCGCACATTTGGATAAAAAAAAGAGGGGTTAACTTAGGGTTAGATCAATTTACTTGATTAAATTGTATGATTTGTTTTCTTTAATTTAAGGGCTTGTTATGGTTTATTTGCTTGTAAGATCCTACACCTGGATCTAAGAATTCCTTAGGTAAGTAGCAATAGATCATAAAGATTGTACGGTGTAGACCGATATGGTTGAAATAATGGCTACGGTTAGTGTGACACTTTGGTTTGTACTGATGTTCCTTGAGTCAGTCAAGGATAGAATTAGGCTTCCACGTGGTGTCATTAACACTAACTTACTTTTAGAACCTTAATTGACCCATCTTGGCCATTAGCAAGTAATGAGATAACTGGCTTTGGTGAAGTCCAAAGTTTGTTGATACTCGAAACTATGCCCTTCGAGATTCGACTCTCAGGATGTTTATGGTGGCAAGTCGGTTGCCGTGCTAAAATAAAGCCTGCGAGAAATATCGGTGATATGAGATTCTTTTAACCCGATTACTATTTTAGGACAGGTTGAGCCAACTTTACTTCAATGGGGAAGGGTATTTACCTATGGACTTCATGCAGGCCTTTAAACCAAAGGCTCTTGTGTGAATTATTTATGTTTTCTACTCACGGACATAAAATCATAGCATCATTTCATCATAACATAACATTTTTACTAACCATTTCAAGGATCTTAGGGATTTATGGTGCAAGATTATCATAATCCAGATTTCTAGAAAGGGGCAAGAGGATTTATTTTCCTCTAGACATATGCTGTCAAGATCAAAGTACATTCTCTTGAGTCAGAGCCTACGACCCACTTGATATGGTGTGCTTGATTATTATAGAAGGACATTCAAAGATGAATACTCAAAGTTCTTCCGACAAAGCTGCTACCAGGTTCCATTTCTAATATTTCAAATTTAAATCCCACGAGATCCTTGAAAACATTGCATATGCATCTGTATGTCATACATATCACCACATAACAGGTTTCCAAGACAGGTTTTCTCATCTTCTTGCTGTTTATTTTAGCATAAAAATGGCTCTTGAATAGACAGTCACATAACTCCAGGCTCATAATGCTCAGTTCCAAGAGATGTTCCTAAACTTAGCCAAGGGACAAGAAGAACTGAAGGCACTCGTCACCAACAGGAAGAAGAAGAAGACCAAAAAACAAATTGGCATCCTTAATATGGTGAGAAAGTTCAGAGGTCCAGTCAAGCGAGCTTAAGACCTTGATATCCCATCAGATGAAGATAACAAACATGATGAAGACGACAAGAGTGTTAAAACTTAAAGAAGCAACCTTAGTTCTGACAAGTTTCATAATGAAGAGGAAGAGGATTATTTGGATGAACAATATCCCCTATTGACAAGAAGTATAATTTGTTGGAAGAGCGTATGAAAGCTATTGAGATCCAAAAGGTGCCTGGCTGGAACTTTGAAGAATTAGGTTTTGTCTCGGGAGTCATCATTCCTCCTAAGTTCAAAACTCCTACCTTGTATAAGTATGATGGAATTTCTTTCCCGAAGCTGCATTTGAGATCATATCTTCGGAAAATTCAACCACACACTGTTGACAAGAAATTGTGGTTGCATTTCTTCCAAGAAAGTATGTCTGGAACACAACCGGATTGGTATTATCAATTTCAAGGTACCAATATCTATATCTGGGAAGATTTGGCTGCAACTTTCTATAAACAATATCAATATAATTCTGATTTGGCACCAACCTGCATGCAACTACAAAGTATGCCCATGGGTTTCGAGGAAGGCTTTAAGGAGTATGCACATAAATGGAGAGATCTTGCAGGTAGAGTTCAACCTCCTTTGGTTGATAGGGAATTGGTTGACATGTTCATGAGTATGCTAAAACGTTCTTTCAATAATCATCTACTTGGAAGTTCTTCAGTCGATTTCACTGAACTGATATTGATAGGAGAACATGTTGAGAATGGAATCAGAAGCGGTAAAATTCAAGCGGCTACATCTTAAAATACTATGAATAAGTTTTATAATGGTAAGAAAGAATCCGTTGTTGTGTACATCCAAAAGGGTCGTAATAACAATGACCGTAACCAATATGTGAGGGCAGTGCAAATCTCTAATCCTACACCAGTGCAGCTACCATAAAATAATCAGCGTAGGCAGGATGCTCCCAGGAGATAGTTCAAGAACCAACATGCCATTATCTCAAGCATTGCAACACATACTGAAGGTAGAGCTAATTACGTTGAAGGATCCTCCTCAGAATCCCAATACTTCCTCTCCTCGTTACAATCTCAATGCAAGGTGTCCTTATCACTCCAACAGTTATGGGCATGACACTAGCAACTGTTGCGCTCTGAAGAATAAGATTCAAGACATGATTGACTTTAAGGAGATTAAATATGACCCTTCTAAGACTCCTAATTGATCATTGCACCTATGCCTAATCATGACAAGGGCATTAATGCTATTGATGATGTTTCTTATGTTTTTGCTATGAATGACTTGACTACTCCTCTGATGATTGTTAAGAAGAAGTTTCTGCAAGCCAGTTTATTTTCGGGTTGTGTTGAAAATGCTACTACAGTGTGTCTCAATCCAATGGTTGTGACCTACTGAAAGGAGGTATTAATGTTTGATGGATTACTGTGAAATTATATTTAAGAAGACTCCTTCTGTTGGCAATATTTCTGGGACTAATAAGGTTACCAGAAGTGGAAGGGTTTTGTCTCCAAAGATCTCTCTAAAGGTTGTTACTGCACCAGTTCTGATCACTACTACTGAATCAACTATTGAGACTCGACGAAAAGAACAGATGACTGAACCTACCTAAACTGAGGCACCGGAAGAGGTTACTATTGAAGATACCTCCAAGCAAGAGATAGAGGAGGTATTGAAGATTATTCGAAAGAGTGACTATAAAATTGTTGAACAATTGGGGAAAACCCCCTCAAAAACATCTATTTTATCCATGTTATTATGCTCCTAGGCCCATGCTAAGGCTTTGGTAAAGTTCCTAAAAAGTGCTCATGTACCGCAGGAAATCCCTGTTGATCAGTTCGAAAATTGTGTTCCTAACCTAACAACTGATAATGGGCTAGGCTTTTCTGATGCTGATTTAACTCCAGTAGGAAGAAGCCATAATAAGCACTTGCATGTCTCTATTGAGTGTAGGGGCACTACCTTATCTCATGTGTTGGTGGACACATGTTTCTCATTGAACATATTTCCAAAAGATGCTTTAGACAAACTTGACTGTGAGGGGATTATGCTAAAACCCAGTGACATTGTGGTGAGAGATTTTGAAGGTTTAAAGAGAATGGTGCATGGAGAGGGTGATCTTCCAATCAAAGGGGGTTCCCAGGTCTTTGACTCTACTTTCTATGTGATGGTCATTCATCCAGCCTATTCTTGTTTTCTTGGACACCCTTGAATTCATGGGGCAGGCGCTGTTACTTCGACTTTACACCAAAAGTTAAAGTATCACGTGAAAGGAAATTTTTTTACAGTTTGCAACAAAGAAGAATACATGGTGAACCATTTGAATTCCTTCAAGTATATTGAGATGGATGGTGAGTTCTTCGAGAATCCATTCCATTCCTTTGAAGTTATTCCTCAGACAACCCCTATTGACAAAGTTGCTCCTACTGTTCCTAAGGTTACCCGGATTCCACTAAAAATGGCTTCTCTAAAAGATGCTAAGGCTGTGGTTGAAGTAGGTGGTTGAACTATTTAGGGCCAGATTCCCGACATTCCTTACAAGTCCGACAAATTTGGTTTGGGTTTCACCTCACAGGCTCAAAGGGCTATCCGTCGTGCTCGTGCTAACTCTAGGAGACCTCCATTCCTCATCAACAACAATGAAGTTCACAAAAATCCAGTCAACTTTGTGGAAGACACTGATAGCGACTGTGACATAGACAATTGGATTTTCCCTACTATCGACAATAGGCTCAACAATTGGAAGGCTGAAGACTTTATACCAATCTCCTTTAGTTAGGAGTAAATGCTATTTTCTGTTTTCTTGCTTTCAAGTTTTTGGTTATGTAATTTAAAACAATAACTTTAAGCCTTGTGCCTTACCCGAGGCATTACGGTCCAATTTTTAAGGTTATCATGTTTCATCCTCATATTTTCATTTAATAAATCATTGGACATTTGCATTCAAATTTTGTGCTCTTTGTCTTTCTTTTAATTTATTTCTTTCAAAGTAGCTATGTGTTCTTACACACACCTACACAACAAATTGCAGATCCATATCCACCTTGGATCCCATTGATAACAAATTTGTTATTGCTAATTATGACTTCGAAAATATGATTTACCAAGTCGGGGACGAAGGTGAGGAAGATTGTGAAATACCTGGAGAGCTTGCTAGGATGTTAATTCAATAAGAAAGAGCCATACAACCGCATGAAGATCCAGTCGAGGTTGTGAACTTGGGTACTAAAGAGGACAAGAAAGAAATCAAGATAGGTGCCAACCTATAAGACAATGTCAAAGAGAGTTTAATTAAGATGTTGTGTGACTATGTTGATTACTTTTCTTGTTCGTACGAAGACATGCCAGGGATTGATACTAACATTGTGGTTCATCGTCTACCAATGAAGGAATGTTTTCCTCCTATAAAGCAGAAGGTTCGTCACATGCGTCCCGAGATGTCTGAAAATATCAAAGCTGAGGTTACAAAGTAGTTCAATGTAGGTTTCTTAGTTGTTACATCCTATCCATGGTGGGTTGCAAATATGGTGTCAGTACCTAAGAAGGACGGTAAGGTGCTTATGTGTATAGACTACATGGATTTGAATAGGGCAAGCCCCAAAGATGACTTTCCGCTTCCACATATTGATGTTCTGGTTGACAACACCGCTCAACACAAAGTATCTTCCTTCATGGATGGTTTCTCTAATTATAATCAAATCAAGATGGCACCTGAAGACATGGAGAAGTATACTTTTGTCACACAGTGGGGCACTTTATATTACAAAGTTATACCTTTTCGTTTGAAGAACACCGGTGAAACATATCAACGTGCTATGGTAACTTTTTTTCATGACATGATCCATCATGAGATAGAGTTTTACGTTGATGACATGATAGACAGGTCTCAGACTGAAGAAGAACATCTCAATCACCTACACAAGCTATTTGAGAGATTGAAGAAATACAAGTTGAGGTTGAATCCAAACAAGTTCACCTTTGGGGTAAGATCCAGTAAACTCCTAGGTTTCGTCGTCAGTGGTAAAGGTATTGAAGTTGATCTTGACAAGGTTAAAGCCATTCAAGAAATGCGAACTCCCTGTACTGAGAATGAAGTCAGAGGTTTCCTGGGACTATTGAACTACATTGCCAGTATTATCTCCCATTTGACTGCTACTTGTGAGCCAATCTTAAAGTTACTGAAGAAAGATCAAGTCAAAAAGTGGAACGACGATTTTCAGATGGCATTTGACAAAATCAAGGAGTATCACCAGGAACCTCCAATTCTGATGCCACCGGTTGAAGGAAGACCTCTGATCATGTACTTGACATTATTAGAGAATTCAATGGGGTGTGTATTAGGGCAACATGACGAGTCTGGTCAAAAATAACATGCAATATACTACCTTAGCAAAAAGTTTACTGATTGTGATACAAGATACTCAGTGCTTGAGAAAACCTGTTGTGCTTTGGCATGGGCTACTCGCTGACTAAGACAGTATATGTTGACTCATACTACTTTGTTAATCTCTAAGATGGATCCAATAAAATACATATTCGAGAAACCCGCTCTCTTCGGAAGAATAGAAAGATGGAACATGGTCTTGACAGTATATGAAATTCAGTAAACTACTTAAAAGGCAATCAAAGGAAGTGTATTGTCAGATCATTTAGCTCATCAGGCTGTAGATGACTATCATTCTATGAATTTTGAGTTCCCAGATGAGAATATCATGCTAGTTACTGGTTATGAAGAACCTGGACCGTATGAAGGACCTGAATCGGGGTCCCGATGGACTATGGTCTTTCACGAAGCATCCAACACGCTTGTTAATGGTATTGGTGTTGTGATTGTCTCTCCCCGGGGTTTCTATACGCCTTTCACCACCAGATTATATTTTGAGAGTATCAACAATATGACAGAGTATGAAGCATGCATCATGGGTATCAAAGCTTCCATCAATATGAGAATTAAATTCTTGAATGTATATGGGGACTCATCCCTAGCAATCATTCAGATCAAGGGAGAATGGGAAAAAACATCCAAATCTAATTCCTTATCGTGAGCATATGTTGACATTAATTTCGTACTTCGAAGAAATCACTTTTGAAAACATTCAGCGAGAAGAGAAATAATTGGAAGACACATTAGCTACCATGCCATCTACATTGAAAGTCAGATGGGATAATGAAGCTCCTCAATTTACTATTGAGAGATTATATGAATCGACACATTGCAACAAAGTTGATACTGCTGGAGTAGAGGAAAATCCTTAGTACCACAAAGTAAAAAGATACCTCGAGACTCAGGAGTATCTATCAATGATAAGAAATTTCTAAGGAGGTTCTCCTCCAAGTTCTTTCTGAGTAACAAAATCTGGTACAAGCGCAACCATGATTCAACTCTAATTCATTGTGTAGAGAAGAAGGATGATGAGAAGATTATGGAAGATATGCACGAAGGAATCTTTGGTACTCACTCTAGTGGACATAAAATGGCTAAGAAGATTCTGAGAGCAAGTTATTATTGGTCTACATGGAAACCGATTGCCATCATCATTCCAGAACTTGCCACAAATTCCAGATTTATGCTGAAAAAGTACACGTGCCTCCGGTTCCTTTGAATTTCTTGATTGTTCCTTGGCCGTTTCCAATATGGGGCATTGATATGATTAGAGTGATTAAGCCTACTGCTTCCAATGGGCATCGTTTCATCCTGGTCGCTATTGATTACTTTGCAAAGTGGGTAGAAGTAGCCTCGTTTGCCTCCGTTACCAAGAATGTTGTGGCTCGGTTCATTAATCATAACCTTATATGTCGATATGCCATACTTGAAAGGATCATCACGGACAATAGTACCAAGCTTAACAATACTATGATCACGGAAATCTGCGTGCAGTTCAAGATTAAGCACCACAATTCTTCTTCGTATCGACCGAAGATGAATGGCGCAATGGAAGCCGCAATCAAGAATATCAAGAAGATTTTGAAGAAGATGACAGTGACATACAAAGATTGACATGAGATGCTACACTTTTCTCTTAATGGTTATCGTACTTCAGTACATACATCAGCTGGGGCAACCCCTTTCTCTCTAGTCTACTTGTATGGAGGCTGTCTTACTTGTCGAAGTCCAGATTCCTTCCCCAAGGGTCATGAAAAATACAAGTTTAGATGAAGAAGAATGGATCTAGACTAGACTTTAACAAATAAATTTGATTGATGAAAAAAGGCTTGCGACTTTTTTTCATGGTCAGATGTATAAGAAATGCATGATCAAGGCCTTTAATAAGAAAGTCAAACATTAGGTGTACTAGGCTGGTGATTTGGTAATAAAGCGCATCATCGTACCACAAAGTGATCCCAGAGGCAAATGGACTTCCACATACGAAGGGCTATTTGTGATCAAGAAGATTTTTTTGAAGGTGCTATGATACTTACCACCATGAATGGTGAAGATTTTCCACACCATGTGAACGCGAACATAGTAAAAAAATACTACGCATAAAAGAGACCCGCTAGGTTGACTAGCCTAGGAAAAAATAAGGGCATCCCGGCGAACTAAAAGGGTTCGGGAAAAAATTAGGGATATATATAAAAAAATTGTACATCCGGTAAGTTGAAAACATAAAAAGGCGGCTTTGGCAAAAAAGGATATCTCGGTCGACTGAAAACCCGAAAGGACGGTCCAGGAAAAAGTTAGGGATTAAAGCGTACGACAATGTCCCGTTGGATCACCCATCTATTTACAGCCAGTTTTATTACCAGCTTCAATTTCAAATTCTACAACTCAATTCAATCATCTTCTTCTAACAACAAGTGATGAGATGCTTGAAGGTATAGGGGCAATAGCAGAGTTGAAAATCGATGGGATCGTTTCCACATAGCTATTTTTCTTTGTTTTCTTTGTACCCTTTTTTAATTTTTTACGACGATCTCCTCTTACTAGGATTTCCGTCTTCTTGTATAAAACTTTCAAAATCAATGAAAATATACTTCTAAATTCAAAATTGTTTTTTTTTTACTTTCTATGTTTTGTTTGCAAAAAACGTCCATTGATTACCTTGAATGAACATATGCATTTGAATATGATTACTGCTTACAAAATATATGCATGAAAACAGGGTTACCATTTACTAAAGACTCTAGGAGTTGGGATAATGTTCAAAAGTCGTCCACAATATTCCACAGAACAATCTCCATGTAACTATCTCTATACAACTATCTTCACAAGCTCATCCCCAACAAATATATATGCACTAACAAATCTAATATGCCCTCAAACAGAAATTGGGACATCTTCCAGCAATTCACCTCCAGTTATATATATAGCTTGACATGATCATCTTCCCCAATGGGTCCCCTAGAAGATAAGGAAGTTTGATCATTTCCCAAGCACATACAGAAAACTTCCTCGGCGCAGCCTATGAATTTCCAATCCCCATCAAAGATTATTTTCTCAACACAATCTATAGGGTTCATTTCCCGAATGGAGTTTATTTCTCTGATATTGCAATTCCCTGACAATATTCTCTTCTCCGGCCAGATATCTTTCAACGTTGTCCTCCCTAGAAGAGCTAATACTAATATCTGAAACCTGGTCAAATAATACATCATAGGATTATCCATCTCTTTTATCCCCAGTCAGGATACATAAAGAATCAAATCCTTCAAAATAACGATGAATGATCGACTCTCCTGGAATGCTTCCATCCCTAAGGAGAAGTCGAAGATCTCCAGCGGAATGTGCTCAAACAGTAAGAAGAAACCCCTCTAAACAAAGCTAAAGAATTATTGTCTTCATCTCTAGAAATAATTAAGGATTTATTTTCTCCAGCCAGAGATGTTATACAAAGCTACCGATATGCTCCAATGACATTCATATATCATTCACGAAATATCATAACATATGCATATGAAACACATATATTATTCTCATTTATTTTGGGAATCGTCATTACGTAATGCATTACATATATCACGATATTGCATAAAGCTAACTTTGTCTTTTCAGGTTAAGTTCTCAAACAAACGAATATTATCAGTAATTTAGAGACAGGTTATAGAACAATTCCCAAAACAGGACGGAGAAACTATCTTCATGACATATGATTTCCTTAAGAAACTAATTTTGAAAAGCATTTCCTTTAGAGCTTCATTATGAAAATCATTCCCCTCCGAGACTGAATTTTGACGAGCATTTCCTTCAGAGATTTATTCTGAAAAGCATTCCCCTTAGAGACTAAATTCTGACGAGCATTTCCCTTAGAGGTTTATTCTGAAAAGAATTCCCCTCAGAGACTAAATTCTGACAAGCATTCCCCTCAGAGACTGAATTCTGACGAGCATTTCCTTCAGAGATTTATTCTGAAAAGAACTCCCCTCAGAGACTGAAATCTGACGAGCATTTTCTTCAGAGCTTCATTCTGAAAAGCATTTCCTTTAGAGATTCATTCTGAAAAGCATCTCCTTCAGAAACTAATTTTGACGAGCATTTCCTTTAGAGATTCATTCGAAAAAGCATTTCCATCAGATCAAGTCGAGCGTAGAATCATTCTGATACTCCTATCAATAATTACTTTGGATGGCATCTATAAGCCCATCTCCGACGACACTCTATCTCCTCTGTGAATGGAATCTTTAAGCCCATTCAAGTAGTGTAATCAACCAACAATGTTACTTTGTTCACGTGTGAGTGCAAATTCCTGGGCACTTAAATGTTCAATCCTCTTCCACCTTCAGATCACGAATGGCGAACATGTCAATCTAACTCTTCAGGTTTAAGAAGATTGAACAGGGGCAGCTGTTGCACCCCAAAATTTTCCCTCCCATTTTTCAAGACAAATTAATTCAAGATACTTCCTCATGCATATGAAGGTCCTAAACACTCAAGACTACTCAAGAGTTGACCAGACAAACTCTCCTCCTAAGTAGTTGACCTACAGCTAGGGTTTCACTTTTCTCAAAGGAAATTGGACTTCTAATGCCTCAAGTAGATTTCATGGTTTCTCATATGCTTTAAAGAATCCACATATCAAGTTTCAAGCCTTGTAGTACAAGTTTGCTCAATCAATCAGCCAGATAATTGAAAATTAACTATGTTGGACAAAGAGTCAACTTTGACCAATTTACACTCAAACTTCAAGATTTTTAGTCAAAAACAAGATTTTGAGGTCACATTCATCATTTTATCAAGGGTTGATCATGATTCATCAAGAAGACTCAAGATTCATCAAAAGTCAAAAGTTACTAAATTAGGGTTTTCTTTAGGAGAAGTCAATTGAACTTTGACTAAATTTAACTTTCACATACTTCATCAGAAATTCCTCAACATAATCCTATTTTGAAGGAAATTCAATTCTCTACATCTTTGTCTCTCTATGCTCAAGGCCTAAAATGCTTCATTTGAGAGATATGGACCAAAACATTACAGGTCATATTAAAAACAACAAAAAGACATTTTTTGTCAAAGAAATTTACATCAAGTTATAATCTTTAAATGGAAAAATGACCAATATGAAGATTGTAGGGGACATCTTTAGATTTTCAAAAAGTCAATGATCACTTTCATATGATAAAAATTGAGTTACATATGATTAGTGCAAGTTGGGAAATTTTGAGAAAATGTATGAAACTCAAATTGAGCAAATCCGAATTTTTGGGCTAACGGGCTAATCTTTTAAGGTCCAAACATGTTCTTGACCTCATAATAGACTCTTAAATCCATTCACTTATTTTTTTGGTTTTTATTTATTTTTATTTTTATTTTATTCAATTAAGAAGAAATATAAATCAGATAAAATACCAAATCAAAGATATAAGGCACATGGATCTATTTTTGAATCAAATCATAAGGCTAAAAATCAAATAACCAGCTAAAAAAACATGTGGGATTGATTGGTACATATGGCCCAAAAAAGAAAGATTTCATGCGAAAATTCCAATTTTGTCATGAAATACAAAATATTTGATTCATGTTTGTTGACCTAATTCATGGCCTATAAATAGAGAATATATTTAGACCATCAAGGACACGAATTTGCCTAAAAAACACTCTCAAAAATTCTAAAATTTGTCAAAACTAGGGAAACTTGAAGATCCTAGGAGTCCATCCCAACCATTCTTGAAGCCTGAAGCACAAAAAATAGCCACATCGAAGTCACGACGGTCGGGTAACTCTCTTGAACTCAAACTCTTTATTCATGCATTATGGATTGATTCGATGCACTAATACATGTTTATAATGATATTCATAATTATTTTGATCCATTATTTGTGAGATATAGCACGGGAATAAGGATAGGTCATTACTAGGGTAGTTGGAGACATTTTCATCGAAACTCACGATTCAAACATTTTCAGACCAAACTAATGCCACCATTGGATTCAGGAGGTCCAAATTAGGGGGATAGGGTCGTTCTTGATCTCTAGCACATGTTATTTTTACAGGTTTGAAAAAGACCTCATCGGAGAAGACGACCGGAGCTAAGGCTCCCACCCTTCCCTGGTTTATTTGTTTATTATATATTTGTTTGTTTCCATTATATTAACAAAGTTGAAGTGTATCGCAGTTGGTTGAGATAGAGGCATGTAAGGTGAAGGGTGTGGTTTTGATCCCCGAGTCTTGTAATTAGTTTTTGTTATTTTCAAACTAACACACAGGTTTCATATATATTATTCAATGCTTATTTCTCAATCACCAACAGGCGCTTGGCCTAGTGGCAAGCAGTGTAGTTTGTGAAGTCAGGGGGTGTGGGTTCAACACCCATCCCATGAAAATCCTTTTACTCTATTTTTTATAGTCTAATTTGCATTTTTTTTCTTTTCTAACCCAAATCATTTTTAATTAATAAGTAACTAATCTAATCTATTTTTAATACTAACAAATTAGGATTAGGGTTTTAGTTAGTAATTAAATTTTTCTTATATATTTTTATTTACTAAATTACTTAATTAATCAACCTTTTTTCTTAAATATTAAAATCTATTAGAGTTTAGGTTTTATTAATTATTTCCACTTAAATTATTTTCTATAAAATACCAAAAATATTAATACTTAGAACTTTAGGTTTTTTAAACATTTTTCAAACATTTTTCTTATTTCTTCTTTCCATTTAATTTCCTAGAAAATTTTATAGGTTGCATTCTTTAATTGTAATAGCATAGTTTTTTGTCTTGCATTTTTTCCCAATTATGTACCTGCTCACAGGATGTAATAGCATAAGATTACTTTCTCGCAAATTTTTATACTTATGTATCTCTCCTAAAGCCATGTAATAGCTTAGGTCTTTATATTCCGCACTTTAATTTTTCTGCACAATTTAATTGCTAGTAACTAGGGTTTGTATGGCAAGACTATAAACAAACATAGAAAACCCCAATTCTCTAGATAAATAACTGAAATCAATACACTCTTATAAAATGAAATTAGTATTTTAAACATGTCTAACATCATTCATCCGTTTTGGTGGATTTGGTTTTTCAACTTATCAACACCCAAGATCCAATGAGGTTGAGGAATTTGTCCCAAAATAACGTCCAAATCAGGACCAAACAAAAATAATAAAATAATATTTACTAAAACAATACTTAAATGGTTAATAAAAGGGAAATAATTGGTAAAATACATAAATTATATTAAAACACCTAATAAAAATCTCAAAAAAAAATCCAGAAGTCAAACATGAGTTAATAAGTGTTGACAAAAATTAGTTGAAATTTTTTTTAAGTCAGAAACTATTTTTAAAATTTAAAGAAATATGCAAAATAAACAAAAAATTGTAAAAAATAATAAAATAATAAATAAAAATAAAATGAGGTTTCCAATATTTGTCAAGAGGTCATTGGATCCTTCCATAATTTTTCCAGAATTTAAAAATCAAGAAATGTATTTTTAATCATTTAAAACAAGTTAAATAAAGTGAAAAATTATAAAAAATATCAAATCACAAAATAAAATTGTGAACAAATAAAAATCAGAAAGAGAAAAATCAAAAGTATTTTTAAGAATTTTTTCAGAATTTTAGAAGTTGAAATAAATTTTTTTATGAATTTTTGAAGTTTAAAACAATTAAAATAAAAAATAAAAAAATAAATAAAAATACCAAAATGTTGTTGACCATTGGATCAATGTCAAAACGCGTTAGTAATCAAAACGAAGGGATCTGGCGCGCTGTGCATATCATGGACATTAGTGAATAAACCACCGGATCATTAATTAAAAACCAGATTTGAAAAAAAACGTGGCGTCTTGTCATTGGTTTAGAGATGACACGTTGGTCATCTTCAACCTCCAGTCACGCGAATTGCATGTCTCAAAAACTGTAAAATCAGGAGCTCGGATCGGTGCCATTCGCTTTGTCTCTTCAAGATGATTCCAATGGTACCCTCGCGAAAAATTTATATAAACTGTAGCTCAGTTGATTTGAAGAAAACCAGAACAAAAAAGTTGAATAGGGATTTCAAAATTCATGATCGAAACTCAGTTCCAGTTAAAAACAAATGATGCAATGAGTATCAGAGTGATGAGAGCTTCATTGTAGTAACAAATTTTGAGAGAATTGATGAAGGAATCTACCTGTTGAAGTTCAAATTCAGAGCTCTAAAACTTGACTTGGCTAGCATGATTTAGGACACTTCAAGGCTTGGCTTTTCTTCTATTAGCTTCGTTGAAGTTCAAGGATGAAGAATTAGCAAAGAAAATGGAGTGAAAAAGGCTGTTGAACTAAATTCAAAGTTACAGAATTATGAGTTGTAGAGAGAGTTTGGTATGGTGATTTTGGTTGTCCAAGCTTGCGAAAATGAGTGGAACGGGGTCTGTATTTATAGGAGAAGTGAATCCAATGCTAAGAGAGGGTGAATGATAAGCAATCAAGTGAAATCGTGCACACCCTGATCATGACAAACGTGTGACTTGCAAGTTGTCAAAACTCAACCATTTCTTGCGTTTTAATCCTTAATCTGGCCTTAGCAACTTTGTTAAACATGTAAGCGGAAAACATGCACAAAATTGGTGTTTAGAAGCCATATTATGAAAATCAAAATCTGACTGTTTTAACAAAATCAGTTTCAAGGTGCCAACTTTAAATCCATGGTGCATAAAACTCAAGGGGATTTATGATCTCATTATTTTTGCAATGGAAAGATGTCATTATAAATTTCACAATGTGCCAAGAAAGGTAGCATTTGGATTCTTGAGCAAAAATTCATGATCAATTGAAATCGTGAAAAACACACTGAATTGTGGGCTTTGAAAAATTCCAAGTTTTGAGATAAAAAATGACTCATAATATCTTGCCTTCAAATATGGCCTTCCACTCAAAATTATGTTTTGATAAATGAAGATGGCATGAAGTGGACTTCTTAAAGAGCATTGTGAAACTTGAATCATCCTAAAAATACAAAAATTGAGAGAGTTATGACCTTTTAAAGTTGATGAAAATCCATGAAGTGACCTATAATATTTTGAACTCTTAAGGCATAAAAAAAGAATGGGCTCAAGGAGATAAAAATTGACCAAGTTATGATCATTTAAAGTCAAACCCTAAAATTCAAAGGCCTTTCAAGGAGACTTGTGATCTTTCCTAATCATTAATGGTCTTCCATTCAAAACTAGCCTTAGATTTATGAAGAGAGCTTGTTAAGGACCCTTCTAAGAGAATCATGGCTTTGGAGTCACTAAAATATCTCAAAAAATGAACAACATATGGTCCTTAGAAGTCCACAAACCCTAGCTTAGAGAGTGTCAAAATGACTTGAAACCCCTTTAAACTTTTGATGATTCTTCTTACACAATTGGATCATGTCATGTGAAGAGAGGTTATTGTTGATGATGATAAGAATCCATAGTAAAAAGAACCAACTCAAAATTATGAAAATTGGGAGAGTTATGCACTTGTGATCATTGAATCAAGCATTTTCTCAATTAGGTCAAACTTGTTGAACCAACCTTAAATATTTTGATATTTCTTGGCCATATAAATCATGATGAATCATAATAGGTCTTGAGATGAAATTGTCTTGAAGCACACTCTAATATGGAGCCTAAGCTTCAATTAAGCTTGTTGAAGAAGGAATGGAAATAAACACATGAACCCATCTCTTTAATGAATGCCAACACAAACTTTGAGGAAAGTTTGACCTAAATAAGGTGAGGGAATTATTAGAAGCATATATATTTGATATCATGAACACAAATTTGAAACTTGAACTCTTGAAATCCATTGAAAAGTCATTTGATTGAGAACCAACCCTTCAATCCCCTAGGTTAGATGGTGATATGAATGCAATTGTATCCCCACCTACAATAAGAACATTTAAAGAAACATATATGCATATTTTGATGTTAGTTTGAAGAACAGATGTACAAGATACACACTTTAAGGTGCTTGGTGATCCCTCAAGGGAAAACCTTAAGATAGGATGAAGATATTGAGAACCAACCCTAATGTGTGATTTTGTTGTATTGATAAAAGTGAGATGATGAGAAACCTTAGGGGGAAAACTTGGGGTATAAAATCTGCCCTTATTTAAGTGTCTTCTATCCAGAGATGTGAAGGTTAAATTCTTTGTATCGATGCGATTGAAGATACTTAAATATAAAACAAGCTGTATTTTTGGTCCTAAGATGCCATGCAATGCTTATGATTATGTATGCAAACCGATAAACTCCAAAGGCGACACCGGGCACTACTGGGGATACGAGAAACAAAATAAAGGATCAAAAGAAAGTCCGACCAGGAAAATAAATCATTGGGGACCAAAAGAATCAAATGTACTGGGGACCAAAAATAATGTCGACTCACGTGGAATAGGAAAATAACAACCCGAAGGATACAAACAGAAATGGTAAGATAATACCGATAAATACCAATATTAGGGTAGGTAATAAATGATTGGCATCAATACTTATGACTGGAAACAAATGAAATTCTTTAGAGAAAAGTGAATCTCAACGAAAAACTATCTCCCATAATGATGAGACTATCATTCATCGAAGTTAACAAATCTCAATAACAAACTATCTCCCATAATGACGAGACTACCATTCATCGCAGTACAAATCTTCCTAACGAACTATCTCCCATAATGACGATACTACTATTCATCAGAGTAACAAATCTCAAAGAAGAACTATCTCTCATAATGACGAGACTACCATCCATCGGAGTAACAAATCTAAACAATGAACTATCTCCATAATGACGAGACTACCATTCATCAGAGTACAAATCTCCACAACTAACTATCTCTCATAATGACGAGACTACCATCCATGGGAGTAACAAATCTCAACAACAAATTATATCCCATAATTACAAGACTACCATTCATCAGAGTAACAAATCTCAACAACGAACTATCTCCCATAATGACAAGACTACCATCCATCGGAGTAATAAATCTCAACAGCAAACAATCTCCCATAATGACGAGACTACCATTCATCAGAGTACAAATCTCAATAACGAACTATCTCCCAGTATGATGAAACTACCATTCATCGGAGTACAAATCTTCTATGGAATTAACAGACTTTTTGGGGGAATAACAAGTTGCTCATATAAAAAGACTTGTCACTTGCTGTTATAAGAAGCCTGTTGTGAAATGAATCTTCTTGGCTTTCTGGAGAAGCGCCAATACATTCCTGCTGAAATAATAAAGTCTTCTTATGCAAAATAAATGCACATTCTCAAACCAGGGCTCAAAACCCACAAGAATAAGAATAATAATAATGTTGTCGGGGATCACAGATTCAAACCAGAAATAAACCGGAGTAAAACAGTCAACCTAGACAGCACCTAATGAAGGAGAAACTCAAATGGGGATCACCTTCCATCTAGATAATGAGCTGAATAGGAAGGCTAAAGCAAAATTCTTCCACGAGGAATAACTCAATGGGAAAATTAAAAGGATACACACTTTCTGCTTAAGGTTGACAATCTATTGGAGAGAGGGTAACCTAACTTTGCAAATAGGGTAATATGCCAACAAAAACAATAATGAATGCAAATGAGCAATGAATTTTAAATTCATTTATGTGTGATATATGTATGAATGTATGAATGTTATCATGTATATGCTGACAAAATAGACATACAACATTGGGAATAAATAGACAAAACCAACTTGGGTAAATTCAACACTCAACTAAATCTTATCCATGATTAAGATTCCATAAGTATGTCCCAATTGAGGAAACAAATTCCTACTTCACGGCTTTACTCCACTGGGAAGAAATATGGATTGAAAATAATCAAAGCATAATCTGATAACAATAAACTGATAGAGATGCAGGGATATATCATCCTCCTCCAGGCTTCATCGGGGAATATCATGCAGACTTCGCTAGGAAAGGCAATGCCTCATCGTCTAGACTTTCACTGGAGATTATAATACTAACTTCACTAGGGAAGCTGAAAACTACATCGTCGAGACTTCAACTAGGGACCTCGTGATGACTTCATTGGGGAGGAGAACACCACATCATCAAGGGGAGCCCAAATACAATCTTCAATATCAAGAGTAATGGTTACGCAAACTTCTCTAGAGAGAAATTATGAAACTTCATGGGGATAACAACTTTCAGAGAGAAGCATCATCTCAGCTTCATTTTGGGATCTAAGAAGTTTAACAATATAGCAAGAATTCAAAATTATAGGGAGTTTAAATCAAACTCAACACTTGACAAGAGAAAACCCAAAAAGTTGGTAGTTGTCTCAACACTTCTTAGAAATGATGCTACTCTTGTCTGGCTACTCAACTGGGGAAAATACGCGTCAATTCCTGACTAGAGAATCTAGGATAAAGACATCAAAATGTACAAACCCAAAACCAAATAAACAACCTAGAGGGAAATCTGAACCAAGACTTAACTAGGAAAATGGGATTATAGGCCCAAATCGCACTATATATCAATTGGTATGAACTCCAATTATTAGAGGAAAGAAACATAAATGGACTAAGAGCACATTATCAAACGTAACCTGGGAGAGCTTTCTTGGTGAATCTTTTTCAAAACTTCGGAGTTCTTCCATCCTTGGAATCACTACTTTTGTTCTACTTGAATCACAAAATCTGAAGTAAAAAGTAATTTGTAAATTCTTTTCAAAACCATTTTTATTTTTAAATCTTTTTGTTTTGAAAATTACTATCAATAATAAATGAAAACTTTGAAAACAGAATAAAAAAAGAAATACAAAGAATTGGATAAAGGCTCAAACTTTATCAATAAAATGGTAGTGTAACGCCCCGATAGTTTAATTAATTATTTAATTAAAATTATTAGTTGGAGTTGAGCAATATTGTGAATTATTGTTAAGTTGCTCTGTGACATTATTTGATTAAATGATAGTTTAATAATATTATATATATTGGAGCATTATAAGATTACTTTTTGAGCTTATTCAAGTGATGTCATGTAGTAAATATGGGAGTGTGGATATTGGCCCAATAAGAATTACTAGAATTACAAGGTTAAGTGGATATAAAAATAATTAGGTTAATTGAGAAAAAGTGAGAGAATAGATGGGAGAAACTCATTCTCGTTTTTATTGCAGCAATTTCACTAAATTGGCAATCCCCGATTCGTTAACCGTTGGATCATGCTCAAATTTTGAGCGTAGGTTCGCAACACCTACATCTAACTTTTGACCATTGGAATCTTCAAAATAAGGTCTGAGTTGGGAGATATCATCATCGCACTGTAACTGCATATTTGGGAAAATTTTCAGCTTTGATTCTGATCTAGAGAGAAAAAAATCTTGGAAGGTTTCGGTACAAGAGAAGTTGTAGAGAAGAGAAAAATAAGGGTTTTAAGGAGAAGAAGAGAGATAGGTGGAAGTTACACCAAGCGGCCAAGAGGAGATTCAATCGGAGACCCTTAGAGTTACCTTCAATCGAAACCAGGTAAGGGTGGGGTTCAATCTCTATAACCGGATATATGATAAACCGTATGTGGGGTTAGGTTGTATAGATTTGTGCCATGAATTATTGTCGATTCAGTTATATTTTGATCTTGTGAATATTATCAGTCCTTTAATTTTAGTTGTCATTGAATGTTCATAATGTGTTGGTGAAGTTGTTCTGCAATTTATTTAAATCATATTTCTGTTATGATGTTGTTTTGGCTATTATTGAGTTGTTGTCCTGAGATGAGACTCGAAAGAACATATAGGCATGGTGGAAATACTATGTCATATCTTATATTATTAATAAGTTAATATAATTATTAAAATAATTTAGTACCAGATTGGATTAAAGAAATTGCAGGAATAAATTGTAATGCTTTAGTCAAATGAATTGCAGGATGTATATGTAAGAGTAGCAGAAATAATAGTGTATGGACTAATTTAGCTGAGCATTGTTAGGAAGCATCAGTAGATGTAGAAATTGCAAATTATCATACAGAAAGTATAACGGAGAATTTCAGTAACAAGAGGAATAAGTTTAAATTGGGTTTGGTTTATAACTAATATTTGTCACTGGCAGGAAGTTGTAGTAATAGATGTTGTAGATAGCAAACAAGTAGTTTTAGCGGAGACCAATAATAACAGTAAGCTAAATTACAGAGGTAGCATAATTTAGTAGAATAAATTTATTAGTAGCAGTATAAATAAATAGTAGTAATAACAGTATATAAAACAATATCGATTAGCTGAATTTGTAGATTTAGGCGGTAAAAGTAGCTAACCAGAATTAGTTGAAATTCTCAGAGTGAGTCGTATATACATATGGGTATTTTTAGTTGGTTTGTTTTGTTAGAATTATGTAGAATAAAGTTGATTTGAAGGTGAAGTCAAATTAAGTTTAATGATTCCGGTTTATGGAATTGTGTTGTACACCTTGCTGAAAAATATGAAATTGCAGGTGATGATGAATTTGGTTGAATTGCCTCTATTTATGGGCAATATTATGTTGTAGGCCTATGGCCAATATTGAGATTTTGTGTTGTTGTGATTGTCTCTGTGAATTCTTGTTGATAATGTAAAGTTGTAGAGATTTTAGATGATGATGAATTACCGCTATTTACTAGTAATAATGGTGATGTGGGCTTATGACTTGCGATGAATGATGATTGCTGTTAATATGTGATGGTGCATTCATTGAGTCACGTACATTTGCATACTCTGTGATGGCCTGTATTGGCGGATTTTGTGAAGGCCTGTATTGGCAAACTGCGAAGAAGGCTTATGCCGTGTTGATTCCTCTATTGATTGGCAATTTTTAAGTTTGGAGTTCTGCTCCGATGGTACCACATGCATGTGCATTGTGATTGAGTCGCATTTGATGTTGCATCTTGAGTTGTGGTGAAGATAGATTCGTTGTTGCTTTATGTTGTTGACTTGTTGTGACAAGTATTATCTAAAAGCTGTAAATTTAGTAGTTATGTCGTGTTGATGTTTTATTGTGATTAAATTTGTTTGTAAGTTGTGAAGTGGTGATTTTATATGGTCTGATTTAATATATTATTTATCATATGACTAATTATAAAGTTTGATATCTCACTCCTTCTGTTTGAATGTTGACCTCTGTTGGTAACGTGCAGTTAATCAAGAAGGATAGTTATTACCTCGTTAGTTAGAGTCGATGTTGTCGCTCTGATACGTAGCACTCGGGAGGATGAACACTTGATGTTTAGTTATTGATTATTATTTGAGTTGCTGAATTTTTAGGTTGATTACATGAAATAATTGTTGTCTTTAGGTTGTTTTAGTTGAATAAAATATGTTAAGTGACTTGAAGTTGAGTATGTATATTCCACCGCTTATCAATAAAAAGTTGTTTGATTTTGAATAATAAATCATGTTGTTATCGGTTCATCCGAGTTAAGTGCTATGTATTTATTTGTATGCGATTATATGAAGATTGATTTTTAGTTTAAAATGTAGCATCCTATTTATGTTAAACTCTGATTTTCTTATTATCCGCCGGGTAAAAATGGGGTGTTACATTAGTGGTATCAGAGCAGGTCGTTCCGTCCGACCAAGTTGTATAATCTTGTTTGTTCCTTAGTGCGCGGCAAGTGTGTGAAACACTGTCGGTACTTGTTTGCCTTAATTGCAGGAATTTGGTTGAAGATAAATGGGGGAGAAATTTTGATTCTCGGATATGTTCAATTGAAAGGTGTTGGTTCGGTGTGTTGCCGACGAAGATAATGCAAAAATTGTTGGAGTCTTGTTGTTCTTGAATTTGAAGGTGACTTGGATTCAAGGTCTTGTTGTTAGTCGAGTTAGAGCTCCTTGAGAGAAATTGATCAGACATTGTTGGTGCTTACTTCTCGAAGAATGAAGAGCGATGTAATATTTGTTGATTTACGAAGTAAGTGTAAGATGTCGATGTTTGAACAATGATGGAATAATAAAGTTGCTGTAACTTTTGTGTTGGGATCACATAAGTGATTGTCGGAAGTAGTTGACATTGATAAGTAGTTTTGAATCGCGAGTCTGAGTCGAAACTTGAAGAAGTGAGTAGCGTTGCGAAAAGAATTGTTGCCCTGGTGTTTTGGAACCTGAACTTTGGCGAAGGAATGCATCTCTTGAATTATAAGAAGTTTGGGAGCACGAGATATGTTAAGAGTTGTTTGGAATATTTCTAATTTGAAGACAAATGAGTTTCAAAGTGGAATTTTCGTAAGCGAATCGAAGGAAACTGCAGAATTGTTGTGGGACTTTGAAAATTCATAACTAGAGTTCCGGGCATCCGATTTGAGTTCCGTTTGAAGCGTTGGAAAGCTAACAAAATGAGCTTAATTTTAATAATGCTTACAGTATCTGTAATAGTATCATTTATCACGTGATGATATTGGAAGTAAGTGTAGTTTGTTGTTAAGCTTGTCTTTAGTGTTTTACGGGACGTCAGCGTCCGAGTTGGCTGAATTAAAGGAGAAATTGGAAGATTTATTTAAAGTAATTTGTGAAATAAAAGGTATAATTTAGAAAGCTTTTATGTTATTAATTATAACGAAAGACGATAGTGCGAAGTTGTGTGGAATTTACAGTGTCGAAAAGGAGGAAGATTTATGCTAAGTTCTCAGGATGTGTGTTATAGTTTTGAGAGAAGAGTTCTCTTGAGTAATTTTATTTCCAAGTGAAAGTGTATGTAGATTCATTCAAGGTGGATGCAGTTCTAAGTTGGAGAACGAAGAACTCCGTTATAGAGGTTAGTATCTTGTTGAGCTTAGATGATTACTATCATAGTTGTTTGAGGTTTAAATATATATGAAATATTGTTAGATAAGATGATAATGTTGAGAGTGTGATTGGAATGAATTTGAGAGGTGGAGATACATGTATTTTTGATGTTGTGAAATTTGGAAGAGGATTAAGAGTTTAAGAATGTTGGTAGAATCCTTTATGTAGATAAAGACTCAGATTAGAGTGGAAGGATTTGTAATGTATTGATATGCCAACAGATCTCGAGTTAGAAAATAATTGATCATCGTGGGATGGTGGGTGAATGAGGATTAGACATTTTGTGTTTTAGAAAACTTGAATACGAGTTTTAAGGAAACGCTATTATAGTTTAGTACGACGATTTATACTCCCTTATGGTTGTCGAATACTAATTGACAAATTGAGGAACTGATCACCCTCAATCCATTGTTAATAGTAGACGGAATTATGTTGAATGTTATAGATTTGTCTTGTTATCTTAATGGTGTGAAAAAGTATGGATGTCATATCACGAGAATAATCGCTCACCAGTTTGTGGGAAATTAGTAGAGGAGTCGTTGAGTGAGAGTTGAGACGTAATGAACAATTCAGAGTAGTAGGTTTGTATGCGAGCTAACATCGCAAAGTGAAAGATTGAGAATATCAAGTGAACAACAATTTAATGATAGATGTTAAAGAAAGTTTTGGATTAGATTAAATCTTGTAAACCATATAATCGACGGAAAATTTAATGAGGACGATGACTTAAGATGGATGATCAGAGTTACACAGTTGAAGCGTGATGTGGCGCAATTGCTATGCGTGTACGACTCGTTAGAAGTGAAGGATTAAAACATCAGAAGCCTATGGGAATGGTTTGTCTTAATTTAAATGCTTGATTTGGTGGATGGTTGATATAGAGATGTTGTTCCAGTGCACTATGTTTGCTAGTAAATATTTGCGGATTTTATAAGAAGATTGTTGTGGATTATTGGTTGATGGTGAGCTATGGGTATGCTAGCTGAGTTATACAGTTAAGTTGATGTTGTAATAATTTTGTTATCATTATTGAGATGTTATTGTTGGTTACCGTAAGTGATGAATAATATCTTATAATAGGACGAAGTTAATTTTGTTGACTATGTTGATGTCACTATAATGGTGAATAGAGTTGTTGATATTTTATTCATAGTTGACATGCATATAGTATGAGAATAAAGTTGTATACGTGCTTTGGTGTTGGGAAAGTTGTTAAGATGTGACGTGGTATATCCAAGTATAAGTGAGTTATAGTTGTTACATTTTTATTGTGGGAGTTGTTATGTCAGAGTGTTGCCGAAAAGGTTGGTAAGTTATTGATGGGTATGTCGTAAGGGTGTTGAGTGATTAGCATGCATGTAGTAGATTTACATCATTATTGAGTTGTTACTATGTCAAAAAATAGTGGCCGGAGTGTAGGTAAATGCAGAGTTTGAGGATTAGAGAGTTGGATACGAGGTTCGCGTTAAGGATGGAAGTATCGAGTAGATTTTCGAGGACGAAAATATCCTAAGTGGGGAGAGTTGTAACGCCCCGATAATTTAATTCATTATTTAATTAAAATTATTAGTTGGAGTTGAGCAATGTTGTGAATTATTGTTAAGTTGCTCTGTGACATTACTTGATTAAATGGTGGTTTCATAATATAAATATATTGGAGAATTATAAGATTAATTGTTGGGCTTATTCAAGTGATGTCATGTAGTAAATATGGGAGTGTGGATATTGTCCCAATAAGAATTACTAGAATTACAAGGTTAAGTGGATATAAAAATAATTAGGTTAATTGAGAAAAAGTGAGAGAATAGATGGGAGAAACTCATTCTCGTTTTTATTGCAGAAATCTCACTAAATCGGCAATCCCTGATTTGTTAACCGATGGACCATGCTCAAATTTTGAGGGTAGGTTCGCAACACCTACATCTAACTTTTGACCGTTGGGATCTTCAAAATAAGGTCTGAGTTGGGAGATATCATCATCGCAATGTAACTGCATATTTTGGAAAATTTTCAGCTTTGATTCTGATCTAGAGAGAAAAAAATCTTGGAAGGTTTTGGTACAAGAGAAGTTGCAGAGAAGAGAAAAATAAGGGTTTTAAGGAGAAGAAGAGGGATAGGTGGAAGTTACACAAAGAGGCCAAGAGGAGATTCACTCGGAGACCCTTAGAGTTGCTTTTAATTCAAACCAGGTAAGGGTGGGGTTCAATCTCTATAACCGGGTATATGATAAACCGTATATGGGGTTAGGTTGTATAGATTTGTGCCATGAATTGTTGTCGATTCAGTTATATTGTGATATTATGAAGATTATCAGTCCTGCAATTTTAGTTGTTAGTGAATGTTCATAATGTGTTGATGAAGTTGTTCTGCAATTTATTTAAATCATATTTCTGTTATGATGTTGTTATGGCTATTATAGAGTTGTTGTCCTGAGATGAGACTCGAAAGAACATATAGGCGTGGTGGAAAGACTATGTCATATCTTATATTATTAATAAGTTAATATAATTATTAAAATAATTTAGTACTAGATTGGATTAAAGAAGTTGCAAGAATAAATTGTAATGCTTTAGTCAAATGAATAGCAGGATGTATATGTAAGATTAGCAGAAATAATAGTGTATGGACTAATTTAGCTGAGCATTGTTAGGAAGTATCAGTAAATGTAGAAATTGCAAATTATCATACAGAAAGTATAACGGAGAATTTCAGTAACAAGAGGAATAAGTTTAAATTGGTTTTGGTTTATAACTAATATTTGTCAGTGGCAGGAAGTTGTAGTAATAGAAGTTGTAGATAACAAACAAGTAGTTTTTGCAGAGACCAATAATAGCAATAAGATAAATAACAGAGGTAGCGTAACTTAGTAGAATAAATTGATTAGTAGCAATATAAATAAATAGTAGTAATAACAGTATATAAAATAGTACCGATTATCCGAATTTGTAGATTTAGGCGGTAAAAGTAGTTAATCAGAATTAGTTGAAATTGTCGGAGTGAGTTGTATATACATATGGGTATTTTTAGTTGGTTTGTTTTGTTAGAATTATGTAGAATAAAGTTGATTTGAAGATGATGTCGAATTAAGTTGAATGGTTCCGGTTTATGGAATTGTGTTGTATACCTTGCTGAAAAATATGAAATTGCTGGTGATGATGAATTTGGTTAATTTGCCTCTATTTATGGGTAATATTATGTTGTAGGCCTATGGCCAATGTTGAGATGTTGTGTTGTTGTGATTGTCTCTGTGAATTCTTGTTGATAATGTGAAGTTGTAGAGATTTTAGAGGATGATGAATCACCTCTATTTAGTGGTAATAATGGTGATGTGGGCTTATGCCTTGCGATGAATGATGATTGTTGTTAGTATGTGATGGTGCATGCATTGAGTCACATACATTTGCATACTCTGTGATGGCCTGTATTGGCGAATTTTGTGAAGTCCTGTATTGGCAAACTGCGAAGAAGGCTTATGCCTTGTTGATGTCTCTATTAATTGGCAATTTTTAAGTTGGGAGTTCTGCTCCGATGGTACCACATGCATCTACATTGTGATTGAGTCGCATTTGATGTTGCATCTTGAGTTGCGGTGAACATAGATTCGTTGTTGCTTTATGTTGTTGACTTGTTGTGACGAGTATTATCTAAAAGATGTGAATTTAGTAGTTATGTCGTGTTGATGTTTTATTGTGATTAAAGTTGTTTGTAAGTTAAGAAGTTGTGATTTTATATGATCTGATTTAATATATTATTTATCATATGATTAATTATATAGTTTGATATCTCACCCCTTCTGTTTGAATGTTGCCCTCTGTAGGTAACGTACAGGTAATCAAGAAGGATAGTTATTACCTCGTTAGTTCGAGTCGGTGTTGTTGCTCTGATACGTAGCACTCGGGGGGATGAACGCTTGATGTTTAGTTGTTGATTATTATTTCAGTTGCTGAATTTTTAGGTTGATTACATGAAATAATTGTTGTCTTTAGGTTGTTTTAGTTGAATAAAAGATGTTAAGTGAATTGAAGTTGAGTATGTATATTCCGTTGCTTATCAATAAAAAGTTGTTTGATTTTGAAGAATAAATCAGATTATTATCGGTTCATCTGAGTTAAGTGTTATGTATTTGTTAGTATGCGATTAAATGAAGAATGATTTTTAGTTGAAAATGTAGCAACCTATTTATGTTGAACTCCGATTTTCTTATTATCCGCTGGGAAGAAATGGGGTGTTACGGGTAGTCTGCAAATGGCGAGACTCCATGGATGATTACAAAGTTTGGAAAATGGTTATATATGGAAAAGATACATTAAAATACAATGACCACTATTCTCTCTAACAACTTTGAACTCCTGAGAAGAGGTTTTAGTAGAAGTCTGATAAAATTTTTAGAAGATTGTTGCTTCAACAATCAAGTCTTATCTGACTTAGTTACTTGCATAGAAATCCCTAACTTTTGCCAAGTTTTCCCTCGTGGCTTTTCAACTTAGTGGAAAAATTTATTCTGTTTGTGTCTCTTACTTTTTCCTAAACCGCCCTTTCATGTTTTCATCCAACCGAGACACTCTTTTTTGCATAAGCCATCCTTTCGGGTTTGCAACTTAGCGAGTTATTCTTTTATTTATTTAGGAGAAGTATCTCTTGACTGCGTCAGCATTCATAGGACGTGGAAACTCCTCGCCATCCAGAGTTTCAAGAATCAATGCATCGCCAGAGAAGGATTTCTTGACAACATATGGGCCTTCATAATTGAGAATCAGTGTTAAAAGACATGATCTTTCTGAGCACGACGTCGCCTTCTCCGAATTCACGAGGGTTGACCTTCTAATCAAAAGCTTTCTTCATTTTCTTCTGACATAATTGGCCATGACACAAGGATATCATTCTTTTTTCTTCAATCAAATTCAATTGTTCAAACCTGTTTTGGACCCATTCAGCCTCTTACAATTTGGTTTCTATTATTACACGCAAAGAGGGAATCTCAACCTCGACGGGGAGCACTACTTCGATACCATACATAAGAGAGAATAGGGTTTCCCCTGTTGAAGTGCGGAAGGATGTATGATACCCATGCAGAGGAAAGGGGAGCATCTCATTCCAATCCTTATAGGTAACAACCATCTTCTGGATGATCTTCTTAATGTTTTTGTTAGTAGCTTCAACAACCCCTTTCATCATAGGCCTATAAGGAGATGAGTTGTGATAAACAATCTTCAATTCTTCACAAAGTTTTGTGATCATCTTGTTATTTATATTTGTGCCATTGTCAATGATAATCCTGCTTGGCACACCATACCAACATATAAGATTGTTCTTGATAAAGCATACTACCACATGCTTGGTGACATTAGCATTGGAAGTTGCTTCCACCCACTTAGTAAAGTAGTCAATTGCCACCAAGATGAAACGATGTTCATTCTACGCCTTGGGTTCAATCATTCCAATTATATCAATACCCCACATAGAAAAAGGCCATAGGGAAGAAATAACACTGAGGAGTGTCGGAGGCAGGTGAATCTTGTCAGCATAAATCTGACACTTATGGCACTTTTTTTTGCTATTTTGTAACAATCAGATTCTATTGTCAGCCAATAGTAACCTTTCCTAAGCATCTTTTTTGCCATCAAATGTCCATTGGCATGGGTACCGAAGGAATCTTCATTGGTTTCATGCATCAACATGTCCGCTTCGTGTCTATCCACACATCTGAGAAAGACCATGTCATAATATCTTTTGTATAACACATCTTCATTGAGGATAAATCTACTTGTCAACCTTCTCAATGTCTTTATATCTTTGTTTGACGGACCAACTGGATATTTTTGAGTTTGGGGAAATTGTTTTATATCATAATACTAAGGTTTTTCGTCTGACGTTCCCTCTGTCGCAAAAAAATGATCTGGCCTATCCAGACGTCAAACTGGGATCTGAGGTACATCGTTCCAAGCATTTACTTGGTACATAGAAGCTAAAGTGGCAAAAGCATCTACCATCTTATTATCATCTCTATGGAATTCAACTTTATTAAATAAAGGTAATAATCTTCTAGCATAATCTTTATAGAGAATCAAGCCAACGTGAAGAGTATCCCATTCTCCTTTAATTTGATTTATTACCAAAGCTGAATCACCATATACATCTAGAATTTTGATTCTGATATTTATACCGTCTTCAAGACCCATGATACAAGCTTTATACTCTTCCATATTATTGGTATAATCAAATTACAACCTTGTGGTAAAAAGAATATGGGATCCATGGAGAGTGATGATCACGACATCAATTATTTCCCATAAGCATTTACAGCTCCATCAAACACCATACCGAAGGGGTAAAATGTTGAGACAAAGCCATTAGATTGAGTTGACTCGCACATATCAAATAAAAATCGCCACCGTGCTTTATTTTTCCAGAGGAATGGGAAAAGAGCGAATAACCAAAAAAAGGGGAAAGTGTCTAAGTACAGGGGTTGGTTATGCAAAGGGAAGGTATTAGCACCCTAAACATCTACGGAACTCCGCAGGAACAAACCTCTTTGAAAATTTGTGTATTTTAGCTATAAGTGTTGTATAAAAAATAGATGGTGGAGATGATAAAAGAAGTATTTTTTTTACAATTTTTGCACCCGCCACGGTTGTGAACCTTTAGTGATTACGTACCACCGTTCGTGCAATAGGGGATCAGGTGTACTCGTAGTTCACCTTTATAAATTTTAAAACATAATTGTGTTGGTTAATTTTAAGAGACGAGACGTCATCATCATCTCCGAGTGGTAGAACATACTTACTACCCACGATTATGAGAAAGGAGAACTCACATCATCTCAAAGTGGAGGATATGGCTTGGATTTTAAAATAAAAAATCCTCGCTCAACACCCAAGTTGAAAATATCTCACTTCACTATATATTATAAAAGTATAGTAGCTTGCATCACTACAAGGATTGACAAGAGTCTAATCTTTTGAGAAAAGTTTAAAGTAAAAGATCCAAAGTGGCAAAAATGATTTGAATGAGATTAATTGATTTTTAGTCTTCTCATAAAAAATGTCAAAGTATGATTAAGTTGATTAAAGTTTGATTAAGAAAAATGTTTTTTTTAAATGCATGGACCTAAGTCCAGGTTTATTGTGAAAGCAGTTCATGTTTGGAAAACAAGAATAATTTTGAAAAGGAGAGAGAAGATTTTTGAAATTAAAGAAGATGGGAAGAGATGAAGGGACTATCCTAAAGTATAAGGTAAAAGCTAGGAAAAAGAACTGTCTAACCAACAAGAAGCCAACACTTGACACAATGAGTAAATGTAGAATTCCCATCCTTTGGATTTGAAACCAAACAAGCAAAGATATTAAACCTCTTAAGAATACCAAACTTCAAATTCATTAATTTTTCGCAAAAATTGGGCAGAGTAACGACTATATACAGATGAATTCCCAATCACGGATAAAGTATATAATCAGAATAACCTGCACACAAAGAAAAACAACCCAATGTCTTGGGGTAAACCCCAAGAACTCCAGACAAAATAACAATAGAAGTCACAAGGTCTCAAGGATAGTCAATGTTTTTAATCCTAAGTCTAAGAGGTCTATAACTCCATCATGCCAAGGATAGTAACCAAATATTCCAAGTAATCTAAAAGCTTTTTATTGTTCAAGTTGGTTATTAGCTATCTTCCAAAAGAAAATGAAAGTTCAAGTGAGCAAAATAAAAATAACATAAAGATAAATTTTCAGGTGAGCAAAGATGAAAATAGCATGAAATGAAAATGCTAAGATAAATGGTGCTTAAATGTAAAGGCGTAAAGTAAAAGCATAAACATAAAAGTCAATTGTTAATGAGTTAGAAATTAGAAGTTAGTTGAATGCCCATATAGAATCTTGCTTTTGAAAACTCATTATAAGATTGATAAAATCAAAGCCTATCAACAACAAGTTTCATTTGCTTTTTGTCAAGTATATCATTCATTTCAAATTCTCGAGGCGACAACATATGATCAACGATGTTTAAATGATTCGCTTAGAACAAAATTTCTGAAGGTTTATTAGAGGATTGATAAGACCAAAGCCTCCTAACAATGAACCTCAAGGTTATTGGATCAAAGATTTCAAATTAAACATACTTTGGCTTGAAAACATAGGTTTGGGCCATGAATGATCATTTCTTGAATCGGGACAAAATTTAGCGCTATGTTAAGCAATCGTAAGTGAACTTATGTAGAAGTCGCACCTATTTTAAGGCCAGTCAATAACAATTTATGTACCATATGTTTAGAGAAATGATATGTAGATCAGTCTCTAACAACATGTAGTACAAGTAAGAAAGGGATAAGATGAAGAGGGAGGGGATGTATTTGAATTAAAGATTTTAGTCAAACTATCATTAAAGTCATTCATCCATTTTGGTGGAGTTAAACTCAACACCCAATATCCAATGATGTTAATGAAGTTCATGATCAAAAATCATATAGTCAGAATATATTCAAAAATAAATTGTATTTATAAACAAAGTAAACAAGAAGATGATTTTTTAATTGTTTTTTAATGAAAATAAAAGGTAAAATAGCAAACTATATTCAAAGTGTCCAATAAAAATTAAAAGAGACCATAGAAAAGTCAGAAGTGATCTCAAATATTTTTATAATGTGAGGCATTGGATCTGGTTTATTAAAACACATTGGCGCATCTAATGGCTAAAAATTTATGATGTATGGTGATCCACGGTCAACAAGCGCGCACTGAAGTCATGATAGTCAGACCAATCACAACATTTCAATTGTCCTGCTCTCATTGGTTGAAGAAACCACGTAGGTCATCTTCAACCTCCATCTACCTTGCAACTATGGAGAAACCATGATTCTTAAATCTATAAATTTAGACACTCATAGTGATATTATCAGACGCGTCTCTTCAAGATGATCACAACCATATCCTCACGCCAAATTTATATAAAACAAAACTTACTAGTCTTGAAAAAAATCATAGGTGTTTTGAAAATTTTAAATCGAAAATAGAAGCATCAAATGCATTGATTCACCAAAATTGAGTTAATAGCAAGCATCAATGAACATCATAGACCATTCCAGCAATTTAAGTTAGAAGATTTGGTGCCTTAAACTACCTGAATGAAGTCAAAGCAACTTACTATGTAAATGGACTTGGATAGCATGATTTAGGGCACCTTAAGGCTTGATTCTTCTTCTATTAGCTTCAGTGAAGTTCAAAGATCAAGGATCAACGAAGAAATTGGATTGAAAAGTGGAGAAAAGAGGAATTCAAAAACTCAAAAAGTGAGTTATGGAGGGAGTTTGACAGGGTGATTTTGGTTCTTCAAGCTTGAAAAAATGAGTGGAATAGAGTCTGTATTTATAGGAGAAGTGAATGGAATCAAGAGGAGGGGTGAACAATGCAAATTCAAATGAATTCGTGCACACCTATGTTCACGAGCAAAGTGTGTTCACATGTGCATCAAAACTCATCTAAATGATGCGTTTTGTCACTCTAAATAATACAATTATCTTTTTTGATCATGTTTAAGTGAGAACCGTGTGGTAATTTAGTGATTATAAGTAACATTATGGAAATTGCAATCTGACTGCAAGTGAAACTTCAGTTCCAAGGTACCAACTTCGAATCCATGGTGTTCACAGCTCAAGAGGTCTTAGGGCATAATTCTTGAAGCATTTGAAATATAAGGTTGCAATCTTTACAATGTGAAAAGAGAGAGGTCATTTGGATTCATGATCTAGGATTTGTGTTTGGTCAAAATCAGGAAAAATACGCTGACTTTTTGTACTTAGAAAAATTAATGTTTTTCTCAAAAAATGTCCTATAATGTTTTGACTCCAAACAAGGTCTTTCTTCGAAATTGACCTTTGATCATTGATGCTAGATTGAAATGGACTCCTTAAAGAGTATTGTGAAACTTGTTTCACTCAAAAATTACAAATATTGAACAAGTTGTGATCCTTTGAATTTGGTGAAAATCCATGAGGTGACCTATAATCTTTTAGGTTTTTGAGGCATCTTCTAATCATTTTCAATATTTGCGTATAAAAGAGGAGTTAAAGTTCATATTCTTGAGATAATTATGGAAAAATAATGGGCTCAAGGAGATAAAAATTCACCAATTTATGAGCTCTTCAAGTCACATAAAGGAATTTGATGGCCTATCTATAGGGCTTGTAATCTTTCTCCATCATTAGGAATCTGCCATACAAAATTTGCTTGAAACTTTTGAAATGATATATTGATAACCATTTAAAGAGAAGCATATATATAGAATCACTCAAAAATATAAAAATATGAACAAGATATAGCCCTTAGAAGTTCAAAACCCTAGCTCCCAGAGCACCAAAATAACTTGGAAACCCCTTTCAATTTTGACAATCTTTCTTACACAATAACTTTTGCCATGTGAATAGAAGTCGTTATGGATAATAATAAGAACTCATAGCAACAATAACCACTTCTAAATATTAAGAATTGAGTGAGTCATGCACTTGTGATCAAGGAATAAAGAACTTGTCCAATTAGGTCGAACCTCTTCAATCAATTCTTGCATCTTTTGATTTCCTTTGACAAGTTGAGGAATGATGAATCATAGTAGACCTTGTCATGATATTACTTTAAATCACTTTCAATGATGAAGCTTGAATTTCAATTAAGCTTCATCGAAGAAGGCGTGGAAATAAACTCATGAACCTATGAACCAACCTGATGAAATGTGTTGTGCCCTCACCTATAGTATCATCATTTAGAGCAAACATTCATTGTATTTTTTAGTTAAAAATTAATAAACACAAGAAAAATATGAACACAATATACAAATCAAAGTGCTTGGTGATCCCCCATGAGCAAACTTAGAGATAGGGAGAATAAGAAAACCCAATTGTAATCTTGATATGATTGAGTTGATATGATATGGTAGGGGAATCTTAGGGGGGAAAATTGGGGTACAACAACTTACCTTATTTAAGAGTCTTCTATCCGGAGATACGAAGGGTAAAATCTTCGTGCCGACGCGATGGAAGATACTTAAATATAAAACAAGCCCTATTTTTGGCCCTAAGATGCCATGCAATGCTTATGATTGTGCATGCAAACAAACAACTCCACAAGACACCACTGGGGAAGAAGAAAATAAAATAAAGGATTAAAAGCAAATTCGATCAGGAAAATAAATCACTGGTGATCAAAAGACTCAAATCTATTCGAGTACAGCCCAAGGAGGAGATAAAACATCATCACTTCAAATATTGAGGAAAAAAGTAATGGATGACAAAGATCGAAAGATAACTGAGAACTCCCGACTCACATAGAAGATAGAAAAAAGTAACGTCAAATCAAACGGAAAAGAAATGGTAAGATAATACCGGTAAATACCAATATTAGGTTACATAACCAATGATTAGCATCAGTACTAATGACTAGAAAAAAACGTACTTCTTTAGAGCAAAATGAAGCTCAACCACTGACTATCTCCCATAATGACGAGACTATACATTCATCAGAGTAACAAATCTCAATAATGAACTATCTCCCACCATGACGAGACTACCATTCATCTAAGTAACAAATCTAAACAATGAACTATCTCCCATAATGACGAGACTACCATTCATCGGAGTAACAAATTTCAACAACGAACTATCTCCCATAATGATGAGACTACCATTCATTGGAGTAACAAATCTTAACATCGAACTATCTCTCATAAAGAAGAGACTACCATCCATTGGGGTAACAAATCTCAACAACGAACTATGTCCCATAACAACGAGACTACCATCCATTGGAGTAAAAAATCTCAATAACGAACTATCTTCCATAATGACGAGACTACTATCCATTAGGGTAACAAATCTTAATAACAAACTATCTCCCATAATGACGAGACTACCATTTATTGGAGTAAAAAATCTCAACAATGAATTATCTCCCATAATGACGAGACTACCATTCATTGGAGTAACAAATCTCAACAAAGAACTATCTCCCATAATGAAGAGACTACCATTCATCGGAGTAACAAATCTCAACAGCAAACTATCTCCCATAATAACGAGACTACCATCCATTGAAATAACAAATCTCAACAATAAACTATCTCCCATTATGACGAGACTACCATCCATTGGAGTAACAAATCTCAACAACGAACTATCTCCCATAATGACGAGACTACGATCCATTAGAGTAACAAATCTCAACAACAAACTAACTACCATAATGATGAAACTACCATCTAAATGGAGTAACAAATATCAACAATGAACTATCTCCCATAATGACGAGACTACCATTCATCGGAGTAATAAATCTCAATAACGAACTATCACCCTTAAATGACGAGAGTAACGTTCATTGGAGTAACAAATATCAACAAAGAATTATCTCCCATAATGACGAGACTACCTTCCATTGGAGTAACGAATCTCAACAAAACTATCTCCCATAATGACGAGACCACCATCCATTGGAGTAAAAAATCACAACAATAAACTATCTCCCATAATAACGAGACTACCATTTATCCGAGTAACAAATATTAACAACGAACTATCTCCCATAATGAGGAAACTACCATTCATTGGAGTAACAAATCTCAAGAATGAACTATCTTCCATAATGAAGAGACTAACATTAATCATAGTATAAAATCTTAACAACGAACTATCTCCCATAATGATGAGGCTACCATCCATTGGAGTAACAAATATCAATAACAAACTATCTCCCATAATAACGAGACTACCATCCATTGAAGTAACAAATCTCAACAATGAACTATCTCCCATTATGACGAGACTACCATCCATTAGAGTAACAAACGTCAACAACGAACTATCTCCCATAATGACGAGACTACGATCCATTAGAGTAACAAATCTCAACAACAAACTAACTACCATAATGATGAAACTACCATCCAAATGGAGTAACAAATATCAACAATGAACTATCTGCCATAATGACGAGACTACCATTCATCGGAGTAATAAATCTCAATAACGAACTATCACCCTTAAATGACGAGAGTAACATTCATTGGAGTAACAAATATCAACAAAGAACTATCTCCCATAATGACGAGACTACCTTCCATTGGAGTAACGAATCTCAACAAAACTATCTCCCATAATGACGAGACCACCATCCATTGGAGTAAAAAATCACAACAATAAACTATCTCCCATAATAACGAGACTACCATTTATCCGAGTAACAAATATTAACAACGAACTATCTCCCATAATGAGGAAACTACCATTCATTGGAGTAACAAATCTCAAGAATGAACTATCTTCCATAATGAAGAGACTAGCATTAATCATAGTAAAAAATCTTAACAACGAACTATCTCCCATAATGATGAGACTACCATCCATTGGAGTAACAAATATCAATAACAAACTATCTCCAATAATGACGAGACTACCATCCATTGGAGTAACAAATCTCAATAACGAACTATCTCCCATAATGACGAGACTACCATTCATCGGAGTAAAAAATCTCAACAATGAATTATCTCTCATAATAACGAGACTACCATTCATTGGAGTAACAAATCTCAACAATGAACTATATCCCATAATGAAAAGACTACCATTCATCAGAGTAACAAATCACAACAACAAACTATATCCCATAATGACGAGACTTCCATTCATTGGAGTAACAAATCTCAACAACGAACTATCTCCCATAATGACGAGACTACCATCCATTGGAGTAACAAATCTCAATAATGAACTATCTTCCATAATGAAGAGACTACCATCCATTGGAGTAAAAATCTCAACAACGAACTATCTCCATAATGACGAGACTACCATCCATTGGAGTAACAAATCTCAATAATGAACTATCTATCATGATGACGAGACTACCATCCATTGGAGTAAAAAATCTCAACAACGAACTATCTCCCATAATGACGAGACTATCATTCATCGGAGTAATAAATCTCAACAACGAACTATCTCCCATAATGACGAGACAACCATCCATTGGAGTTAAAAATCTCAACAATGAACTATCTCCCATAATGACGAGAATACCATTCATCGGAGTAACAAATCTCAACAATGAACTATCTCCCATAATGACGAGACTATCACTCATTGAAGTAACAAATAAATATTCTCAAGGAACTAACAGACTTACTAGGGAAGTATAGGTTTCTCAAATAAAGAGACAGCCACTTGCTGCTATGAGAAGGAAATGTAATAATGCTGCTGGGAAATGAATCTTGGCTTCTCTGGGGAAATTCCAACACTGTCACGCTGAGGAGATAAAGTCTTCTCGCGTAAAATAAATGCATATTCTTAAACCAGGGCTCAAATCTTACAGAAAACATAATAATAATGTTGCCGAGAACCATAGATCCAAACTAGAAATAAACTGGAGCAAAACAGTCAACCAAGATAGCACCTGATGAGACACAAACTCAAAAGGGGACCACAGATCTAACCAGGTGTTGAGCCGAATGAGAAGGCTAAAGTAAAATTCTTTCACGAGGGATAACTCAGTGTGGAAATTGAAAGGATATACACTTTCTGCTTAAGGTTGGAACTCTATTGGAGAGAGGGTAACATAACTATGCGAAATAGGGTAATATGTCAACAAACATCAATGAATGAAAATGAGCAATGAATTTTAAATTCAGCTATGCATGATGTATGTATGAATGTATGAATGTTATCATGTATATGCTAAAAAAATAGACATACAACACTGGGAATAACTTAGACAAAACAAGCTTGGGTAAAGTCAACACTCGGCTAAACTTCTTTGTGAAGAAACATAATCCGAAAATAATCAAGTCAAAATAGTAAATCAAAACTGATACGGGGATATAAAATCCTTCTCCAGGCTTCACCGGGGAATGTCACACAGACTTCGATGGGGAAAATAATGTTTTAACGTCTAGATTTCTACTGGAGATAATAATACTGACTTTTATAGGGAAGATGAAAAACACATCATCGAGATATAAATTGGGGATCTCGTGCTGACTTCATTGGGGAGGACAATATTACATCGTCGAGGAGCCCAAATACATTCTTCAATACCAAGAGTGATGATTACACAAACTTCCTTGGGGAGAAATTATGAAACCACATGGGGATAATGACTTTCAGAGAGAAACATTGTCTCAGCTTTACTCAGGGATTTAAGAAGTTAAACAATACAACAAGAAATCAAAATTATGGGGATTTTAAATCAAACAGATCACTTGGCGGGAGAAAACCTAAAACGTTGACAACTGTTTCAACACTTCTTAGAAAAGATACTGTCCTTATTTAGTTTCTTGGGAAATAAACAACAACAATAATGCCATCACTGCAAAGGGAGATTTTTGCAAAATGATTCTACCTTAGCACACAAGTGGAGAAGAGACTTTCGTCATATGAGAGAAGACCTCACTGGGGAATCTGGGATAAAGGTTTCAAACCATGCAGACATGAAACCAAAATTATCAACCTGCAGAGAAAATAAGAACCAAGACTTGACCGGGGAAAATGGGATTACAAACTCAACACCGCACCATACATCAAATTGTATCAACTCCAACTATTTGAGAAATACAAGAAGATCATACGCATGTCTGCAAGAGTGACCAGTGAGAACTTTCCTGGGGAATATTCATTTCTAAAATTTCAGAGTTCACCCATCCTCGTAATCATTCTTTTTTTGTTTTTTTTAATCATAAAATATAAAGTAAAAAGTAATTTGTAAATTCTTTTCAAAAACAATTTTATTGTTAAATCTCTTTGTTTTGAAAATTACTATGAATAATAAATGGAATCTTTGTGAACAGAATAAAATAAGAATTACAAAGAATTAGATAAAAGCTTAAACTTTATTAATAGAATGGTAGTCTGCAAATGGCAAGACCCCATGGATGATTACAAAATTTGGACAATGCGTATGACTAATATTCGCCCTAACAACTTTGAATTCCTGAACAACGACTTCTGTTGAAGTGTAGTGAGGATCCAAAATAATTGTTGCCTCAAAGATCAAGTGTTGTCTGACGCAGTTACTTGCCAAGAACACCCTAACTTTTGCCTAGGTTTCCCATGCAGGTTTTCAACCTAGAGAGAAGATTTATTATGTTCGTGTCTCTTATTTTTGCCTTGACCGCCCTTTCGGGTTTTCAGCCTACTGAGACGCTCTTTTTTTCCTAAGCTGCCCCTTCGGGTTTTCGACAAAGCGAGTTGTTCATTTATTTCTTTAGGCAAAGTATTTCTTGACTGTGTCAGCATTCATGGGACCTGGGAAATCCTTGTCATCCATAGTTTCAAGAATCAGTGCACCACCAGATAAGGCTTTCTTGACAACATATGGGCCTTCAAAATTGGGATTCCACTTGCCCCTAGAATCAATGTTAAAAGACATGATTTTTCTGAGCACGAGGTTTCCTTCTCTGAATTCACGAGGCTTAACCTTCTTATCAAAAGCTTTCTTCATTCTCTTCTGGTATAACTAACCATAACACAAGTCTATCATTCTATTTTCTTTAGTCAAGTTCAATTGGTCAAACCTGTTTTGGACCCATTCAGCCTCTGACAATTTAGTTTCCATTATAACACGTAGAGAGGGAATCTCAACCTCAATGGGGAGCACTGCTTCCATACCATACACACAAGAGAACGGAGTTGCCTTTGTCGAAGTGGGATGGATGTACGGTACCCATGCAATGCAAAAGGTAGCATCTCATGCCAACCTTTATAGGTGACAACCATTTTATGGATGATCTTCTTGATATTTTTATTAGCAGCTTTAACAACCCCATTCATCTTTGTCCTACAAGGAGATGAATTGTGATGGACAATCTTGAATTCTTCATAAAGTTCTATCATCATCTTGTTATTCAGATTCGAGCCATTGTCGGTGATAATCCTATTTGGCACACCATACCGACATATAAGATTATTCTTGATAAAGCGTACTACCACTTGCTTAGTGACATTAGCATAAGAAGCTGCTTTCACCCATTTGGTGAAGTAGTCTATTTCCACCAAGATAAAACGATGTCCATTCGACGCCTTGACATCAATCATTCCAATCATGTCAATATCCCACATAGAAAAAGGACATGGGGAAGAAATAACATTGAGAAGCATCAAAGGCACATGAATTTTGTCGGCCTAAATTTGGCACTTATGGCACTTCTTTGCAAATTTTTAACAGGTAGATTCCATTGTCACCCAATAGTAACCTGCCATAAGCATCTTCTTTGCCACTGAATATCCATTGGCATGAGTACCAAAGGAACCTTCATGGATTTTATGCATCAACATGTCTACTTCGTGTCTATCCACACATCTGAGCAAGACCATGTCATAATTTCTTTTGTATAGCACATCTTCAATGAGGAAAAAGATGCTTGCAAACCTTCTCAATGTCTTTCAATCTTTGTTTAATGCACCAGCCAGGTATTCCTGAGTCTGGAGAAAATTCTTGATATCATAATACCAAGAATTTTCGTCTGATATTCCCTCTGTTGCAAAGACATGAGCCGGTATATCCAAACGTCAAACTATGATACGAGGCACCTCGTTCTAATTATTTACTTGATACATAGAAGCCAGAGTGGCTAAAGCATCTGCCACCTAATTCTCATCTCTGGGAATATGATGGAATTCAACTTTATTAAAGAAGGGCAATAATCTTCTAGCATAGTCTTTGTAAGGAATCAAGCCAATGTGACGAGTATCCCATTCTCCTTTAATTTGATTTATTACCAAAGCGGAATCGCCATATACATCTAGAATTTTGATTCTGAGATCTATAGCCTCTTTGAGACCCATGATACAAGCTTCATACTCTGCCATGTTATTGGTACAATCAAATGCCAATCTTGCAATAAAAGGGATATATGACCAATGAGGAGTGATAATCATGGTACCAATTCCTTTCCCATAAGCATTTACAGCTCCATTAAATACCATGCCCCATCGAGATTCAAGATCAACACCTTTTCCAGGCAAAGATTCATCACAATCTTTTATTTTCAAAAATATCACATCCTCATAAGGGAAATCAAATTTAACATACTAATAATCATAAAATGGTTAGTGAGCAAGATAACTTGCCAACACACTACTTTTTATAGCCTTTTGAGTACGGTATTCAATATCACAGTCAGACAACAACATCTGCCAACAGGAATTTCTTCCAGTAAGAGTAGGATTTTCTAAAATATACTTAATCGAATCCATTTTGGAAATCAACCAAGTAGTATGATTCAACATATATTGTCGCAACCGCTTTGCCGCCCCAGCCAAAGCACAACATGTTTTTTTCCAGCATAGAATAGCGTGACTCACAGTCAGTAAACTTTTTGCTGAGATAATAAATGGCGTATTATTTTCTTCCCGTTTCATCTTGTTGTCCCAAAATATAGCCCATTGAATCATCTAATACTATCAGATACATAATCAATGGTCTTCCTCCAATAGGAGGGAGCAAGATAGGAGGTTTAAGTAGATATTCTTTAATGATTTCAAATTACCTTTGACAATTGTCCATTTACACACAACCTTAATCTTTCTTTAACAACTTGAAGATCAGTTCACATGTTGCAGTCATATAGGAAATAAATATGGAAATGTAATTCAAACGCCCAAGGAAGCCTCTAACTTGCATTTCAGTTCTTGGCGCTGGCATTTCTTGAATTTCCTTAACCTTGTCAGGATCAACTTGAATTCCTTTTTGGATGACAATGAAACCTAACAATTTTCCTGATCGAACACCAAAGGTGCATTTAATTGGATTCAAGCGAAGACAATACTTCCTCAAACGCTGAAACAGTTTCAACAAATCTTCTATATGCCCTTCTTCAGTCTGGGATTTGGAAATCATATCATTAGCATATACCTCAATTTCCTTGTGTATCAGTTCATGGAATAAGGTTGTCATCACCCTCTGGTACACTACACCAACATTCTTCAACCTGAAGGGCATCACTCTGTAACAGAATGTTCCTCAAGGTGTGATAAACGTTGTTTTTTTCCATATCCTTAAGAGCCATTCTGATTTGATTGTATCCGTAAAATCCATCCATGAACGAAAATACTTTGAATTTTGTTGCACTGTCAACCAACATATCAATATGTGGCAATAGAAAGTCATCTTTTGGACTAGCTTTGTTTAGATCTCTATAATCTACGCACATGTGAACTTTTCCGTCTTTCTTTGGTATTGGGACAATATTGGCAATCCACTAGGGTACACTGATGTCACAAGAAAATCGACATTAATCTACTTTAAAACCTCTTTTTTTAAATTTTCACTGGCATATCAGGGTGAGTTCTTCGTAACTTCTGCTTGATTGGCGGACATTCTGGCTTTAGCCACAAATGATTCTGGCTTGGCGGACATCGGGGTGAAGCAATGCTCCAATCTTGACTTCTTTTGGATCTTCCTCTGAACCCAAATTGATCATCTCCAACGACTCTTTATATGGCTGAAAGGTATTTTCCCCGCGCTCAAGAAACCGCAAAACCTCTTCTGGGATTTCATCATATTCTTCTTCTTTGGCCATATACACGGGATATTCAAAGTTAAGAGAGGGTGCAGTGTCATTGTACTCAACGAGTTTTTTAATTAATCTGCACTTGTGATTTATGATTGATTTTAGAAAATGACACATGTAACATGTGATTATGCATAATTATTTACAGTTATTATTTCTTTTGAAAGGTTTTTTCTGATTACCATTTTCCAAGAAAAAGCAGAAAGTAAAGTCATAATCTGGGAATCAAAAACAAATTTTATAAATGAATTTAAATATCAAAACAACAGATATGCCCATATAACATCAATACCTCCACCTTGGGTAGAGTGAATGATTTTTGAAAATACTAACCAAAAATAAATTACTTTGAAATGTGAATGCAAGAAGGAACATCAACAGTGATCCAATTCTGGACTCTGACTCTGTGCGTCACGAAGTTTGGCATATCTTGCTCTGATTCACCTTAGAGAATAACGTTGATCCTTGGAGTAGTTGGATGGAGATATCCTGCATTATAGAAGATGTCTTGATATTTACTCAAAGCTAACTTGGGCTTCACGACTTCCTTATTCATGGAGAAACCCAAACCAGTGACATTCTTGTTCACAGGAGGATTACTAACCTGCCCCTACACCTTACTAGGGTCTTTCCGCATTACCTGATGCACATCCTTAAATGAGGCGATAAAATTCTCATTCTTCCTTATATTATCAATGGACAAAGCTTGGAACTCAGTTCCAACAACGGCTTCATCAGCTTCTACAATGCTAAAGAAATATAAATGAGATATCAATAGAGCTTGCTCACCATTCATAATACCACCTTCCCTTCACGAACAAATTTCAACTTCTAGTGCAAGGATGAAGTAACAGCTCCCGCTTCTTGGATCCATGGTTGTCCCAATAAACAGTTGTGTGTGGGGACAATATCTATAACTTGGAACGTAATCTGTAATAAGTGCGAACCTATGTGAATAGGTAAATCTACTTCTCCAATGACAGGCTTCCTCGAACCATCAAATGATTTCACTATAATTTGGCTTGGGTGCATGAGAGCTCCCTGGCACTTAAGTTTTATGAGTGTACTCCTTGGTATGACATTCAAGGCAGACTCATTATCAATCAACACATTGGATAAGGAGTCATTCTTATAATTCATGGAAATATGGAGAGTCAGGTTATGGTTTCTTCCTTCATCGAGCAACTTGTCATCACAAAATCTCACATTATTATAGGATTTAATATTCCCCACAACACTGCTGAACTGATCCAGAGACATGTCACTTTCATTAAAAGCCTGATCTAACACTCTCATCAGAGATTCCCGATTAGTAGAAGAGTTCATTAGCAAAGCTAGAATTGAGATCTTAGATGGAGTTTGCAACAACTGATCCACAATATTGTAATCACTCATCTTGATGATTTTCAACAAGTCATCCATATCCTTTTCCAAGGAAGCGCCGCTAGATTCTCCTACCATTTTCGTAGGTTCAACCTTCTCGACAACCTTTTTATTAGAATTAACATCCCCTCGAAAGGTAGGGGAGAAGACACGACCACTGTGAGTTACTTAACTAGCTTCAGCAGTATTCTCGATATGGGACAAAGGTTGGATGGGAATTTCCACACCATCTTCCAGGATAGTTACATTATACTTTTAAGGCACAATTTTGTCTGATTCATATGGGACAAGAAAAGGAAGACAAATACCCATGGGAGCAACAACAGGCTTGTTATGGTACTCAATCTCTACAGGAGCAGGAACACCAAAACACGACACAATGACATTCACCCCCAGTTCAGAATATTTTGCATCACACAATCATCAATTGAGAATGTACCTTTATTAGAGGAAAGGAACTCATCAGCGGAAACATATTCATCATCAGACATGGACTCAAATGAGTAATCTTAAATCATATTAACTCCATTGTAATCATCTTTATTGCCTGTGACTTTGATAGCACCATTATCTAGCAATAGCTGAACACCTTTTCTTACGATAGAACAACCACGAGAATCCCTACAACAGATTTGACAAGACCTATAATGTTCTTCTTGGCCATCCATGTGACAAAATGTAGCGTGCAGCTGTACCAAATCATCATTCATATAATTCACATAAAAATCTAGAATTCGCTGGGACATCCATAAACCATATTCACGTCTTCTTCATATTCAACCCTTGGTATGATTATATGGATAAGACCTTCATCCATCATCTCTTAAAGATCAGCTCTCACTTTATCACATCCATGGATATTTGTACTGAAAATACTAGAACCAGCACGGTCATATGTATAATAGATGAATTTATAGACATCAATATGCATCTTCATTAAATCACCTCTAACCAGGTTGATATCAAAAATCCTAAAGTTCCTATACAACCAACAACCATATTCACAGCACCTGCACCTCCATGTTTGGGTAGTGGATTATCCTTTACATTGGGACCTACATCTTTAAAATATAGAATACCAGTGTAATACGGTGGGAGAACTGAGTTTTTTGGTTTTACCCAAATGTGCGCATAGCAAGAGCCAGCACTGGCTTTTCTTTTATCCAATATTTTGGAAAGGTGAAAAGAATAGGAAAGACCTTTGATAGATTTTGAGTTCAGGGGGTAGGTTATGAAAAGGGAAGGTGTTCGCACCCTTTTCATTCGTAGTTATCTACGGGCTCTTAATTGCTTAGCCCACTTTTGAAAAACTTCTTTGTGTGTGTGTGTATGATTTGTTTGAAAATATTTTGAAATGCAAATGTAAGGCTAACTTTGTAATGATTCTTGTAACAGTTCTCAAGAATGTATACAAATTAAATTTTTTTTTTGAAAATAGTTGTTTGAAAATGTGATGTGAAAAATGTATTGTTTGTGAAAAAGTTGTGAGCAAACAATCATGAGTTTTACCCACTAAGTATGGTATTTCTTATTATTTTCCTTCTCCTTTAGAGATGGTACTATCGATACCATTAATTGGTAGGTAGCCCTATCTATTGGATGTGAAGGGACAGGCGTAGGGTCATCGTATGGTCATCGAAGGCAACATGTAAGGATACTTTAGCAATTGTATCTATAGGACTATCATCATTTTGTAAGCAACTTGAAGGGTCATCGAGGGACTGTGATCTTTATTCAAAAGGGCTATGTTGATTTGGTCGAGGCTCTTTTTCTAAAGTATCCCCTCTTTTGAGGGACACGACCAATATTCGTAAGGCAACAAGAGAGGTTATCCTAGAGGTGTAAGTGTGAAGAGTGTGTTAATTCAATTATTTTGATCTTAAATTAGGGTTTTCTTGATTGCTTTTAGTCTTGCCATACAAACTCTAGTTACTAGTCTTGCTTTTAGTCAAAGAAGCATCGGAGCCCTAGCTCCGGTCGTCTTCTCCGGTGAGAATATTTTTCAACCTGCAAAAATAGCACGATTTAAAGATTAAGAGGGGTTGTGTCCCCCTAAATTGGACCTCCTTAGTTCAATGGTGGTGTTAGTTTGGCCTGAAACTGCTTGCATTGTATGTTTCGAATACAAACTCAGATCGTTCCCTAACAATGGTGTTTCATCGTCCCTATGATATATATCACAAGTAATGGATCAAAACAGTTCAAAACATCATCATGAACACATATGTATGCATCAAATCATTCAATAATGCATGAATTAAGAATTTGAAGTTAAATAATTTTACCCAATTAGTGCAACTTGGTTGTGATGATCTGGCGTGCTTCAAGCTTCAAGGATGAGTACGATGAATTCCTGGGAACTTCAGGAACATGATGGAATGCTTGGAATGGATTGAAAGTGACTGGAAATAAGGGTTTTAATTTACCCTAGTTCTTGAAATTTTTTGAGATTTTAGGGTGTGTTCTTGAGGCAATGTTTCGTGTGTCCTTGATGTCTGAATATGTTGAGTATATAAAGAGGAAAAGATTAGGTCAGTATTCGGGCTTAGACATCTCATGAAATCATATCATTGATTTTTTTTTGAAAATAAGTTCAAATCTTCCAAATCCATGAAAAAAAATTTCAATCATAAACCACACGGTTTCTCGAGCTTCAAGATAGATTTTTGGGCCTCAAACATGATTAGAACAAAAGCCTACACGCCTTGATCCATTTGTCTTGTATTTTATTTGATTTATTTTGAATTTAAATGAATAAAATCAAAAATAAAATAAATAAAAATCACAAAAATATATGAATGGATTTAGAGGTCCCTTATGAGGTCATGAACACGTTTGGACCTGAAAACATAGGCCCATTAGCCCCAAAAATTCAAGTTTGCTCAGTTTAGGTTTCATGTATTTCCTCAAAATTGCTCAACTTGCACCAATCATATCTCTCTCAATTTCTGTCATATGAAGGTGATCTTTATGTTTTTGGAAACCTCAAGATGTCTCCTACAACTCTCATGCTGGTCATTTTTTCATTTGAAGTCTTGAACTTGAGGTGAATTGCTTTGATAAAAAAAGTATTTTTGTTGACTTTTAAAATGACATGTAATGTTTTGGCCCATATCTCTCAAATGAAGTATTTTTGGCCTTGAGCTTAGAGAGACAAAGTTGTAGAGAATTGAATTTCCTTTAATTTAGCCTTTTGTTGAGGAATTTATGATGAAGTATGTGAAAGTTATGGTTGGTCAAAGTTTAGTTGACTTCTCCTAAAGAAAATCCTAATTTAGTAACTTTTGACTTTTGATGAATCTTGAGTTTTCTTGATGAATCATGATCAACCCTTGATAAAATGATGGTTGTGACTTCAAAATCTTGATGTTGACCAAAAATCTTCAAGTTTGATTGTAAATTGGTCAAATTTGACCAATGTCCAATAGAGTTGATTTTCAATCATCTGGCTAATTGACTGAGCAAAAATGTGATGTAAGGCTTGAAACTTGGTATGAGGATACTTCGAGACATATGAGAAACTATGAAGTCCACTTGATTCATTAGAAACTTAAGTTCCTTTGATAAAATCAAAGCCCTAGTTTCAGGTCAATCGCTTAGGAAGAGAGTTTGTCTAGTCAACCCCTTGAGTAGTCTTGAGTATTTGAGACCTTCATGAGCATGAGGAGGTATCTTGAATAATTTAACTTGAAAATGGGAGGGAAAATTTTGGGGTACAACAGCTGCCCTTGTTCAATCTTCTTAAACCTGAAGAGTTAGATTGGCATGTCTTCCATTTGTAATTTGAAGGTGGAAGAGGATTGAACACTTAAGTGCCCAGAAATTTGCACTCTCATGTGCACGAAGTAACAATGTTGGTTGATTATATTGCTTGAATGGTATTAAAGATGTCATTCAGAAATTTTACAGAGTGTCGTCGGAAATGAGCTTATAGATGCCATCCAAAGTGAATGTATTTGAAAAAGTATACTATAATGAGTCTGTGTCTGACTATATCTAGAAAACATGCTAGGGAGTATCAGGATGAATCTTGTGTCTTGATTGTATCTTAACAAGTATTAGAATGAGTCTATGCCTGACTGCATCTAAAGGTGGATCATAATGATTCTTCGCCCGACTATATCTAAAAAATGTATTGGAATGAGTCTATGCCCGAATGTATCCAAAGGAGTATCAAAATGAACCTTCGCCTAGTTTTATCTGACTGGTGCTTTTCAAAATGAATTTATCTGATTTTATCTGAGGGAAATGCTTTTCAGAACGAATCTCTGAAGGAAATGCTCGTCAGAATTAGTCTATGAGGGAAATCATCTAGTTATCTAGATAGTAACCCCGTCCTATTTCGGGAATTGATCTATATCATGTCTATAGTTTACTGATAATATTCATTTGTATGCAAACTTAACCTGGAAACAAAATTAGTTTTATGCAATGCCATGATGCATGAAATGTATTTTGTAGTGATTCTCTCAAAATAAACGAGAATAGTGGTAAATCTTCACTGTCCATGGTGGTAAGTATCATAGCACCGGCAGAATATATCTTTTTGATCACAAATGACCCTTCGTACGTGGGAGTCCATTTTCCCCTGGGATCACCTTGTGGTAGGATGATGCGCTTTATTACCAAATCACCAACCTGGTACACCTGATGTCTGACTTTCTTATTAAAGGCCTTAATCATGCATTTCTGATACACCTGACCATGACAAGCAGCCGCAAGCCTTTTTTCATCAATCAAATTTATCTGGTCAAGTCAAGTCTGAATCCATTCGTCTTCATCTAAACCCGCGTCTTTCATAATCCTTAGGGAAGGAATATGGACTTCAACACGTAAGACAACATCCATACCGTAGACGAGAGAGAACGGGGTCACCCCGATTGATGTACGTACTGTAGTGTGATAACCATGCAGAGAAAATGGTAGCATATCATGCCAATCTTTGTATGTCACCATCATCTTCTTCAAGATCTTCTTTATTTTCTTGTCGGTAGCTTTCACTGTACCATTCAACTTTGGCCAGTACGGAGAAGAATTGACATGCTTAATCTTGAACTGCATACAGAGTTCTGTGATCACAGTATTGTTAAGATTGGTACCATTGTCTGTGATAATCCTTTCAGGGATGCCATACCGACATATAAGGTTATGCTTAATGAAACGAGCCACAACATTCTTGGTAATGACAGCAAACAAGGGTTCTTTTACCCACTTCGTGAAGTAATCAATAGCGACAAGGATGAAATGATACCCATCAGAAGCAATAGGCTTAATCTCTCCAATTATATCAATGCCCCATATTGCAAATTTCCAAGGAGCAGTCAAGAAATTCAAAGGAACCGGAGGCACATGTACTTTGTCAGCATAAATCTGGCATTTGTGCCAAGTTCTGGAATGATGATGGCAATTGGTTTCCATGGTATACCAATAATAACTTGCCCTCAGAATATTCTTAGCCATTGTATGTCCACTGGAGTGAGTACCAAAGACACCTTCCTGCATATCTTCCAGAATTTTCTCAGCTTCCTTCTTTTCTACACAACGAAGAAAAATCGAATAGTGGTTGCGCTTGTATAAGATTTTGTTACTCATAAATAACTTTCTAGAGAACCTCCTTAGAAATTTCTTATCATTTATTAATTCTCCTTTAAGGTATTCCTTAGTTTCAAGGCATCTTTTTACTTCGTGGTACCAAGGCATTTCCTCTACTCCCCCAGTATCAACTTCGTAGCAAATCGCTGATTCGTCCAGTCTCTCAATAGTACTTCGAAGAGCTTCATTATCCCATCTGATTTTGAACATAGATGACATGGTAGCTAGTGCGTCTGCCAATTGATTCTCTTCTCGTGGAATATGTTCAAAAGTGATTTCCTCGAAGTACGGGATTAATGCCAACATATGCTCTCAATAAGGAATGATATTTGGATGCTTCATGTCCCATTCTCCTTTAATTTGACTGATCACTAGGGTTTAGTCCCCATATACATAATTTAATTCTCATACCGATGGCAGCTTTGATACCCATGATGCATGCTTCGTACTCGGCCATATTGTTGGTACAGTCAAAACACAATCTAACGGTAAAGGGCATATGGAAACCCTTGTGAGAGACAATCACAACACCAATTACATTACTGAGCGCATTATAAGATCCATCGAAAAACCGTAGTCCATTTGGATCCTAGTTAGGGTCCTCATATGGTCCAAGTTCTTCATAATCAGTAACTAACATGATATTCTCATATGGGAACTTAAAGTTCATAGACTGATAGTCATCTACAACTTGATGAGTCAAATGATCTGCCAGTACACTTCCTTTAATTGCCTTTTGAGTAGTGTACTAAATGTAGTATTCTGTCAAGACCATTTGCCATCTTGCTATTCTTTCGAAGAGAGCGGGTTTCTCGAATATGAATTTTATAGGATCCATCTTAGATCAACAAAGTAGTATGAGTCAACATATAGTGTCCTAGTCGGCGAGCAGCCCACCCCAAAGCGCATCAAGTTTTCTCGAGTAGTGAGTATCTTTTTTCACACTCGGTAAACTTTTTGCTAAGGTAGTATATTGCATGCTCTTTTCGACCAGACTCGTCATGTTGCCCCAGTACACACCCCATTGAGTTCTCTAATACTGTCATGTACATTATCAGAGGTCTTCCTTCAACTAGTGGCATCAGAATTAGAGGTTCCAGTAGGTACTCCTTGATTTTGCTGAAGGCTATCTGACAATTGTTGTTCCACTTCACTACTTGATCTTTCTTCTGTAACTTGAAGATTGGCTCACAACTAGCGGTCAAATGAGAAATAAATCTGGCAATGTAGTTCAATCATCCCAAGAAACCTCTGACTTCCTTCTTAGTGTGGGGAGCTGGCATTTCTTGAATGGCTTTAACCTTTGCAGGATCAAATTCAATACCTTTACCACTGACGACGAAACCTAGGAGTTTACCCAATCTTACCCCAAAGGTGCACTTGTTTGGATTCAACCTCAACTTGTACTTCTTCAATCTCTCAAACAGCTTGTGTAGGTGGTCGACATGTTTTCCTTCAGTTTGAGACTTGGCTATCATGTCATCAACATAAACCTCTATCTCATGATGGATCATATCATGGAAAAAAGCTACCATAATACATGAATATGTTGCACCAGCGTTCTTCTAGCCAAAAGGCATAACTTTGTAACAGTAACAGAAAATACCCCACTGTATAACAAAAGTGGTCCTCTCCATGTCTTAAGGTACCATCTTGATTTGATTATAACCAGAGAAACCATCCATGAAGGAAAATACTTTATGTTGAGCGGTGTTATCAACCATAACATCAATATGTAGAAGCAGAAAGTCATCTTTGGGGCTTGCCCTATTCAAATCCTTATATTCTATACACATACACACCTTACCGTCCTTCTTAGGTACCGATACCACATTTGAAACCCACTGAGGATAAGACGTAACAACTAAGAAACATGCATTGAACAGTTTCATGACCTCAGCCTTGATCTTTTCAGACATCTCAGGACGCATACGATAAACCTTCTATTTTATAGGAGGAAAAATTTCCTTCATTGGTAAATGGTGAACCACAATGTCAGTATCAAGCTCTGGAATGTCTTCATACGAGTAAGCAAAGATCTCAACATAGTCACGTAAACTCTAGATTAACCTCATTTTGACACTCTCTTATAAGTTGGCACCTATCTTCATTTCTTTCTTGTCCTCTTCAGTACCCAAGTTCAGAACCTTGACTGGCTCTTCATGCGGTTGTATGGCTCTTTATTCTTGTTTTAACAGTCTAGCAAGCTCTACAGGGACTTCACAATCTTCCTCACCTTCGTCCTTGGCTCGGTAGATCGTATTTTTGAAGTCATAATTGGCAATAACATAATTGTTATTAATGGGAGCCAGGGTGGATGTGGATGTTCAATTTGTTATGTGGGTGTGTGTAAGAACACATAGATATTTTGAAAGTAATAAAGTAAAAGAAAGAGAAAAAGTACAAAATTTGAATGCAAACATCCAATGATTTATTAAATGAAAACATGTGGATAAAAAATTAGAACCCTAACAAATGGACCTTTGTTCCCCGCGTAAGGAACAAGGCTTAAAATTATTGTTCAAATTACATAACCAAAAACTTGAAAGCAAGAAAATAGAAAACAACATTAACTCTTTACTAAAGGAGATTGGTATAAAGTCTTCAGCCTTCCAATTGTTGAGACCATTGCTGGTAGTAGGAAAAATCCAATTGTCTATGTCACAGTCGCTATCAGCGTCTTCCATAGTGTTGACTTGATTCTTGTAAACTCCATTGTTGTCAATCATCAGAGGAGTAGTCAAGTCATTCACAATAGAAACATGAGAAACATCATCAATAACATTTACGCCCTTGTCATGATTAGGCATAGGTGCAGTGATCACATTAGGAGTCTCAGGGGGGTCAAATTCAATCTCCTTAGAGTCAATCATATCTTAAATCTTATTTTTCAATGCCCAACAGTTGTTAGTGTCATGTCCGGTACTATTGGAATGACAGACACACCTTGCATTGGGATTGTAATGGGGAGAGGAAGTATTGGGATTCTGAGGAGGATCCTTCAATGTAATCAGCTCTTCCTTTAACATGTGTTGTAATGATTGAGACAACGACATATTGATTCTTGTGAATTTTCTCCTAGGTGCATCCTACCTACGTGGATTATTCTGTTGTTGTTGCACTGGTGCAAGATTAGAGATCAGAACTGCCCCCACAGATTGGTTGTGGTCACACTTATTACGACTCTTCTGGCCGTACACAATATTGGATTCTTTCTTACCATTATATGACTTCTTCGCAATACTCAAAGATATAGCCACCTGAATTTTACCACTTCTGATTCCATTCTCAACATGTTCCCCTATCAATATCAGTTTAGTGAAACCGACTGAAGAACTTCTAAGTAGCTGATTATAAAAAGGACTTGTTAGCGTGCTCATAAACATGTCAACCAATTCCATATCAGCCAAGGGAGGTTGGACTCTGCCTGCAAGATCTCTCCATTTATGTGTGTACTCCTTAAAGCCTTCCTCATAACACATGGACATACTCTATAGTTGCATCCAGGTTAGTGCCAAATCAGAATTACATTAATATTGTTTATAGAAAGCTGCAGCTAAATCTTCCCAGGTATGGACATTGGTACCTTCAAGTTGATAATACCATTCTAATTGTGTTCCAGACAGACTCTCTTAAAAGAAACGCAACCATAATTTCTTGTCAGCAGTGTGTGGTTGAATTTTCCGAATATATGATCTCAAATTCAGCTTCGGGCAAGAAATGCAAGCATACTTAGAAAAGGTAGGAGTTTTGAACTTATGAGGAATGATGACTCCTTATACTAAACCTAATTCTTCAAAGTTCAAGACAGGCACCTTCTGGATCTCCATATCTTTCAGACGCTCTTCTAACATCTTATACTTCTCGTCATCAGGGGGATATTGTTCATCTAAATAGTCTTCATTCTCTTCATCATAATATTTTTCAAAACCATGATTGTTTTTTTAAGTTTTGACACTCTTACATTCTTCCTCCCATTCATCATCTTCATCAAATGGAGTATCAAGATCACGAGCTTGCTTGACAAGACCTCTGAACCTTCTTCCCCTGTTAAGGATGTTGATTGGTTTGTTTGTCTTCTTCTTCTCGTTGATGAGCGCCTTCAGTTCTTCTTTCCCCTTGGATAGGTTTAGAAACATCTCTTGGATCTGATCATTCTGATCCTGAAGTTCTTTGACTGTCTATTCGAGAGCCATTTATGCTGAAATAAACAGCAAGAAGATGAGAAACCGCTCTTGGAAACCTGTTATACAATGATATGTATGGCATGTAGATACATATGCAATATTTTCAAGGACCTCATGGGATTTGAATTTGTTAATCAAAAGGAACAAAAACAAATATTCTTATTAGTACGTTCAAATTATAACAAAAAGGGTTACAAAGAAACAGATTATGACACAAGTCTCCCATGGATGCTTTCTCTTTGTGTTGACATAAGCGTTAAGGCTCTGCTCTTTGTGAAGTCATTTTGTCAGCTCCAACACTTTCTTCTCTCTAGCATAGTGTAGCGGTAGCAATGTTGAGAGTAAGCCATTGGATTGACTTGACTCGCACAGATCAAATAAAAATCACCACCGCGCTTTATTGTTTCCAAAGAAATGGGAAAGGAGCGAATAACCCAAAAAATAGGGGGAGAAAATCTAAGTTCGGGGGCTGGTTATGAAAAGGGAAGGTATTAACACCCTAAACATTTACGGTACTCCACATGAACCTCTTTGAAAATTTGTGTATTTTGGCTATAAATGTTATATATAAAAATAGATTGTGGAGATGAGAAATGAAGTATTTTTTTAATAATTTTTTAGTGCCGCGGTTGCGAATCTTTAGTGCCTACGTACCACCTTCGGTGAAATAGGGGATCAAGGTACTCGTAGTTCACCTTTAAAAATTTTAAAACACAAGTGTGTTGGTTAATTTTAAGAGATGAGACATCATCGTCTTATCCGAGTGGTAGAACATAATTACTAACCACAATTATGAGAAAGGAATATTTGCGTCATCTCAAAGTGGAGGATATGGCTTGGGTTTTAAAATCTACAAAGCCTATCTCAACACCCAAGTGGAAAATATCTTACTTCACTATATATCGTAGAAGTGTAGTAGCTTGCATCACTACAAGGATTGACAAGAGTCTAATCTTTTAAGAAAAAGTTTTAAAGATAAAAAGCCAAAATGGCAAAATGGTTTGAATGACATAGTTTGACTTTTAGTCTTCTCACAAAAATGTCAAGGTATTATTAAGTTGGTTAAAGTTTGATTAAGAAAATATTTTGAAAATGCATGGACCTAAGTCCAAGTTTATTGTGAAAGCGGTTCAAGTTTAAAAACAAGAATAGTTTTGAAAATGAGGGAGAAGATTTTTGAAATGAAAGATGATGGGAGGAGATGAAGGGATTATCTTAAAGCATAAGGGTAAAAGCTAGGGAAAAGAACCGTCTAACTAAGAAGAAGCCAACACTTGACACAATGAGTCAATGTTGAATTCCCATCCTTTGGATTGAGACCAAACAATAAAAGATAATAAACCTCTTGAGAATACCAAGCTTCAAATGCATTAAGTCTTCAAAAAAATTGGGCAGAGAAACGACTGTATACAGATGTATTCTCGATCACTGACAAAGCACATAATCAGAATAACCTTCATACAACGAAAAAAAACAACCCAATGTCTCGGGGTAAACCCCAAGAACTCTAGACAAAACAATAGTAGAAGTCACAAGGTCTCAATGTAAGTTAAGGTCTCTACTCCTAAGTCCAAGAAGTCCATAACTCCAAAATGCCAAGGATAGTAACCAAATAGTCCGAGTAACCTTAAAGTATTTTATTGTTCAAGTTGGTTATTAGGTATATTCAAAAAAGAAAATGAAAGTTCAAGTGAGCAAAGTAAAAATGACATAAAAATAAATGCTCAAGTGAGCAAATATGAAAATAGCATGAAATGTAAATGCTAAAATAAATGATGCTTAAAGTAAAAGCAAAAAGTAAAAGCATAAAAATAAAATTCAATTGTTAATGAGTTATAAAATAGAGGTTAGTTGAATGACCATCTTGAAACTTGCATTTGAAAATTCATTAGAAGATTGATAAAATCAAAGCCTCTCAACAACGAGTTTAATTTGCTTTTTGTTAAGTATATCATTCTTTTCAAAATCTCAAGGCAACAATAAATGGTTAACGATGTTTAAATGATTCACTTAGTTCTAAAATTTATGAAAGTTTATTAGAGGATTTATAAGACCAAATCCTCCTAACAATTAACCTCAAGGTTATTGAATCAAAAGTTTTAAATTAAATATACTTGGGCTTGCAAACATTGGTTTGGGCCACATATGGTCATTTCTCGGATTAGGATAAAATTTAGCGCTATGTTAAGCAATCGTAAGTGGACTTATATAGAAGTCACACCTATGTTGAGGTCGCTCAATAACTATCTATGTGTTAAATGTTTGGAGTGGTGATATGTAGATCATCCTCTAACAACATGTAGCACAATGAAAAAGGGATAAGATGTAGAGGGTAGGGGTGCAAGGTATAAAATCAGGGATTGAAATATCATCAACATCATTCATCTATTTTGGTGGATTTGGATTCTCAACCTATCAACACCCAAGATCCAATGAGGTTGATGAACTTGTCACCAAATAATGCCCAAGTCAAAATCAAATAAAATAATAATAAAAACTTCAATAAAATAATATTTAAAAGGTTAATTAAAAGGAAAATAAATGGTAAAAATACACAAAGTATATTAAAACACCAAATAAAAATCCTAAAGAAAAGTCAAAGATCAAACATGATTTAATAAAGGTTGAAACTTTTTAAGAAATTTTTTTAAGTCAGAAACTATTGTTTTAAAATAAAAGAAAAAGGTAAAACAAACTAAAAATGGTGAAAAATATTAAAATCAGGAATAAAAATAAAACAATATTATCAAAAATTGCCAAGAAGGCCAAAGGACCTTTCCATAATTTATCAGAATTTAAAAATTAAGAAAATATTTTTAATCAATTAAAGCAATTCAATTAAAGTGAAAAATTATAAATAAAAAATATTAAATTATAAAATAAAATTGTAAAAAAATATAAATCAGAAAGAGAAAAAACAAAAATATTTTTAAGAATTTTTTCACATTTTTTGAGTTGGAAATGAATTTTTTATGAATTTTTAAAGTTTAAATCAATTAAAATATAAAAAATCAGAAAATAAAAATAATTCAAAAAGATATAGACCATTAGGTGATTGTCAAAACGCGTTAGTAATCAGATCCAAGAGATCTGGCGCGTTGTGCATATCATGATCCTTATTGAATAAAACACTAGATCCAATATTACATCAGATTTTAAAAAAAAACAAGTGGCGCCTTGTCATTGGTTGAGAGATGACACGTTGGTCATCTTCAACCTCCAACCACGCAAATTTTCAGGTCTCACAAACTGTAAAATGAGGAGCTCAGACCTATGACATTCGCTTCGTCTCATCAAGATGAAAACAATCGTACCCTCGCGAAAAATTTATTTAAAATGTAGCTCAGTCGTTTTGCAAAAAACCAGAAGGAAAAAATTGAATATGGACTTGAAAATCCATGGCCAAAACTTATTTCCAGTTGAAAACAAATTTTTCGACTAGTATCAGAATTTGAGAGCTTCATTGTGGTAGCAAATTTTGAGGGAATTGATGAAGGAATCTACCTATTGAAGTTCAAATTCAGAGCTCTGAAACTTGACTTGGCTAGCACGATTTAGGATGCTTTAGGGCTTGGTTCTTCTTCTGTTAGCTTCAATGAAGTTCAAGGATGAAGAATTGACAAATAAAATGGATTGAGGAAGGCTGTGAAACCAAAAACGAAGTTGTAGAAATATGGGTTAAGGAGAGGGTTGGGCAGGGTGATTCTGGCTGTTCAAGCTTGATAAAATGAGTGAGTTATAACCCTCTATTTAAAGGGAAACAAATGGGATGCTCAAGCGTGTGGAATGATGAAGTTTTAAGGGAAATCCTGTGAAGTTTCAAGCATGAAAAGATCAAAATTATGGGGATTTTAAATCAATCCCAGCACTTGGCGGGAGAAAACCCAAAACATTGACAAATGTTTCAATACTTCTTAGAAAAGATAACGCCCCTGTCTATTTTCCTGGAAAAGAAACAACAACAATAATCCCAACACTGCAAAAGGGCGACATTTTACAAATGATTCCACCTCAGCACGCAAAGGGAGAAGGTACTTTCGTCTTATAAGCGAAGACCTTATTTGGGAATTTGGGATAGAGGTCTCCAACCGTGCAAACCCGAAATAAAAAATTATCAACCTGGAGAAAAAAATTGAACCAAGACTTGACTGGGGAAAATGGGATCACAAACCCAATGCTGCACCGTACATTAATTGGTATCATCTCCAATTATTTGAGAAACACAAGGAGATCATGCGAATATCAGCAGAAGCTACTTGAGAGAACTTTCACGGGGAATATATACTTCTAAAAGAAATCAGAGCTCGTCCATCCTTGGAATCACTATTTTTGTTTTTTCTTGAATCACAAAATCTAAAGTCGAAAGTAATTTGTAAACTCTTTTAAAAAGAAATTTTTTGTTATTTAATCTTTTTGTTTTGAAAATTACTATCAATAATAAATGGAGCCTTTGTAAGCAGAATAAAATCATAATTGCAATGAATTAGATAAAAGCTCAAACTTTATTAATAGAATGGTAGTTTGTGAATGGTGAGACTCCCACAGATGATTACAAAGTTCAGAAAATGGTAATACATTGGAAAAGATACATTGAAATACAATGACCACTATTCTCCCTAACAACTTTGAATTCCTGAGCAGCGACTTCTGTTGATGTATGGTGACAATCTAAGAAGATTGATGCTTTAAATGATCAAGTCTTGTCTATCGCAGTTACTTGCCATGAAATCCCTAACTTTTTTCTAGGTTTCCATTGTGGATTTTCAACCTAGTGGGAAGAATCTATTCTGTCTGTGTCTCTTAGTTTTTCCTAGACTTCTCTTTCGGGTTTTCAACCTACCGAGACGCTCTTTTTTTCATAAATTGCCCTTTCGGGTTTTCGACTTAGCGAGCTATTCTTTTATTTCATTAGGCGAATCATTTCTTGACTGCAGCAGCATTCATAGAACATGGGAACTCCTCACCATCCATAGTTTCAAGAATCGATGCACCGCCAGAGAAGGCTTTCTTGATAACATATGAGCCTTTAAAATTGGGAGTCCACTTGCCCCTAGAATTAGCGTTAAAAGACATGATCTTCTTGAGCACGAGGTGGCCTTCTCTGAATTCACACGGCTCAACCTTCTTATCAAAAGATTTCTTCATTCTCTTCTGATATAAGTGACCATGACACAAAGCTGTCATTCTCTTTTCTTTAATCAAATTCAATTGTTCAAACCTGTTTTGGACCCATCCAACATCTGACAACTTGGTTTCCATTATCACATGTAAGGAGGGAATCTCAACCTCAACGGGGAGCACTGCTTCCATACCATACACAGGAGAGAATGAGGTTGCCCCTGTTGAAGTGTGGATGGATGTACGATACCCGTGCAAAGCAAAAGGGAGCATTCCATGCCAATCTTTATAAGTAACAACCATCTTCTGAATGATTTTCTTAATGTTTTTATTGGGAGCTTCAACAACCCCATTCATCTTTTTCCTGTAAGGAAATGAATTGTGATGTATAATCTTGAATTGTTCACAAAGTTTTTCCATCATCTTGTTATTCAGATTCGAGCCATTGTCGGTGATAATCCTGCTGGGCACACCATAACGACATATAAGATTGTTCTTGATGAAGCATACTACCACTTGCTTAGTAACATTAGCATATGAAGCTTCTTCCACCAATATGGTAAAGTAGTCTATTGCCACCAAGATGAAACGATGTCCATTTTATGCCTTGGGTTCAATCATTCCAATCATGTCAATACCCCATATAGAGAAAGGCCGTGAGGAAGAAATAACATTGAGAAGTGTCGGAGGCACGTGAATTTTGCCAGCGTAAATATGGAACTTATGGCACTTCTTTGCAAATTCGTAACAATCAGATTCCATTGTCAGCCAATAGTAACCTTCCCTAAGCATCTTCTTTGCCATCGAATGTCCATTGGCATGGGTACCAAAGGAACTTTCATGGGTTTCCTGCATCAACATGTCTGCTTCGTGTCTATCCACGCATATGAGCAAGACCATGTCATAATTTCTTTTGTATAACACATCTCCATTGAGGAAGAAACTACCTGCCAACCTTCTCAATGTCTTTCTATCTTTGTTTGACGCACCAAACGGGTATTCTTGAGTCTGGAGAAATGCTTGATATCATGATACCAAGGTTTTTCGTCTAACGTTTCCTCTGTTGCAAACACATGAGCTGGTCTATCCAAAATCCGCACTGTGATACGAGGTAAATCGTTCCAGGTATTCACTTGTTACAAAGAAGCCAGAGTGGCTAAAGCATCCGCCATCTAATTTTCATCTCAGGGAATATGATGAAATTCAACTTTAGTAATGAAAGGTAATAATCTTATAGCATAGTCTTTGTAGGGAATAAAGCCAGGGTGACGAGTATCCCATTCTCCTTTAATCTGATTTATTACCAAAGCTTAATCACCATACACTTCTAGAATTCTTATTTTGAGATCAATAGCCTCTTTGAGTCCCATGAGACAAGCTTAATACTCTTCCATGTTATTGGTGCAATCAAATTCCAATATTGCAGGAAAAGGGATGTGTGATCCATAAGGAGTGATAATTACGGCACCAATTCCTTTCCCATAAGCATTCACAGCCCCATCAAATACCATACCCCATCGGGATTCAGGATCAAGACCTTCCCCAGGAAAAGGTTCATCACAATCTTTTCCCTTCAAAAACATCACATCCTTATCAGGGAAATCATATTTAATAGACTGTTAATCATCAACCGGTTGGTGAGCAAGATAATCTGCCAACACACTGATTTTTATTGCCTTCTAAGTACGATATTTAATATCATATTCAGACAACAACATCTGCCAAGGGGAAATTCTCCCAGTAAGAGCAGGATTTTCAAAAATATACTTAATTGGATCCATTTTGGAAATCAACCAAGTAGTGTGATTCAGCATATATTGCCGCAACCATTTTCCACCCAGGCCAGAGCACACCATGTATTTTCCAGCATAGAATACCGCGACTCACAGTCAGTAAACTCCTTGCTGAGATAATAAATGGCATATTCCTTCCATGTTTCATCTTGTTGTCCCAAAATACAGCCCATAGAATTGTCTATCACTGTTAGATACATAATTAATGGTCCTCCTTCAATGGGAGGGAGCAAGATAGAAGGTTCAAACAGATACTCTTTAATAATTTCAAATGCCCTTTGGAAATCATCTGTCCACACACAACCTTGATATTTCTTTAACAACTTAAATATCGGCTCGCATGTTGCAGTCATATGGGAATAAATCTGGAAATGTAATTCAAACGCCCAAGGAAGCCTCTAACTTGATTTTCAGTTCTTGGTGCTGGAATTTCATGAATTGCTTTGACTTTATCAGGGTCAACTTCAATCCCTTTTTTGCTAACAATGAAACCTAACAATCTTCATGATCGGACACCAAAGGTGCATTTATTTGGATTTAAGCGAAGACAATACTTCCTCAAACTTTGAAACAATTTCAATAAATCCTCTATATGTCCTTCTTCAGTCTGGGACTTAGAAATAATATCATCAACATATACCTCAATTTCGTTGTGCATCACATCATGGAATAGGGTTGTCATAGCCCTCTGGTACGTTGCACCAACATTCTTCAACCCGAATGACATCACTATATAACAGAATGTTCCCCAGGGTGTGATAAACGTTGTTTTTCCATGTCCTCAGGAGCCATTTTGATTTTGTTATATCCGGAAAATCCGTCCATGAACGAGAATACTTGGAATTTTGTTGTACTATCAACCAACATATCAATATGTGGCAATGGAAAATTATCTTTTGGACTAGCTTTGTTTAAATCTCTATAATCAACGCACATGCAAACTTTTCTATCTTTCTTTGGTACTGGGACAATATTTGCAATCAAATGAGGCTACACTGATGTCATAAGAAAACCGACATTAATCTTCTTTAAAACTTCTTCTTTAATTTTCACTTCCATATCAGGGTGAGTTCTGCGCAATTTTTGCTTGATTGGCGGGAATTATGGCTTTAGCGGCAAATGGTGTTCCACAATATCAGTATCCAATCATGGCATGTCTTGGTATGACCAAGAAAAGATGTCCACATACTATTTCAACAATTCAATCAACCTGCTTTTCATGTCAGGATGCAACAATGCTCCAATCTTGACTTCTTTTGAATCTTCCTTTGTACCCAAATTGATTGTCTCCAATGGCTCTTTATACGGAAGAATGGCACTTTCCTCGCGCTCATGAAACCGTGAAATCTCTTCTGGGATTTCGTCATATTCTTCTTCGGCCACATACGCATGATATTCAATGTTGGGAGAGGGTGCAGGGTAATTGTATTCAACAGGTTTTTTAATTAATCTACACATATGATTTATGATTGTTTTTAGAAACTGACACATATAACAAGTGATTATGAAGATTTATTTACAGTTATTATTTATTTTGAAAGTTATTTTTTATTACCATTTTCCAAGAAAAAGCAGAAAATAAAGACACAATTTTGGAATCAAAGATAACTTTTATTATTAATTTTAAACATCAAAGCAACAGATAAGCCCATACAACAATAATACTTTCACCTTGGGCAGAGTGAGATTTTTGAAAAGATTAACAAAAAATAAATTACTTTGAGACATGAATGCAAGAGGGAACATCAATAGTGATCCAATTTTAGACTCTAACTCCACGCGTCACATAGTTCGACATCTTCTGCTCTACTTCACCTTCCACAATAACATTGACCCTCAAAACAGTTAGATGAAGATAACCTATGCTGTGAAAGATATCCTGATATTTTCCCAAAGCAGACTTCGGCTTCATATTCTCACCTTTATTGTTCTTCGCAGAGAATCCCAAACCAGCTCTATTCTTATTCATAGGTGGATCCATGATCTTCCCCCGTACTTTACATGGGACATTACGCACTACCTACTGAGCATCCTTAAATGAAGCTATATAATTCTCATTTTCCCTTATATTATCAATGGATAAAGCTTGGAACTGGGTTCCAACATTAACTTCATCCGCTTCCACAACACTGAAAGAGGAAAAATGAGATATTAACAATGCATGTTCTCCATTTATGATGACCACCTTTCCTTCACGAACAAACTTCAGCTTTTGGTGCAAAGTTGAAGTGACAACCCCTGCCTAGTGGATCCATGGTCATCCCAGTAAACAATTGTAAGCTGGAACAATATCCATAACCTGGAAAGTAATCTGAAATAAGTGTGGGCCTATATGAATAGGCAAATCTACTTCCCTGATGACAGACCTCCTTTATCCATCGAAAGCTTTCACAATTATGCCACTTGGGCGTATGGGAGTTCCTTGGTACTTCAATTTCATAAGTGTGCTCCTCGGTATGACATTTAAAGTGGATCCATTGTCCATTAGCATATTGGACAATGAATCGTTATTATTATTCATGGAGATATGGAGATCCAAGTTATGATTCCTTCCTTCATCGGGAAACTCGTCATCACAGAAACTCAAATTATTACAGGAGGTAATATTCCCAATAACACTGCTGAATTGGTCCAAAGGTATATCACTTTCTACCAAAGCTTGATCCAACACTCTCATCAATGATTCCCTGTGGGCAGAAGAGTTCATTAACAAGGCTAGAATAGATATCTTTGATGGAGTCTACAACAATTAATCTATGATGTTGTAGTCGCTCATCTTGATAATCTTCAATATATTGTTCACATCTTTTTCCAGAGTAAAACCACTAGATTCCCCTACTACTTTCTTGGTTTCAACACTTTCAATAACCTTTTTATCAGCATTAACACTCCCTCAAATGACAGGTGCGGAAACATGGGCACTACGGGTCACTCGGTTGGCTTCAGCAATATTCTTAACATCGGACAAACGTTGGATGGGAACTTCCACACCATCTTCCAAGATTGTAGCATTTTATTTGTACGGCACGACTTTGTCTAATTCGTAAGGAACAGGTCCCGGAAAGCAAATCACCATTGGAGAAACAACTGGCTTGCTATGTTACTCAATCTCTATAGGGGCATGAACACCAAAACAAGGCACAATAACATTCACCCCCTCTTCAGAATACTTAGACATCATAAAATCGTTGCTGGAAAACACATCTTCATCTGAGGAAAATAATTCATCCGTAGAAGCATACTCATCATTTGACACAGTCTCAGCCAAGAAATCTTCAATCACATTAATCCCATTTTTATCATCTCTATTTCCCGAAACATTGATAATACCATTGTCCAACGACAACTGAACACCCTTCCTCACTATAGAACAACCACAAGAATCTCTACAGCAAATCTAGCAAGACCCATAATGGTGTTTTTCTTGACCATCCACATGACAGAAAGTAGCGTGCAACTGCACCAAATCATCATTTATATGATTCACGTCAAAAATACGAAACTCTTAAGGACATCCAAAGACCATATTAACATCTTCTTCGTACTCTACCTTGGGCCTGATTATATGAATGAGGCCTTCGGCCATCATTTCCTGAAGATCAACTTTTATCTTATCACGCCCATGTATATTTGTAATGTAAATACCAGAACCAGCATGGTCATGCGTATAGTAACTAAACTCGCATAGGTCAACATGCATTTTCACCAGATCCCCTCTAACTAGGTTGATATCAAAAATTCGGAAGTCTCCTGGACAACTAACAACCATGTTTACAACATTTGCTCCTCCATGCTTTGGAAAAGGATTATCTTTCACGTTAGGGTCAACATCTTTAAAGGATAAAAGGCCAAATCCCACCAACTTTTGTATTTCTGATTTCAGAGGATAACAGTTCTCAATATTGTGCCCTGGTGCTCCTTGATGAAAAGCATACGTATGGTCTACCTTGTAATACCAGGGTAGTGGTGAAGGTACATGATGAGTGCTAAAGTTGTTGTGAATTTGAGTGTGAATAATTAGCAGTCATCAGCTTAATTCGTTTGCTTAATTCGGTATAGTTTATGTTATAGTGTATTTATTACGTTATTGTGTAAATATAATTGATTTTAATTGATTTTATCACATTTTTGTAGGTATTCAAGCATTGATTTTAGGAATTGTAAGATAGATCATTGAATAAGCTTTCCAACGCTTCCCACCATGCGCGAGTCAGAGTTACGATTCTCAACTTATGGCTGAAATTTTGCTGGTTTTTCAACTTACTGTCAGTCGTCGTCAGGCGACGTTTTTGAATTTCCAGGAGACGCTGGGGCGACCTGAAGCATAGAAAAATGCAGTTTTGGTCGCCAGGCGGCGCTTTTTGGTTGTCGGGTGATGCGGACCAGTCAGAAATATGTATTTAGGGGTAAAAACACATTTTTGGGTATAATTTTTCGTGTTTTTGACCCCAACTCCATCAAACTTCATTCTTTGATAGGATTATCTTAGAAAAAAACATTTAAGCTTGCATACGAATGATCCGAAGTGGATTTCTCATCAATCGAAGCTGACAAACCGGTAGATTTGTGGTTCATTTCTCTTCCTCTTTGTGTATTCTTTATGTGTTGAGTTTGTACATGTATTTACTCTGAACTTATGTATATTTGTTGCCCATGGCGTTATATTAAACTTGTTTTACAAATCTTTATCTATTATTATCTTATATTTTTGCTCTGTGCTAGGGATTTGAGTTATTATAGACATATATTGCTTAGATTCTTATCTGTGAGTTTCTGAACTCTAGAGATAGATTTAGAGGTGACATGTATTTGGGTATCGAAGCTTATTGCCTTTGTGGTTGTGTTGTACTGAGAGATTGTCAGTGCAATTACATAGTTGTCTTCTATGTTGTTGAGGAGGTAGAGAGATAATTTCCTTAGTGATACAGTCGGTCTATCAATTTTGGTTAAAAATTACTTAAATTGTGAATGATATGTAGTGACATTGATGAGTATTGTTAGATTGAATGTAACTAGTCAGTAGATTTAAGTCTGTGATGAGTAGATTATATGCAGGTTTGATATGTTCTTCCTAAGTTTTTACTTTTGTTTACATTTATTTTCTGTTGATAACCATTTCTTTACAAACCCATTTATCCACGAACTCATTAACGAGAGATTTATCAAACGGGAATTCAATAAACAATCTCTATGGACACGATAAATTCCCGAATAAATATTTCTAAAACTTTTGTTGCTTGCTGCTACACCGCTGCAACAAAATGGCGTCGTTGCCGGAGATTGGTTCTATTCATTTCGCATTGTGATAATTCTTTTGTTTTTGAGTTTTGTAGATATCATATATATTGTCTATTTTTACTTGTGTATATTGATACTTGTATATGTTTACTATACTTATAAATTTATTATATCATTATTTGTTTCCTTTCACGTTTACTTGTGTGTTGGTTAGGAATAACCAGGTGGAAGCAACTTTGAGGAACATTCTAAAATAAGAGACGTCGAGCTTACAACATAAAATAATCATGTTTTATCATTTTCCATTTTATTAGTTTAGGTAGTGTGTTGATTGTTGTTTAAACAAGTTGAAATCAGACTTGTTCTAAATTCTTATATCTTCACTTTTCAACTTGTTTATTTCACTTTCATTTGTTTGTTTTTGTTGTTGTTGTTTGGACTCGAATTTTGGTCCGATATCTTGAGCAATTTAGAGGCCATTTTCCAAGTCTGAATGTTTCAACTTGTGGATGTATGGTAATGATAGTGTTTTGAAGTTGGTACACGCCAGGTACGCAATTATCTCTTTCTAAAACATAGCATATTTATGAGACTTTTCTTTTGTACAATTTTCATTTCATTTATTATTTTGCAAATTGTGTTCACTTTTGAATCACTTTATAACTAAACCACTTGTGAGGTTGCTTTCCATTGTTTACTATATGCACGGGAGACCGACAATTTTATCTTAACTCAATTTTATTATGTTTAATCTTGCATTTATGTTGATTCGTATGAAAGCATGATATTGTCAAGGCACTTTGTTTCATTTTGAGCATAACTACCTAGCCAAATATTCAATTTCACCTTGTGAGTGTTGTAGCGGTAGAAATGTTTAAGACTAAGCCATTGGATTAACTAGACTTATACAAATCAAAATCAAAATTGCCACCGCGCTTTATTGTTTCCAAAGAAATGGGAAAAGAGTGAGTAACCCAAAAAGAGGGAGAAATATTCAAGGTTAGGGGGTTGGTTATGAAAAGGGAAGATATTAGCATCCTAAACATTTACGGTACTCCGTAGGAACCTCTTTGAAAAATCTGTATATTTTGGCTATAAAGTATTGTATAAAATATAAATGGTGGAAGTGAGAAAAGAAATATATCTTTTATGATTTTTACACCCGCCGCGGTTGTAAACTTTTAGTGCATACGTACCACCTTTCGTGTGTTAGGGGATCAGGGTACACGTAGTTCACCTTTAAAAATTTTAAAACACAAGTGTGTTGGTTAATTTTATGAGATAAGACATCATCGTCATTGTCCGTGTGGAAAACATACTTACTATCCACAATTATGAAAAAGGAGAATTTGCATCATCTCAAAGTGGAGGATATGGCTTGGATTTTAAAATCAACAATGCCTCACTCAACACCCAAGTGGAAAATATCTCTCTTCACTACATATTGTAGAAGAATAGTTGTTTGCATCACTATAAGGATTGACAAGAGTCTAATATTTTAAGAAAGGTTTTAAAATAAAAATCCAAAGTGGAAAAATGGTTTGAAATGAGATGGATTAACTTTTAGTCTGCTCATAAAAAATGTCAAGGTATTATTAAATTAATTGAAGTTTATTTATGAAAATGTTTTGAAAATTCATGGACCTAAGTCCAAGTTTATTATGAAAATGGTTCAAGTTTCCAAACAATAAGAGTTTTCAAAAGGAGGGAGAAGATTTTTGAAATTAAAGAAGGTAGGAGGAGAAGAAGAGACATTATGAGTCAAGATAGAATTCCCATTCTTTAGATTGAAACCAAGCAAGCATAGATACTAGACCTCTTGAGAGAACCAAACTTCAAGTGTCTTAAGTCTTCACAAAAATTAGACAGAGTAACGGTTGTATACGGGTGAATTCCAGATTACAAACAAAGTACGTAATCACAATAACCTGCACACAAAACAAGAAAACAACCCAATGTATTGAGGTAAACCTCAAGAACTCTAGACAAAATATCAATTAAGGTCACAAGGTGTCCAACATAGGCCAAGGTTTCTAATCCTAAGTCCAAGAAGTCCAATACTCCATAATGCCAAGGATAGTAACCAAATAGTCCAAGTATCATTAAAGTTTTTTTTATGGTTTATATTGATTATTAGGTATCTTTAAAAAGGAAAGACAAGCTCAAGTGAGCAAAAAAATAAAAATGATAAGAAAGTAAATGCTCAAATGAGCCAAGATGAAAATAACATGAAATGTAAATGCTAAAAGTAAATGGTGCATAAAATAAAAGCGCATATAATAAAAACACAAGATAAAGTCAATTATTACTAATTATTAGTTAGTTGGATGTCCATCTTGAAAATTGCATTTGGAACGCTTTAGAGGATTGGTAAAACCAAAGGCTCCACACAACAAGTTGCATTTGCTTTTTGTCAATTATATCATCCATTTAGAATTCTCACAAGTACCATTTAATGATCAACGATGTTTAAGTGATCCGCGTTGACCAAAAGTGATGTAGATCCATTAGAGGATTGGTAGAACCAAAGCCTCCACACAATAAATCTCAAGGTTATTGGATCAAAAAGATCAAACTAACATACTTGGGCTTGCAAACATAGGTTTGGGCCACGAATGATCATTTATTCGAACCAGGAAAAAATTTAGCGCTATGTTAACCAATCGTAAGTGGACTTATATAGAAGTCGCACCTATTTTGAGGCCGGTCAATAGCAATCTATTCACCATTTATTTTGAGACATGATATAGAGATCATGCTCCAATAACACTTAGTGCAATAAGAAAGGGATGAGATGAAGAAGGGTGGGGGAAAATATACAAACCACATTTGAATTAAATTTTAATCAAACTATTATTAAAAATCATTAATCCATTTTTATGGAGTTATACTCAACACCATGGATCCAATGATGTTAACAAAGTTCATGATAAAAAATTCAACCCAAGATCATCCAGAAAATAATCACAAAATAATAATACATTTATTATATACATTAAAAAGGGTTTTAAAATGTTTTAAAATAGAAAATAAAAGAGAAAAATATAAACCATGTTCAAATTAATCAAGAAATAATAAGTAAGACCATAGAAAAATCAGAGATGAACTCAAATATTTTTGTAAAATTTTTGGTATTTTTTTAAAGTTAGAAACTATTTTTAAACTAATTAAAATTGCTCAAACAAATAGAAAAAATATAAAAAATAGTAAACATCCATATAAAATTCCATAAAATTTTCAAAAAGTCAGAAATATGTAAAATGATATTTATGAATTTTTTTTAGAATTAAAAAAATATCAGAATTTTTTTTTAAAGTAATTAAAAGGAAGCAAATAATGCAAAAAAATTAAAAAGTATCAAATATCAAAATAAAAATGTGAAAAAATAATCATGAGATCAGAAATAATTCAAAGTATTTTTGTGAATTTTTTCATAACTTTTGGATAAAAAATAAAAGAGTTATGAATTTTTGAAAATTAAATCAATTAAAATATAAAATCAGAAAAATATAATAAAACCAAAAAGATGTGGGCCATCAGATCATAGTGAAAATGCGTTAGTAAGCTGATCCAATTGACCAGACGCGTTGTGCTTTATGTGGATCCTAGTGAGATACGCATAGGATCAGAAAAAAGGCAACCAATGAAATTAAAACGTTTGGAACTCTATCATTGGCTGAGACGAGACATGTCATCGTCTACAACCTCCAAACACCCTGCAATGGAGATATTGTGAGATCCTTTAAATGGAAAAATTAGGATCCCATACTTGTATCATTGGATTCGTCTCTTCAAGACGATCCTAACACCACCATCACGCCAAATTTATATAAGGTACACAAAGAGATATGAATCAAAAACCCAGAAAATAGCGAGCACCTTCAATTTGAGATTTATCTCTCAATTCTCAATGGATTTAAAAATTGTAAGAAACACAAGAATCAGGAGAAAGAGTACAATAGGTTAGTGCTTTATTTGGATCCAAATGGTGGATAATTCTACCTTTTCAAAGTTTAAGAAAGAAGCTCTGAAACTGGACTTCTGTAGATTGAATTATGGCTCGTTTTGCTTGGTTTAAGTGTTGGAGAGTTTGTATGATGTTGAAGGATGATGAATGTGAAAAGAATTTTGGAAGAAAAGGCTTGAATCTTAGAAACTGATTTCAAAAATTTGAAGTTCGTGTGAGGTTTTGACAGAGTGTATCTGGCTCTCAAAGCTTGAGGAAATGAATGGGGGATGACCCTCTATTTATAGGGAATCAAATAGAATGTTCAAGCCTAAGAAATGATGAAGTTTGGAGGGAAATCGTGTGAACCTGATACACGAGTAAGGTGTGATTTGTTTTGCATCAAAACTCATCCAATCCTTGCGTTTTAAGGCTCTAATCCACTTTGGAAACTTGGTTAAAAATGTTTAGATCACAAACGCGTGTTAATTTGATGTTTAGAAGCCAAAACATGAATTTTAAATTCTGACTTATGAAGAAACTTCAGTTCCAAGTTACCAAGTTCAATCAAATAGCATTCTCAGCTCAAGGGGTCTTAAGGCATGATTCTTGATGCTTTATAAAGATGAGATTACAAGCTTTGCAATGGAAAAAGAATGGAATCAAATGGATGTTTGAGCTAAAAGTTACAATGAGTCAAAGTTGTGGGAAAAGGGTTGACTTTCCATACTTAGGAATATTTCTAATTTTTCTTCAAAAGTGACCTATAATGTTTTGCATCCAAACATGGCCTTCCACTTGAAATTTGCTCTGGACCAAAAAATATGGCATAAAATAAACCTCTTGAATGACATTTTGAGACTTCAACCATTCAAAATCTCCAAAAATTGAGAGAGGTATGAATTGTTGAAGTTGACAAAAAATTATGAAATGACCTATAATCTTTTGTATGCTCATGGAATCTTCCATACATTTTCTCACTTTGAACATAACATAAGGCATAAAGTTCACATCCTCAAGATAAATTTGGAAAAAGAGTGGGCTCAAGGTGGTAAAAATTGACCAAGTTATGATCATTTGAAGTCACACATGAGAAATTGGGGGTTCATCTAGAAGACTTGTAATCTTTCTTCAACATCAAGTTTCTTCCACATGAAAACTCCTTGAAACTTTAGAAATGATTTGTTGATAACCCTTAGAAGATAAGGATGTCTTTGGAATCACTCAAAAATACCAAAAGATGAGAAAGATATACTTCTTTGAAATTCAAAATCCTAGCTCCTAGATCAAGAAAATGCTTTGAGGAACTTTGACAATTTTGAATAAACTTCTTTTACCAACACTTTTGCTTTGTACATAGAAGTTATTGAGGATGATAATGAGAACTTATAGCAACCAAAACCACTTCCATATCTTTAGAATTGAGAGAAATGTGCACTTGTGACCAATGGGAACAAGGCCTTGTCCAACCATGACAACTTCTTCAATTAACCCCTTGTACTTTTGAATCAATCTTGATAACTTTGAAATGTGGAGAACCAAAATGAACCTTGCCATGCCATTTCTTCCAAAATAACTTTAATGGTCAGGTTTGAATTTCTCAAGCTTTAATAACTAGGGCATGGAAATAAACTCATGAACCTATGGATCAACTTGCTAAGCCACATTGCCTTTACCTACATTATTAACAAGTAAGACAAACCAAAATTGTATTTTGTTAATTAGAAAGAAAGTCAAAACAAACCATGCATAATCATAAAATAAAAACAAGTCAAGGTGCTTGGTGATCACTGAAAGAGCAAAGCTAAAGATAGGGAGGAGAACCAAAATCCCTAATGTGATCTTGTTGTGATTGAATCAACATGGTATGATGAAGGGATCTCAGTGGAAAAAATTGGGGTACAACATCTGCCCTTATTTAAGTCTCTTCTATCCGGAGATACGAAGGTTAAAAATATTTGTGTCTACGCGATCGAAGATACTTAAATATAAAACAAACCATATTTTTGGCCCTAAGATGCCATGCAATACTTATGAGCATGAATGCATATGAACAAATTCAAAGAGACGCAAAACACCACTAAGGATGTAGCAAAGGAAATAAGGATCAAATGAGAAACTCGACCAGGAAAATAAATCACTGGTGAATAAAAAAGACTCGACTCATAGAGTATGGTAAAAGGTCAAGGGATACACCAACTTTTATTGAAGGAGATACTACCAATGTTCACTGAAGGTAGAAAGAGGAACAAAATAATAGCACCTATGTTCACTGACGGTGAGCTACCAACATTTACTGAAGGTAGAGAGAAAATAAAAATCATTGATGTTCACTGATGATGAACTACCAACTTTCAATGAAGGTAGAGAGAAAATATCATAGTATCTCCGTTCACTGATGATGAACTGCCAACGTTCACTGAAGGTAGCAAAAAGATGACAATCACCAACTTTCATTGAAGGTGACCTACCAACTTTCACTGAAGGTAGAGAGAAAATATAGCATAGCACCACCGTTCACTGACGATGAAATACCAACGTTTACTGAATGTAGCAAAAAGATAACAATCACCAACTTTCACTGAAGGTGACCTACCAATTTTCACTGAAGGTAGAGAGAAAATATACCATAGCACCGCCATTCACTGATGAACTACCAATGTTCACTGAAGGTAGCAAAAAGATAACAATCACCAACTTTCATGAAGGTGACCTACCAACTTTCATTGAAGGTATAGATAAAAAATATCATAGCTCTGCGTTCACTGACGATGAACTACCAACGTTCACTAAAGGTAGGAAAAAGATAACAATCACCAACTTTCCTTGAAGGTGACCTACCAACTTTCACTGAAGGTAGAGAGAAAATATATCATAGCACCGCCGTTCACTGACGATGAACTACCAACGTTCACTGAAGGTAGCAAAAAGATAACAATCACCAACTTTCATTGAAGGTGACCTACCAACTTTCAGTGAAGGAAGAGAGAAAATATATCATAGCACTGCTGTTCATTGACGATGAACTACCAAAATTCACTGAAGGTAGCAAAAAGATAACAATCACTAACTTTCACTGAAGGTGACCTACCAACTTTCACTGAAGGTAGAGAGAAAATAAATCATAGCACCGTCGTTCACTGACGATGAACTACCAACTTTCACTGAAGGTAGCAAAAATATGACAAATCTTTTCCCAAAATTCCGGCGTTTCGCCTAGAACGGGTCTCAACTTCTTCTTTAACCGAGGTATTCTGCCTGGAAAGGGTAATATATAATTTGTCTCAAATAAAGAGACTACCACTTGCAAAGATTTCACAATGAATTGTCTCTGCAATATTGAAGAGACTAGCCATCCACTAGAGTAATTTGACAACGAACTGCAAACTATCCACTCATAGAGAAGATGCCAAAAAAGTAACACTGACTTTTACGGGGAAATACAAGTTGCTCAAATAAAGAGACCTGCTACTTGCTGTTTTGGAGGATTGTAAAATGACTTCCTGGGGAAAATGTCATGACTTCCTGGGGAATGAATCACGACTTCACGGGGAAGGCAGTATAGCTTCCTGGGGAAAACAAAATGGCTTCTTGGGGAAAACAAAATGGCTTCCTTGGGAAATGCCAACATATTCCTGCTGAGGAGATAAAGTCTTCTCGTGCAAAATAAATGCACACTCAAACTAAGACTCGAAGCTTGTAGATATCAAAAGTAATAATATTACTGGGAAGCAAAGATTCAAACCAGAAATAAACTGGAGTAAAACAGTCAGCCAAAACACATCCTTCGAGAAATAAACTCAAGGGGGAAACCCAAATCATCCAGACTAAGAGCTATACAGGAAGGCTAAAGTAAAAAATCTTCCACGAGGGATAACTCAGTGGGGAAATTGAAAGAATATACACTTTCTTCTTAAGGCTGACACTTTATTGGAGAGAGGACAACACAACTCCACAAAACAGGATAATATGTCAACAAGATATTGATGAATATGAATGAGCAATGGTTTGCTAAATTTTACTATGCATGATGTATGTATGAATGTATGAGTGTTATCATCTATATGTTGACAAAATAAACATATAATACTGGGGATAAACAAACAAAACCAACTCGGGCACAATCAACACTCGGCTAAATCACATCCAAGACGATCACTCCATAAGAATATAAGCACCAACTGAGGAAACAAAGTCCTACTGCATGGCTTAACTTCACTGGGGAGAAACATAATATGGAAGTAAACAAATCATAATGACAAAACAGTACAGATAAAAAGATATAACATCTTTCTCCAGGCTTCACTGCTGAATAGCACTCAGACTTCAATGGGGAAACACATGTTTTCATGCGTATCACTTCTACTGGGGATTGCAGTATCGATTTCGAATAAGGCAGATGGAAGCTATATTGTCAAAACATCCACTGAGGAATTTAAGCTGACTTCAATGGAGAAATATCATAGAGACTTCACTAGGGGAGATAGTGCTTCATCATTGAAATATCAATGGGGGACCTCGTGCCGACTCCATTGGGGAGGTCAATACCATATTGAAGAGAGGAAACTAAGGTACGCTCTTCACTGGGGAAACCATATACGTTCTCAATATTAACGGTAGGTTTTGCACCAACTTCTCTAGGGTGAAAGTATGAAACCTTATGGGGAAAACAACTCGGAGAGTTAAGAATTAAAACATTATAGAAAGAAATCAATCTTATGGGGATTTTAAATCAAATTCAGCACCTGGCGGGAGAAAACTCAAAAAGTTAATAACTATTTCAACACTTCTTGAATAAATCATTGCCCTTGTCTAATTATCGGGCAATCAAACAAAAAGCAAGTACTTCCAAAAGGGAGATATTTCACAAATGAGTCCAATTCAATATGCGCGGGGAGAAAAGACTTCTATCAAATAGCGAAGTCTTCACTGGGGAATCTCATATTGAGTCTTCATATCATACAAATCTATTGAAACAAAATATGCCCTGGGATAGCCTTCCTGGGGAATCGAGAAGTCAACATCAAAGAAAGAGGTCAAACCCATGGGGATTTTAAATCAAACCCAACACTGGGCAGATGAAAACCCAAAAGTTGACAACTGTCTCTACACTTCTTAGAAAATAAACTGTCATGGTCTAGTTTCTTGGGAAATAAATACCAATAATAATGCCAATACTGCAGGAAGAGCAACATTTTGCAAATAGTTCCATCTCAACATACCAAGGGAACAATACCTTTCATCATATGAGAGAAGATTTCGCTGGGGAATCCGGGATAGAAGTCCCAGACCATGATAAACCAAAATAAAAAAATGAACCAACACTTGACTGGGGACACTGGGATAACAAACCCGATACCGCACCTTACACCAATTGGTATTGTCTTTAATATACAAAAATCACGCGCATACCAGAGAAAGAAACCTGAGAACATCGTCCTGGGTGGAAACAAAATTTCTCAAATTACTGGAGTTCGTCCATTCCTGGGATCACCATTTTCCTTTTCCTCTTGAATCACAAAATATAAAGTAAAATTAAGTTGTAAATTCTTTTTGAAAAATAATTTTGTTATTTAATCTTTTTCGTTTTGAATATTATTATCAATAATAAAAGGAGTCTTTGTAAACTGAATAAAATAAGAAATACAAAGAATTGGGTAAAAGCTCAAATTTTATTGATAGAATGGTAGTCTGTGAATGGTGAGACTCCATGGATAATTACAATGTTCGGAAAATGGTAATATATAATGGAAAAGATACATTGAGATACAATGACCACTATTCCCTCTAACAACTTTTGAAATCCTGAACAGAAGCTTCTGTTGAAGTATGGTGAGGATCCAAGAAGGTTGTTGCTTCAACGACCAAGTCTTGTCTGATGTAGTTACTTTCCAAGAAAGTCCCTAACTTTTGCCTAAGCTGCCCTTGCGGGTTTTCAACTTACCGGGAAATTTAATTCTGTTTATGTCTCTAATTTTTGCCTAGACCGCCCTTTCGGCTTTTCGGCCTACCGAGACGCTCTTTTTTGCCTAAGCCGCCCTTTCAAGTTTTCAACTTAGAGAGTTGTTCTTTTATTTCTTTAGGCGAAGTATTTCTTGACTGCATCAACATTCATGGGACGTGGGAACTCCTCGCCATCCATAGTTTAAAAAATTAATGCACCGCCAGAGAAGGCTTTCTTGACAACATATGGGCCTTCAAAATTGGGAGTCCACTTGCCCCTAGAATCAGAGTTAAAAGACACGATCTTCTTGAGGACGAGGTCGCCTACTCTGAATTCACGAGGTTTGACCTTCTTATCAAAAGCTTTCTTCATTCTCTTTTGATATAACTTCCCATAACACAAAGTCATCATTCTCTTCTCTTCTATTAAATTCAATTGGTCAAACTTGTTCTGGACCCATTCATCCTCTGAAAACTTGATTTCCATTATCACACGCAAAGATGGAATCTCAACCTCGATTGGGAGCACAACCTTCATTCTGTACACAAGGGAGAACGAGGTTTCTCCTGTTGAAGTGCGGACAAACGTCTAATATCCATGTAAAGCAAAGGGGAGCATTTCATGCCAATCTTAATAAGTAACAACCATCTTCTAGATGATATTCTTGATATGCTTATTAGCAGCTTCAACAACCCCATTCATCTTCAGCCTGTACGGAGATGAATTATGATGGAAAATATTGAATTCTTCACAAAGTTCTGTCATCATCTTGTTGTTCAGATTCGAGCCATTGTCGGTATTAATCCTGCTTGGTACACCATACCTACATATAAGATTATTCTTAATGAAGTGCACTACCACCTGCTTAGTAACATTAGCATATGAAGCAGCTTCCACCCATTTGGTGAAGTAATCAATTGCTACCAAGATAAAATGGTGTCTATTCGAAGCCTTTGGTTCTATCATCCCAATCATGTCAATACCCCACATAGAGAAAGGCCACGGGGAGGAAATAACATTGAGAAGTGTGAGAGGCACATGAATCTTGTCCGCATAAATCTGGCATTTATGGCACTTCTTCGCAAATTTGTAACAGTCAGATTCCATTCTCAGCCAATAGTAACCTGCCCTTAGCATCTTTTTAGCCATCGAATGTCCATTGACATGAGTGCCAAAGGAACCTTCATGAATCTCATGCATCAACATGTATGCTTCGTGTCTATCCACATATCTGAGAAAGACCATGTCATAATTTCTCTTGTACAACACATTTTCACTGAGGAAGAAGCTGCCATCCAATCTTCTCAATGTCTTTCTATCTTTATTCGATGCACTAATCGGGTATTCTTGAGTCTGGATAAAATGCTTGATATCATAATACCAAGGTTTCTCATCTGCTACCTCTTATGTTGTAAACACATGAGTGGGCCTATCTGTGATACGGTGGCAGAACCGACTGTTAATACTGGTTTGCATTTTGCGTTTTTTGTTTGCAAAATGTCGCGGTAAGAAAGAGTCACCATTGACTTTTATTTTATCCAATTAGGAAAAGGAAAAAGAACAGAAAAAACCTTTTTCGAGAATATTTCTGAGTACGGGGGGTAGATTATAGAAAGAGAAGGTGTTAGCACCCTTTCTATCCATGGTTTTCCATGGGCTCTTAGGTATTTGCTCATTTTGAAATTTATTGTGTGTGCTTGTTTTTTGAAAAAAAGTTTTACTTCGTGATAACCCTTGTATCAGTCCTCAAGGGTGTGACGAAGTTTGTTTTGAAAATTGGTTTTGAAAGGTGTTTGTGTGAAAAGTTTTGCTAAGCAAGTACTTAAGATTCTACCTACTCGAAAAAAGATTGTTCGTTCTCGTTTCCTTTAGACAGTGCTATCCTACTATTTAAGGAGTAGTTAGCCCCGTTGTTGGAGTTTGTAAGGGACGTTCGAAAGGGACAAGTACAGTCATCAAAGCAATGGGTTGGAAATTTTAGTAGTAACCCCAGAGTCCTAAAGATCTTTCCAAGGCAACATTTTCGAGGCAACATTCAAATGGGAAATTTGATCTTTTAGACAGGAGGGAAACCACTAAAATCTCCTATGCTTAAGGACTGTTTATCGAAGGCAATCAAAGTGAGGCAAACCCTAGGAGTGAATATGTGCATGTGAATTTTTCAGCTATTTAGTCTTTGCACATTAGGTGATCTATCGTTTTAATTTCAAGATACTCTTGCCATACAATCCTATTAGCATGCATCTAACGGTTAAATATTTGCAGGAATTTAAAGTGCAAAAAATAAACCTAGCTATTACAAGGATTTGACAGTTACATAATTATCTTGACCGAAAATAAAAATGCGGAAGTTTAAAACCCTAGTTACTATTACATCCTCGAAATAGTTACAATAATAATAAAACAAACTAAAATACGCATGACAAATTAAATACGAGAAAAATTGAGAACCCTAAAAATCTAATTGAAAAAATATTTAAATTATTTTTGAGAAAAGACTTAATTAGGTTATGTAGAATTAAAACCCTAATTCTAATTACTTTTAATTATAAAAGAAATTGAAATTAACCTAATTTAAACTAAATTAAATAATTCAAGAAAATCATCTTATAAAAAAAGATTTTATGCATTTTTTGTGGTTTTTATTTGAGAAAAGAAACAATTTAATTACAAAATTTAAAACCTAGTTTCAAATTAATTTTAATTAAAACAAGTAATCAAATAAAACTAATGAACCTAATTTATTTTCAAAAATATTAATTTGAATAAATAAGACCTAATTATGTATTTTGTGATTTTTTAGTTTAATAAAAAAATAATTTTTGTGTTAATTAATTAAAACAATTAAAGGAAATAATTAAAGAAATTAAAAAGAAAAGCAAATTGGGCCTGTGTTAAATGTCCCAGGGGGTACAATTCTGAATTATATTTGGGCCCAAGGCTGATGGTCCAACCCCTGCGCTGAATCCCATGTGCTGACCTTTTGATGGTGCACCATGGTCTCTCGTCTGGAGTGTGTTAGATCTCATGCTAGGTTGATCAAGTGGTTGGATGCAAGGGTGTATGGTAGGCCTTTGGATGATAATTGCATACGATCTGTGAATAGAAAATAAGAAAATAAGCGTTGCTGGGACCTGGGATCGAACTCAGGTCCTTGTGCTTACCACTAAATGCCATTGCCAGCTGTGCTATTGTGACTTGTTGTTAGTATAATGAAAACAAAATATATTATAAAGAAAACAAATAGCTGACTCCCACGCGCGCAAATTTAAAATAAACTAATAGGGTGATGCCAAATCACCTTCTTCTACCTCTAGCCTGTCGTCTTAGGTATATACCTTTTACCTACGGTTGGGCGTTTGTAGCTATAGCCCTGCGAATTTCCAAAATGCACAAGACACATGATAAATTACTTCCAACTATATGGATCAATTCGTCTTGATCTCGTGAACATCATGGTGTTCTTCTCTTGGCCCAATTTAACTTGTGTGACAAACCCCTAAAACGCACATGAAAACCCTAATAATGGAAAAGGCACATATATGCATAAAAAACTCAATTAAATCATCCAGTCAGGTTGCAAACATGTTAATGATCACAAATATATCACTTAAATATGCTAATGATGATGGAAATTTAATAATCGATTTGGAAAAAATAAGCAAACCGTGAGAGTTGTAGTGCGCGATTCTGGATGCTTCAGGCATTGCAAATGCTTTCTACAGGTTCAGTGAGTACCTAGGGATATGACTTGATCTTTAGAAACACTTGAAACGAGCTATGGAGCAAGATTGGATCTACACTTTTCTTTGAAAATTTCAAAATTTGTTCTTCCTTTTCACGCCTGAAAAACCTCCTCTCATGCCTTGTACATGTTCCATATACATCTTAGAATGAATTAGGGTTATAAAATTGGCTTGAATCTTTGCAATTATGGAAGATTTGATTTGATTTCCATGCTATATGTAAACTTTCTATTTTGAGCCAAATCATCCCTTTTTGGTACCAATTATGCTTGATTCGTTTTGGTTTTGATATCTCAGCATATTTTGATTGCAAACCTGTCAAAAAATCAAATCTTTACATATCTTTGCTATTATTCACCAATTATTTGATTTAATTCAATTTTTAATTAATAATAAATTGAAAAATGAAGCAAATAATGTGTGGGTGAATATTTGGGTTGTGGACCATATTATAAGTGAGGTGCACGCATAAGAAGTTAGGCCCATTTGGCAACAAATGTAATTTTGAGCCCATTTGACTTTTGGCAATTTTGCAAAAAAGGTCAACTTTGACAAGGCATATCTCTTCCAATTTTAATCCTAGAGAGGTGTTCTTGGACTTTTTAGAAATCTTAGGATGTCTCCCAAGCAACCCTTTTGGTCTCATCTCAATTGGGTCTTCCATGTTCATGTAAGAAGCTTTTACCCAAAAGGTGTTTTTGTTGACTTTTCAAAAGGACCCATAATGTAGAAATTCATATCTTTTGTGGGTGCATATTTTGAACTTGTGGGATGAATATGAGTTGTATGGAATTTCATCCTCTTCAAAATGAGATTTGGATGGAAAATTTCTAATAAAGTATGAGGAAGTTATGCTTGGTAAAAGTTTGGTTGACTTTTCCTGAGAAACCCTAATTTAGTAACTTTTGAGTTTTGATGAATTTACGGAATTCCTTGAGGAATCATGATCAACCCTTGATAAAATTATGAAAGTCACTTCAAAATTTTAATGTTGATAAAAAATATTGAAGTTTGACTGTATGTGGGTCACAGTTGACTTTTGACCTAATACAGTCGATTCTCAAGCATCTGAGCAGTTGACTGAGCAAACTTCTTGTGCAAGGCATGAAACTTGATATGTATGGTCCTGAGAACGTATTAATACTATGGAGATAATATGAGATTGTTGTACCCCAAAAATTTGCCCTCTCATTTATCAATACTTTTCTCACAAGATCTCTTTGACTCAAGACTGGATTAGGGTTTGGTCAGCTCAGGACATCTCATCTTGCACTGATAACCCAAAATTAGGGTTTGAGTTTACATAAGTATTTTTGGACTATCAATGCTTCATATGACTTTCAAACATCATTATGGATCCCTAAGATTGCTCATGACAAGTTTCAAGCCTTGAACCATATTTTTGATCAGTCAATTGGACAATTGACCCGAAAATCAGTTGTATTGGGGAAAAAGTCAACCATGGCCAATTTACAGTCAAACATCATAATTTTTAATCCAAAACAACATTTTAGACTCACATGTATAATTTGGTCAAGTTTGGATCACAATTCCTTAAGAAATTTGATCAAATCACAAAAAGGGAAAAATGGTCAAAATTAGGGTTTTGACTGAGGATGGGCAATTTCTGATTTTTAACCTAGTAAATGACCAATTTAGTTCAAGCATGATTTCAAGGATTCAATGGAATCATCTTGACTTAATTACATAGCCCAAAACATCTCAAATTCATTGGATTGACAGATGAAATTTGCAGTCAACTGATCAAAAGTCAACTGTATACTGAAAAGTCAAACTTTGACTTTTTGGTCAAAATCAAGTGCCAATGGTCATAATTCATCAAGACATGTCAAAATATGAAACTTGTTCATCAAGAAAACCAATTTTGAAAATTAGGGTTTGAATTTGAAAATTTTCATAACTTAGAAATTTTCTAAGTATGGAAATTTTCTTATTTTTTCTCAAATTTAGGCCACTTTTTCACCATGATGCATGATGATTCAAGGAAAGTTACCAACATGAAAGTTGTAGACCTCCATTAAATATACAACTTTTCTTCACAAACTTTTCCCTAAATATGCTTGGATCTCAAGATATAAATTTGTGAATACATGGTCATGAACTTGTTAAATTAGTGAAATTTTGCCCTAATTTAGGCAGGTTTTGGACCCAACTTCATGGAAATTTTTCACCTAGTTCCAAGAGTTATATCAAAATTAATTTCAAATATGAATTATAGAGAACATTACAAGCTTTCCAAAATGTCCAAGAACTCCTCAAGATCATTTTTGAGTAGGGAGAATCGAAGAGAAGAAGTTGGCATTTTCTCACTTTTTGTTCAAGCCATTTCATGAAGAACCAAGTTGCAAATCAACCCTATGCTGGCTAATTCATGTTGTACAGGTCCTAAACTTGTTCGACACTCCTTAATTAAATGCTTACTTAGTTGACAAAGCCTTTATCCATGCTTTTGAACCTTTATCCAACTTGTAATTCCATTTATGGCAAAAAGGTTCCATTGCCATTTTGAAAAAGAACCACTTTTGCAAACTTTACAATTTTGAGCTTTGAACTTGTCCCCTTGATGCATACAAACCACACAGGTCTCAAGTAAGTTGTACAAACTCATGCCAACCCTAAGCAAGCTGGTACAAGCATGTGAAGCTTTGGTCTTGTCACTTTGCTTCAAGTACAAGAAAGTTGGCAAAAAGGCTAGCATTTGCACAGTTGATAGAGGGATGACCTAAAACCATTTCAATACTAATATACCAACATTATGCAATACATAACAGATGAAGCAAGGACCTGAAATACTCTCAAGCTGAAAAATACCCAAAACCTACCCAAAACTGCAGATTCTGCACAAGCATCCCCATCTTCCATTTGGCTCGTGCGTTTTGTGTCTAGATCATTCAAATACCTTACATACTTGATACTTAGTCAATCCAGGCCATCATCCCTATTCTGTAATCACTCCTCCACCATCTTCCATTGTTGAGTTATGAGTTTGCAGTTTGACTTGTCCAAAGAGTTCCAGCCACTTTCAGAGCAAGGCAAGGGTTGGAATAGATTCAGGGAAGCTCAAGGAAGCTCAAGCAAGCATCAGGCCTCCATTAAAGTCACTCCATTTCCATACACGATTCCAGCTGAAGGAGGTAAATTTTCAAACTCTATCTCTTTGTACAGGCAACCATAGGCCACGATTTGTGAATAAAGGATGTAGTCCTCACCATAACGAAGTTGTACATACCATTATCTTGCATTGATTTTACTTGTGCTAAGAAAATTTGGAAGTTGAAATCTCTGAAAATATTAGGTTAGAATTTAGGGCTTTTAAAATTCTCTTTGATCTTTGATAGTTAGATTACATAACTTATATAGTTGGAATCGTGTGCTCAAGTGCTATATTTTTCATGTTATAAGTTTTTATTTTCATGGAAGTATGAGGAAGTTACAGGGGATCCGGCCAAGGCTTGAGGAAGAAGATGAAACAGGGCAAAGGCGCGTTTTGTAATATGTTATTTTTGTTTCAGTAAAGATAATGGATGTATGGCCATCCCAGTGGTAAAGCAGCGCGCTGGTGAGACCCATGTCTTGGGTTCGAACCTGCGCGCTACTTTTGCATTTTTACATTTTTTCCTTTTCAGTTTTTGACACTTTTTTTGCAGATTGGGCTTAGCTTCATGGGCCAGTGTTTTTGCTAACTTTGTCACAAATCTACTACATCACCCCCTGCCAACTCTTTTTTTTTATTTGTTTTATTTTCATATTTAATATTTTGAATATTTTCTTTAATGCATAAAAAATCTTTAAAATATAAATTAATAATATTGCACTTTTATTTCATTTTTATCTTATTTCTCACATGAAAATATATTTTATTTTTAATATATGTCATTTATTTTCTTAATAAACTTGTAAATATAATTAAATATATTTAATTTAATTTATTTTTCATTTCATACTTACAAATATTTATTTTTGCATATATTTAATTTTAATATTTATATACAATATTATTTATTATTTTACACAAGAAAATACACAATATAATACATATAAAAACTTTATTTTCTTTTAAATAAAATTAGGGTTAAACCCCTTTCAAAAAAATTAAATCATTTTCCTTATATTTTTAGGTTTAGATTAAATATTCCTTTACATAAAAATAAGACATCAAAAAAATCTCTTTACATGTACATTATATTGCATTATATTTTAAATATTGTTTTGTATTTATTTTTAATTCGTAAAAATTCGATTTGGTTGTAATAATGTATTTAGCTTATATTTTTGAAAATCCCCATTCAAACTTGTATTCCCCCCTCCCATAAAATTGTTGTAATAGCTTAGTATATTTACATTACGCAATTTATCGCTTTATATGCCATGATTAGTAATTATGGCTTGTATGACAAGAACAAAACAAAGCAAAATAGAAAACTCTAAATACAAGACAAAATCAAAGCATGAAAAATGATACACTTGCACACAAGCACCCTTAGGGTTTCCCCACTTGGTTGCGTAAAACAAAAATGGTCATGTTACGCATGCGAAGTATCTTGGCAAAATAAAACAAATATAAGATCATAGTCCCTCGATGACGCTATTCAAAAGTTGCCTTACAAAAATGATCTTGGTCCCTCAAAATGCTAAGATACTTTGCAAACATTGCTAATCATGGTCATACAATGACCCGCACCCGTCCCGTTTACATCCAAAGATAGGGTTGCTTACCAAATCAATGGTAAGACAACAATGTCAAAGGAATAGAAAATACATAAGAAAGACATTTGAGTAGATAGATAGCTTCTAGTTACTTGCTCTATTTCAAACAAACAACCCTTGCTATTTTCAAAACAAACACACACACATTTCAAAAACATCTTACAAACATTGAAAACATTTTCAAAAGACAAACAAATTTGTATACATTCTTACAAACGAGAGTCATTACAAAGATTACCTAAACGAATGGCCTCTTTTACAAAATACTTTCAAAACCACACCAAGTACAATTTCAAACAAACAAAAGCAAGTGATCTAAGCAAGTAACTAAGAGCCCATGGAAAACCATGGATGGAAAGGGTGCTAGCACCTTCCCTTTTCATAATCTACCACCCGAACTCAAGAAACAATCTCAAAGGTTTTTCCTGTGCTTTTTCACCTTTCCTTTTGGATAAAAGAAAATTCGGTGGCGACTCTTGCTAACCGTAACATTTGCGATAAAACGCAAAACCTTAAGTCAATTCTCCCACCGCATCATAGAACTGGCGACTCTGCTGGGGAGTATTATAAAAGTGGGGTTACCTTAGGGTTTAGATCACATTTATTTGCTTACATTGTTTGACTTGTTTGCTTTACATTATGGTTCTTTGTTTGGGTTTGAATCTTCCACCCGGATTTGGGAAACATTATAGGTAAATAGCAATACATTGTGGAAACTGTGCGGGGTATACCGACATGGTATAAGCAATAGCTATGTTAGTGTGACATATTTGTGGGTACCGGTAGCCTTTGAGTTAATCAAATAGAATACAGGGCCGCTGAGTGATGTCATGAAGCACTAATGAACTTCTAGAACCCTTTACTTGACCAACTTGGCCTTTAGGATGTAGTGAGATGACCGACTTTGGTGCAGTCCGAAGTTGGTAGATACTCGATACTACACTCATTGAGGGTTTGTTTCTTGAGATATTTCGGTCGCCATTAAAGAGGCTTGAGCTGAAACAATGACCAAGGAAACAATCCAGTGATATTGAGCTCCTTAGAACCCGGTTACTATTGTTAGGACAAGTTGAGCCAACTAAACTTCAAGAGGGTACTTACCTATAAAACCCCATGCAAGCCTAAACTAAGAAATTGTTTGCTTTGCTTGTATATGCATACTTGTACATAACATCATGGACATCATGAACATCATATGCATTCACTAACCATTTCAAGGATTTTAGAGATTCATCTTTGTTCTTGTTTTGTAGGATATGGATTCACTTCGCAGGAAAACTATCCAAATCAACCTTGTAAGAATTCCTCCACAACTCAAGGAGCTAGCTTCAAGGATCCCTAAGAACTCTCCTTTCACCGAGAGGCATGGTCGTCTACTCAACTTGGTCACCTCCAACACAGAGGAGGATATGATGAAGGTTCTCTTCCAGTTCTTTGACCCTTTGCATCATTGCTTCACATTTCCTGACTATCAGTTGGTGCCTACTTTGGAAGAATTCTCTCAACTCTTGAGTATTCCTATTCTCAATCAACTACCTTTCAACGGTACCGAAAGAGATCCAAAGCCAGAAGAGATTGCTTAAGCCCTGCACTTGCACTCATCTGATGTCACAACTCATTGGGAAACTAGAAGTGGTGTCAAAGGCTTCTTGGAAAAGTTTCTGTTTGAGAAAGCCCAAAGCTGTTGTAATTCCCTAGACTTGAAAGCTTTTGAGGAGATTGTGGCTCTTCTCATCTATGGGATGGTCTTGTTCCCCAATCCTGACCAACTCATAGATGTGAGTGCCATCAAAATCTTCATGTCACGCAATCCAGTGCCTACATTACTAGGGAATATCCTACACTCTTTTCACACTCATACAATGAGGAAAAGAGGTGTCCTTATGTGCTGCACTCCCCTCCTGGCAAGATGGTTTATTTCTAATCTTCCCCAATTAGTCTTAAAGAATGATCAAGGTTTAAGGTGGTCACAAAGGTTAATAACGCTAAAACATTCAGATATTCATTGGTGCTCTCGATCCAAAGAGAATGTTATCATTGTTGACCGTTGTGGGGAATTCCATAATGTCCCTCTACTTGGCATTAGGGGAGGCATCACCTACAACCCATGCTTGGCTCTAAGACAGTTTGGTTATGCCCGAAGGGATGGCCCACATGATATGCTGATTCAAGGCTTGGTTTTCGACTACGACAACAACGATCAAGGACTTCGCCAGAGATTCATCTGAGCTTGGAGGATGCTAAACAAGGTGGATAGCAAGACTTTGGGACACAAGAATTCCATCCCTCTTGAGCCTTACCTCAAGTGGGTATGAACCCACGCTCAAAGTCTTATGATGCCTTATGCTTCCATTCTCCCAGTGATTATTGAGTCTGTTAAGGAAGGAGAAGTTCCATACACTATCCTACATCCTGACATGCCTACATCACTCGAAGATCTACAAAGGGATTGGATCTAAATCAAAGGAGAGAGAGATGCTTTTGAAGCCCAATTCTACGCAAGTGAGAAGAAGTTTTTGGAACTCACTAGGCTACTTCATGAGGAGCAGCCTCTAAATACCTACATAGCACTAAAGAGGATGCGCAATACTTTTTTATCTTAGAATTTTGTATTATTTTGCCCAAGGGGAATTGATGTACTCAAATTCTATCTTATTAATATAATGTGTGTTTCTTTTTGTTTAAAAAAAATTGAATTTTTAAATCCTTGAAAGCATTGCATGTATACATATCATTCATCATAACATAACAGGTCATTGCAACAAGTTTCCTCATCTCTCTACTGTTTATTTCAGTAAGATGGATCTCGAACAGACGGTCAAAGATCTTCAAGCTCAAAATATGCAGTTTCAACAGTTACTCATGACCCTAGCCAAGGGGCAAGATGAATTGAAGACTCTGTTAGCTGAAGAGAGAAGGAAGAAACCAAAGAAATCCACTGGGGTTCTGAATATGGGGAGAAGATTTCAGGGACAGACTAGAAGGACTCTGAATTTTGCAACCACTTCTGGGGAAGGAGAAGGAAAAGGAAAAGAAACGGCAGTACCATCAGAATCTGAAGAAGAGGAGGAAGAAGAAGACTACTCTGAAGAGCAATACCCTCCGACTGATGATAAATACAAACATCTTGAGGAGCGTTTAAGCGCTATGGAAATACATAGGGTGTCGGGCCTAGATTTTGAAGAGTTGGGGCTGGTGTCAGGAATTGTAATCCCGCCAAAGTTTAAACTACCATTATTTGCAAAATATGATGGAGTATCGTGTCCTAAAATGCACCTCCGATCATATGTCAGAAAGATTCAGCCGCACTCTACTGACAAAGACTTGTGGGTCCGTTTTTTCCAAGACAGCTTATCCGGAACATAACTTGATTGGTTTTACCAATTGGAAAGGGCTGACGTCCATAATTGGGAAGACCTAGCCGCAGCTTTCTATAAACAATACCAGTACAACACCGATTTGGCGCCTACCCGTACTCAACTTCAGAGTATGGCTATGGCTTCAAATGAGGGCTTCAAAGATTACGCGCAAAAGTGGAGAGATCTAGCCGGAAGAGTGCAACCCCCTCTGTCTGAAAGGGAGTTGGTGGACTGAGCTAATCTGATTGGAAGTTCATCTACTGGGTTTACTGAGCTAATTTTAACCGGAGAAAGGGTGAAAGCTGGTATAAGAAGTGGGAAGATTCAGAAAGATTCGCCTGCCTCTACAGCCGTGAAAAAACCCTTCGCTGGGAAGAAGGAGGTATCCGTTGTGTATCCGCAGAGGAACCAAGGAAGAGCTGAGCACCGACCAATGGTATGGGCTGTTATGATCCCAAAACTGACTTCTGATCAACCAAGGAGTAACCAACCAAGGGTGGAAAGGCCAGTCCGGCAATTCACCAGAATTAATATGACTCTAGCCCAAATTTTACCACATCTACTGAAATCTAATCTAGCGACCTTAAAAGAAGCTCCAAAGAATCCCAACATGGCGTCCCCTCATTATCACCCGAATGCCTGATGCGCATACCATTCCGAGAGTCCGGGCCACGACACCAATAATTGTTGGTCTTTGAAAAACAAGATCCAAGACCTCATAGATGCCAAGGAGATTGAATTTGAGGTGCCCGAGAAACCAAATGTCATTTCCACTCCCATGCCTAGACATGGTGACAACGCCAATGTCATCGAGGAAGATTTGTTTATTGCTACAGTAGGTGAACTTTTGACTCCGCTCCCGATCATTAAGATGAGCTTATTGAAAGCTGGTATATTCCCAGGTTGTAATAAAGACTGCCATATTTGCTTATCCTCTCTAATTGATTGCCCTCTGTTGAAGACAGGTATCCAACGCCTAATTGACAACCAATAAATTCTGTTTGAGAATGTTCCTGTTTCACCCATTCCTATTGAAGAAGTTTCAATCATAACCATCTACGCCAATCCTTCCAGGGTCCCAAAAAGACCCGTTAGGATTACATCAGCTCTGAAGACTACTCCGCTCATAATTACAATGCCCGGGTCGGTCCCATACAAATCAGACAAAATAGTATTGTGGAATTACGGTGGAGAAATCTACTACCATGGTATTAAACAAGATGGGTTGACCACTGAAGAAGAAAGCTCTGAAGAAGAAAATTCCGACATTAGCAATATTGCCGGAAGTAGTAAGATTACCTGTAGTGGTAGAATCTTCTCTCCAGAGATTGCCCCTCCAAAGGCAGTTTTTGGACCCGTGACTGTTCCGAAGATTACCTTTGTACCAGTGATTATACTTGCAAGTGTACCTACCAACAAAAATGACACAATCCCTACTGTTATCCCTATCAACACTTCTAATGCCGAAGATCGAGGGAAAAGCATTCAAGAAAATCCTATATGGGCGAAGGCTCAATCACTGGCTATCCCCGAAACATCCAAGAAGGAAATGGAAGAGATCCTGAGGATAATAAAGAAAAGTGACTATGACGTGGTTAAACAGTTGGGGAAAACTCCCTCCAAGATCTCCATGCTAGCCTTGCTGTTGTGCTCTGAGGCACATGCAAAAGCTCTGGTAAAATTTTTAAAGGTAGCCCATGTGCCACAAGAGATGTCTGCTGAGCAATTCCAAGATAGTGTGGCCAGTTTGACAACTGATAACGGCCTAGGCTTCTCTGATACTGATTTGACACCCAGAGGGAGAAAGCACAACGAGGAATTACATGTCTCTGTGGAGTGTAGAGGAACGACTTTGGCCCATGTATTGGTGGACACAGGTTCATCTTTGAACGTCTTACCGAAGAAAGCCCTTGATAGATTGGATTGCAAAAGGCTGACTTTAAAACCTAGTAACATAGTTGTGAGAGCGTTTAATGGTTCAAAGAGGATGGTCCACGGAGATGTGGACATCCCGATAAAGGTGGGAACTCAGATTTTCAACTCAACCTTCTATGTGATGGACATCTATCCCTCTTACTCTTGTCTGTTAGGACGCCCCTGGATCCATAATGTCGGTGCTGTCACCTCCACACTATATCAAATTCTGAAGTACCCGGTCCAAGGAAAGATCATAATTGTCCATGGAGAGGAAGAGTACATGATTAGTCATATGAATTCTTTCTGATATGTGGAGTTGGATGGCGAGTTCATTGAGACTCCTTTTCAACATTTCAAGGAGGTCTCTCAAGAAGTAGCGGTAACGAAGGCGGTATCTCTGATTCCCAAGATCACAAGACCTCCACTTCGGATGTCATATCTAAAGGACGCCAAGGAGGTAGTAGAAGAGGGTGGATGCACCATCTGGGGGAAGCTTCCAGACATTTCGTATAAATCAGACAAGTTTGGCTTAGGGTTTACTTAAACTGCTCAGAAGGTTGTGCGTCATGCCCGTGCTGGAGGGCCACCTTTGAAGATTAGCAATTGGGAGGTCAACGCAGTGGAAGATGTTGAAAAAGATGGCAGCTTGGAAGATTGGATATTTCCTACTGTCAACGGAGGACTCCGTAACTGGGAAGCCAGAGACTTTGTCCCAATAACTTTCATCTCTCAGTAATTTATCTTTTACATTTCTGTTGGACTTGTAATATTCACGAACAATTCGCACTTTAAAAACCTTGTGTCTTACCCGAGGCACAATGGTCCATTTGTAAGGGTTTTAATTTCATCTTCATATGACATTCAATGAATCATGGATGCTTTTTCACATACTAACCTTTTGTGCTCATTGTCTTTCTTTTACATTTTATTGTTTAAAGACGGCTATACCCTTACACACACCCACACTCACAAATGCAGGTACCCCTCCATTCCGGATCCCATGGGTAACGATACTGCTATAGCCTTCAGTGACTCTGAATATCCAATCTATCAAGTCGAATATGAAGGTGAAGAAGATTGTGAAGTGCCAGGAGAATTGGCCAGACTACTACAACAAGAAGAAAGAGCTATTCAGCCTTATGAGGAACCGTTGGATACAATCAACTTGGGTACCGAGGAAGACAAAAAAGAAATCAAAGTGGGTGCCAATCTAGAGCCGAGTGTCAAGGAGCACCTAATTCAGCTATTGCATGATTATGTTGAGATCTTTGCCTTGTCATACAAAGACATGCCAGGACTTGATACAGACATTGTGGTACATCGTCTACCCACGAGAGAAGACTGTCCACCAGTGAAGCAAAAAGTCCGCCGCATGAGACTTGACATGTCAGAGAAGATCAAAGTGAAAGTCATGAAACAGTTCAATGCTGGATTCTTAGTCGTCACTTCCTATCCTCAATGGGTTGCCAACATTGTTCCCGTGCCTAAAAAGGACGGCAAAGTACAGATGTGCGTAGATTATAGAGATTTAAACAGGGCCAGCCCTAAAGATGATTTTCCACTTCCCCACATCGACATCCTGGTCAATAATACGGCCCAACACAAAGTGTTATCCTTCATGGACGGATTCTCAAGCTATAACCAGATCAAAATGGCACCTGAGGACATGGAGAAAACTACATTTGTCACACAGTGGGGCACATTCTGCTACAAAGTGATGCCATTCGGACTGAAGAATGCTGGGGCAACCTATCAATGTGACATGGTAGCTTTGTTTCATGATATGATACATCATGAGATAGAGGACTATGTAGATGACATGATAGCCCGATCACCAACTGAAGAGGAGCACCTTGATCACCTGCAAAAGTTGTTTGTGAGATTGAAGGAGTACAAACTAAGGTTGAATCCAAACAAGTGCACATTCGGAGTCCGGTCCGGTAAAATCTTAGGTTTTGTCGTCAGCAACAAAGGCATCGAGGTTGATCCTGCCAAGGTTAAAGTGATACAAGAAATGCCTGCTCCTCACACTAAGAAGGAAGTCAGAGGATTCTTGGGACGCCTGAACTATATTGCCAAATTCATTTCTCACCTAACAGCTACTTGTGAGCCAATCTTCAAACTATTGAAGAAAGATCAAGTAGTCAGATGGAACGATGAATGCCAGACTGCTTTTGACAAGATTAAAGAGTACTTACAAGAGCCTCCTGTCTTGATGCCACCAGTCGAGGGAAGACCGTTGATCATGTATCTGGCTGTTTTAGAGAACTCAATGGGGTGTGTATTGGGGCAGCATGACGAGTCTGGCTGAAAAGAGTACGCTATTTACTACCTGAGCAAATAGTTACCAAATGTGAAACTAGATATTCACTGCTCGAGAAAACTTTCTGCGCTCTGGCATGGGCTACTCGCCGACTAAGACATTATATGTTGACTCATACCACTTTGTTGATATCTAAGATGGATCCGATAAAGTACATCTTCGAAAAGCCTGCTCTATATGGAAGAGTAGCTAGATGGAAGATGATCCTAATAGAATATGACATACAGTATACTGCTCAGAACGCTATAAATGGCAGTGTGTTAGCGGATCATCTTGCTAATCAAGCTGTAGAAGATTATCAGTCCATGAAGTTTGAATTCCCGGATGAAGACATCATGACATTAGACAACTGTGAAGAAGTCAGACCATATGACGGACCTGAACAAGGATCCCGATGGATCCTGTTCTTTGATGGGGCATCCAATGCACTTGGTAATGGTATCGGTGTTGTACTCATATCTCCATAAGGGTGTCATACTCCTTTTACTGCCAGACTTTGCTTCAACTGTACGAACAACATGGCGGAATACGAAGCATGCATCTTTGGTCTCAAGGTTGCCATAGACTTGGGAATCAAATCTTTAGATGTGTTTGGAGATTCATCTTTGGTCATCAGTCAGATCAAAAGAGAGTGGGACACTAAGCATCCAAACCTTATCCCTTACAAAGAACATGTCTTGACATTGCTACCACATTTTGAGCAGATTACCTTCGAGCATTTCCCGCGAGAAGAAAATCAGCTAGCAGATGCTCTAGCCACAATGTCATCCATGTTTAAACTTAATTGGGATAACGAGGCTCCCCAGATCACCATTGAACGAATGGACGAACCAGCACACTGTCACGAGATTAATACCGAAGAAGTAGTGAACCAACCTTGGTTTCATGAAGTCAAGAGGTATCTCGAGGCTCAAGAATATCTAGAAGGAGCTTCAATCAATGATAAAAAGTTATTAAGGAGATTCTCAGCTAAGTTCTTCTTAAGTAATGGCGTCATGTACAAGCGTAATCATGACTCTATTCTGCTCCGTTGTATGGATAAGACTGAGTCTGAAAAGATCATGGCTGAGCTACATGATGGCATTTTTGGAACCCACTCTAGTGGGCATACGATGGCGAAGAAACTCCTACGGGCAGGTTATTACTGGTCTACCATGGAAGCTGATTGCTATCAACACTCTCGGACCTGTCATAAGTGTCAAATTTTTATGCTGACAAGGTGCACGTACCTCCGGTTCATCTGAATGTCTTGACGGCTCCTTGGCCCTTTGCTATGTGGGGAATCAATATGATTAGAGAAATCAAGCCTACGGCCTCCAACGGACACCGCTTCATCCTAGTGGCTATTGATTATTTTTCAAAATGGGTCGAAGCAGCTTCCTTCGCATCCGTTACTAAGAATGTTGTTGCCCGCTTCATCAAGCAGAATCTCATTTGCCGGTACAGTATCCCAGAAAGCATCATCACTGATAATGGTACGAACCTTAACAATACTATGATCACCGCCTTGTGCGAGCAGTTCAAGATTCAACATCACAATTCATCCCCCTATCGGCCAAAGATGAATGGTGCAGTCGAAGCTGCTAATAAAAACATTAAAAAGATCATACAGAAAATGACAGTCACTTACAAGGACTGGCATGAGATGCTACCATTTGCTCTCCACGGGTACCGTACCACGGCTCGCACGTCAACTGGGGAAACACTCTATTCTTTGGTTTATGGCATGGAGGTTATCTTGCCTATCGAGGTTCAAATCCCCTCTTTGAGAATTATGAAGGATGCAGGTTTGAATAAAGACGATTGGATCCAGACTCGACTTGATCATCTAAACTTAATTGATGAAAAGAGACTTACTGTTGTTTGCCATGTTCAGATGTATCAAAAACGGATGATCAAAGCTTTCAACAAGAAAGTCTGACGCCAAGTACATCAAGTTGGAGATATGGTGATCAAACGCATCATCTTGCCACAAAGTGATCCCAGGGGCAAATGGACTCCTACCTATGAAGGACCATTTGTAATCAAGAACATCTTCTTCGGTGGGGAAATATTCTTAACCACCATGGACGGTGACAACCTGCCACACCCTGCGAACGCGGACATAGTCAAAAGATACTACGCATAAGAGACCCGCTAGGTTGACACACCTAGGAAAAAAAAGGAATCCCGGCGAACAAAAGGTTCGGGCAAAAATTAGGGATAAAAATAAAAAAAAATTGTACACCCGGCAAGTTGAAAACCCGAAAGGGCGACTTGGGCAAAAAAGGGTTTCCCGGTGGATTGAAAAACTGAAAAGGCGGTCCAGGAAAAAGTTAGGGAATTAAAGCGTATGACTATGTCCCGTCGGATCACTTTGAGGATAATCTCTTCACTGACAAACTCCAGGTTTCTGATTAATTTAACCATCTTCGAACGAAACAACAAATAGACAAGATATTCGGAGACACAAAGGCTATAGGAGAATGGGAACCCCATGGGATTATCACACATAGTTGTCTTTCTTTGTATAAATTTTTTCTTACTTTTATGGCACCATCCTCTTACTAGGATGTCTGTCTCTTTTGTACAAAATACTCATTCAAAGTAAATACAAAGATATCTCTTTAAAGTATAGAAAATTATTTGTCTTTTCCTTTACGCTTGTGTTTTATTTGCAAAAACGCCCAATGATTCATTAATGAACATATGCATTTGAACATAATTACAGTTTACAAATAAACAAAATAACGATAAGTTGAAGGAACAGGAAAACATTCCTAGACCACTCCATATTCCCCACAGAGTTTTCAATAATCCTCAGCGGAACAAAACTCCCAACTACCCAACAGAATGAAGTTTCTAGTTTATCAATCCCCGGTGGAAACCATCCATCTCCTCCAAATTCCCCAGCAGAGTCGCCAGTTCTATGATGCGGTGGGAGAATTGACTTGAGGTTTTGCGTTTTATCACAAATGTTGCGGTTAGTAAGAGTCGCCACCGACTTTTCTTTTATCCAAAAGGAAAGGTGAAAAAGCACAGGAAAGACCTTTGAGATTGTTTCTTGAGTTAGGGGGTAGATTATGAAAAGGGAAGGTGCTAGCACCCTTTCCATCCATGGTTTTCCATGGGCTCTTAGTTACTTGCTTAAATCACTTGCTTTTGTTTGTTTGAAATTGTGTTTGGTGTGGTTTTGAAAGTATTTTGTAAAAGAGGCCATTCGTTTAGGCAATTTTTGTAATGACTCTCATTCGTAAGAATGTATACAAAGATGTTTGTCTTTTGAAAATGTTTTCAATGTTTGTAAGATGTTTTTGAAATGTCTGTGTGCTTGTTTTGAAAATAGCAAGGATTGTTTGTTTGAAATAGAGCAAGTAACTAGAAGCTATCTATCTACTCAAATGTCTTTCTTATGTATTTTCTATTCCTTTGACATTGCTGTCTTACCATTGATTTGGTAAGCAAACCTATCTTTGGATGTAAACGGGACGGGCGCGGGTCATTGTATGACCATGATTAGCAATGTTTGCAAAGTATCTTATAATTTTGAGGGGTCAAGATCATTTTTGTAAAGCAACTTTTGAATAGCGTCATTGAGGGACTATGATCTTATATTTGTTTTGTTTTTCCAAGATACTTCGTATGTGTAACATGGTCATTTTTGTTTTAGGCAACCAAGTGGGGAAACCCTGAGGGTGCTTGTGTGCAAGTGTATCATTTTTCATGCTTTGATTTTGTCTTGTATTTAGAGTTTTCTATTTTGCTTTGTTTTGTTCTTGTCATAAAAACCCTAATTACTAATTATGGCATATAAAGCGATAAATTGCGTAATGTAAATATACTAAGCTATTACAACAATTTTACGAATTAAAAACATAGCAAAACAAAGCTTTATATACATTACGCAATTTATCGCTTTATATGCCATGATTAGTAATTAGGGTTTGTATGACAAGAACAAAACAAAGAAAAATAGAAAACTCTAAATACAAGACAAAATGAAAGCATGAAAAATGACACACTTGCACACAAGCACCCTTAGGGTTTCCCCACTTGGTTTCCTAAAACAAAAATGGCCATGTTACGCATGCGAAGTATCTTGGAAAAACAAAACAAATATAAGATCATAGTCCCTCGACGACGTTATTTAAAATTTGCCTTAAAAAAATGATCTTGGTCCCTCAAAATGCTAAGATACTTTGCAAACATTGCTAATCATGGTCATACAATGACCCGCGCCCTTCCCGTTTACATCCAAAGATAGGGTTGCTTACCAAATCAATGGTAAGACAACAATGTCAAAGGAATAGAAAATACATAAGAAAGACATTGGAGTAGATAGATAGCTTCTAGTTACTTGCTCTATTTCAAACAAACAATCCTTGCTATTTTCAAAACAAACACACACACATTTCAGAAACATCTTACAAACATTGAAAACATTTTCAAAAGACAAACATCTTTGTATACATTCTTACGAACGAGAGTCATTACAAAGATTGCCTAAACGAATGACCTCTTTTACAATATACTTTCAGAACCACACCAAACACAATTTCAAACAAACAAAAGCAAGTGATCTAAGAAAGTAACTAAGAGCCCATGGAAAACCATGGATGTAAAGGGTGCTAGCACCTTCCCTTTTCATAATCTACCCCCCGAACTCAAGAAACAATCTCAAAGGTCTTTCCTGTGCTTTTTCACCTTTCCTTTTGGATAAAAGAAAAGTCGGTGGTGACTCTTGCTAACCACAACATTTGCGATAAAACGCAAAACCTCAAGTCAGTTCTCCCACCGCATCACAGAGATCTTTGGAGTTCACCTTTCTTGATGAGAATGGAAACCCTAATTTGAGACACACTGCCTTAGGAGAGAGTTTGTCTGGTCAACTCTTGGGCAAACTTGAGCAAATTAAGGATCTCTAGGAGTATGTATTGAGTAAAATGAGAGGGCAAATTTTGGGGTACAACACTATCCAATTGCCAAACTATAATTCGAGCTATATCATTCCAAGTATTCACTTGATACATAGAAGTCAGAGTTGCCAGAGCATCCGCCATTTGATTTTCATCTCTGAGGATGTGATGGAATTCAACTTTATTAAAGAAGGGTACCAATCTTCTAGCATAATCTTTGTAAGGGATTAAGCCTGGGTGACGAGTATCCCACTCTCCTTTAATCTGATTTATTACCAAAGCTGAATCTCCATACACATATAGAATTTTAATTCTGAGATTAATAGCTTCCTCGAGACCCATGTGTTATCCATGTGGAGTGACAATCAACTAGGAAACCCATGTGTTATCCTTGTTTTGAAAATAGCAAGGATGTTTTGATTTGAAAATGAGCAAGCAACTAGGAACACTCTACCTACTCAAAAGTCTTTCATGTTTATTTCCTCATTATTTTGACATGGTTATCTTACAATTGATTTGATAAGAAACCCTATCTTTGGATGTAAAAGGAACGGGCAAGGGTCATCGTATAGCCATGAATAGAAATGTTGTAAGATATCTTAGAATTTTCTTTAAGGGACTAAGATCATTCGTACGACAACATTTGTAGCATCATCGAGGGACTGTGATCTTGTACTTTGTTTGTTTTTGCTAAGACATCTTACATGCATATTATGACCATTTTCATAAGGCAACAAAGTGGATTTACCCTAAGAGTGTAAGTGTGCAAGTGTATTGATTTACATGCATTTTTTTGTCTTTAAATTAGGGTTTTCTAAACATTGATTTTATCTTTCCATACAAATCCTAATTTACTAGCATTTATATATAAAGCATTTAATTACGGAAAATAAAAATACTAAGCTATTACATCATTAGGGGAGGGGGTGTACAAATTTACAAATGGGGAAATTGCAAGAAAATTAAATCTAAATAATTATTACAACTATATTAAATTTTGTACAAAAATGAAGATAAAAATGCAAGAATACAAAATGGAAAAAGAAATCATTTTTGTTGGTTTTCATGAAAAGGTTTTAACCTAAACCTAATTAAGAAAAATGTTTAATGAAAATTAAATAAAATTAACTTCAACTAAATAAGAAAAGAAATTAACTAAAAAAGGATTTTTTAGGGTTTTATTTATGAAAAGGTTTTAAATTAATAAAAATAATTTGAATATTAATTAATTAAAAGAAACCTAAGTTCTAAATTAATTTTAATTACAATAAAATAATATAATAGTTAAAACTAAACCTAAATATTAATTATTAAGAAAGAAATTAATTTCTTAAGAAAATGTTTTTGTTTTAATAGTTTTATAAATAAATAAACTAAATAAGTGTAAAAATAATAAATAAAATATTTTTTGGATTTTTATTAATAACAATAAAAAATAATATTAATATTAATACCAATAATAATAATAATAAAGGAAAAAGAAATAAAATAAAATAAGAAAAAGAAAATAAAAATGAAATTGGGCCAGGGGGTGCTGAAGTAAGTCAGGGGTTAGTAAAAGAAAAAAAATCATCAGGCCCAAGTTGGAGGCCCCACCTATTCAAGCAAAAAACAAGGAAAACAGAAAATATGTGAAAAAACGGACGCTGGGGCTTGGACCTAGGTCCAAGGGGTGACAAGCGTGCGCTTTAACCACTGGGGTGGTGATACATCCATTAACATTGGCACAAAAATAAATACATAACATAAAACTTGCCCTGACTGTACTTCATCTTCAACCTCCAGCCAAAGGATCTGTAACTTGCTCATTCCTACACCATTTCCATTAATATAAACATGAAACTTGTGGAAAATTTCCTCACGATTTCAGAAATGTAAAGCATTAAAACTATAGATCAAAGACAAGCATGGATTTTATTGGCCCTAATCTGAAATCTAAAAAATTTAGAAACTTCAACTCTAAAATTCTCTAAGCTAAAACCATATAAATGCAAACTATGGATATGTACAGCTTCGTGGCAATGAGGTCTACATTTTATCTTTGAAAATGGAAGCCTAACAATGCCTATATGAATAGTTCAAAAGTCAGAAAACTCACCTTGCAAGAGGGTATCATGTTTTGAGTTGGAGAAGCTTTTGATGAGTTCCAGTGATTGGGTTAGCTTCCACAAGTTCCCAGGAAGCTAATCTGATGCTTGGCTTGAGATGAGAGTGGCTGAGGAGTTCTGGAGAAGTCCATTTGCAAAGCTCTGTTTTTGAAAATGGAACTTCATGATGGAGGTGTTACAGTTAGGCAAAATGACTTTGGATGATTTGTATTTGATGTTTAGAAGCTTTACGAACCAAAAGGCTTGGAAACGCACGAGGGAGATGTGAGTTTCAAATTTTTGGTCAGATTATGCAACAATGGAGTTTTGTGATACCGTTCTGAGTTTTTGTGTGTTTTTGAGCTTGTGTATTTGTGTTTTTTGATGCAAACAACTTGTGCATAAGTAAGGAAAAGGTTCTGAGGCTTGAGAGGGTCAAAATCACAAGATGTAGAGTTATGGCTATGTTACTTGATTTTGAAGAAAAGTGAAAACATGGTTTCAAGGCAAAGTACAAGCATGGGCTCAGTAGTTTAAAGGATTTAGACAAGTTTCTTTTGGGTTATAGATTGTGTATTATTAAAAGATAACAAGTGCAAATCTCAAGAACCGATTTTCTACATAAAGCTACTTTTCCAAAATAGCAATGTGCACTTTCTTCCCAAAATGGCATTAAACATGGGAAATGCATTTAATGCTTCAGTTGAAGCTTCTTACAGCTGTGAAAATATTTAATTATGGGGTTCCAAACAAGTTTGAGGACAGCAAAGCAAAGATTGTGCAGCCTAGCATGGATTTGCATTCTTGTTCATCATGAAATTGACCTATAATTCAAGAATGAAATGCCAACTTCATGACTTTGATTATCCTTGCTCAAACATGATCTCAAGGAGTTATTGGACATTTTATAAATCTTGTAATGTGATATACAACCCCTCTTTGAATCACTTTTGGAAATACCCCTTGGAACTATGTGAAAAATTGCCATGAAGTTAGGTCAAAATCCTGCCTAAACTAGAGCAAAATTTCACTATGTTTCCATGTTTCATGAACATGTATTCACAAAATCATAACTTGAAATCCATGCATTTCTAGTAGAAGTTGTGTAAATAAATATTTTATATCATTGAGATCTACAACTTTCATGTTGAAAGCTTCTTTTGAATCATCTTGCATCATGGTGAAAAATTGGCTCAAAGTTGTGAAAAAATATGAAGTTTTCAACACTTAGAAAAATTTCTAAATTTGGAAACTTTTACTTTTCAAAATGAAATCTTGACTTTTTGATTTCTTGATGAACAAGTTTCATATTTTGACATGTTTTGATGAAATGTGATCTTTGACACTTGATTTTGACCAAAAAGTCAAAGTTTGACTTTTCAGTGTACAATTGACTGAAAATCTACTATCAATCAATTGATCTTGAGGGAATTTTTGAGTCATACCATTAGGTCAAAATGATGCATTTGAAACCTTGAGATCATGTCTCAAACCAAATAAAATTTGCTAGGTCAAAAATCAAAAATTGCCCTTTCTCAGTTAAAATCCTAATTTTGACCATTTGCCCTTTTGATGATCTGATCAAATTTCTTGAGGAATTATGGTCCAAACTTGATCAAATGACATATATGAGTTCATAATGTTGATATGGATAAAAAATTATGAAGTTTGACTGTAAATTGGCCACAGTTGACTTTTTCCCCAATACAATTGACTTTTAGGTCAACTGATCAATTGATTTAGCAAAAATGTGATCCAAGACTTGAAACTTGACATGAGCAATCTCGGGGGTCCATAATGATCCATGAAAGTCATATGAGGCATTAAAAGTTCAATTATCCTTGTGCAATCTCAAACCCTAATTCCAGTCATCAGTGCTTAAGGAGGGGTCTTGAGTTGATCAACCATTATGCAGTCTTGAACCAAAGGAGATCTTGGGAGAAAATACTTGATAAATGAGAGGGAAAATTTTGGGGTACAACACCTTGATTCCCCTGATGTGATGGTCTTTGATAAGCAACAGTAGTTGGAGCTACACCAACAACTGGAGTTACTGATGCGACTTGTTGATGACGCTGATAATTTCTTCTAAGAGTGTTAACCCTCCTCTCTTGCATAACAGAATTTGTATCCCCTTCCTTCTTCTTGGTAAACCCATAGGATGGCTTCTTCGCACTTCCAGAACTTTCACTTTTTGTGAGACGACCCTCTCTTACAACCTCTTCTAAACGGATACCCATGCCTACCATTTCATTAAAGTCACTTGGTGCACTTGCTACCATCCTCTCATAGTAGAAAGCACCCAGAGTATTCAAGAAAATATTAGTCATCTACTTCTCTTCCATGGGAGGAATCACTTGGGTGGCTACCTCACGCCATCTTTGTGTATATTCTTTGAATGATTCCCTGTCTTTCTGGACCATGGCCCTGAGTTGATCACGATCAGGCGCCATGTCCATGTTGTATTTGTATTGTCTGATAAATGCTTCTCCCAAGTCGTTGAAAGTATGGATATTGACGCTGTCCAAAATCATATACCATTTCAACGCAGCACCAGTCAAACTATCCTAAAAAAGTGAATCAGCAGACATTGATCATCTGTATGGGTAGACATTCTTCTTACATAAATCACAAGATGAGCACGAGGACAAGTGTTGGCCTTGTACTTCTAGAATTCCGGGACCTTAAACTTCACATGTATCTTAACATTCGGGACCAAGCACAAATCATTCACATTCTGCACGAACAATTCCTTTCCCCTGAGGGCCTTCATCTCCCTCTACATCTTGTCAAACTGTTCTTGAAAATCATCCATTCTATCATATAGACCCAAGTCTTCACTGGTGTAGGAAAAGGACGACACATATCATCATTAGCAAATGGAACCATATTCATCGAAGGAGGTGCAACAGGAGAAACATGCACCACATGAGGTGCAAGAGTAACAATAGTTTGAACAACTGGGGAATCTTGAGGACCAAGATTGAATCCTTTAGGAGCAAAGTTCTCTAGCATTCCACATGGATAACCTTGAGGCATGCGATTCTGAACAACAGCTGGAGTAGCAGACACAGGAACAGTCGGAGCTTCAGTAGTAACCCTTGCTTGTTGAGGTTGAACACTCGGTGGATGATTCTGAGCAGCCACCAGAGATTCCATCAGAGTAGTAAGATTGGCCATGCCGGCCTTCAAAGCAGAAACTTCCTCGCACAGCTCGTGATTCTCTTATTCTAAGTTGTCCATCTTCCTACTGAAATTAGCTCGAGTGTTGTAGTGGTGAGACAGCTTGCTGAACAAAGTAAAGAAGCTTGGTAAGACACTTGGATATGCAAAGAAATGCAAGAAATATGTGTAATATAATGCATAATGTGCAATGCACATGATTTATTTTATTATTAATATTTCAAGGGACCTAAAGATTTATAGACACATTGTAAATATCAAAGTAATAACATATTTGAAATACTGAAAAAATTTATTATAATAACTCCAAAATGGATTACAAGTTTCAATAATCCAAAGTACAAGATGAAAATAAAGTCTAAAATCCTAAGAAGCAAAGCTCATGGAGATCACTCTATACGCTGGCGCTTCCTTGTAAGCCTCGCAATCTGAGCCTTCAACCTCTGGTTTTCTTCCGCATATTTGGTGGCAACCTCCTTCCAATAACCTGAATCAGGAAGTAAGAAAATAACATATAACTGAGGCTTAGGAGAAAATAAATCCCCTTGCCTCTCCATCATCTCTACAGCCCGACTCTTAAGAATCTCAATCAAGTCTGCTCTTTAGGAAATCTCTAAAGTTTGGCACCTATTCTTCCAAGCGTCATTTTCCTGCTGCATCCTGACCAACGCAAGTTGTATCTCTTCTATATCATCCAATAAGGGAGGAGTGGTATTTACAAACAAATCAGGAATAGGTGCTTCCCGGGAATACGACATCTTCAACTGAATAGCTCTCATTTGGACCCACTGAAGATAAGGCTCCAAAGAAACAACCCCCCTAGGTCCCAAGTCTCTCCTACTCTTCCTATGAATGTGACGCCAGGCCTTCGCAATCTGCTCCCTAGCTTCCTTATGTTCATCTCCCTCCTTCAGGAAGAAACTGCTTAAATGAATATTATTTGGTTTATCCCTCATCGGATAACCAAGTTGTCGTCGTGCAAGGACAGGGTTGTAGTTAATTCCTCCCTTTGTACCAAGAAGAGGTACATTGGGGAAACTACCACAATTGTCGACAATCTCTACATCCTGGTAAGTCTGATGATACCAATCAATATCCGAGTGAGTAAGTGCCATGATCTTAGGAGCCCAACGGGGTTCCTTCTTGACATCCCAAAAAGCATCAGACTGAGGCATATGAGAAACAAACCACGGGTACAATAGAGGCGTGCAACAGATAATCATCCCCCCATGATAAGAATTCTGAAGATGAATAGAGTAGTAAGCATCACTCAACAATGTAGGAAATGGGTTTCGAATCATGAATATCCTGATAGCATTAATGTCAACAAACTTGTCCACATTAGGAAATAAGAACAAACTCGTAAGCAAGTAGAGCAAAGATAGCCTCAAAAGTGACGGTACTCTTCATCCTGGCTAAGTAACGAGCTTTCTCCAATAAGAATTGAGCTGGTAATCCTCTAATCCCTCCTTTAGTAGTCATATGGGCTTCAACCTTAGACTTCCCCAGATGGATCAAAGCAGCAATCTCGTGTGATTTTGGCTCACCCTCCAAACCAGTAAAAGGAACACGATTGGTAACAGGTTTATCCAACAGATAAGAATACTCCTCCAGTGTAGGCATCAACTGATAGTCAGGGAAAGTAAAGAAATGATACATCGGATCATAGAACTGGACCAAGGTCGAGAGAATACCCTCCTTCATCCTAAGCTTCATGAGAGGAATAATGGATCCATACTTCTTTCGAAAATTTGTAGAACACTAGATCTCGGGAATTAGACTGATCAACTCATCTATCTTGGGGTATTTGAAATTGTATTTTTCGGTCTTTCTTTTTCCAGAATCCATGGGCAAAAGGTACCTGAGATATTTACAAATGGTCAACTTTTAAGTCCCTTGAAATGGAATTTCTTCAAAAGATGCTTATGAGTGCATGGATGCATCATGCAAGAATCACACACAAGATCACAAATATAGGGTTCATAGGTTCAACGTCACGAGCATGAGGTCGAAGGTACTACCCATAAGGTATGGTCTAAAACATATCACCTGCCGGTCAAGGTTCTAAAGGTTCCCAGAGTCTACATCCTTCCTTCGGATATTACCAACTTCTCGATTAACTCGGTAATTAGTAATATTCTTAAGAAAAACCCATTCGAGCGTAGTATCGCCTGGAAACTATTTCTGGATTACTCTGTCATAGCTTCCGCACTACACCTAAAAGGCCAAGACGGGTTAGGTATTCTACGGTCCTCAGGTTCAGTAGGCTCCCATGTCAAAAGCAGCACGTCTTCCTGATTACTCGGTAAACGACACTACAGTCAAAGGGGCCTCCACTAAGTGGGAGATAACATGCCTCATTTTTTAGTATTACTCCCTAAAACTTAACATGACTAAACCACCCGTCCTATCTTAAAGTTTTCTCAAGTCCAGGTATAGGACTTATAAGTAATCACCAAGCACCCTGAAAACCAAGAAAGGCCAGACAAACATATATACAGCATATAACACATAAACAACAATAGCACATATACAAATATAAACAAAGATAGGCTCAACCAACTTAAGGATGGACCAACAAGAGGTCAATCTTTCCCAGTGAAGTCGCCATTTTTTCTGTGGCGGTAGAAATGTTTAAGACTAAGCCATTGGATTGACTAGACTTATATCTATCAAAATAAAAATCGCCACTGTGCTTTATTGTTTCCAAAGGAATGGGAAAAGAGCGAGTAACACAAAAAAGAGGGGGAAAGATTCAAGGTAAGGGGGTGGTTATGCAAATGGAAGGTATTAGCACCCTAAACATCTACGGTACTCCGTAGGAACCTCTTTGAAAAATCTGTATATTTTGGCTATAAAATGTTGTATAAAAAATAAATGGTGTAAGTGAGAAAAGAAATATATTTTTTATGATATTTGCACCCGCCGCGGTTGCGAACATTTAGTGCCTAAATACCACCTTTCATGCAATAGGAGATCAGGGTACACATAGTTCACCTTTAAAAATTTTAAAACACAAGTGTGTTGGTTAATTTTATGAGATAAGACATCATCGTCACTGTCTGTGTGGAAAACTTACTTACTACCCACAATTACGAGAAAGGAGAATTTGCATCATCTCAAAGTGGAGGATATGGATTAGTTTTTAAAATAAAAAATGCATCACTCAACACCCAACTGGAAAATATCTCTCTTCACTACACATTGTAGAAGTATAATTGTTTGCATCACTACAAGGATTGACAAGAGTCTAATCTTTTGAGAAAGGTTTTAAAATAAAAAGCCAAAGTGGAAAAATGGTTTGAAATGAGATGGATTGACTTTTAGTCTTCTCACAAAAAATGTCAATGTATTATTAAATTGATTGAAGTTAATTTATGAAATTTTTTTGAAAGTGCATGGACCTAAGTCCAAGTTTATTATGAAATTGGTTCAAGTTTCCAAACAAGAAGAGTTTTCAAAAGGATGGAGAAGATTTTTGAAATTAAAGAAGGTGGGAGGAGAAGAAGAGACTTACTAAAGCATAAGGTAAAAGCTAGGGATAAGAACCATCTAACCAACAAGAAGCCAATACTTGACATTATGAGTCAATATAGAATTCCCATTCTTTGGATTGAAACCAAGAAAGCATAGATACTAGACCTATTGTGAGAACCAAACTTCAAGTGTATTAAGTCTTCACAAAAATTGGACAGAGTAACGGCTGTATACGGGTGAATTCCATATTACAAACAAAGTATATAATCACAATAACCTGCACACAAAACAAACAAACAACTCAATGTCTTGAGGCAAACCTCAAGAACTCCAGACAAAATATCAATTAAGGTCACAAGGTCTCCAACATAGGCCAAGGTTTCTAATCCTAAGTCCAAGAAGTCCAATACTTCATAATACCAAGGATAGTAACCAAATAGTCCAAGTATCATTAAATTTTTTTTATGGTTTATGTTGATTATTAGGTATCTTCAAAAAGGAAAGACAAGCTCAAGTGAGCAAAGAAATAAAAATGATAAGAAAGTAAATTTGAGCAAAGATGAAAATAGCATGAAATGTAAATGCTAAAAGTAAATGGTGCATAAAATAAAATGGCATATAATAAAAACACAAGATAAAGTCAATTATTAGTAATTAGTGGTTAGTTGGATGACCCTCTTGAAAATTGCATTTGGAACTCATTAGAGGATTGGTAGAACCAAAGCCTCCACACAACAAGTTGCATTTGCTTTTTGTCAAGTATATCATCCATTTGGAATTCTCACAAGTACCATTTAATGATCAACGGTATTTAAGTGATCCGCATTGACCAAAAGTGATTTAGATCCATTAGAGGATTGGTAGAACCAAAGCCTCCACACAATGAATCTCAAGGTTATTGGATCAAAGAGATCAAATTAATATACTTCGTCTTGCAAACATAGGTTTGGGCCACGAATGATCATTTATTCAAATCGGAACAAAATTTAGCGCTATGTTAAGCAATCGTAAGTGGACTTATATAGAAGTCACACCTATTTTGAGGCAGGTCAATAACAATCTATACACCATTTGTTTTGAGACATGATATAGAGATCATGCTCCAATAACACTTAGTGCAATAAGAAAGGGATGAGATGAAGAAGGGTGGGAGAAAATATACAAACCGCATTTGAATTAAATTTTAATCAAACTATTATTAAAATCATTCATCCATTTTTATGGAGTTAAACTCAACACCATGGATCAATGATGTTAACAAAATAATAATATATTTATTATATACATTAAAAGATCAGCCAAATAATAATGACAAAATAATAATACATTTATTATATACATTAAAAGGGTTTTAAAATGTTTTAAAATAGAAAATAAAAGAGAAAAATATCAACTATGTTCAAATTAATCAAGAAATAATAAGTAAGATAATAGAAAAATCAGAGATACCTCAAATATTTTTGTAAAATTTTTGGTAATTTTTTTAAGTCAGAAACTATTTTTAAACTAATTAAAATTGCTCAAACAAATAGAAAATAGATCAAAAATAGTAAACATCAATATAAAATTCCATAAAATTTTCAAAAAGTCAGAAATATGTAAAATGATATTTATGATTTTTTTTAGAATTAAAAAAATGTCAAAAAAATATTTTTAAAGTAATTAAAAGGAAGCAAATAATGCAAAAAAAAAATTAAAAATATCAAATGTCAAAATAAAAATGTGAAAAAATAGTCATGAGATCATAAATAATTCAAAGTATTTTTGTGAATTTTTTCATAATTTTTGGATAAAAATAAAAGAGTTATGAATTTTTGAAAATTAAATCAATTAAAATATAAAATCAGAAAATAAAATAAAACCAAAAAGATGTGGGTCATCAGATCATAGTCAAAATGCGTTAGTAATATGATCCAATGGACCAGACGCGATGTGCTTGATATGGACCTTAGTGAGATACGCATAAGATCAGAAAAAAGGGAACCAATGAAATTAAAATGTATGGCACGCTATCATTGGCTGAGACGAAACATGTCATCGCCTTTAACCTCCAGACACCCTGCAATGAAGATTTTGTGAGATACTTCAAATGTAAAAATTAGGATCCCAGACTTGTATCATTGGATTCGTCTCTTCAAGACGATCCTAAAATAGCGAGCATCTTCAATTTGAGATTTTTCTCTCAATTCTCAATGGATTTAAAAATTGTAAGAAGCACAAGAATCAGGAGAAAGAGTAGAATATGTTAGTGCTTTATTTGGATTCAAATGGTGCAGAATTCTACCTTTTCGAAGTTCAAGAAAGAAGCTCTAAAACTGGACTTTATGTAGCTTGAATTATGGCACGTTTTGCTTGGTTTAAGTGCTGGAGAGTTTGTATGATGTTGATGGATGATGAATGTGAAAAGAATTTTAGAAGAAAAGGCTTGAATCTCATAAACTGATTTCAAAAATTTGAAGTTCGTGTGAGGTTTTGACATAGTGTATTTGGCTCTCAAAGCTTGAGGAAATGAATGGGGGATGACCCTCTATTTATAGGGAATCAAATGGAATGTTCAAGCGTGTGAAATGATGAAGTTTGGAGGGAAATCGTGTGAACCTGATACACGAGCAAGGTGTAATCTGTTTTGCATCAAAACCCATCCAATCTTTGCGTTTTAAGGCTCTCATCCACTTTTGAAACTTGGTTAAACTTGTTTAGATCACAAACACGTGTTAATTTGATGTTTAGATGCCAAAACAGGAATTTCAAATTCTGACTTATGAAGAAACTTCAGTTCTAAGTTACCAAGTTCAATCCAATGGCATTCTCAGCTCAAGGCATGATTCTTGATGCTTTAGAAAGATGAGATTACAAGATTTGCAATGGAAAAAGAATGCAATCAAATGGATGTTTGAGCTGAAAGTTGCAATGAGTCAAAGTTGGGGAAAAGGGTTGACTTTCCATACTTAGAAATATTTCAATTTTTTCTTCAAAAGTGACCTATAAAGTTTTGCATCCAAACATGGCCTTCCACTTGCAATTTGCTCTTGACCAAAAAAGATGGAATGAAATAGACCTCTAGAATAACATTTTGAGACTTGAACCATTTAAAATCTCCAAAAATTGAGAGAGTTGTGAATTGTTGAAGTTGGAAAAAAATCATGAGATGACCTATAATATTTTGTATCCTTAGGGTATCTTCCATCCATTTTCTCACTTTGCACATAAAATAAGTCATAAAGTTCACATTCTCAATATTAATATTTAAAAAGATTGGGCTCAAGGTGATAAAAATTGACCAAGTTATGATCATTTGAAGTGACAGATGAGAATTTGGGGGTTCATCTAGAGGACTTGTAATCTTTCTTCAACATTATGTTTCTTCCACATGAAAAATCCTTGAAACTTTTGAAGTAATTTCTTGATAACACTTTGAAGAGAAGGATGTCTTTAGAATCACTCAAAAATACCAAAAGATGAGCAAGATATACTTCTTTGAAGTTCAAAACCCTAGCTCCAAGATCAAGAAAGTGCTTTTAGGAACTTTGACAATTTTGAACAAACTTCTTGTACCAACACTTTTGCTTTGTAGATAGAAGTTATTGAGGATGATAATGAGAACTCATAGCAACCAAAACCACTTCCATATATTGAGAATTGAGAGAAATGTGCACTTGTGACCAATGAGAACAAGGCCTTGTCCAACCATGACAACTTCTTCAATCAACTCCTTGTACTTTTGAATCAATCTTGATAACTTTGAAATGTGGTGAACAAAAATGAACTTTGCCATGCCATTTCTTCCAAAATAACTTCAATGGTGAGGTTTGAATTTCTCAAGCTTTAGTGACTAGGGCATGGAAATAAACTCATGAACCTATGGATCAACTTGCTAAGCCACGTTGCCTTTACCTACATTATTGACAAGTAAGACAAACCAAAATTGTATATCACAAAAGAAAAACAAGTCAAGGTGCTTGGTGATCTCTCAAAGAGTAAAGATAAAGATAGGGAGGAGAACCAAAAGCCATAATTTGGTCTTGTTGTGATTCAATTAACATGGTATGATGAAGGGATCTTATGGGCAAAAATTGGGGTACAACAAGTGTGTGATCATTTGTAACCCCTTTGAGACTTTTGCCACTATCCATGTTGTTTGAACTTGATGCTTGTCTATGAGTATTGAATTCACTTTTTGAATGGATTTTGATTATTGTTTTTTCTTGAGCCCTCAACTTTGTGTTGTTGTATTAATTTTTGCATTGCCTTAGAATGTAAGGAGTATTCATATAATGATACGGTTGAATTCAAGTTGGGGATAAAAATGATTGTGTATTTATTGGTTGATTGCTATGAGGTTGAAAAAGAAAAAGAAAAAAAATTTGAAAAAGAAGTGGTAGAAAAAGAAAGAAAAAAATATAAAAGCTTTGGAAAAGAAAAAAAAAAGTTCGAATAATTGTGCGAATAAGTATGGTGCTTTGGTGTGAAATTTGGGATTCGGAAGAAGTTTAATTGGAATTTTGTGTTTGAATCTTTGGTGAATTGATCACTCTCTTAGGTTTAGGCAAGTTTTTGTTTCTATTAGCCTTAGGAATTATCCCTTGTTTGTTTATCCAACCACGTTACAACCCTTGAAGCCCTTTTGATTTTGCTTTTCTGCTTTTGAATATGAATTTGCTTCGATAAATGCATAATTTAGTTGTTGTTGTTAGCAAGATTGTTGGTTGAGAGTTGATCACCTCATGTTTTTGTTTATCATCTACCGATGAATTGTGTGATAGGTGTGATTCACTTGTGAACATTGTATTGTTTTAGAATTTCCGACGTGTGCTTTGTATCTAGGAGTTGTTTCATTTTCATGTTATTGTTGTAGTTTAGTGGTAATTGTTTTCCTTGTGTGTACGTTTTTATTTTGAACCATACATTTGTTTTCTATTTTAAAAACCTGTTGATTCGTGATTCTTTGATTATCGTCTTTTTCTTCTTTAAGTTAGGAAGAGTTTAATGAGTGGTAAATTGTTATGAATTTGAGTGTGAATAATTAGCACTTATCGGCTTAATTCGTTTTCTTTTTGTCAATAAACCTCAACTTGAGTGTATATTCGATATAGTTTATGTTATAGTGTATTTATTGTGTTATTGTGTAAATATAGTTGAGTTTAATTGATTTTATTTAATTTTTTAGGTACTCAAGCATTGTTATTTAGGAATTGTTAGATAGATCATTTAATAAGCTTTCCAACACTTCCAACCGTGCGCGAAACGGAGTTACAGTTCTCAACTTATGGCTGAAATTATGCTGGTTTTTCAACTTACTATCAGTCATCGTCGGGCGACGCTTTGTGGTTTCCAGGCGACACTGGGGCGACCTGAAGTATGTAGAAATGCAGTTTTGGTCACCGGGAGATGCTTTTTGGTCGCCGGGCGATGTGGACCAGTCAGAAATACGTATTAAGGGGGTAAAAGCACATTCTTTGGGTATGGTTTTGGGTATTTTTTACCCCAACTCCATCAAAGTTCATCCTTTGATATGATTAGCTAAGAGAATAATATTGAAGCTTGCATACGGATGATCCGAGGTGGATTTCTCATTAATCGGTAATGATAAACTGGTAAATTTGTGGTTCATTTCTCTTCCTCTTTGTGTATTCTTTATGTGTTGAGTTTGTACATGTATTTACTTTGAACTTATGTATATTTGTCGCCCATCGTGTTATATTAAACTTTCTTTACAAATCTTTGTTGATTATTGTCTTAGATTTTTTCTCTGTGCTACGGATTTGAGTTATTATAGATATATACTGCTTAGATTCTTATCTAGGATGATTATCTGTTAGTTTCTGAACTCTAGAGATAGATTTAGAGCTGACATCTACTTGGGTATCAAAGCATAATGCCTTTGTGTGGTTGTGCTATACTGAGAGATCATCAGTGCGGTTACATAGTTGTCTTCTATGTTATTGAGGTAGAGAGATCATTTTCTTGGTGATACAGTCAGTCTCTCAATTTGGGTTAGAAATGACTTAGGTTGTGAGTGATACGTAGTAACATTTATGAGTATTGTTAGGTTGAATGTAACTGGTCGGTAGATTTAAGTCTGTGATGAGTAGATTATATGCAGGCTTGATAAGTTCTTCCTTAGTTTTTGTATTTGTTTAGATTTATTTTCTATTGACAACATTTTCTTTACAAACCCATTTATCTCCAAACTCATTAACGAGAGATTTGTCGAACGACAATTCAATAACCAATCTCTGTGGACACGATAAATTCCTGAATAAATATTTCCAAAACTTTTGTTGCTTATCGCTACACCGCCTCCAACAGTACAATAGGGGGGGCCTGGTCTGAACCAACTTCTTCTGAATATAAGTCAGGAGTAACTCCACATATCTCATTGGAATAGAGTCAAAGGCCTCTCTCTTCTGACTTTACCCTTGATTCCCCTTAGGAGTTGGTCTCTAATATGCAATTGGCGTTAGAGCTACATTGATGACTGGAGTCACAGAAGCAACATTTTTCTGGTATCGTTAATGCCTTCTAGTTGGTCTAATCTTCCTTTCTCCAATAATAGCATTCGTTTCACTTCCTTTCTTTTGAGAGAAACCGTATGATGACTTTTTTGTCCCTTCATCTCTCGTCAAGTGCCCTTCTTTGACAGCCTCTTCCAAATGAACACCCATGCTTACCATTTTGGAAAAATCACTCGGCACACTGGCGACCATCCTTTCATAATAAAATGACCCAAGGGTTTTTAGGAAGATATTGGTCATTTCTAGTTCTCCCATAGGTGGCACCACCTCGGCGGCTATCTCGCGCCATCTCTGTGCATATTCTTTGAATGACTCCTTGTCTCTCTGAGCCATTTCCCTTAATTGGTCACAGTCATGCGCCATGAACATATTGTACTTATACTGCTTGATAAAGGCTTCTCCCAGATCATTGAAGGTGAAAATACTACTACTGTCCAGACACATACCACTTCAGAGCATCACCAATTAAACTATCTTGGAAGAAATGAATGAGTAAACATTGATCATCAGTATGGGTAGACATTTTCCTGATATACATCACAAGATGGTCACGAGGGCAATATTTTCCCTTGTACCTCTCAAATTCCGGCACTTTAAACATGGCTCGCACCTTTACATTGGGAACCAGGCAGAGCTCACTGACGTTTTTTCCAAACAACTCTTTTCCTTGAAGGGCCTTCGTTTCCTTCTGCATCTCATTTAACTGGTCTTGAAAGTCATCCAACCGGTCATAGAAACCCACACTTTCACTTGGTGGAGGAACAAGACGATAAACTTCATCATTAACAAACAGCATAGCATTCACCGAAGGAGGTGCAGTATAGTGGATCTCATTTCTAGCAGCAGAAGTAATATGCACCACATGAGGTGCGAGAGTAGAAGCAGCTTGTACAACTAGAGTAACTTGATTGTCAATATTAAAACCTTTTGGCATAAAGTTTTCAGGCATTCCCCATGGGTAACCCGGAGGCATACAGTTCTGAGCAACAATTACTGGGGTAACAGAAACAGGATCTGATGGTCCTTCAGGA